>CM057825.1:117605821-118205821 GCA_030068075.1 Paguma larvata
TAAAATATAAATACTTTTTTGAAATCAAAGCCATTCTAGGGAGCACGAAGTCGTGTCTCCTTGGTTTTGGTTTGCCTTTCCTAATGGCTAACACAGGTCCTTCAGGGCCCAGATCAGGGGATGTGGGGTCCCTCCAGCCTGATAGCTGGAAATTAACCGAACTTGAAGTGACCTTTTGTTGTGAATTTCTTGTACTCCCACCTGAGCCCACAAACCAGCGCATCAGCCGGAGTTACCAAGCCGACCATGCCTTTTCCTCCTCTCCTTCTTCAGATCGCGCTGGTCCACGCCCACTGCCAGCAGACCCACCTAGAAAGGTTTGGCTGCAGCCACTACAAATGTCCACACCGAGCATCCCCTCTCCCGGAGCCCCATGGCTTGCGAGCCTGCTGGGTTCTGGGGAGAGGGAGCCCGGCGCCACTCCGTTTCATTAGAAGGCAGAGAATCACGTTTCTCTAGTTCTGGGGCTAACCCCGCCTCTGCGGAGTCTGAAAATACTCTCAGGAAAAGCTCCCTAAACTTCTGACCTTCTCCTGTCTAACAAAAGGCAGATTATAGAGCCGGATAAGCAACGGAATCCACGCAGCTGACCGAACTCCAGTACCCTCGGGGCCTCTTCCCAAAACTCCTTCTTCTATTTCAGTGTTTCTCATCACTACTAGCGGTCGGAGCTAGCCAACTGTCTTCGGGGGGATGCCCTGTGTGTATCGCGAGATCTTTAGCGGTGTCTCTAATAGATGCCAACAGCGCACACCCCCATTTATCACAGCCATTGTCACATGTCCCCCGGGGAGAAAAATTGCCCAGAGAAGAGAGCCACGACACTAATTTGTGGTAGGCAGAATTCCAAGATGGCCACCAAGATTCCAGGCCCCCGTTGTAGACACACCGTAACAGCCCCTCATCTTCAATGTGAGTAGGAACTATAAACATGACGGGATGGTCTCTGAGTCCTCTCAGGCAGCTGGAACAAATTACCATAGCCTGGGCGGCTTCGCAGTCGTTTCTCACAGTTCTGGAGGCTGGCGAGTCCAAGATCGAGATGCTGGCAGGTTTGGCGTCTGGTGGGAACCACTTCTCTGTTTGCAGCGAGCGGTTTTCCCGTCGTGGCCTCCCATGGCGGAAAGACTGCTAACTCTCTGGCCTCTTCTTATAAGGGCATTAATTAATGCCCCCCAAAGTCTCCACCTCCAAATACCAAAACATTGGGATTAGGGTTTCCAACATATGAATTATGGGGGTGGGGGGGGACATAATGAGTTCATTCAACCCATTAGGTTATACTGTTTAACTACGGTGAAGAGATTTTGCGAATACAATTAAGGTCACTTATCAGTTACAGACCTGAATGAGCTTGGAAGAAGACTCTGAGATCCAGAAGGGAGACACCTTATGAGACTCAGAGCAGAGAACCCGACTCAGCCACGCCCAGACTTCTGACTCGCAGAAACTGTGAGAGACTACATACCACATTTAAGCGATCGCATGTGTGGTTCTTTGTTACACAGCGATAGCAGACTAGTGCATAGTTCAAAAAGAAATTCTCCAGTGCCCTTTGAAGAGGGGGAAAGTTGAGAACAGAGATTTTCCAACCCTAGTCACTCCTCCTAAAAAACAGTGTGAAACAAAACAAAACAAAATTCAAGCTCCATCAGCAGGTACGCTGACTGAATTCAGAGGGGAACGGAGCCCCGGTTTGGGTACTTTTTTAGTTATATGTGCGTCTAGAGTTGAAAAGCACTGGTTCGGAGGAAAGAGGCAGGATTTTAGAGTATCTGGGTCTGGCAGGGATATTTTTACTAATAGGGCCCGGCTCTCACTCCACTCAAGAGGGAAAACACCATTCTACAGGCCTCGAATCGTCGCAAACACAATAATAAAAAGCTAACGTGTGTTTGGGGAGAACTCGGACCTCTCTCGCTCACACGGGGACCACTTCTCACATCTGACTTCTCGCGGAACTTCACGACGTCATGTTTCCTTCAGCCGAGAGTCCCCTCTACCTTGGCTTTCTTGAGCCTGCCCCTCCCTGGCCTCCCACTGTCTCTGGTTTTCACTCTCTTCTTTCTCCAAAGGCTTCTCTTCCTTTGCGACAAAGCTCCATCTTTGACCTCCTTCTTCCGTCCCTCGGCCGAGACCGTACACAGCCGGGACTCTGAAGAACGCGTCACGGGTGCCTCGCCATCCCACCCACCCTAAAGCCCTGGCCACGTCGGCTAATACCGCATCTGGCACCTGCGCCCTCGTCTCCATCCCCACGTCCCCGGATCACGGGCACCTGTCACCGGGCGACCCGGGGCCCCTCCTCACTGCCACCTGCTTGCACTCTTGCTGTCCCCTCAAACCTTTCTCCTGCGGCCAGAAGGGTCTTTCCAAAACACGTCTTTCATCTCAAAACTTTTCGATGAGTCCCAATAATCTTAAGAATAATGACCCAAATCTTATCACGGCTCATGTCCCCCAAAGCCCGCTGCCTTCGGCAGTCAGCGCCCTCCAAGGAAAGTCATCGCGGAAAAAGGGGCAGCCTCGGGGGGCAGAGGCAAACAGGGGCAGCCCGGGGAGGGCACCGTGCGGGGTGCGGGGGCAGGAGGGTGCTCACAGCCCCAGCCGCCAGTTCTGTGTACTTGTAGCTCTGTCCCTAGGCCAGGCCTCCCTCTAAGGGCAAGATGCCATACGGGGCTCTGATGGACAAGAGCATCTTTTGGCCCCAAGCCGTAACAATGACCTGTTTGCCGGGAGAACATGTCTTACGCGGTGAGGACGTACCTGACTTCCCCTGCAGCTCTGCCCGCCTCGCTCATCCTCTAGCTCTGGCTTCCATTAAGTTTGTTTGTTCGTTCGCTGTCATTTAAGTTTCTTTATTTCGAGAGAGACAGAGAGGCAGAGGAAAGAGAGAATCCCAAGCAGGCTACGGGCTTTCAGCATGGAGCCCCGTGTGCAGCTCAATCTCACGAACAGTGAGATCATGACCTGAGCCGAAATCAAGAAACAGACGCTTTAACCGACTGAGCCACCGACGCCCTTGTTTGTTGGCTTTTTAATTTTTTAAGGTTGTTTTATTTTATTTTATTTTTTTGAGAGAGAGAGAATGCAAGATAAGGGAGGGGCACGAGAGAGGGAGACACAGAATCTGAGCAGGCTCCAGGCTCTGAGCTGTCAGCGCCAGAGCCCAACACGGGGCTCGAATTCACAAACCGCAAGACATGACCGGAGCTGAAGTCGGACGCTTAATCCGTTTGTTGGCTTTTTAACCGACCAGGTTTCTTCCTACAGCATGAGAGTTCCTTCTGCCTGTAAATATTCTTCCCCACCTTTCTCTGGTTTTATTTACATTTATGTTTTTGCCTCCTGCTCAGCCAGGCTTCCCGCTCTCCGGGATTCTCCCCCAGGCATGGCAGCTTACACTTCACTTGGCCGGTGTCTGCCTTTCCTCAGTGGGACGTGTCCCCCGCTGTCGGTATACGTGTCTCCCTGTGATTATTCGATTGGTATCTTTTCCACAGGCAGACTGTAAGTACCACGAAGCCACAGAAAGTGACTCTTTCGGTTACCGATATATCCCCAGCAACCAGCACCAAGACTGGCTCCCCGCAGACCCTCAGTAAGGCCCGGTTTTGAAGAAATGAAGGAACTGGGGCCGAAATCGCTGATTCTCTGTCTCCTCAGCTGTAAAACCCAGAAAGTGACAACACGGTTATAAGGAGCATATGAAACTGTTAGATGATGTGGGTGAAGTGTCCAAACTGGGCACCGGGGCGGCTCAGGCGGTGCAACCTCTGACTTTGGCTCAGGTCATGATCTCATGGGTGGTGAGTTCGAGTCCCACATTGGGTGAGATCGAGCCTTGCTTCAGGTCAAACATGAGCCCTGTTTCGGGCGAGCCCTGCTTCTCTCTCTCTCTCTCTCTCTCTCCCTCTGCTCCTCACTCACTTGCCCCCTCCCTTTCTCTCTCTCAAAAAAAAAAGAAAAAGAAAAAGAAAGAGTCCAAATAGCATAATCACTACTTAACAAAGGTCAGCTCCCGTCCTTCTTGTCTGGTAGACCAGATGGCCCGTTGCGCTCAGGGGAAAATAAAATTAACAACAGAGAGGGATCTATTTCCCCTTTTTTTCCCTCACTCGATCACACCGCCGCCTACCTGACACCCTTGCCGACCCATCATCTGTTCTCAACAGCCTTCCCAAACCCCACCTGGAGTCTCCTTGCTGCCACTTGTCGAGGCTAACTGGACAGAGAAAAGTGGAGGTTGGGATGACAGAGGGGAGGGAAGCAGAGACAGAGAAGGAAGGAAGGCTGTGCCTGGGGTGCGCGCCGGGGGACACGGCAGGTGTAACGGGCTGGGCACTGAAGTTCTGACTCTCTGTACAAAGAAAACCCAAATCCACTGAGGGTAGGAAAGGTGCCTGGTGTGAGATCCTTTGTGAACTCACTCGCTCTCAGAAGCAGCTTCTCAACTTTGAAAATAGGTATAAATTTGCCAGGGAATTTCTCTGCGCTCGGCTGAATCCGAGCCACGTTTTCCTTGCTTACGTATGAGAAACATCGTCAATGACTATGGGCAAACAAAGAGGCGCTCGAGAGATACTGCGAGGTTTTCTTTTCAAGTTTACTTATTTATTTTGAGACAGAGAGAGTGTGTGAGTACGGGAAGGGCAGAGCAAGAGAGAGAGACTCCAAGGCAGACTCCACGCTGCCATCTCTGAGCCCAACCTACGGCTCAGTGTTGTGACGCATGAGATCATGACCTGAGCCAAAACCAAGAGTCGGATGCTTCACTGACAGAACCACCCAGGTGCCCGAGATACCGTGAGATTTTATTTTTTTTCTTGTTTTTTATTTTTGAGAGACAGAGAGACAGAGCATGAGAAGAACAAAGAGAGAGAGGGAGACACAGAATCCGAAGCAGGCTCCAGGCTCCAAGCCATCAGCACAGAGCCCGATGCGGGGCTTGAACTCACAGACCGTGAGATCATGACCTGAGCCGGAGTCGGCCGCTCAACCAACTAAGCCACCCAGGAGCCCCCTGTGAGATTTTAAAAGTATCGTTGTAGAAAGAGATTGCTCTCTTTCGCAAATGCACAGATGTTTCCTTGGCTCTTGCTCTCATTGGCCAGGTCCCTCCCGTCATGGTATGTAACTCTTACAAACACCCTGCAAATCTTTCTCATGCTAGTTTATAAGTGGGAAACTTAGGCTTCCTGGGGTTTCATGCTGTATTTTTTATGTTTATTTATTTCTGAGAAAAAGAGAGAGAGAGAGTACAGGCTGGGGAGGGGCAGAGAGAGAGGGAGACAGAGAATCCCAAGCAGGTTCTGAGCTGTCAGCACAGAGCCCAATGCGGGGTTCGAACTCACAAACTTCAAGATCATGACCTGAGCCAGAGTCGGACGCTCAACCGGCTGAGCCGCCCAGGCACCCTGAGGTTTCACGTTTTAAGAGCTAGTTGTCGGGACTTGTCAACAGCAACTACCTTCCATGTTCCGCCCAAGGCTGGGACTCCGACCCAGGAGGATTCCGGGTTCGAGGGAAACCGAGGGGAATACAAAGGCCTACACTCCAGGAGTGTCTCCCAGGCTATAACTAGACAGCTGTGTCCTTAGCGCTCCTAAGGTCAAAAGTGAAGCTGTTTATTAAAAAAAAAAAAAAAAAAGGAAAATAAACTAAGAGCAGCGGTCTGACCAGCCGCCGGGCCGGCCTGCGCCAGCGTCAGCATCGGGCCGGGTTTCGGTGCGCGGGAGAGTTAGGCCCTGAGTTATTATCCGAATTAGGCCACTTTATTGGCTCACATCGTCCGATCTTCCCCAGCCATTATGGTTTTGCTGAAACATTAAACTACTTTAAACTTTCATTTTCCTCTTAAAACTAAATTAGTTTGGAGGAAATTGTATTTCCCCCGCTCCAGCACCAGCCTCGGGCAGAGGGAGTGACGGCGCAGCGCTCAGAGAGGACAACAACCGCGGCCTAATTACGAAGTGGTAGGAGCGGGGTTTCTCGGGTTACGTTTGCTTCAGAGTTTCTGGGGTCCTGGAGGGAGGCGGCTCTCCGGGGCGTGTGCTCCCAGAAGCTTTCCATTATTTACGTGATGGCTGCTGGCCCTGGAGAGAGGCAGGCAGGGCAAAGGAATTCGTGAAGCCCACTACGCACCTGCACTATTAGGTTCTAAATGGGTTAGTCAGGGCACCTGGGCGGCTCAGTCGATTAAGCGTCTGACCGTGGCTCAGGTCGTGGCCTCCGGTTCATGAGTTCGAGCCCCTCATGGGGCTCTGTGCTGACAGCTCAGAGCCTGGAGCCCGCTTCGGATTCTGTGTCTCCCTCTCTTTGTTTCTGCCCCTGCCCTGTTCACATTCTGTCTCTCTCTCTCTCTCTCTCTCTCTCTCTCTCTCTCTCTCTGTCTCTGTCTCAAAAATAAATAAACATTAGGGGCACCTGGGTGGCTCAGTTGGTTAAGCATCCGACTTTGGCTCAGGTCATGATCTCTCTGTCTGCAAGTTCAAGTCCTGCATCGGGCTCTGTGCAGACAGCTCGGAGCCTGGAGCCTGCTTCGGGTTCTGTGTCTCCCTCTCTCTCTCTCTGCCTCTCCTCCTCTCATGCTTTGTCTCTTGTGCTCTCAAAATAAATAAAACCTAAAAAATAAATAAATAAATAAACAAACAACCATTAAAAAAATTAAAAACAAAAGAAATGCGTTTCCGTCATCTGCAAACACAGAATCCCAATGACAACTCCGCAGCCACATCTAACACTCACAGGACATATGCCACATGCCAGGCGCTGATCGAAGGGCTCCGAATCCCTCAGCTCTGTGAGGTAGGTCCCTGCGTGTTCCCGTGTTACCTTCAAGAGACCAGAAGTACAGAGTCATTCACGGGCCTCTCCGCCCCCCCCCCACCCCGACCTCACCGAGCTAGAGCTCCAGCCGGAAACTGTGGGACACGCAGGGCTCTGTTGGGTGGACGCTCACTCGCACGCTAGAGGGTAGGGACCGAGCAGCCCGTTTCATAGATGGGGGAAGACAAGTCTCAGGGCCAAGGTTCGAGTCTCCCGGAGGTGGAGCTAGGATTCGAGCCCGCCCCCCTCCAGAGGTGACCCTCGCCGTCTCCTGGTGGGGTCTGCCCACCGCCCTTCACTACAAATACGCAGATCCTGACTGCTTTCTTTCCCTGATGTTATTCTCGGCGGCGGCGCCTTGGCCCGCAGAGGGTGAGGACCGCCACCCCCTGTCGCGGGGCCGTCGGAACGGCCAGGGCTCGTCGCCCCCGCCAGGCCGGAGTGTTCGTGCTGCGAGAGCGCGTCGGGGCGGCCTGGGCGTTCGCTAAGCCCTTTTAGTTTCGAGAGCAAGCGAGAGAGGCTGGGCGTGTGCAGCAGGGGGAAGGGCAGAAGGCAAGGAGGGGGAAGGGCGAGCGAGACGAACGAAGCGCCGCTTCTGCAAAGCGTGGCCGTCCGGGGAGACCCGACGCCGCGGCAGCTCCTCCCCCCGCCGGGTTCCCGACTGGACCGGACGCTTGGGAGTGCTCCTGAAAATGAGGATTTGACCAAGGCGACCTTGTCCCCAGAGATGCTTCGCTCGCCAAGGACCCCGAGACTCGCGCTGACGGGCACACACACAGGCCTTATTCATCCGCCCCGCCCGCCCGCCATCACGTCTGGTCTCCCATGGGCCCAGTGCCCCCCTCCGTGAGTCTGCAAGTAGCATCTTTGGGGGGGGGAACCGGCGGCTTCGACAGCAAGTAGCACGGGATCCCAGGATGACGAGTCTGGAGGCGCCGTGTGGCTCTCCTGGGAGCACACCCCGCCGCCGTCTCTGCCGGTCTGGCACCCCCGGCAGCCCTGCCCGGGAGGCTCGCTCTCCCCCAGCCTCCCGAAAGGAGGGTCCCTAAAACTGCTTCCGGAGACGGGTGGGCAGGGGTTACGTCCGTTTCCTGTGGCTGCTGTCGTTACCACATCTTTCGAGGCTTCGCAGAACACAAACCGGTTAGCCTGCCGCTCCGGGGCCCAAATCTGGTCCTCGTGGGGCTGAAACCACCGTGTTGGCAGGGTTGCGTTCCTTTCTGGAAGCTCTTTTTTTTTTTTTTTCTTTCTGGAAACTCTAAAGAAAAACTTGTGTCAGGCTTCTGGAGCCTGAAACTCCTTGGTCCGTGGCCCCGTCCTCCGTCTCCAAAGCCGGCAACGCTGGGCCCCGTTCTGGTGCCTCCATCGCTCCGACTCCTCTTCTGTCCCCTTCTCCCACGCGTGAGGACGCAGGTGACTACGCCAGGCCCGCCCGCATAACCCCGCCTCGTCTCCCCATCCCCAGGCCAGCTGACTGCCAACCCCCTGGTCCTATAACCTAGCACAGTCACGAGTTCCGGGGGTTAGGACAGGGATATATGTGCGGGTGACTTCTCTGCCTGCCATTATTAAATTATTTATTATTTATTTCTGAGAGAGAGAGAGAGCATGAGTGGAGGAGGAGCAGAGAGAGAGACACCGAATCCGAAGCAGGCTCCTGGCTCCGAGCCGTCCTTGGCCCGTCCGCCAGGATGTCGGATGAAACCAAGCATGAGATGCCGGCGTGCCAGGAGGTGGCCGGGGGGCGTCGACGTGTCCCCAAGATGCCAGCCCGGCTGGACAAACCTGACCTCGGGGGCCGCCGGGGGGTTCTGTCTGCCACGGCTTCCAGCGCTCTCCGGGCACGCGTGGGAGGGATCGGTGGCCGGGACGGCGGGTTCAGACGCCGGGAAGGAGGACTGGGTGCCAGGGCAGCTGCCACGCACTCTGGAGAGCCTCTCCGGGCTGTGGCTGGGCTCTCAGGGAGAGTCGGATGTCCCCGCTCTCTCGGCTTCAGTCCCGGACGCACAATAAGAGTTAAAAATTCTCACAAACGGAGCTGGCGCTCCTTTTCGTGGGCTGAACGCCCCAGCGTCTCTGAGAAAGTCTCCCCTCGTTTCTTTCTCTGTTATCCACTCCTCTTGATGCTCTTCCCGTGTCTGCCTCTGCCTCCCTCTCCCCCCTCCCGTCTCTCTCTCTCTCTCTCTAGCGTCCCGCGCGTGCGTGTGCACACGTGCCTCTGTGAGTGTCCCTCTGCGGGCGTCTCCGCACCTCTCTCGGCTGTCCCGGGGGCTCTGGCCTGGGCGTTCTCTTGTCTCCCCCGGTTCGGTTCCTCCCCTGAATTCTCCTTAACTCTGCCTCTCTGGGTTGGTCTTCAGTCTCGCATTTCTCTCCGATCCTTCTCGTTCTGCCACCGTTTCCTCTGCTAGAGGAAAGAGGGAAAGAGGGGGGAGAGAGGAGGAGAGAGAGAGAGAGAGGGCTAACTCTCCCTTTCTTCTTGCTCCCCCAGGACCAGGCTCTGAGCTCACGCCGCAGGCTCGGCCCTCACCAGCGGGGACTCCGGCGGCCAAGGCGGCCCCGAGCACATGGGAGACAGAGCCACCAGGCCCTTCCCGAACGCCGGGGGGACTGGGGAGGCCCAGCGCGGCTGGTAAGTAGGCCGCGATGTTCCCAGGGACGGTCTGGGATTCTTCTCCGGAGGAGGAGGCGACGCCAGCTCCTCCTGTCCCCGCGCAAGCACCCCGCGGCCGCCGAGGGTCCCCAGTTCCACACGGAAACTTCCACTCGGCGGCTGCTCCGGCAGAGAGGCGGCAGACAGGGAAGCTCATCGTCGTGTCCCCGGCTCTTGTCAGCGCGGACTTCTCCCCCTCCCGAAGTGTGTATCCATTCCCAGTCCTGCCGCGTGAAATTGGAGCCCAGCGCCATCGTCAGCATTTTGCAGAGCGAAATTTTCTAACCCGACACCACCCGTTCGCCTGAAAGAGTAGCCGGGTCTGTATTTCCAGCTAATAGGCCCGTATTTGCTTCTGAAGCTCCCGGTGACCGGGGGTGACAGAAGCCACCGGCTTGCCTGCGTTCCACTGTTCCTCCGTGGAGCACGCAGCCTTGTTATAAAAGGGCTGCGTGTGTGACAGGGACAAGGGCCCCCCCCCTTGGCCTCTTGTCGGAGCAGACAGCGGTGCCGTTGGGGGAACCGTCTTCTCTGGAGCCTCCCGGAGCTGGGATCGCACCCTAACCCCGTCACCCCCTGTCTCGGCTGCCGTGGGCAAGTCAGGCCACCCTTCCGAGCAGAACAGCGATAACGACCCCGTCTCTCGGGGACCCGCCCCCGTTCCTCCATCCGGCTGGGCAAGCCCAGTGCTTCTGGGGACGGCGACTCCTCCAGGACCCCCGTCCACCCGCGCCCTGGGACTCCCTCCACACCCTGTCCCTGCCACGCGTCCACGCCCAGCATGACCGGAGGAGGAACGGAGAGCCAGCGACCGGCGGACAGAGCAGGCAGATGCCCTCTGCTCGTTCCCGTCACTAACGGGCAGCTGTCGGAGTGGCGCTTCAGGAAGGACGCGGCCCCGGAAGATGGCTCGCCCACAGACTTGCAGAGTCTCTGCTGCGCCCTGCTGTGGCTGTGAATTAACATTATTATTATCTTTCACTGAGATGGACGGGGCTGCTGATGGCTCCTTCCCCACGAATCTGTCCAGTCGCACCCAGCCTCGGACAAGTAACAACCTCAGGACAAAGGATTGACTCTCGGCTTTTAGCGTGCGTTTTGTCCAATGGGTAGGGATGGGGACTGGGAGGCCGGAATTCTGCGACCTGGCTTCCTGTGCCGGCCACCGTCCTGGGACCCTCTGCCCCACCGGTCCTCCTCCCATTGCCCTCCGAGATGCCACCTGTCTGCCTGTCCCTCTTCCCCGCGCTCCCACCACTGCGCCCGCACCACCGGTCTGGGGCAGAGGAAGGGAGAACTCTCCGAACAAAAGCACGGCACGGTGGAAGGAAGGACTACGGGGTCCCATGCCTGCCGCCCCCTTACCCTGTTAGGGCAAATCGGGACTCCAAAAGACTAGGAAGTAGAAGATGGACCAATCAATCAGGTTCTACCCCTCACTAGACCAGCCCAGACTAATCAATCAGGTTCCACCTGTCACCAGACCAGCTGTGACCAATCCTTAGAGCACCCGTATCCCCCCAAATGGAGACACCTGTTTCCCGCCTTGGAAGGGAACAGGACCCTGACCTCAGCCAATCAGCTAGGGCCACGACCATCGCCCCTCCCACTACTCCTTTAAAACTCTTGCACGTTGGAAACTCTCTCTCTCTCTCTGGACCCACCGCTGCTTCGGTGCAGGTAGGAAATTGAGCTCGAGCTAGCTCGAATAAAGGCTCTTTGTTCTTGCATCGGGTTCAGCTCCCTGGTGGGTTCTTGTTATGCCGAATTCTGGGCATAACAACCCGTGTGCCCTTGAGAAGACCCCGTCCTTCCGAGCCGCCTCAGGTTTGTGGAAATAAGAAAGGCCGCACAGACACAAACGAGCAGAGACTATTCAGCGCTCGCTCAAGTCAGCCACCGTCACTGGCGTCCGGCAGAGACTCGAAGGCAGGGGGAGGAGGGGGCGGAGAAGCTTCGCGGTGGAAAAGACAGACCATGTAGGGTGTGCCTGAGGGGATGCTGTCGGCATGGGGAAGCAGGAGGCAGGTGACCTAGAAGCGGGGTGTTCCGTGTGGTTGGTGCAGGGCCTGGATTTGGCTGCTTCTGCCTGCTCCTGGGTTGGAAGTAGGAGCAAACATAGGGGAGGCTGGTAGTTATTGGCCAAATCCCAACCATTCGGGGCAAATCGATGCAGAGACCGGGGCTCAGACTGGTGTCTAGAGGTCACAGGTCAGACGCGTGGTGCAGTGTACGGTCTGGCCACCGTCCATGGCACAGTCAGCTTCTCGGTTCGCTCAGTGGTAAAACGGGCGTGAATAGTCCCCAGCGCGTTGGATTCAGGGGAAATAGTAACAAGACGTGACATAAAAATCACTTGATCGTCACACCTGGCAACGTGCCCACGTCCCATAGATGGTTTTCAGCACCTTCGCTGGGAGTCGGGGGAACGTGACGGGAAGTGTTCCCAACCCCGCGGAACTCGCTCTCCAGCGGCGACACGCAGCGTGCAAGACGGCAAGCAGGAAACGAGCAGCATAGTTCCAGACAGTGAGAGATGTGAACACAATCCAAGCGGGCATGGGAGAGAGTTTACAGGGGAGGGGGGCAGGGGGTGGGCCGGGACCTCACAGGGGTGACTTCAGACCCGGGGGAGCCGGACGCGCAAACAGAAGGTGAACGGCCCTGGGGCACCTGGGTGGCTCATTTGGTTAAGAGTCTGACGTGGGCTCAGGTCATGATTTCATGGTTCACAGGTTCAAGTCCTGCGTCCAGCTCTGTGCTGACGGCTCAGAGCCTGCTTGGGATTCTCTCTCTTTCCCTCTCTCTCTGCTCCTCCCCCACTTGTGCTTTCTCTCTCTCAAAATAAGTCTATAAATAAACTCAAAGGAAGGAAGGAAGGAAGGAAGGAGAGAAGGAGAGAAGAAAAGGAAGCAGGGGCACCCGGGTGGCCCAGTTGGTTAAACATCGGACTTTGTCTCAGGTCATGATCTCACCGTTCATGAGTTCCAGTCCCACTTCAGGCTCCGTGCTGACAGCTCAGAGCCTGGAGCCTGCTTCGGATTCGGGTCTCCCTCTCTCTCTCTCCCTCTCTCTCTCTCCCTCTCTCTCTCTCCCTCTCTCTCTCTCCCTCTCTCTCCCTCCCTCTCTCTCCCTCCCTCTCTCTCCCTCCCTCTCTCTCCCTCCCTCTCTCTCCCTCCCTCTCTCTCCCTCCCTCTCTCTCCCTCCCTCTCTCTCCCTCCCTCTCTCTCCCTCCCTCTCTCTCCCTCCCTCTCTCTCCCTCTCTCTCTCTCCCTCCCTCTCTCTCCCTCTCTCTCTCTCTCTCTCTCTCACTCACTCACTCCCTCTCTCTCTCCCTCTCTCTCTCCCTCTCTCTCTCCCTCTCTCTCTCCCTCTCTCTCTCCCTCTCTCTCTCCCTCTCTCTCTCCCTCTCTCTCTCCCTCTCTCTCTCCCTCTCTCTCTCTCTCTCTCTCTCTCTCTGCCCCTCCCTTGCTCCCAGTCTGTCTCTCTGTCTCTCTGTCTCTCTCAAAAAAAAAATTTAAAAAAAGAAAGCAAACGGCCCCAACTCATGGCGTTTCCAAGGAGCGTGATGGAAGCCGGGGTGGCCAGGACGGGGTGAGCCCGGGGCGGCCTGGGAACATGACTTCAGAGAAGCAGACGTGAGTCGGCTCACAGAGAGGGGGTGGGCTTTTATTCTCCGAACGAAGGGAAGTCACCGGCAGGCTGGAACTGGGCAGGGACAGGTAATTGCTGTGGGCTTCCAGTGTGTTCTGTGGGGCGAGGAAGCTGTCGGTGGTCATGGCTGCACTAGGGTAGAGATGAGGGGAAATTATATAATTGGGGCGCATGCGGGAGGCCAGCCAACAACACTTCAGCCAGGCAGGACGTGGGCAGAGGGGAGGGAGAGAGGACGCAGAGATGCTGGTGGGGGCGGTGAACTAGAAGGGCCCACGGTCACGCCTCGATGACTGCTGACCCCCAGGGGCTGGTGACCGGTACCAACGAAGAGGAAGAGGAGGGACCGGAGGAGGGGAGGGAGGCAGGTCTCAAACCAGTTTGGAAGATGCGGGAAAAGTCGCTTTGCGGTCCACAGGTCCACGTAACCCAGACCCCCGTTCACCCCCTCTCTGCTGACCGCCCCCCCACCCCGCTCCGACTCCCGGCCGCCCAGGGCCCGCAGCGGCCGAGGAAAACCACCCGCCGGCCCCCCTTCCCTCCGAGGGGGGAGAGGAGACAGGTTCCCGCGGCTGGACTTTCCTAATTACCTTCGCGGCGGCCCTCGGGGCCCCACGCAGGGAGCGGGCGGCAATCGGCCGCGGATAGTTGGGCTGTTGTCTGGGTCTCGGGAATGGGCTGTTCGGGAACATTAGCCCAGGCCACCGGCGTCTTGCAGGGCTGGGTCGTGCGGAGCTACGGAATGAACCAAGCGGGGGCGGCACGGCCATCAGGAACCCGCTGGGGCCCGGGGGCTGCCTGGGACCCCCGGGGTGGGGGGCGCTCCGCACCGGCACTTCTGGAAGCCACACGGGCCTCCCCGGCTCCCTCCTTGCAGGAGCCCTCCATCCGTAGGCTGCTCCTCCAGGGGCCTCTGCAGGGCGCAGAGGACTTTTCCAGAAGCTCCGTAAGACCCAGGATGCCCTCCACACTCTGTGTCCATTTTCCTGAGCCCCCGGGTTTTCGCCTCATGCGCTCCTGCTGGGTTTGTCCGGGGATGAGGGGAGAGGAGGTGCGTCAAGGGGTCTCCGAGGGTCCCCAGGATGTCCCAGACGCGGTTGTCTTTCCGTCCCGTCCTTCTGAGGGAGCCGCCCTCGACGTGCCTTCTTGGCCCGGGCACCGGGGGCCGTTCACCCGCATTACCCCACGTCGCCCTCACATCTACCCCACGAGGCAGGTGTCATTAACACCCTGCCGCAGAGACCAGGAGACACGCTCGGAAAGGCCCAGCTGCCTCCCAGGTGTCCCCGGTGACGAAACAACAGAGCTCAGCCTCAAAGAGCCTGAAGCCTCTGACACCGGCTCCCAGATCGCAGCGGCCACGCCGTCCCCAGATGACAGTGCCCGCCTGTCGCGCCCTCTGTGCCCGCTCACGGCTGATTTCCTCCTTCAAGGCTCCCGCTACCCCTGCAAAGGAGGAATGATTCTCTCTCTGCTGTCAGCCCCGTTTCACAGATGCACACGTCAAGGCCACGCGGGATAAAGTCTTGACTCCACGCCCAAGAGCTACTAAAAGGCAGGTAAGACATGCACTCACCTCGAACTGTGGGGTTTTTTTTTTTTAAGTTTATTTTTGAGACTGAAAGAGAGAGAGAGAGAAAGCAGGTGGGGCGGGGAGGGTCAGAGAGAAAGAGAGAATCCCAAGCAGGCTCCGCACTGTCAGCACAGAGCTCGATGCGGGGCTCGAACTCACGAACCGTGAGATCATGACCTGAGCTGAAACCAAGGGATGGATACTTGGTGCGCCCGGGAGGCGCAGTCGGTCAGGCGTCCAACCTCAGCCCTTGAGTAAGAGCTCAAGGAATCAGTGCTTCCGAGGCCAGGGGCTCCGGGAAGGAGGGTACTCACAGCAAGGAAAGGATGGGAGGGTGAGGGTGTAAGGGCAAATCGAGACTAGGATGGACCAGTTCATCAGGTTCCACCTCTCAGCAGACCAGCTGGGACCAATCCTGAGAGCACCTGTATCCCCCCAAATGGAGACACCTGTTTCCCCGCTTTGGACAGGAACAGGACCCTCACCCTTCCTCAGCCAATTGGCTAGGGCCACGACCATCACCCCTCCCACTACTCCTTCAAAACTCTTGCACCTTTGGAAATTCTTTCTCTCTCTCGACCCACCGCTGCGTCGGTGCAGGTAGGAAATTGAGCTCGAGCTAGCTCGAATAAAGGCTCTTTTTTCTTGCATCGGGCTCGGCTCCCTGGTGGTTCTTGGGGTTCCCGAATTCGGGTCATAACAAGGGGGGACAGGGCAGTGAGGAGGGAGCAGAAAGCCCTGGCATCGACCCGTGACCTCACCAGCTCTGTGACCGGGAGCCCAGTGATGTTTTGCTGTCATTGAAAGGTTCTCACGAGGATAAAGCTTCCGAGGGCTCCCTCTCCATCCGCCCGCAGCTGTTGGTTTGCACCAAGTGGGTGAGCCGGGACCCTGCAGCCAGAGCTGTGCCTCCTGACACACACCTGCCCGACACACCCTGCCCGTCTTCCCCCTCCGCGCCCCGTGGCACCCACACCCCAGCCCCTCCCACCAAACTCAAGACGCTCCCCAGAGATTGGGTCTGGCTTTCTCATTGGCTCATTTCCTCCTGATTAAATCCGCACTCCCACCTCCCCAACAGCGGCCCCAGGGCCCCTCGAAGACAAAGATTAGAACGTTGTCAATATGGCCTTCATTGTGCTCTAGACAGCCTCACCCCTAGCCTAGCTCCTCCCCAACACGGAGCACCTCCTAAGTCCCCCCAGAGCCCCCGCCAGCCTCCCCCCACCCCACTGAGTCCAGAGAAGGGCTCCTTCCCCACCCTGGAAGTTGGGCAGCCCTTCCAGACTGTTTTTTTTCTTCTTTTTTTTAAAATTTACTTTATTTTTGAGAGAGAGAGAGATACAGACTGCAACCGGGGGAGAGGCAGAGAGAGAAGGAGACACAGAATCCGAAGCAGGCTCCAGGCTCTGAGCTGTCAGCACAGAACCCGACGCAGGGCTCGAACTCACAGACCGTGAGATCATGACCTGAGCCGAAGTCGGCCGCTTAACTGACTGAGCCATCCAGGCGCCCCCAGACTGTTTCTTGCAGGTCCCACCTTGCTTCCTCACCCCATCCACGTCGGCCCCGACGCGGGCTTGTTTGGGTGGGTTCAAAGCCCACTTCCCACCAACCAGAACCCCCGATTATTTCAGATGCACCCCCCCCCAACACACACACATTCACAAGTGATCACCTTCATCCTGAGACCTCATCGTGTGTCTGAAAGTGGGTTTTGGGCAGCTTCCGGCTTCCGTGGGAAGGTAACCCCAGGAGAGGCACCAGACTACAGGTGGGCAGGGTGTCTGTACAGGAAGCGAATTCAAATGAATGATTGAATCACAGTGAAACCAGAGCCGGGGCCAAAGTCGCTAGTATCCAGCGGCTAGTCTGAGACCGCAGACTAAAGCACGCAGAGCCGGAGGGCCGGGGACAAACCAGAAAACGGAGCATGCACGGATGAGGGAGGACTGCGTCCCCCCAGCACGGGGCCGACCGGGCACTTCCTTCCCGTCCGTATTTCATGACCTCACGTCCATGGCTCCCGATCGGCCGCGGGGGGAGGACGGACACCTCGGGGAGCGACAAACTCGACAAAGCAGAGTCTGGGCTCCGTGTTTGGCTTCGTGTCCAGAACGCTGGTCAGCAAACCTCGACCGGCACGGCAGCGGTCCTGTGGCAGAGGGGAGAGAAGTTCACGGCACGGGTGTCGCAAAGCCGAGGAATTTAGGGAACCCCACTGAGCCTCGATTTTGCCATCCGGGGAAGGGCCAGGTCCGCCTGAAAAGATCCATTCAGATGAAACGTTCTCATGGAACAGAGAGCTCGGCCCAGCGTCAGCCACGCGGGAGACCGTCTCTCCAGGATCTGCGGAAACGAGACACCGGAGCAAAAACCAAGTCGATCGTATGTGTCTTGCGTTTCGGAAGTGCCAAAGCCAAGAAGAACATTTCTACAACGTCTCCTCTTCGCCAACCTTACTTTTTTTGGGTGTTTGTTTACAAAAAAAAACAAAAACAGAACTCAGAAAGCCAAGTCATCCTGGGAGGATTCTGCCATAATTGCCTTTTTTCCCTTCAGATGTTCCGAGGGGATCTCCGCCTCCATCGAGATACAGATGAAAAGAAAGCTGAGCGTCTCCGCGCTGAGCCCGGCCCGTCGTGAGCAGAGAGGCCGCGGCCAGAAGAGAGCTGTCTCCCGGAAACGCTCGTCCGTCCTTCCCACGTCCGGCCTTTACAAACAAGGCCCGCGCGGCCAAGTGTGAATCGCTCCCGCTAACAGCCTCTGAAAACAACCGCGAAACCTTTCAAGTTCGTGCAAAGTCATTACAGCACTTTCCAGAACTGAGCTGGAATGTTCCAATTACCGTCACCTCCGTGGGTGTGTCGACGGCGAAACCCCCAGCGCCCTGGCAGAGCCGGGGAATTGGCAAATTAGCAGCAATTGATTCCGGGAGCTTTGGGAGCACGCCCTGGGGCGCTCAGTGTCTCGATGACAAACAGGAATCCATCATTCGTGAGATTTTGTTGGATGACATCGTCTCGTCCGTTCATGGTGCTTTCTTGGCCTCGGTGACCGCCGATTCTGCCCCCTGACACACCGACGTGGGAGGCGGGGGGCGCACCGCTTACCCGGCTGTGCCCAACGGAGACAAGGCCACCTCCTGGTCCTGAAAGATCCGGTATCCATTTTGGGTCCCAACCGAGATGAGGGGTTGGTCGTTTCAAATGAGCTCACCGCGATCTCACGGGGACACACTCGGTCCCACGTGCAGGGAAGAGGCGAGCCGAGGATGGGGAAAAGCAGGAGACAAGAGGCTGGGGCTCCCTGGGCCCGCGGGGAAGGGCTGGGGACAGAGCTCGCTCAGGGAGAGCCAGCAGGCACACCCCGCGGCAGAGAGCAGGGCGCCCCCTGCTGGAACGAAGTCCTCGGAAGCCCCCTCGCCAGCCCACGGCCCAAACTGACCAGGCGGGTGTGTGTCCCCGGTTTGCGGCCTCTCCCTTTGCAGGGGCGAAGCCAGCCCCGAGACAGGAAGAGGGGAAGGGAGCAGGGTTTCGTGAGCTCCCAGCGTGCGGGGTGCCTTGGTGCGTGAGCCTGGGGGGCAGCTGCCCTGGATCAGCCGAGTGTGAGGGTTCGGCCACCCTCCCTCCGTGGCGGAGGAAACAGGGCTCAGGAAGAGGACAGACGGTCATCGTTTGCTTCGTTCCTCCGCGCACCTGCCTGGTGCCAGGCGACGTCTCCAGGGCTCTGGATACAGCTGGGGAAAGACCGAGGAGTTTCCCTTCTCCTGGAGGAAAACAGACAATAAGCAGGAGATAATTCCGTGAACACAAGGGTTACAGACTGTGCTAACTATGAAGGAGAGAGGGTGGCATGACAGAGTAGCAAGGGCCCGAGCCCTGCGTTGGCTAGGGTGGCCTCTCTGAGGAGGTGGTGGTAGATGCTGAGGTCTAAAAGGTGGAAGAGAACTGGGGTGCCCATCTGGCAGGAGAGAGCATTTCAGCAAGTGCAAAGGCCCTGGGGCAGAGCCGGCTCGCCCTGCACGATTTAAATGCACAATGCAAAAAAGAATGGAGAATGGCCTCCCCTCGTAGCCGGTGCTGGTTAACTCCTAGCAGGTGCACAAAACTGCCTAGTGAGTTTTCATCACTCGCTGCTCACGTCCTGGGCGCTCACAGCTTCCGAGCCCAGGAGCCAGGAGGTCCTCCAGAGAGGCAAACGTATCCCCATAGCCAGGCATAGAGTCAAGGCCATTTGCCAGCTGAATCCGTGACGGTGGGCTAGTCTGCGCTTGCTGAGAGACCCAGCGAGGGGACAGAGAAATCCCCCAGCTCTGATGTCCGGAGGACCCAGACGCCAGTGCCGCCTGTGGAGGCCGGGGCTCAAGGCTTCTCGGGGCCTCGGTCCCGTTCTCTGTAAACGGGCACGACGCGGACCCTTCCTCACGCTTCCTCGTGAGCACATGCTGGGAAAATGCAGGTAAGGCCCAGACCAAATGTCTGGTTTGCGGTCAAGATGAAAAAATCAAAACTCACTGGATTTTGTGTGTCTGAGGTCCACTCACCGCGCGCTCTTCAGCTACGCCCCTGTCTTGGGTTGTCTTTTGACCTTCGCAGGAGACCGTGAAGGGAGGTAGTGTTTTTGGCCCACTTTCCAGAAAAGGAATCTATGCCCAGAAAGGTTAGGTAACTTGCCTAAAGTCACACAGCCGTTGACAGCTAAGAAGCAGACCTGACTCCAAAACCACCACATCACCCTGTGGGGGTGGGGGGATCTGTGAACTATTTTTAGCAAGCCATTATTTGCCAACCCCACCCCCCATCTATGATACTGGCCCAGCGAAGTCTTTTGTTTGCTGACGGTTTCTATAGGGATTTGTTTACCTAAAACGCATGTGCGTGCCCACACACACACGCTTTCTCTTTTCAATTAATCCATAAGTTTTTTAAAGGAGGAAGATGCTCTCGCTTGGCTCCAACCCCCTTTCCCTCCCCCTGCACAGACGCCCCCAAGCTGTCCTAGTTAATAGGCTCAGATACCCCCCGCCCCATTCAAGCTGCTCCCCCAAACACAGCCACTGCCCCCCTCAACCTCTCACATCATGGCGGTGGGGGGGGGCGGAATGCCTCTCAGAAGCCCGAGCGGGGGAGGGGGGCTATGCAGCCATCAGGGGCGCACGGAGGCTTCCGGCGGATGAGAGGGAAGGGTTCTGAGGCCGTTCCCGATGTTAACAGAGTGAGGGGTGACCTGGTATTTCAGTCGCGGCCCAGGCCGTAAACCCGCATCGTCAGGCTTCCTCGTGATTTCCCAAATCATTTAAAATTTTTTTAATGTTTTTTTTGTTTTTTATTTTTGAGAGACATAGAGACAGAGCGTGAGCAGGGGAAGGGCAGAGAGAGGGAGACACAGAATCCAAAGCAGGCTCCAGGCTCTGAGCCATCAGCACAGAGCCCGACGCGGGGCTCAAACTCACAGACTGTGAGATCATGACCTGAGCTGAAGTCGGCCACTCAACCGACTGAGCCACCCAGTTTGATTTGAGGGCGCCCCTCAAATCATTTTAAAATGCACGAACCTCTTCTTCCTAGAGCACGAGGGTGCTAAGTTAACTTCTGAATATTTGATCGCACAAGGCGCGCTGTCATGCCACGTGGCCGTCACTCACGGAGCCGGAGAGGGGCGCGAGGGGCGCGGGACCTTCTGGGGGGGCGCGGGGGTGGCTTCAGCGGCTGATTCTGCCTCCAGCCGTGTGACAGCACTTTCGTTCACCGTCTGCAGAGGAAATGACCGCTTCGGGTGAGCTGGGGGGGTGTTTTCTAACTCGGTCCATTGGAACTGAACGAGCGCCCGCTGACCCGGAGGCGTTCTCGGGCAGGGGTCCGGGAAGGGCAAAGGAGAGCCTGCGATGGCGGGGGGGGGGGGGGGGACTGCCGCACCCCTGCGCCCCTGCTCCCCGAAGGAACCTGCGGCTGGCCCAGGTGGGAGGCGCGGACGGCCCGAGACGCCATCCATCCGGGAAGGCGAGAAACGCTACCTGCCGCGGACCAGGGTTCTTTCCTGCCGGTTGCTAACTTCCTGCCCGAGGCTGGGGTCCGGCCTCGATCCTGGGGCTAAAGGTTGAGTGCCGGTGTGCCCACGCGATGCTGCTCAGGACCCGCAGAGCCGTGTGCGGCCGCGAGCCCTGGTCACGGCTCTCGGGCAGGGAAGTGAACCCACCTGTGGCTCTGGTTCCTCCCCGTCACACGAGGAGGGGTGTGGGTGGACGGTGACCGGACGGTGACCGGCGTGTTGGTTCCAAAGACCACTGAACGTCACGCTCCGCCGAAGGGGCACACCTGGGCTCCCTTCCCGGTGAGCTGAGTCAGAGCATCTGCGACAAGGAACACAGGAGCCTGCGTTTATAATTCACCTCCGTGGGGGCCCCGGTGGGGGGGGGGGGGCTCAGTCGGCTAGGCATCTGACTTCGGCTCAGGTCACAATCTCGCAGTTTGTGAGTTCGGCTCAGAGCATGGAGCCTGCTTCAGATTCTGCATCTCCCTCTCTCTCTGCCCCTCCCCTGCTCGTGCTCTGTGTCTTTCAAAAGTAAATAAAATTTTAAAAAATTAGCCTCCGTGGTGGTTCTCATGCACGCCGAAATTTCGGAGCTGCTGGGCTGCGCTGGAGATTCTGAGCCCTATCTCAACACTGGAATCGTGAAGGGAATCTGTGGAATCCACCTCGGAGATCTTGACTCAGTCAAGGAGGAGTGTGGCGTGGAGGGCTTTAAAAGCTTCCAGGGGATTCTGGGTGCAGCCACGGTTGACCACCAACCACCGGGCTAGAGGAACATTGGGCTTTGGGATTTTATGGAATTAGTACCTGCACTCACCTCGAACTCTCGAAGGGCTGCCATGCCCATCGCTGCCTCAGTGTCTCAGTCCTGGACTGATGCTCCTCACGGAGAGACCGCATTCCCCCCACCGGACAGACACCTCACTCCGTACGCCTTCCCCTTGCGGGTCCTTGCTGCCCTGAGACCAGGCTGTCCCAGTGTCAAACACGTGGGTGTTTGTCCATCCACAGAGCGCATGATGGATGCACCATTCTTTCTTCTCCAGTGCCCTCTCCTCCTCCCCCCGCACCGCCCCACCTGGGGGCCGGTGCCCTCGCCCCTCCCCCCTGCACGAAAACCCACACTCGAGACAGTGTCTGCAATGCATCTGTTGCACGTAAGCGTGATGGAGCCAACTGAGGGCCGAAGTACTGGACGTCAGACACCCGGCGCCCCTTGGCTCCGCCTCCGAGGACCTTGGACAAGACCCTTTCACTCTGGGTCTCCAAGCTCCCAGCTCTCGAACCGGTGGGGGTTTCGTCTCAATTCATTCTTAGGACTTGTGTGGCTGCCTCAGTGTGACCTGCGAAAAGGTGGAGGCAGGCGGGAGTGGGAGCTAATGGGGTCAGTCGGTGGAAGGAGACGAGGGAGGGCAGGAGGGAGGCAGGAAGGAAGAAGAAGGAAAGAAGGAAGGAAGAGAGAGAGGAAGGAAGAAGGGAGGACGGAGGGAAGGAAGGGCAGGTCTTGGGAGCCTTTGCAAAACTCTCTAATGCATCAAGCCAAATATTTTGAAAATGTAGACAACACTACTCTTTATATAGTTACTTATTACACGGTGCTGGTGTGCTGTTTGCATCACAAATTGCATGCTAATGGCCTAATTCATAAACCATTGACATTCTTTATGAGTCCTTAGCATTCAGAAATGAAGAATTTGTGTTCGAAATATAATTTGCATTGCAAAATTCAATAATTTAGTTTCTCATATTCATTAATGCCTAAAACCACAACACATAACTTATCCGTTCCAACTCCCTCCTTAGGACCCCGGGAAAGGGAGCGTTTGGGCCGGGAAATCCAGCCCCGTGTTTTTCGGCCGAGCTGGGAGCCGCTCTGAGAGCTGCTGCAGGGGAATCCACGCCGTTGCCCCGGAGGCAGGAGGAGGGTCGCACGCCCGAGGTGCCAGCGCCAGAAGGGGCCTCTCCAGCCCCTGTTGGTTTAACTGTGCCCGATCTCGGGGACCTCGGCTGAGGCCCCAACCCCGGCTGAAAGTTAGAGCGCAGTTTCCGGCGAAGCAGCCAGTGAGGAACAAGCAGGGAAATCATCGATGGAGCCCACAGGCGAATCGTCCGCGGGACGCCCGGAAAAGTTGTCCAGCAGATGTGCGGCGGGAAGGGCGGTGCGGTGTTCTGCGACCTAGACGCGGGGAGCGTTTCTGGTCGCGGGGGTCCGTGCTGAGGATTCCCAAGCCCGCCTCGTGTATACACGAAGGACCAAGTTGGATTCACGGCACGCCTAGCTACTTTCGCGTTCTGGCACAAGACAAACGCTGACGAGGGGATGAAAGGAACAAGGAGGGACAGGGCCTTTGGGGCAGTACCTACCGTGGGGCTCCGGCACCCCCGTCGTGGTCGGGCAGCGTGTTTCGGAAGGGGCTAGTGTAAATCTTTTCTTGTGAAACAATGTGTGACTCCTGGGTCCAATCAGAACTTCTCGGAACCCAGACCTGAGAGTTGGGACGATGAAACTGGGCAAATACAATTCCCGGAGTCCTACATTTTAATTCCCTCTCTGCCTCCAGCCCGCTGCCCGAACTCGGCCAGGCCTCGGCCTCTCGCTCGGGTTGTAAATGGGGCAGTCTGGGTGCCACGATCTCCAAAACCTCTCCCGATACCGAGGCCCCTGGGATTTCAGAGTCTGAGCCTAGGATCGTGACCAACATTGGACACTGGTCACTCCCGTCTGGGTATGTCTGCCTGGGAGCTGGCTCTCCGAGCCGCTGGAGGTTCAGCGACCTAAGCCCTTTACCGGAGTGTACGATGAATGTCACGAGGAACCACAGCGTCTCCTTCAGGGCTACAGTCCCAGCACCCAGCAGACATCATCGGTGCTCAAGAATCGGTCACTCATTCATTCAACGGTGCGTTCTGAGCACAGACAGTGTGATAGGCTGCCTCCTGGACGTAAGGATACAGTGATGAACCACATAGGTAAGTCCCTACCTTTATGGAACTTAGAGCAGAGCGGGAGAGACAGACGACCGGTAAGGAAAGCCCGCGTACACAACAAAGCAAATACGTTCAAAGAGTGATTAGAGCTGATAAGATCAGGGAGCAGGGCGGCAAGCTGCTGGGGTCGGGCGCTTGGGCATATCCCATCTGACCTCCGAGGGGCGATCGAGATACCAAAACAAACCGTCCATGGGAAGATGGCAAGGCAGAGCGTTCCGGGAACGGGAAACAGCAAGTGCAAAGGTCCTGGGGCGGAAACATGCTCTGCGTGTTCCCAGAAGATGAGCAAAGGCCCACGTGGATGGATTCTTGTGAGCGAGGGACAACGAGTGGGCAAGGGGGTCAGAGGAGCCTCAGGAGCGGGTCACGTAAGGCCTTCTAGGCTCATGGTCGGGAGTTAGGATCTTGTTCAAAGTGTGTTGAGAAACAGAATGTTTTAAGCAGGCGAGCAGCACGGTCTGGTCCATAGCTCTAAAGAACCCACCGGGTGCTTCGTGGGAAATTGAGCCGTCGGACGAGCCAAGTGCACAGTTCCCACTGTGGGAGTCTTACCCGCCCGTGAGCAGGACCCGGCCAAGCTCTTCCGGAAGCAGGTGTGACCCTGCTAGGGCGACAGTCGACCCAAAGCCCCGCCTCACGCCTGGCGCCCAGCCCCTCTTCGCGCAGCCTGACCAGCTCCCGTTCTGAGACTCGCTCCGCTTCCTCCTCCTCCCCTCCCCGCGCACTTGGCAACCTTGTAGCGGACACGAGTCATTCGTCAGCGAATCTAAAATATTTATTGTGCATATTTTAAAGGCCAAAGTGCTACATCACCCAGCTCTGCCCGGATGGGGACAAGGCTTCACAGTCCCCACGACGGGGACGAGAACACGCCGGGTGAAACTGCAGACAATTAATCTGTGCAAATGGAACTCTTTAGAGGGGACCGAAGGCCTCGCCGAGGTCGGAGACGGACCCGCCCGTGATGACCGCCATTAAAATTTCATACAATTTGCTTATTTTTAAAAAATGGAATTTTCCTATCTTTTATGGCCATTACTTACCCTACAGGGCAAATGTCGGGGCGGGGAGGGTGGGGATGGACGGGAGAGGACTGCTTTGAGGGTGAGATTAGTCTTGGAACTGGGGCCGGTGCTAAGGTGTTGTCGGAAGAGGGAGGGGGCCTAAGCCGTGGGGCGTCTCAGCCTCGAGGAGTCTGTGTAATTCCGGAGCCTCCCCCACCCCTGCGTCCCCCGTCCGCAAACCGGGGACCGCTCCGAACCTGCCCTCTTAACATTCCTTTCAGTAAAACATAATAATAGATACTAAAGCCCTAAGAAGGGTTAAAAAAACCACCCCTAGACACAAGGTGGTGATGGTTATTGTTTATTAAATAGAGAGGAAGATTGTTTTATTATTATTATTTGGATTCCTCCAGCCCTAAGGTAGCAGATAAATCAGAAACGTCAAGTCAGAGTGAAGCATGGGTCTCCAGCAACCAGGGCACGGCGCTTCCTCGGGATCTTTTGTTCCCTTCTGCAATCTTTGCTGAAAGACATTTGAAGTGAAGTTAATAATTGAAACATAATGAATAATTGCAGTTTGGGGTCCGTAGCACAATCATAATTGCCAGTTTATTACTTTTTTAATATATTTGCCGAGTATTAATAATATTGAAATAATGCAAGAAGATCATGGGAAATAAATGAAATACATCATTTGTCAAGGAAAAAAAAAAAAAAGGATGGCCACGCCGTAGGCGCCGCTCTGAGGAGTCGGGCGATGGGTGCAGCCTTCCCGAACTTTCGCCGGGAGGGCATCACCAGCTCGCGGGGCTCCCGCAGCCTTCTTCTCATCAAGGCAAGAGGCAACGAAGGTGCAGGCGACTTGGGGCCCAGACAGCCTCACTGTCCGTTACGTGCTTCCTGAGGCACCCGGACCACGGAGCCGAGGACATCCCAGGGCTACGAAGAATGGGGCCCGGTCTCCGTCCCGGCTTTCTGGGTTCATCTCGGACAAGACCTTCCCCCTCTCGAGTCCTCGCAGTCCTCACTGAAAAATAAAAGGCAAAACACAAGAAGATAGAAGGAAGGGTTGGAACAGATCTCGAACCCCAACTCCTTCATCGCTTGGAACCCGTTTGCCCCTTTTCCCCCCCAGACACTTGAGGAGGACGAAATTCACCAAGCCTGTACTTGACTCCAGGGACAGGGCGTGACTAAGCATGGTCACCTGGCGAGCGAGGAGGTTGGCTTGGGCGTCGGCGTCCGCGAACGGCGGCCGGTGATGGGGCCAGCTGGGCCTCGTTCATTACGAAAATCAGCTGCGGTCGCGAAGTCTGCACGTGGGTCTGTGAAACAAATGAGAGTGGATTCCAGGGTCCCTGGGACAGAGCCGTTCTTGCTCCTTCATGTTCAGACACGTGGCCTTGTGTCTGCTGCCGTGTCTACGACATTCCCAAGGTGCCAGGCACCGACCCGAGGTGCGGAAGACGGCGACCGTTCGTGGCATGCGTCGTCCGTCCTCAGCCCGTAGGACAAGGCCTCTGTGAGCCCGGAGAACGCCGGACCACTGTCCCTGCGGGTCTGGAGGGCGGACTATGAGCCAGAGAGGGCGATTCTTTTCCAGCCTCCAGTCTGGAGTCGCTTGGGACCCGTCGCCCTGTCTTCTTCCCCATTTCTCCCGGTTCGGAGTGGGAATGCCACCCTACGCCTGTCCTGCCCCCGTGTTCCGGGAGCGCTCGCCGGTCTCTGGTTTCACAGGTCCCGGCGAGAGAGCCGTTCGCCCCGTGACGAGTCCTGTTTCTGCTGTAGATGAGATTTAAGTGAGGCTTTGGGTTTTAGAGTTTAGAGCGGATCCCCAAAGAGTTAAAATTCGGGGGCCCTTGGGGATGGAATGAGTGAATTTTGCACGTGAGAAGGACGTGAATTTTGGAGAGCCACAGGCAGCAGGCTATAGACCGGAGGTTTGTCCCCCGCCCCAATTCTTTTTTTTAACTTTTTTCTAATGATTATTTATTTTTGAGAGAAAGAGAGAGAGTGTGTGTGTGCATGTGTGTGTGTGAGCAGGGGAGGGGCAGAGAGAGAGGGAGACACAGAATCTGAAACAGGCTCCAGGCTCTGAGCTGTCAGTACAGAGCCCAACGCGGGGCTCAAACTCACAAACTACGGAATCGCGACCTGAGCCGAAGTCAGACGCTTCACCAACTGAGCCCCCCAGGTGCCCCTGCCCCCGACCCTAATTCTTAGCCGAAATCCCAACCCCCAATGTGATGGTACTAGGAGGCGGGCATCTAGGGGGTGATCAGGTCACGGGGGCCCCTCCCGAATGGGATTAGCGCCCTTTGGAAAGAGCCCAGAGGGCTCCCTTGCCCCTCCTGCCGCCGAAAGATGCAGAGAGGAGACAACACCCACAGCCGGGAAGTAAGTCCACACCAGACACTGAATCTTCCGGATCCTTGATCTGGGACTTCCAGCCCGAGCACTCTGAGGTGTGTGAGGCACCCCGTCTGCGGGGTTTCCCTCGTAGCGGCTTGAACGGATGTCGACACCAACACAAGTACCTTCATAAACATTCCTCCCGATTCGTAGATACCTGTGTATACGTGTAAGATTCAACTTTACATGAGCATAATGATAAAGGTCCTAAACTATAGTCTATTTCTCCCCTCCCGGTCCTATCCTACCCCAGGAAGCTCTTGCTGTCACAACGAAGCCCTGCAGAAGCTCTTCACCGTATGCATTTACTGTGAGCCATTCACCATTGACGTCCAAACAATTATCAAAAAGCAGCTGCAAGGGGCGCCTGGGGGCTCGGTCGGTTCAGCGGCCGACTTCGGCTCAGGTCATGATCTCACCGTCTGTGAGTTCGAGCCCTGCGTCGGGCTCTGTGCTGATGGCTCAGAGCCTGGAGCCTGCTTCGGATTCTGTGTCTGCCTCTCTCTCACCCTTCCCTTGCTCACGCTCTGTCTCTATATCTCTCAAAAAATTTTTAAAAAATTAAAAAATAAACGTTAAAAAATATTTTTTAAAAATCATAGATATCTAAAAAAAAAAAAAGCAGCTGCGAGAAGAACCAGAAAGGTTGGTGTGTACTGATACGGAACCGTCTCCGAGATGGATTGGTGAGTGTAAAAAAGCAAGGTTAGAACATTGCTGACTTGGCTTCCATGTGTGTAAGAGAAAAAAGAAAAGAAAAGGGGGGAGGGGTCGAATACAGAAACATATCTGCTCTGGGGGGGAAGCTGGGGAACTGGAAAGGCCGGTGTTTTCCTGGGAGGACACCTCGTGGGCGCGGATTCAAGACGGACAAGGACACATCTCGTTGCGTACCCCACTCTGTCTATGGGACTTGGGTCCATACGATCGCCTGAACCCCAACAAAACTCGTACGTGCGTGTGTTCCGCTGCTGTACGTACTTCACCGCGAGCCGGTATATGCATCTATGATGTTAATAGAATAAACCGGTGTTGTGTTTAAATTACATCATCGATAAGGTCTGTATTTGTGACTGTAAAAAAAAGTTAGGTCAGCACCGTATCCTCAGGAAGGCCCCGGAATACAGAAAGGAGGTCAGTAAATGTTTAACAAGTAACTTTAATACCGGAAAAAATAGATACATTGATTATTAAATATCATATTTGCGAGCTGTAATTCTTCTTATAGTTACTTCCATGCTCTCTCTGATTGGAGGTTTCTGTCACAAACTGGGTATTACCCTGGGCACGCGTCACTCCGCAGATAAAATCCACCTGGTACGAGGGAGCAGATGTTTGAGAATTCCCGGGCCACTGTGCTTAGGACGCGTGTGGCCAATACCATCTGGACTTCCAAGGTCGGGTCTGGAACACTCCTGCCCCCGAGAAGGGGCGCGGGGGTGAGGGGACGGGAGCGTGGGGAGGGGCTAGCGGACCCCAGCGCCAGGCAGCGGCGGCTGTCAAGGTTGGGGCGCAGCGTCCACAGGGGCCAAGGGCAGATGTTCGGGGAAAGTAGGTCCCGTGCCGGAATCTCCAGATTCTTCGTCTAGGAGAGCCCCTCAGGAGCGGGAGCCCCTGGGTCCCATCACCTCTCAGGAGTCCTGGTTTTACTCCTCCTTGGCCTCAGTTTGCTCATCTGTAAGATGGGCCGGGTAATAACGGCATCGAACTCACAATCTGTGACACGTCTTGAAGAGACAAGGCAGGGAAAGTCCTGGCACTTGGCAGGAGCCTCAAAAAAACCCTCTTCTTCCTGTTTTAATCACCCCTTTTCCAAGCTGGGCAGTGAATGAAGGACTCCGAAAAAGCCGCGAAGGGGAGAGCAGGGCTGGGTGAGGCGGGAGCCGAGCCTGGGCCAGCCCCCCGCAGGGTCTACCGATGACAGTAACGACAAATTGGATGGCAGCCGTCCTCAATTAATCACTTGCTGTATACCGGGCACGGCTGCGGGCCTGCTATACTATCTCATGGAAACTCATGACGATATCATGACTTCGCTAATACTATTTCCACTTTGCGAATGAGGAAACAGGCCAAAGAAAGGGCAGGGAGCTTCCAAGAATTTGAATCGCGTATGTCTAGTTCAGAAGCCCTTCAGCCTCGGACTCAGAACACCACACGATTTGGCACAAAAGCAGGAAGAGCGAAAGGGGCTTCATTAGTAATGCCGGGACCAGAGACAGAGACCAGGACACCCCGGGTGATACAAATAACATCTCACGGTAAAGACGGCAGAAGTGCTTCGAAAACAGTGACATCCAGGAAGCCACCAGAGACCACTGAGCTGACCACGGATTCAGAGAGGGAAAAGGGCTCAGTGGACCCAGAACGTTGCTTTCTTGAACTATTTTCTCCCGTCGCCATCCACAGAAGCCCAGCCTCACCAGTCTCACGCCTTAAATATATTTGACGTTTCAAAAAAAATAATTAATCGCGTCGGTTTTATTAATGTTTTAAAATATAAATTTAAAATGTGACAAATGAGCGAGGAACGGCAGTCTGTTTTAATGAAAATTTCATGCTCTCCATGAATAAATCATACAGCAGAGGGAACCCAGCGTGGCCCACAATGCTTCTGGTCTGTCGGCGTGACCGGAGTTTGCCCCAGTTCCGCTCGGAGACTGGGGAGATTCCGGAACCGCCCAGGACCCAGATGGCCAGACTTTGGGGGGGCGGGGAGCTGGCCGAAAGGGGGATGGCTCGAAGAGGCTTGGTGGTCCCCGACGCGGAGCTGGCCGCCCTGGGCGGCTTCCCTCAGGACACCGTGGCGGCCGGGGAAAGTCGGCGGCGTGGGGTGGAAACGCCGCAGGACGGCGATGCTTCTCGACGCTGCACAGCCTGCCTGGCGGAGGTGCCGGGGTCGCCGGGAGAGAGCGCTTCCCTCCAGGAAGCAAAGCCAGGCCCCTCTCCGCTTGGGCAGCTGTCCATGTCAGAGCCCGTTCACAAACTCGTCACCCCGAACCTCTGCTGAGATTTCGTTTTCTGTTTCTAGAACTCTTCCACCACATGCCTCACCCTGGCCGTGGGTAGCCACGAACCAGTTGTATCTATTTTGTTTTTGTATTTTTTTAAGTGTATTTATTTTATTTTATCTTTTTGAGAGAACGAGTGTGGGGGAGGGAAGGACAAAGGGAGAGAACCCCAAACAGGCTCAGAGCTGTCCGCACAGAGCCGGATGCGGGGCTCGAACCCACGAACCATGAGAGCGCGACCTGAGCTGACACCGAGAATCGGTCACCTAACCGACTGAGCCCCCCAGGCGCCCCAATTGTGTATTTTTAAAGGAAGCCAGAAGAAGAGATGCCATAATTACCCTGGCTGTCCCTGCTATTTTTGATTCCAACGTCTGCGCCCCTTTCCACACCACCTTGGAAAACCTTCCTATCGGATTCGGGGCTTCCGAGGCGAGGCGCTGTGATCCGCGTCAGCGGTTCACAGCCTTCCAGCTCGCCGGAGGCTTCGGGATTGAAAACGCAGATTCGGGGCGCCTGGGTGGCTCAGTCGGTTAAGCGGCCGACTTCGGCTCAGGTTATGATCTCACGGTCTGTGAGTTCGAGCCCCACGTCGGGCTCTGTGCTGACGGCTCATCAGAGCCTGGAGCCTGCTTCGGATTCTGTGTCTCCCTCTCTCTCTGCCCTTCCCCTGCTCACGCTCTGTCTCTCAAAGATGAATAAACGTTAAAAAAAAATTTTTTTTAAAAAAGAAGAAAGAAAATGCAGATTCCTAGGCCAGCCGCCGATACTGCTGACTTCCCTGGCTGGGAGAGGGAGGACAGGCGTGGGCCTCGCACCCCAGCGTCCCGGGCGAGTCGGTGCGGGCGGTTTGCGGGCCGCACTCTCCGGAACGCTGGGCCGCGTGAGCTGTGGTGGGAACACGGAGTGGAGCCCGGGGGCGGCGGGGTCTTAGGGAAACCAGGGTGCTCCCCACGGGAACCACCGCAGTGTCCCCCGCCCCGTCTTCCCGGCCAGTCCTCACAGCCCCCCTCCCCCCCAGAGCGGCGCCCACCCCCACCCCCCCCCGGTCTTCCAAGGCCAGATTGAAACGCCAGGACGTATGGAGATTACTCACAGAATAATACAAACGGCCGCTCCCCGTCCCCCGTATATTTGCCATGATTACCCTCCGAGCAGCACGAGAAGGTTCTGCCGCAGTAACTCCCGGCCGGGAGAGGCGGCGGCGGCGGCGCTGAGAACACGAAAACAGAGAAGCCCGCAGAACGGAGCCCTCCGAAAACTTTTAATTAATTTTTCCCCCTCTCAGCATAATCGATGCCAGTTCAGGCTTCGGTGTTTTCCAAGCGCTTGGCCTCATCGGAAAGAAATTTAGGGCCCGTGCGGGTTGACGGCAGAGCAAAGCTGGGGCCCAGCGGGGACTAAGGGCAAGGGACACAAGAGACTTTCTGCATCTTTTTTTAATGGTTTCTTTGGTTGTCTTTTTTTTTTTTTTTCTTTGAGAGAGAGACAGAGCGTGAGCAGGGCAGGGGCAGAGAGAGAGGGACACACAGAATCCGAAGCAGGCTCCAGGCTCTGAGCTGTCAGCACAGAGTCCAAGGCAGGACTCGAACCCATGAACTGTGAGCTTGTGACCTGAACCGAAGTCGGACGCTTAACCGACTGAGCCCCCCGGGCGCCCCAGCCTTTCTACATCTTTTAAGCGCAGAGCACGGCTGCGTCACCTCCTTGTTTCCTGCCCTGCAGAACCTAAGACCCTATGTCGTTTGGTGTCACTCGTAATCCTTCCCTGACATGTGCCCCGGGCTTCCCACACCCCCGGTGCACCAGTCCATCAGGCCGTCATAACAAAGCACCGTAGACTGGGCGGCTGATAAACAACAGACACTCAGGGGCGCCCGGGGGGCTCAGTCCGTTAAGCGTCCGACTTCGGCTCAGGTCACGATCCCGTAGTCTGTGAGTTTGATCCCCACGTCGGGCTCTGTGCTGACGGCTCGGAGCCTGGAGCCTGCTTCAGATCCTGTGTCTCCCTCTCTCTCTGCCCCTCCCCTGATCACACTCTGTCTCTCTCTCTCTCTCAAAAATAAATAATAAACACTAAAAAAAAAATAGACGCTTAGTTCTCCCCAGTCTGGAGGTTGCATGTCCAAGGTCAGGGCACCAGCGTGATCGGGTTCTGTGAGCCCCCTCTTCAGGGCTGCACACCGCTGGCTTCTCACTGCGGCCTCATGGCAGAGAGAGAGTGCAGGGAAGCTCTGTGGGGGCCCTTTTATAAAGGTACAAATTCCATTCACGACGGCTCCACCGTCACGACCTAATTATGCCCCGGAGGCCCCGCCTCCTCCTCCCATCGCATTGGAACCTATACCGTAAATTCCTGGTTGAAACCACCTATCTCTCGGGATGAACTACTGTGATTCACTGTCCAAACCAACTTCTATACCCTACTGTTTCCCTTTTCTCCTAGACTGCCAGGAAGCTCAAAATCAAATGCCTTGCTTACTCATCATTCATTTTCTCTTTCCTGCTCTGTGATTTTACTGTCACTGCTGTTTTCTCTCTTCAGTGTACTGGCCCTCTTTTCTCATTTCACCCATCACTGGTATCACAAAAGACTTCACACAGGTTCACCGCAAAAAGCTATCCCCTCTAACACTTGCTTTAGGTTCTACTTAACAGACAAGCGTGCCTTTTAGATAAATCAAAGCATAATTTTGGTGAGCGGTAGACACACAACAAATATCTGTTGAGCACTGACTATGAGATCGGCATCGAGCTAGGTCCCCTGCACACAAAGGAGAAGAGAACACGATGGCTTCACTCAAGGAACTCCTCGTCCGCTGGGAAGCAGACATGATTACAGCCTTATGTGGGTGCTGCCAGGACAGAGGTGTGTCCCGGGTGCCACGGGGGAAGGGAAACACGAGGCTTCCTGGGGACGTGGGGGAGAGGTTTCCTGGAAAGGGCGCTATGTGAGCAGGGTCCTAGCGGATATATAGGAGTTCACCAGTGGAGGAAAGATTGCATGCTGGACATCAAGAACATCGAGCGATTTGATGTGGCTAGAGGGTCACACACGGAATGTGGGGCTGGCGGACACACGGCGCGTTGAGAAGAAGAAGGCTGGGTCATGAAACACACGGGGCAGCCCTTGCCGGTAAGTTCCGAGTTTATCCTGCGGGCCGCCTGTCTAATGAAACTGCTTTGCGTCTGGGGACTCCATTTCGACGTTCAGAAACTTCACGGCCGTGGTTTCAGCGCAAGTTGTCAGAGAAAACCCATCCCCGCAAAAGTTATGGGAAGGTCAGCGATGCGTTTAAATTAATTTGTACTTTGCGTTCAGCCCAATCAAATCTACAGACGTTTGAAAAATAGCCGTCCCCGGCGAAACACACGCCGTTCTCCTCATCGCTGTAAATAAAATATGACTGTCTATTCCGCGTGGTTACTCTTCTCCCCGGCCTCTTAGTGAGGCTCAGCGTGGAAGCACGGTCTCTGCCTCACGCCCTTCCACCGTGGGGCCAACTCGGGGACTGTTTTTACTGATTCTTCTCTCGTTTATTGAATCAAGTCTGGGCCGCACCCTTCTCTCTTTTTTCTGATTATTTTTCTCTGTCCTAAGGGTTCCCTGTCAATAATCTATTGTGTCAAGTTACAGTCTGATGAGTCTAATCGGCGAGCGGTCCTCAATGGCACCCCCCTGGGGGGTTATTAAAGCAGTTGGGGGGGGTAGTACCCCTGGGAGTTTCGGATTCAGTGGGTCTGGGGTGGGGCCTGGGAATCTGCATTTCTAACAAATTCCCAAGCCGTGCTGACCCTGCTGGTCCAAGGACCACACTTCGAGAACCATCATCTCTCTTCAGCTTTATGAACAGTTTGTCTGTGGTTTTATGGATTTCTGACATGTGTTTATCTTACCTTAAAATTTCTCAACCCTTGGCTTCATGAAGAAATGCTCGCAATATAGAAAAATCATTAGACGGGGAAATAAATGTCTAGAAGTAACGCAGGATCGATCCCTCTAAACCCTTTGACATCCGCGTGACTTTTAAGACGGACGGTCCGCACATTCTCAACTCACTTCAAACTGGTTTGATCCGATGACCTCTCCCTGTCGCCTGTCCTTACATATAAACATTTTTAAAGTGAGAGACAAGACTTTGTATAGTTACGTATTCATCATAAACTGAATATGCAAAGAGACAGTGGCCAGACGAGATGCAAAAAATAGAATTCTGACCCACAATCTGCAGCAACCAGCCTGGGAAACCAACCCACCATCTACACTAACCAGCCTGGGAAACCAACCCACCATCTACACTAACCAGCCCAGGAAATGAACCCACTGTCTATACTAACCAACCCAGGAAATCAATTCACCGTCTACACTAACCAGCCCGGGAAACCAACCAACATCTACACTTAACCAACCCGAGAAACCAACCCACCGTCTACACTAACCAGCCCAGGAAATGAACCCGCTGTCTACACTAAACATCTCAGAAAACCAACCCACTGTCTACACTAACCAGCCCAGGAAACCAACCCACCGTCTACACTAAACAACCCAGGAAATCAATTCACCGTCTACACTAACCAGCCTGGGAAACCAACCCACCATCTACACTTAACCAACCCGAGAAACCAACCCACTGTCTACACTAACCAACCCAGGAAACCAACCCACCGTCTACACTAACCAACCCAGAAAACCAACCCACCGTCTACACTTAACCAACCCAAGAAACCAACCCACTGTGTACACTAAACAACCCAGGAAACCAACCCACCGTCTACACTAACCAGCCCAGGAGGCCGGGCTGCCATCTGTAAGTCAGACTGTAGGAAGCGAAGCTACTATCTCCAGCGACCAGTCCAGAAAGCCCACTTTTGTTAACAGTTGGCTCTGAATGAGCAGGACCCGATTAGTCGCTGCCGGCCCCCCTAATTTTATCCCTTCTGCCGACTGGGGAGCCACCAGAGAAAGCCAAACACACACCCCTAACCAATCCCATAAGGCGTCTCTCCTTCCGGCGGGCCCCCAGCCAGCCTCCCCGAGCCAACCGCCCACAGCCAGGGCACACCCTACCCTTCCCTGCTTTCTCCCGCATCTTTCCTTCTCTGCCCGCCTCCGGGCCTCTGCCAGAACACAAGGGAGTCCGCCCCCCCGCCTGGGGCTTGGCAAACTCCGAATAAATAGCCTTCGCTTGTTCTCATTCGGTGGGTCTTGGTTTATTTCCAGATAGCCGAAGGACCCAGAGGGCAGCCGCAGCCAGCTGGACCCTGGGGAGGCGTAAGCGGTTCATGAAAAGACCCAACAGGGCGTTTATCCGGTCTACGCGCAACGGTGCCGCTGGGATGTGTTCTCGGGTCATGTGTGTACTCCACGATTATGTCCGAGGACCGCGTGGCCTCGACGATGGGAACCAGAGCCCTCTAGGAATTTCTGAGCCGAGAGGCGTCCTGGTCTGTGCGTGAAACGCATCATCCCGGCAGCTCTGTGGAGGACGGGGATAAGGAAAGACCGAATTCGCCAACCGGGCTTCCCCTAAGAGGACTGAACAGGAGGTCTAGACCAGGTCCCGCCCCACGGCGGGGACATTCCTCGCCCCGAGGTGCATTCCTGTGGCCCTCGGGAAGCTCGGCTTTCCTTCCTGACCACGAAGGACCGGGGCACCATCGTCCTCCCAGCCAGGTCCTTGCGTGGCCTTGGGGTGAGGCTGGCCACAGTCATGGTCATTTAATTAGCTCGACAGACTTCCATCGGGAAGCCAAGGGGCACGTTCAGAGCGGAGAATCCCCTCCTAACCGCCAGGGGGTGGGGGGATGACCATCCCTCCCCTGCGGCTCGCTCTCTCTACCCCCCACGTCTGGGCTCGCCGGAGCCGCGGAACTCACTCCCGGTCTGGGGAAGACAAATCCCAGGAATGAGACTCTGCCCGGAACGTGTGGCCAGGCTTTTTAAATTTCACGCGGAGAGGGGACTGCAAGGCCCACAGTCACGGAGCTGCTGCGGGCACGCCGCCCCCCTCCCCCGAGACCCCTGATCTTAAATAAGTCGGTCAGCCGTCCCCAGCCTGAGCCAAGCCGGCACTCGGTAACAGCAGGACCCCGGCTGGGCCAGCGCCCTACCCTCTCCGCCCCTCCACTCCCCACTCTGTAAAAAGGGCGTAACGTGAGCGCCTGCCTCTGGGCCTTGTGCGAAAAGACGGGTTTGAAGGGCTCGGCGGTGTGCCCACCCCGCGGCAAACCGACAGTTGTCACACCCGCTCCTCCAGGTCCAGGGGCGCTGAGAGTGCGTCCTGGAGGCAAAACCGGCACTTCCCCGGGGCGAACCCCCTGGACCCGTGCAGGTGGACGGCAGCGCCTCGTGGCCTTTTGTTTCTTGTCACCTTCCTGTGACTCTTCTTCCTAATTTCCACCCTCACCCGTGACGTTGTAATAGCCCATGAACTTCTGAATGTATACTGCATAGATACTATAGATACGGATACAGGTACAGATACAGGTATAGATACAGATATACATTAGATATAGATAGATAAATATAGATACAGACACAGATATAGATAAAGATACAGATACATATATACAGATACGAGTATAGATATAGATACAGATATAGATTAGACAGATAAATATAGATATAGAGACATATATAGATATAGATACAGATACAGATACATATATAGATACAGATATAGATACAGGTATAGATAAAGATGTAGATACAGATGGAGGTATAGATACAGATATAGATACATATATAGATTAGATACAGATAGATAAATATAGATACAGATACATATATAGATATAGATACAGAAATAGATACATATATACATACAGGTATAGATACAGATATAGATATACATGTATAGATTAGATGTAGATTAGATATAGATATTTATCTAAATATAGACACAGATACAGATACAGATATAGATGCAGACATAGATACTGACACAGACACAGACACAGACACAGATTCCGATATGCATATAGATATAAATATATCTGCTTCTGCACCGGGGCCTCTGCAGAGCCACAAACCAATGGCAAGAGCCAATTTTCTGGATGGAGACAAAGTCGTACCTGCATCTTTTCTTCTTCGTCCCGCCCATCAGGAAGTGAGCAAAGATCCACCGTATACATGTGTATGTCCACACAAAGTATTTGCAGGGGTGCCTCGGTGTACATACACACACAGACATGTATCTGTATCTACCTCTGTCGGTTAAGTGCCCAACCTCGGCTCGGGTCACGATCTCACAGCTTGTGGGTTTGAGCCCCGCGTCGGGTTCTCTGCTGACAGCTCAGAGTCTGACCTCCTCTCTCTCTCTCCACCCCTCCCCTGCTCACACTCTCTCTATACATAAAATAAGTAAACATGTTTTAAGACTGCTTAAAACAAAGTATATACACACACATAGAGAATGGCGAGTTCTACATAACGTATCTATATTTTGCGTAGTCAGCGGAGGAAGTGGTGTTAAAAGGAATAAAGCATCTCTTAATTTTTAAAATGAGCCAGTTTTCACTCATGTCAAGAGCACATCGTCTTGATGGGAACGAACCGGAAAAAAAAATAAGAAATTCCACATGTTCGGTTTAAAATTCAACCTTTGACGCCAAACTATTTCCCTTCCCCTGCGTGTGTGCATGTGTGTGTGTGCGTGTATGTGCGCGGGGGTGTGCGTGTGTGCATGTGTGTGCGTGCGTGTGCCTGTGTGCCTGCGTGTGTGAGCATGCCGTGGTTGGGCAGGGGATGGCGGCAGTGGTCTTTGGCACATGGGTCTGTACGTGCCTCTGCGTTCAGGTGGTTGCTTACTTGGCGGACTTACTGGGCCACAGAAAAAGCGGGTAAGAGACTTTGGTTCCAGAGTCGTGTTTTCCTTTCCGGGGAACCAGAAATCCAGGCCCCTCTTTGCACACCGCTCCCGAGGCTCCGAATGTTCATTCACTCCTAATGTTCTTGAACGCTCCAGGTCTCTCCAGCTCCTGCAGGGTCCCGCTGGACGCCCGCCGCTGCCCTCGGGAAGTAGAAGGCTCGGCATTCCGGGACACGGCGGGCGCCTGGCCCCGGGCTGGGCCCGGGAAGGCGGGAGGGGACGGTGCACGGTCCCAATGCCCCGGAGCTCAGAGTCCGGCAAAGATCCGTGTGTGGGAAAAGCTGTTTGCGGGAGAAAATTGCACACAGCCGCACACACACACATGCGTGCGCGGAGACACCCAGTAGGGCTGCAGTCTCGTTACCAGCACTGCACCCACATCCGTCTCCCAGCGCGGGGACTGTATGGCTACACGGGACGCCATCCCTGGCGGAAGCTTCCAGTAAAGATGACGGGACGTGGTGTCCTTTTTTTTTTTTAACAAGTTCCCGTGAGTCCGCAATTATTCCCACACACAGAGGAAAACAGCCAATGGCTCTTACGGCCGTCCTACTGCTGCCCAGGTCCTGCGGCTCGAAGGCACGCGCAGCTGGTCCGCTCGCCCGCCCCACCCCTCCTCCAGCCCGCCGGCGGGCCCGAGCAGGGGTGCTTCGGCCTCTTCGATCCGCACTTCGGTCCATCACCCCTGAAGCTGCGCGTGTTTAAACTCTTTCATCCAGGCCCTTCGATGACTTAGTGCTGGTCACTTGCTCGCCCGTCCGAGGCCCCCGCATCCCCCCCGGGTTTTCTTCCGCCCTCGCACGGTTCCCTCTGTGGCCGACCTTCTGCTCAGTCTCGGAGGCGCTGACTGCCGCCGGCTCGTCCGTCCGGTCCGGAGGCGCTGAGCCGACCCCGGGGCATCCGCGTCCCAAACCCTGACCCGCGATTCATGGGCATCGCCGCAGGCTCCCGGGAACAATGGCCACAGGTGGGCCCTTCTGAGGGCGCCCGTGGCCGGGAAGCGCCGAGCTTCGTGGACCAGCAGGTGGGGGTCCCAGCCCGTCGCGCCACCAGGTCCCCCATCGCGTCGGTCTCTTCCTCGCCCGGTGTGCAGAGTTGCCGACAGGACAGCGTTCGGCAAACAGAACGTACAAGGCCTTCTCCTCCTCTCAGCCCCGCTCTCCTCCAAGAAGCCTTTGGGCTGCGATGGTCAGAGGGCGTCCTCGGGTCACAGGTGCTCGTGGCAAAACCCATCAGCGCATAAAGGCCCGTGGCGTGGCCCGGAGCAGGCCGTCGGCGTGACATTCCCACACCCGAACTTCCACGGATCTCGCCGCCTCGCGGCCGCCCCGCCGCTGGGTGACTTGGCACGGGGACGACTTTGATTTTGCTCACAAATCTCCCAGGAGGCGAGTCTCTCTGCTCCACTCGGCCTCCGCTGGGGCAGCGCGAAGGTGGGTTCTGGAATCCTCTGAGCGCTCACTCCCTCCCACGCCCCGCGGGTGCCGCTGGCGGCCGGTGCGGTCTCTCCGTGTGACGGGTGACGGCTCAGGCTCCCTGGCGCCGCGGTGACTCACGGATCCCAGGGCACATGTCGGGGGAAGGGCAGGGAGGTCCGGACAGAAGCTGCTCCGGCTTCTCCAGCCTCGCCTCGGAAGCCGCGCAGCGGCCCTCCCGGCACCTGTTGGGGAGAGGCAAATCCCAAAGGCCAGCCCCCAATCAAGAGAAGCGGTTTCAGACCCCACCTTTCCACAGGGCGAGGGTCAGAGAACCTGCAGCTGTATTTTAAAACCACTATGCTGTGCGCGTCACTTCCGTTTTCTAAACACAGAGCGCTTCCTGTAGGCCGAGTCCGTGGCTAGATGTGAGGGAGACAGAAATGGGCAATTCACTTGGAAGAGAGATTTAAAAAATAACTCAGAGTCAAAGTATTTGGGCTCTACTTAACCCCGACTAAAGTTCGTCACGCGCCTGCATGAACCTTTGATTAATACCTTTTTCGGAAATGCCCGCCGTGTTCAAGAACGCTTTTGTGCACGGGGTCACCACACACGGTTGGGCAGGTTGGGCACTGCACAAGGCACCCCTCCAGACAGCCAAGGCAAGCGTGAATTCTCAACGGCACCCGCTCACCGGACTCTGTGCTCTGGGGCAGGGCTGGTTCGCAAGAGGACTTCAGTTTCCACCTGCGAAGCCATCTGTCCCTGCCTGGAGGGGGCGCCTTTTGCTAATTTATACCCAGGGACCGGCTGAGCTGGGGCCACGTGGGCGGATGGTGGCCTTGTCGATAGAACCGGATTCTTCAGTGAAACTTGACGACGTGTCTGAGGGGAACACACAGATGCCGAAAGAATTAGGGGGAACTGCGTGGTTAGTTGACTATGTGCGTGTGTGTCTTTTTTTTTAATTTTTTTTAATGTTTATTTGTTTTTGAGAGACAGAGACAGACAGAGCACAAGCGGGGTTGGGGCAGAGACAGAGAGGGAGACACAGAATCTGAAACAGGCTCTAGGCTCCGAGCTATGAGCACAGAGTCCAACGCGGGGCTCGAACCCACAAACTGTGAGATCGTGACCTGAGCTGAAGTCGGACGCTTAACGGACCGAGCCAGCCAGGCGCCCCTGTGTATGTGTGTCTTTATCAGCAATAGCTGGGTGGATATAAAGACCAGGGGAAAATGACCAAAATATTAACAGGTGTCACCCCGAGTGTGGAACTCTGGGATATTCTACAATGAACACATGTTATCATCAAGAAGAAAAATAATAATAATATATTAAGAGAGAGAGAGAGAGCTCTGAATCAGTCTATGAGCTGGCTGCCAAACTGTCCAGAGTCTAAGCAGAAAAATGCCCCGGGGGTGGGCTTTGGTCCCGACTCTGATATCCGATAGCTCGGTTTGTGAATCTGAGCCAATTACTCCCTTTCTCTGTGCCTCAGTTTATTCATCTGTGAGCAAGTGATGGATACGCCCACTCTTGCCCAGAAAAGCTCGACACAGATGTCAGAAGGAAGCCCCAGGCGTTATGGAAACAGGAAGGACCTTCTCAACCCAAATCCCCCAAGATGCAGGGTGGGACCCCCCCCCCCCAGGGCCAGAACCGGGGTGGGACAGGGGAGGCACTCGCCCTGGGCACAAAAAGGGAAGGGTTCGACCCTGCTGTCGGGTGTTGACGGCGCCCGCCTCCCTCCACTCGCCGTGGCCTCAACCCCGGGGCCCTGGCCCCAGCTCGGGCGTGGATTCAGCACGCAGGAGACGGCCTGGGCTCAAGGTCGTTCTACGGGTCTGGAGGCCGGTGGACGGGGACCTTTTACCACACGGGGCGGTGGCGTCGGAGAAAGCGTGCGATGCCCCCCGCCCCTCACCGTTGATCCCACTAGGAGGGAAACCTCTCCGGCTCTGCCCCATTGGGGTGATTCCCGCCCAGCCTAAACTCGAGGGCACCGCCCCCCCGTACTGAAAGGAGCAGGTGCTCAGGAGGTTCCACAGGAATCGACGACGGTAAGGACAAGAAGAGGTGCCTTTGGGAAGGCTTCCACTCTGAATTCTTCCCTCGGGTGTTGGGGCCCCGCCGGCCTCCGATGGCGTGTCATGTGAAGAAGGTGCAGGGGCGCGGGCAGAGAGCCTCTCCGTCCCGGCCCCCGGAGCCCCCCCCCACCCCGTGCCCGGCTCCACCTGGTTTGCTCACGGCTCTGCCCCCGGCGCCGCGAGGGGGGGCGGCCCCCACCTATTTTGCCGAAAGTGTGCATTTCAGAGTCGGTGAAATCCGCGAAGCCAGTTGGGTCCGAGGTCCAGAAACGAGATCCCGGGCCACGGGAACAGCGACGGGGACGCAGCTCGTGCCGTTCTGGGCGCCACGCACGACCTGGAGTCGGGACGGCCCCGAAGGCGGGTCCGGAGAGGACGAGGGGGTGGACCCGCGGGAGCCTGAGCGCCGTGCCCGCGTGGATGCCCGTGGCCGGGAGCCGACGGCAGGCCCCGCAGCCCCCCAGAGTGGAGGAAGGAACCGACGTGGGTAGGGGGCTGGGGAAAGGAGGTGCAGGTGGCCCTGGGCACAGAGTCGGCGCCCATGGCTCGGGTTTTCCCTCCTTCCTCCTCCCCATCCTCTTTTTTTTTTTTTTTTAATGTTTATTTATTTTTGAGGGAGACAGAGAGAGACAGGGAAAGCAGGGTAGGGGCAGGGAGAGAGAGGGAGACACAGAATCCGAAGCAGGCTCCAGGCTCCCAGCCCTCAGCACAGAGCTCGACATGGGGCTCGAACTCGGGAACAGTGAGATCGTGACCTGAGCCGAAGTCGGACGCCCAACCGACTGAGCCCCCCAGCTGCCCCCCAACCCCTGTCCTCCTTCTTAGTGAGGCTCGGGGTCTCTCCTCTGCTCTGAATGGCGGGCACCGCCCTCTCCCCTCCCCTCGCCTCACTGGCTCTGACTCCGCTTGCCCCCCAGAGGCTCCTCCTACCTCTGAGGGTCCGATGCGTCGGACTGGGGGGTTCTCAACCAGGGTGCCCATGCCTCTCGGGAGCCATCTGGCGATGCCCGGAGACGGAGACGTTTCTGGAGGTCATGACCGGAAGGGCATGCGGGTGGCGTCTCCTGGGGAGACTGTGGAGAGGCGGAAACTCACCTGGGGGGGAAGCAGAGACCGTGATCGCTGCCCTTTGTCCTGCGAGTGAGACCCAGGGCAGCGACGATAGGGGGCGGGGGTGAGAGGCCCGGTGATGGAGCCAGGGAGGCGGGGAGGGGCCGAGGACGCAGGGGCAGGGTCTCTGTCCCGCATCTATCCCCCACAGCGTCCCCCCAGGCACGTACCTCCCTGTTCCTCAGGCTCCCCATCTGCAAAATGGGTTGACGGGGCTCCCTAGTAGAAGTTGGAGGTCCAAGTGTTAGAAGTATGGTTTCCTCGAGTCCCTGGTTGGTGTGGACGCGCAGGCGGGCCTGAGAGCCACCGTCCAAGGGTTCGTGCGTTCCCTCGTCTGGTGGGGTCTCTTTGGCCTCAAAATGGAATAGGACAGGACAGAAGCGGATCACAAACCCCACTTATCATCGGCACCCACTAGCCGTGGGCCGCGGGCACTGCCCGACCACCTCCTCTCCCTCCTCCTCATCCCGCTACCTACTACCTCCTGCCTCTAATCCCCCCCTACACCCTCCCTCCCCTCTCCTTCTTTCTTCCCTTCAAACACATGAGCTGGTTTCCACCTCAGGGCCTTTGCACGTGCTGTCACCTACCTGGTCTGCCGTGTCCCCACATGGCAGGCTCCTCACTTGGGTCTCGGCACAACACCACCCCCTCCAGAAAGCCCTTTCTGACGTCCTTCCTAGAGCCACGTCTCCTTGGCCACACCCTAGCTCATGACCCTGTTTTATTTTCTTCGTGACCCTAATACTCCCTGAATTTCTCAAGTGTATCGTCGGTCCGTGTGTGTCTCGTCCATCTCCATGCAAGCTAGTAAGGACAGGGATCTGGTCATTCGCCGGTACGACGTGTCCCCAGTGTCCCAGACCCCGAAAACAGTTCTCAACACATCGTAGGAGTTTGGCAATTATTTATTGAATGGAGGAGGTTCTTTTCCAAGTGCGTTGCTGGTTCGTCGAGTACACACGTGCTCCCTGTGGTGACAACTCATTCCTGTGCCCGTGGCAGGGCTTCTCCAGCTCGGCACGCCTGACACGTGGGACCAGGTAACACTCCATCGTGGGGGCTGCCCTGAGCCCCGCAGGGTGCCTGGCGGCATCCCTGGCTTCTGCCCACCGGATGCCAGGAGCACCCATCCCCAGCTGTGACAGCCCAAAATGTCCGTGATTGCCAGTGTCCCAGGTGGGCAGGACACGGGGAGTCGCCCCGGCGGAGAGCCGCTGCCCTGCGGGGTGGGACACAGGGCTGGGCGCCCAGAGTCCTCGGACCGAAAGCCGGTCCCTCCCCTGACGCACCTCCACCACCTCACCAGCAGATGGCAGCAAAGACCACTGTGTCGCCAGCGTGGTCCCCTCCCGGTGCGAACTTTTCCTTTCTCTGATTTTGCAGCTTGGCCTGTGAGCGGTCAGTCGGCCCGTTTGCACTCTTGCAGACTTCAAGAGAGGCGGCGGCAGCAACGTCCTGAGCCCCCAGCAGACACAGAGCCGAGTGGTGCGGGGGTCGGCCAGCAGGCATCAGGCAGACCTGAATTTCCATCCTGCTTGTACCCTTTCCTGCGTTCGCACCCTCGGGCCAGGTAACTTAGCCTGTGCCTCGGTTTCCTCTTCTGTACCCTGCCTCGCTTATCTCCATCATCCTCACCGCCCACCACCTGTTTTGCACACTTCTCTCCCGGATCCGGCCGCAGCTCAGAGGCCGAGGGCTGACTCTGGTGGGACACCGCCCCCAGTTCCTAGCAGGCAGTGGCCTCCAGTGTTTGTTGAGTGACTGACTGATTGACGGAACGTACAAGGGTGCCGGTGCATAATAAGTACTCAGCGAGTGACAGCTGTGATGTTGCTCGCGCCACGGTGAGGGGGCGGGGTCGTCGTGAAGTGACGTCACGGTAAGGGCGACGGTGTCGCGATGAGGACAATGACCCCGTGATGTTGACCGTGGGGTTGCCATCTCATGACCCCCATCCGTCGGCTCGTACTGAGGGATGTTCTGACTCTCGCAGGGACAGGTTCCGAACCTCGGCTGTAAATCGGAATCATCCCGAGAGTCCTCTGCCCCAAGTGACCGTCGGAGCAGGGACTCAGCCGCCGCGCGGGGCTCGGAAAGAATGTCCTGGTGATTCCAACAGGCACTGAGGGGACAACCACCCCGTCGCTTAGCAAACCGTCCGGATTCGTGTCACCCACAGAGCGGGCCTGGACAGTGGCATGCATGCGACCCGGGAGCAGCCAGCGATGTGAGTTCTTGGGCCCCAGCGGGACCTCCCGACAGACTCGTTCAGCCCTGGGGAGGGTGTCCCCCACCAGGCGGGCTTGGACCCCCCCAAAGAGCCTCCACTCGCTCCAGTGCGAGCAGAGCCGCCCCAGGGGACTCAGATATGCAGTTTGGGCACCCCCATTCCCATGGGCCAGGACACCAGCAAGAGGGGAGGGACGGAATTTTCTGGGGGCGGAGGAGGAGATACAGGCAGTCTCCGAAGATCGGCCCAACCGCGAACTCCACGGGAACCTTCCGCTTCGCATCTCGGATGCATCCCCACCGCGTACGCTGGAAAAGGCCCACATGACCCCAGACTTAGGTTTGCCGGAAAGGAGCCAGTCTTCCCTGGAGAACGCTGAATGCCAGCAGGGCCAGGGAGGGGGGCGCCGTCCCCACCCAGACTGCTGCGTCATTGTACACAAGCTGGAAAAGCATCACCAGGACTCAGCCCACGATGGACTCGCACCTCGGAGAGAAGACCGTGTGTGTGTGTGTGTGTGAGAGAGAGAGAGAGAGAGAGAGGGGAGGGGACGGCGGGGCGAGAGACTTTAAGACACCTCACGCGCGGACTCCTCGGGGACACCAGAGTGCTCAGCAGGCCGCCCTGGGTCATGCGTTCCCAGCGTGCGTGGACCTCGCCCGTCGTGGACTTGCAGCCAGGGAAGCAGGCTCAGTCAACACACTCACGGGGAAACCATTGTCCCACGGGCCCTGAGATGGCCGACTAAGCGCTCGCCGAGACAACCGTCCAGCAGCTGTGCCCGTGTCCTCCCTGCCGCGGGCGAACCCGCCGGACACCCTCCCCGGGTGCGTCAGCCCCTTGCGTGAACCCCGAGCCTGCCGATCGCTCTTCCCGCCAGCTGTGAGCCTGTCCACGGTTCTCCCCGCGACGACGAAGTGACACCGAAGGGGACCGGCGCACTGGCCCCCGGAAGCCCCAGTGGGGCGTTCACACCCGGGGTGACTATTTGCTGTTTCAGCTGCAGGACTCCGGATGGGACGAGATTGCGTCGCCGACTCCGGGGTGGACATCCGCCCAGCCCGGCCGGGGAGAAGCCCCGGTCCCTGCCCTCCTGCCTGGGCTCCGGGTCGCTGAGGCCCCGGGCACGGCCCACGGCACACACGGCAGGCACGCCGCGGCCGCCCGCTGAGCCGGCTCAGAGAGGCCATGGGAAAGGACTCAGCACAGTTCCTGCGGCGAGGAACATGCCGCCGGCTCGCTGTGCACCTCCGTGCAGCTGTCCCAACCCCTCTGGTCCCCCGTGTCCTTAGCAAAGAAGGGGGGCCGATCCGGTGGGCGGGGGGTGAGGACGGAAACGAAGCCAGAGGGGACCCACGGGTCTGTAAAGCTCTGGTTATGACGACGGGCGTGTTTTTGTCCCTCCAGGGGACGTGGGTTCTGCGTTCCTGCAGCCCCCTCGGACACACGCGTGCACGGGCACACGGACACGCCACGCCAGGCAGCACGGACGGCACGAAGGTGACAGCAGGTCCGGGGCTCAGTCGGCAGCGGCTCTCGGGCTGAGGAAGAGGAGGCTGCGCCCTGCCCCCCTCGGGTCCCTGGGGCCCCCGGCCAGCCCCCCGCTCCAGCAGACCAGGCCCCCAGGCTCTGATGGCCCGGTCCTGCCGCTGCCTCAGGCTGAGCACGCGAGCCGCCACCTCGAAGGCCACCCCGGCGAGCAGCTCGGGGCCAGCGACCAGCCAAGGCGGATGTCCACCTGGGCCAGCAGGGCCTGCTCCTCCAGGACACAGGGCCGCCCGGAAGGCGGCGGCCGGGTATGCGATGCGGACGCCGATCCCAGCCAGGGTCACCGAGGCTGCAGGACAGGCCAAGGACCGCGGCCAAACCCAGGGCACCGCGTCGTCCTGCTCCTGCTCCTCCCCCTCCCCCCTCCTCCCCCTCTCCCCTCTCCCTCCTCCTCCTCTCCCCTCCCCCTCCCACCTCTCCCCTCCCCCCTCCCCCCTCCCCCTCCCAATCCTGCCATCCGAACTCCCATCCATCCCTGCATCTCAGCTTCCCCCCCCCCCCCCGCCCCCGATTCCAGGACCTCCCCGAGCAGGTCAAACCCCCGAGGTTTCCGGCACCACACAGCCCTCCGTCACTGTCCAGGTCCCAACTGCCGTTTTGCGTTTGTGAGACCGTTTCACTAGTGCCCGTCTCCCCCAACGGGCTGTGGGCTCCATGGCCGCACCCCGGATCCCCCGGTCCCCAGAACGGGGCCGGCCCGAGGCGGGTCTCCACCGACAGTGAATGAGGGCGGGGCTGTCCAGAGCCTCGGCTGCCGGCCCCGGGGGGCTACTTAGACTTAAACCGATTTCCACGAACCCCTCGGCGCCCCTGGGCACCCGCCAGCCCCAGCGCTCCGCAGCCGAGGCCTCCCCGGCACAGCACCGACTAGGCCTCCGGCCACCGCAGCAAGTGCGACTGGCCGGCGGGTTCGAGAGTCAGTCACTGCGCGAGCCCTTAGTGCCAGTGTTAATACTGTTGTGGGTGATCGGAGGACTCTGAGCCTCCCAACATCTTCACCTCCGGAAATTATTCTTGGGTTTTTTCCTCCACGGACCCCAGCTGTGTGATCACCTCTGTTCTTGTTTGTTTGTTTGTTTGTTTGTTAAGGAGGGAGGCCTTACATTATATCAGCGGGATCCCATCTGTGAAAGCCCCTCGTCTGCCAAACTACAGACACTGACCAGGCATTGCCCGTTTTTCAAGTGAGCCAGCGAGGCAGTATCGAGGGTCTCTGGCCGGCCCCCGGCCCCGAGTGGAAGCTGTAGCAACAGAGCGGCAGAGGAGGGTTACAGACATTCTGCAGTCGATCAACAAACACCGAGCACCACCTCCAGGACGGCCCCCAGGTGCTGGGAGCAAAAGTCACAGTACTGTTACTCCCAAGGCAAGACCACACTCTTTTTCCCGGCCGAGTAATATTCTCTTGTGTGAATGAAATAAGTCAGAGAAAGACACATACCCAGAAAGGGGGGTGGGGGGATGAGGGACATAAGGGAATGAAGAGGTACGCACTTCCAGGCGTGGGGTAAACAAGCCACCGCACGTGACCACAGTCAGTAACCCCGTAGGAACGTCGTATGGAGACAGGAGGTTGACTCTGCCTGCCGTGGTGATCGCTATGCTGAACAGAATTGTTGAACCCCTAGTTGTACCCCTGAAACTAATATTTTTAAAGTTTATTTACTTTGAGAGGGGAGGGGAGAGGGAGAGAGAGAGAGAATCCCAAGCAGTCTCCACGCCAGCACAGGGCTCGATCTCGAGAACCGTGAGATCGTGACCTGGGTTGAAATCAAGAGCCAGAGGCATAACCCACTGAGTCGCCGGGGCCCCTCCCCGACACTACTATAACGCTGAGCCTCACCCCGACCTCAGTAATAAAATAAACAGTTTTAAGAGTAACGACCGTTCCTGAGGCTCATCTGCTCCAGGCTTCGGGTGGAAAAAAATGCCAGTTCTTTTTTTTTTTAAAGTTTATTTATTTATTTTGAGAGAGGGAGGGGGAGAGGGAGAGAGAGAATCCCGAGCAGGCCCGGCGCCGCCAGGGCAGAGCCCGATGCGGGGCTCGAACTCACGAACCGTGAAATTGGGAGCCGGGCCGCCCGGGCACCCATACCAGGGCCACTTCCCACGCCCCCTGCAGGGCAGGCGTATTCACTCGCTTGCTCATTCACGTGTTTACTGAGCACGGACTCGGTCCTCAGCACGGCAGACTCGGCGGCCAGTCCAGCTCCACCCCTGTCCTCAGGGGGCTGGTGTCTGAGCGAGCAGGGTCAGGCAGCCACCGGAGCAGCAAACGACAAAGCCGAGAGCCGGTGACAAGTGGTGGGGGAGGGCAGTGGATGCGGCCCAGAAGACGAGGGCGGCGACTGAGCCACGTGGCTCCACGCCAGGGGCTTCCAGGGACCCGGGAGGCAGGGACCCGCTTCTGCCTCGGAGCCTCCCAGGGGACCAGCCCTGTGCCAACCCCTGCCCTCCGGACTTCTGACCTCCGGGACTGGGACGGGACACATGTCTGGGGTTTAATTCCCCCCCCCCCCAGCCTGCCCGAGGAAACGAAGACCAGACCGGGAGCAGCTGTATGTCAAGGTAAACAGGCCCCCTGCAGTGGGGGAAGGAGGGGAGGGGAGGGGGGGAGGGGGGAGGGGGGAGGGCAGAGGCGGGAGGAGGCGTTGGGTTCAGGGCTCCCGCAGCCGCGACGCCCGCTGGGCCCGAGCAGAGGCGGCAGAGACGGAGGCCGCCCGCGCCTGCAGCTGGCAAGAGCCCGGGAGGGGAACACGGTCCCGGCAAAGCGACCGGCAGGCGGGCGAGGCTGGCCCCCGGGGACAGAAGACCATCTGGGGGCACCTGGGGGTGTCTGGCTGCCCGGCAGCCCTTCCCTCCTTTGCGGGAGGGCCATCCCTTCACCGTGCGATGTTAGGGGGGCCGTCCGTCAAGGGGTCCCCCCCACCCGCGGTAAGATGGGCCCGCAGGTGCTCCCGTTTCTGGAAGTCACCTCGCAAACACAGAAGTAACGAAGGGAAATGCCTGGGGGCGTGGGGTGTACCCCTTTCTAAGACCATGCTTTGCCGAAGGTCCCCTCGACCCCTGTCCTGAATGTCCTGAATGTCTCTGGCCCCGGCCCTTTCGAGGTCTGGCTTCTCCAGCGTCTCCTTGCACTCGCTGCGAGGTTTTCCCCTCACGCATCGTCACGCCTCCCAGCATAAATCAGCCACGGCTGGTTTCGGGAGCCTCTTTTTTTTTAAATTTTATTTAATTTATTTTATTTAATGTATTTTATTATTTTAACAAATAAGCAGCATATTATATGGAATAATAGAATATATAATTTAATAAATACATAAATAATGTAACACAGCATATAATAACACATAACAAATATATAAATAATAATACATAATAAATATATAACTATCATTTTGTTAATATTTATTTTATTTATTTATTCATTTTTTTTTTTTTTTAGTTTATTCACTTCGAGAGACAGAGAGAGAAAGCACAGGCAGAGTAGGGACAGAGACAGAGGCAGAGAGACTCCCAAGCCGCCTCTGGGATGACACGGCGCAGAGCCCAGTGCGGGACTCAAACCCATGAACTGTGAGACCGTGACCTGAGCCGAAATCAAGAGTCAGACGCTTCACCGACTGAGCCCCCCGGCGCCCCCAACCTACCGTCTCGAGGGGATACTCAAGCAAATAGCAACAAAAGCCCCACCTGTTGAGCTGCGACTGAGTGTCAGGCGCTGCGCCCGCTGGCTAGGGCTGCGGCCACCAAGCACCGCAGACTGAGCGCTTCCAGCCCAGAAAGCGATTGTCTCACAATCCCGAGCCCGGAAGTCCCAAGCAGCGGTCTCGGCGGGTCAGCGAGAGGCATGGTCATGGCCGGGAACCTGTGGCGTTCCTCGGTGTCTGCCTCTGCCATCCCTCCTCCGGTGTCCTCTCCGTGTGCCTGTCTGTCACCGGCCCCCGGCCAGGCCGGCACCTCAGTCTCGGACAACTCAGCACCCCCCTCGCAAACTGTAAGGAAGTAAAGGTCTCCTCGCAGGAAGACATCCAGACGGCCAACAGGGACACGAAAGATGCTCAACAGCCCCCGCCGTTGGGGAAATACAAATCAAAACCGTGATGAGAAAAAAAAAAAACACACCACAACCAGACACCGCCTCACACCGGTCAGAATGGCCGAACTCAACACCACGAGAAACAACAGGTGTTGGCAAGGATGTGGGGGGAAAGGAAGCGCTGTGCCGGGAATGCACACTGGTGCCGCCCCTCTGGGACACAGCCTGGGGGGCCTCAAGAAGTTAAAAACAGAACCACCCTACAAGCCAGCCACCGCCCTACTGGGCGTTTACCCAAAGGATACAAAAGTACTAATTCAAAGGGATACACGTACCCCTGTGTTTTTTGCAGTGTTATCTACAAGGGGCGAACAATGGAAGCAGCCCAAGTGTTCCTCGATCCATGAATGAAGAAGATGTGATAAATATATGTATATTTATATTTATATACAGACGCATACACGCACACAATGGAATATTAGTCAGCCTTTTAAAAACAATGAACGTTTGTCAGTTGCGAGGACACAGATGGAGCCAGAGAGTGTATCGCTGAGGGCAATAAGTCAGAGAAAAACAAATACCATATGATCTCGGTTGTAAGTGGAATTTACGAAACAAAACAAATGAGCAAAGGAAAAGAGAGACAAACCCAGAAACAGACTCTCAACTACAGAGAACAAACTGAAGGTTACCAAAGGGGAGGGAGGTGATTGGGGGAAATACAAGGTGGAGATTAAAGAGTACATTTATCATCATGAAAAAATAAGTAAATAAAATTTAAAGGGGCGCCTGGGTGATTCAGTCAGTTAGGCGTCCAGCTCTTGGTTTCTGCTCAGATCTTGATCATGTGGTTTGTGGGACTGAGCCCCGCATCGGGCTCTGTGCTGATAGCGTGAATCCTGCTTGGGATTCTCTCTCTCCGCCCCTCCCTCACTTATACTGTCTCTGTCTCTCTCAAAATAAATAAAACTTAAATAAATAAATCAATAAAATTTTTAAAAATAAAAATTAAAGCTTCTCAAAAAAACACATAACTATAATCGGCAGTTCTTGGGTACTCGGAGCATGCCAAACATGATGCTAACTGCTTTCAAAGCATTATTTTATCATCCTTTTCAGACAGGGAGGAGTCTAGCATGGGTCGCAGATAGGAGCCAGCGGTTGCTTCTGCCCCCAAGGCACTCAAAACCTAGTGAGGGAGACAGGTAAACAGGTCTTGATAACTGGAGTCACAGATGCTCCGATGGGCAAAGCATTGAGGACTGGGAGAGCCCAGACACCAGTCAACGTGAGCTGGAGGAAGGGGAATCAGGGAAGGCTTCCTGGAGGAGGTGACCCCAACGTAGGCTTGCCGCTGGGCCAGAACTTAAGGTAGGCCCTCATGGCCCAACATGGCAGGTCTGTGTCAGGCCTCGTGAATGGAGGGAAGGACAAAGTACTAGGGAACGAAGGCCACCAGCTTCCCGAGAAGGAAGGGTATGAGGGCAGCTCCGGCCGGTGGGCGTGGCTACTGCGCGGCGCAGGCGGGGCCGCGCGCGGAGGGGCGGGCGCACACGGGGGCGGAGCCGCGCCTGCGCAGGCCGCCTACTATGGCGGCCGCCTGAGCCCCGGGATGAGCGGGCGCGGCCGGACTCCGTCCTGGTGCCCGCGGCCGGTAAGTTCCCGCGAGAGGCGGCGGCGTGCGGAGAGTGCCGGGAGCCTCCTGGCAGCGAGCCTGGCCTCGAGACCCGGCTCCCACAGACCCAGAGCCCAAGTCCCCGCTCGGCCTCAGCGTTCCCTTCCGAGCAGGGGTGTTGGGAGAAGGAGCCCTGTTGTTACGTGGGTTTCCGTCCCGGGTCCAAGCAGCCCCCTCGGTTCCGGATTAAGAAGGGAGCGCGAGGCCGAACTATGCCTCTTGAAATGGGTTCGGGGAGGCGGCAGGACAGAAAGAGCCCCGGGGAGGGGGAGGTCCCCGGGGCCCCTGACCCCAAGTCCGCGCCCCGCCCCCACGCCCCTGGGCGGTGGTCCCTCCAGCCTCCCCGCCTGCACCCCCTGCCCTGCGTGACCCCGCGCCTGGCCGCCAGCTGTCAGAGGAGGCTGACTGCTGGGGGGGGGGGGGGGCAGCCCTGACAGGATGACGGCGTCCGAGCGTGGTCCCCACAGCTTTAACGGGCCGAGGGCGCGCTCGTCCGCAGGTGCAGCCCCAAGGACGTCAGAGGGGGTCCCGTCTGCGTTCCCCGCTGGCCAGCGAGGAGAGGGGCCGGAGCTCTTCCAGCTGTGGCGTTCCCAGACACTCCGAGTCCGCTGTTCCCGAACGGGCGAGCTGCTGCCTCTTCCCTCTTCCGGCACGCTCGTCAATAATTACTATTTTCGCTCTAACGAGATACTAACTCTCTTCTTTACTTGACCTGGACCTTAAAACTGATCGTGGTCTCAGTAATCCTCGCCCACGCCCCGAGGTGGGTACAAGGCACTTCTGTTCCCACACATCTGGCTCTAGAAGAAGCCCTTTAAAGGAATCCCACTTCCTGGGACTCAGGTGTAGGGCAAGCCTGAGTGGTTTGAATTTTACTACTGAAAATGCCACTCGAAATTCAGAATAGGAGTGTTAGCTTTCTCTGTATGTGAGAAGAGGTGGTGTGTAATTATAATACCACGCCCCTATGCGGGATGTCATTTTTCCAGCAAAATCCTGGGCTGTTGGACATCGTCCCAGGGGATCTCTTTTTTTTTCTTCTTCTTCCAAGACTACATGGGGGAGTCCTCAGTTTCCCCGCAGAACATCATTCAGCGCTGGGAGCGCCACGTCTTCCTTTAACACATTAAGTCTTTCTGGGGATCCAGCCTGGTTTTCCCAGCCTGCGTTGGCTGAGGGCTTCTGCCTGAGGATGGCGTGTTTCCCCTCCACCACTGCCGTCGGCGTCCCGAGCCCCTGCATCATCTTACTAGCTCCACAGCCTCCCTTCACAGCCCACTAGCTCCGCGCCGGCCTCCAGTGTCAGGAGGGGAAGAGCCGGCACGGAGACTAGTTTTCACAAAAAAGATTTTTTGAAGCTTTTGTGACACTTCGGCTCCCCCACGGCAAGTCCTTAGACGTAGGAACTGCTGTTACCTGCCCTCAGATCGTGACAGTTTCGTGCCTTCGGATGGCGAGGACAGCCTGAGCCGTCATCCCATTTTCCAGTTGGGGCAATGGAGGCCCGAGAGGTACATGACACGCCTAGGACCCACGGCTAGCGCACACACCCAGCCCAGGCAAGGAACGGCTCTCTGGGCAGGTTGCGGCCGAACGCTGAAACCATCCCCAAGACAAGGAGTTGACTGCCGCCGCTCGGTGCCTTACGCCCCGATAACCCTGCACAGGGCGAATCCCGCTGGAGAAACGGGTCTAGCGAGCTGACGTCATCCCCCCGGGTCTCACAACCACGAGGTAGAGACTGGGGTTTACACCTGCCCCGCCCAGCGTCCCAGACACGGCTCTGCGCGCGTTGCTGCTGTCGGATGCTCTTTGATGAGGGGGACCGTTGGGTTTGGAGGCGGAGCCTTCCTGTTTTGGCCGCTTTACGTCAGGGGGGCGGTTTCCAGCTTCAGCCGTTGATGCGTTACCTGCATAGTTTCCAATATCTGCGTGGCACCTATACAGGGAGCGCCCCTTGGTTGCTTTTCCTTCAAATTTACTCTTTTTTTTTTTTTTTAAAGAAAAGTTTCAAAGCAACGCAGGGCATTTGGGCAGCTGGAGTCAACTTCTAGAATAAAAAAAAAAAACTAAAGGGAAAACAAAGGCAGAGTGTAAACTGAACTGAATTTGTAAGTTGAATACTGTTTTAGGCAACACCAGCTATGAAAGATGTTTGCGTAGAAATGGAGAAAGTTGGCTCTAGACCGAGTTTTAGATGATGCAAAGAAATCAATGATCTGAGCTCTGCTCACGGTCTGGTGGTTATGTAAGAACACGTCTCAGGAGACAGACACTGTAGAGGAATGTCTAGAATTTACTCCGAGTTCAGGGGGGCAAAAACCCAGATAGATCACCTGACCCATGGGACAGGTGTTGATGCCCGTGGGTCCTAAACCACGGGTAACACGGCTGTTTATTACGTCCTCAACTCGTAGTCTGTGTGAAGATTTTCACAATAGAAAAGTTGAATTAAAAGGGACGACGGTAGTATAAATGGAAACTCAGGTCTCTTGCTGTAAGTAAAAGACGACTAGCAAACACAGGGCAAACAAAAGCACCCCGTTCTAGCTGGATTCTTCTCCCTGCAGAGGCTCTGAGACGCTCTCCTTCAGGGAAAATTCCAACAGGATTGCCAGGGGAGGCGCCTTCTCCTGGGGTAACGCCAAGTATCGGCCCTGCTCCCCGTGGGGACCCGCCGGCCTGAGGACCTGGTCTTGCCTTCCAGGTGCTGCTGTCCCGCGACTACCGCAGAGCCCGGCCATGGACGAGGTCACCTTCCGAAGTGACACCGTGCTGTCCGACGTCCACCTGTACACCCCGAACCACAGACACCTCATGGTGCGGCTGAACGGCCTGGGGCAGCCCGGTAAGGCCCCGGGTGCGCGCGGGCGGAGGGCCAGCACCCCGCGGGCCCCGTTTCGTTTGCCGCTTTTTCCTCCCCCTCTTCTTGGGGAAACGATCGGGGAGATTGCATTGTTCCGCTGTTTTCCCTCCACTTCGGGGGCGGGGGGAGAGAGAGCATACAAGTATGAGCCGGGGAGGGGCAGAGAGAAAGAATCTCAAGCAGGCTCCACAGTGTCAGCACAGAGCCCGACGTGGTCCCAGATCCCACAGGCTGTGAGATCATGACCTGAGCTGAAGTCAGGAGTCAGATGCTCCACCGGCTGAGCCCCCAGGCGCCCAGCCTCACTCCACTTCTTAAGCGCCCTTGTTTCATAGAGTAAATTGTGCTTTCCTGAGCACCTACTTTGTGGAGGGGGCGGGGCACCAGAACTTGATGCTGGGAACGCAGAAGGGGATGAGCCCTGCCCTGCCCTCAGGGGTCCCCGGTCCAGTAGGGAGCCGGGCTCGGGCTCCCAGTGCCTCTCCCCTCCCCAGCCCCCTTCTCGGCCCCCTGCATCGCCTGTTTGCCCCGGCTCCTCCCCTGCAGGCTCCCTGGCTGTGCTCTGCACACCTTCCCCTGCTCATCTCCCCGCAGCCGAAGGGATCTTTTGAAAATGCGTGTCACGTCAGTGCCCCGATGTAGACCCTCCAGTGACCCCCCCTCGCTCTAAAATAAAATTGACTCTTTTTAAATTTTTTTAATGTTTTTTGTTTTATTTTGGAGAGACAGAGTATGAGCGGGGGAGGGGCAGAGAGAGAGGGAGACACAGAATCGGAAGCAGGCTCCACGCTCTGAGCCGTCAGCACAGAGCCCGACACAGGGGCTCAAACTCACAGACCGTGAGATCATGACCTGAGCCGAAGTCGGGCACTTAACCGACTGAGCCGCCCAGCCGCCCCCTGTCCTCGGATCTGAAGAGGGCATCGGTTTAGGAGTTGAGTGGACTGGGTTTCAGTCTTGCCTCAGCCGTGGCCAAAGTGTGTGGCCTTGGCAGCCCGCTTCGTTTCTCTAGGCCTCCGTTTCCACGTGTGAAAAACGGAGCCGGTGCCGCTCTCTTCATTGCAACGGGGGGAGGGGGGGGCTGAGAGGGTGGGGCTGGGCACCCTCCCTGGAGACGCTCGCCGGATGGCGGTGCTCGCAGCGGCCCCAGCACCTCAGCTGAGGCCACTGGGCCTTTCCCGCGGGCGTCAGGATGCCTCCACCTGGCGTTTAGAACTCTGGGTGGAAATCCGATTTTCTGGACGGAGGGGACAGCTTGGAGACCCCCTCCTTCCGTGTTCGTCTTGCCTTTCAGTTTTCCTGTCCCAGTTCAAGCTTCTGTGGCACCGAGACCCTCACGCAGACTCAGGGGCCGAGGGTGGCGGCCTTGGCGCTGTTCCCGCTGAGGAGACGCCTCCGTCTGGGCCGGGCGGCGCCGGGCCCCCTCCGGGGAGTGGCCACAGTAGCGACGCCCCCGGCCAGGCAGGGCTGGGGGCTCGGCTGGACGAAGACGGGGATTTGGACGTGGAGAGGAGACCCCGGGCTGCTTCGGAGCCCTGGGCAGCAGGGCCCCCGAGAGACAAGGTACCACCCACGATTCTAACGCAGGAGGAGGAGGAGGCCCCGGCGGATGCGGCCCTCGAGGGCGGCCCCCAGGACGTCGTCAGGATAGGTAAGTTCAGGCGGCCTTGGTGGTGTGAGCAGGGCCCGGGCAGGTGCCCTAGGGCCAGACACACCGGAGCCGGCTCCTCTGGGGCTGAGAGCAGGTGGTGCCGCTGCCAGCAGGGGAAGCCGTCCAGGACACACGGGTCCCTCTCTTGCTCCGTACCCTGCAGCAGCTCCCCGCCACCCTCGGACACAGTCCAGGCCCCTGGGCTTCGTTCCCAAGGCCCTGCCTGGCACGGCCGTGCTCCCCACACGCCGTCCGTGCGCCTTCCCGCTGCGGGCCCCTGCGGTGCTCCTCCTCCTCCTCAGAGAGCCTGCCCCCAGCCTCCGCTTCCCTGACGCGTTGCTAGTTGTCGTCTGCATCAGCTTGGCCGTCGCCGCCTCCAGGAAGCCCTGCCTTTGCCCCTCTCGCATCGATGTTCTGATCCAAGTCCATGTGCTGGGGCCATGGGTCAGGGTGGAGTTCGTGAGCACTTGGCCAGCAGCGGGGAGCCATGGGAGACTCCGGAGCTGGAGCGTGGCAGGGGAGAGGGTGGTGGACCAGCTTTAATCTGGAGGAGGCTCGTGAGCTAGTGAGACGGCCTGGGAGGCGGCGGCGTGGCATGAGAAGGGCAGGAGCGAGTTCTGACGGGCGTGCAGGGGAGCATCACATGTCCACCGCCGCCGGGCACAGGGGAGACACCGGGTGACACCGGGATTTCAGCTCCTGGAAGCAGGTGCGTTGGAAACGCCAGGAACGGTGGGGAGCTGGGGCAGGAGGGAGCCAGTTCTGTTAAGCACCCGCTGTGTTTGGACGTTTTCCCTGCGTCACTCTAGAAAGAGGCGCAGCCCTCCCGGGGGTCGGAGGGGAGCACGCAGACAGGGAGGTGACGAGCCCGAGGCCACGCGGCCAGGTGGCAGTGCGGAAGGTTCTGAATCCATGTCGGGTCTCCACAGCCGGGACTTTTGCCACCCCAACCCTGCTCGTTTTGGGGGGAAAAAGCTCTGAATCGAGTCTGCCCGTTGAGACCCAGGGTCCCTGGTGGTGTCTGAGGTCCCCGGACTCCTGGGCCCTGGCGCAGGGTGGGGGCAGACGGTCAGTTAGGGCCCCCTTAGAGCACCGGCTCGTCTCCGACTGTCCTTCCCTACGACTGATGGCTACCGAGTGTCTGCTTGGTACGAGGCCGACCGTTCTAGACCATTCCGTTGGGGGCGATGTGGAATTCTCACCAGAACCCTCCCCCAGGTTTTCCATGGGTTACCCCTGTTCCTCACAGCCTGTCCAGTTCACAGACGCGGGACCTGAGGCTCAGAGAGGTTGAGGAACTTGCCACAGGTCCCACAGCCAGTCAGGGGCAGAGCGACGGTTCACACTCAGGTACCACAGCCTCTGTTCTGACTCAGCATCACACAATCAGAACATTGGAAGGTTCTGTTCTGGGGCGCTGTTGGCAGCGGGGAGGGGAAGGAGAGCGCGGCGATGGCTCATTTTGCTCTCGGCCGTCACTTAATGGCCTCCCTGAGCAGAGAGTGGCTGACTTGGTCCTTCGTACTGGGGGGTCAGCCTCTGGTGTGTGTGTTCAACGTGCTGGGATTTTACATCTTGCAAACCGAGAAGAAAGTCCCACAGCTAAGGGCCAGCGTAGGGCCAGGTTTCCGGCCGGCCCGTCTCACCGACCTCGTGGTGGGGCCCCTTCCTTTCAGCAAGCGTCAGTCAGTCCTGCCTGCCCCAAGGGAGGGGGTGTCGGTGATTAAATGGGCTCCAGCAGTAACCCCTTTGTTCCTCTGTGACGTGCGCCGTAGGGACCCGGTCTTGGACTCCGGCACCCGGCGGAGCTGGGCTTTGACCCACCGCCACCCTCACAAGCCCGGGGATCTTTCACAAGTGTCTTGCCCACCCAGAACCTGTTCTTACCCCTCTACAGTGGGGTCCAGCACTCCGCCCTTTGATGGGAACGGAAAAAGTAGCGCCCAGTGAGTGTGCGCACGGGGCGACGCTAAGCTGATGTCCGTCTCCTGCCTCCATTGTCCTCCGAGCCCAACCAAGCCTTTTTCCCCGCTATGGACCCATCTGAGAAGCCGATTAAAAAATACAGAAGGAGAATGTTTCCAGGTCACTTCAGGGGATTGTCAGAAACCCGAAAAGTTTATCCATGGACCTGCTGGGAATCCACAGACCCAGGGTTCAAAGTAAATTATGATCATTTTTTCTGCCTCAGAGCTAAACTGAGACCCCAAGAGAAGAGGAAGAGGCAGGGCCGGAACTCAGGCTGTCGGCGTCTGCGGCCCGTGCCTCTTCCCTCGGCCGAGTGAAGTGGGCAGGTCCCTTCCCCTCGGCGAACTCCGTTTCCTCCTCTGTAAAATGGGTGTAACCCCTTCTAGACGTGGAGAACGAAGAGACGCCTCCGGAAGAGCTCTGGGCACAGGGTGCGGCCCGTGGCCGCTGCTCGGTCGGCGTGCGCTGCTGTGAGCTGCGGTCCCCGGGGCCGCTCTGAGTGCGGGGGGAGCGGGGAGGGGCCGGCCGGCCGGGACGGAGGGAGGTTCCGCAGGTCTAGAGACGTAGACCGGACTCTCAGACTTGCTCTCACCCCGTCTGCTAAGCCTGGTTTCTCATGGAAACAGTCCTCAGGCGGGGAGGAGGCCCACGAGAGGAGAGACGCGAGCCGCACCGGGGCCCGGTGCGTGGCGGGGTGCAGAGACTGGGGCGGGGGCGGGCCGGGGGCAGCCGAGGCAGGACCCCGGGGAGGCCTCTTCCCTGCCCCCTCTCGGCTCCAGGTTCCTCAGCCTGCCAGACGGGTCCCCCTGCCCAGGGCTCCTTCCATCGCGTCCCGGGCACCCTTCTGGGTCCAGCCGCATGCCTGCCGCTTACGGGCTCTGACCTCAGGCCACCGGCTTCCCCTCCATCAGCCTGTTTCCCGTCTGTAAGAAGGCCTCAGGCCCTTCCACGGGGGGTGGTGAGGGTTAGATGGGAGGCTGCTCTCAGAGCGTTTGGCCTGGCGCCTGGCTCGGAGAAAGTGTGCTTTTTCCGTAACTCTTACAACCACGATGCTGCGCCTTGGCCTCAGTACGTTCATCTGTAAGTTGGGGTAAAGATGGCTACTTTGCAGGGCTGCTGTCAGGATCAGGTATGACCTCAGTGGCCCCTGGCCTGGCTCTGGGGACAGTTGTCCAGTACGTGTTCAGGCCCGGGGACAGGTGGCTGCTGCTTCGGTTCAGCCCGAGAGAGGTTGCCTTCTGTTCTGGACCCCACTCGTGCTGACGGTGCTTGGCTCTCACGAGACTCGCTGAGATGCCGGCGCTCTGAGAGCTCGGGGACCCCCTCCCTCCTCAGGCAGGCCCTCATGGACCTCCCCCGACTCGGTCCCTGCCCCTCCTGTGAGCACGTGGCCTGATCTGTGCGAGGCCGGCGGGCACGCAGAGCTGCCCCCCATGTGCATGCCCCACGGTACGTGTGCCCCCCACTGTGTGCGTGCCCCATGGTAGGTGTGCCCCCCATGTGTGCGCGCCCCACGGTACATGTGCCCACTTTGTGCGTGCCCCACGGTAGGTGTGCCCCCCATGTGTGTGTGCCCCATAGTACATGTGCCCGCCGTGCGTGCCCCACAGTATGTGTGTCCGCTGTGTGCGTGCCGTGCGCGTTTTCATCCGGCGGCCGTCACCATCTTGCCTAGAAATACGGCAGCCGGCTCTGATTTAACAGCAAGGATATTTGCCATTTTCCTCTTGCCCTTTGGTCTCCTATTTCTGTGCTCTCCCCCGCCCCCCGTATGTCACTGATTCTAGCCGAATATATTTTGTGCTTGAGAAGACTTCTTCTCATAGTTCACCTGAAAAGTTCATAGAAGCTCCAGCCGACATCGTTGGCTTCTGGTGTGGGCGTAGGCGTCAGAAAATACTTGGAGTGCATCGTGACTGTACCAGCGTACAGTCGATTGGGACCACAGAAGTCCGTTGTGACGTAACGTGTGGTTATCGAACATTACGGAGTGGGGTGTGCCTGTTTGACTGGGTGGGGCCAGGACCCACGGTGACCCCAGTCTTCAGGCTGCGGGGTGGAGACACCCGGTTTTCTGAGCAGCCTCGGCGCCTGGTCTGTGAGTGATGCTCACACACCCGCTCCCGACCCGACGGCCACGCAGCCCGTGTTTCTGCCCCTCTAGAACGCCCGACCCCGCGCCCATCTGGCCGTGTTGGCCGATGCCTCGCGCCTCGTCTGTGTTCTGTCTGCCTCCATTTTCACACCTTTCTCTCTTCGTCTCCGTCCTGTCCAGAGCACACCATGGCCACCCCCCTGGAGGATGTTGGCAAGCAGGTGGGTAGGTCCCGTCCACTTCCTGTGGCCCCGTAGGGTCTCCCGGAGCCTCGTGTCACCTGTCATTCCTGGCCCGTGTCTCCTCCAGGTGTGGCGGGGTGCCCTGCTCCTGGCTGACTACATCCTGTTTCAGCGGGACCTCTTCCAGGGACGCACCGTGCTGGAGCTCGGGGCGGGCACGGGGCTGGCCAGCATCATCGCGGCCACCGTGGCGCGTACGGTCTATTGTACAGGTAAGCCGGCCGCCTCGGGCTGCAGGACAGAGTCCCTTCACAGGGCGCGTGTTGACTGTCAGAAAGGGAGGGACCGCCGGGAACTGGGCCTTGGCTGCCGTTGAGTTTGCCGTCCCATTCCGCTGGTTTTCTGTACCACTGGCTGCACCCGCAGGGCAGGACCCCTCACGCTCCGGGGGGCACGGCTGCCCCGCCGGCACCTCCCCTCACACCACGTCACCCCGGGAAAGAACAGACGTCTCAGAGAACCACAAGGAGTATGCCTTTTATACGGCTTGAAAACGGGCTTCTCGTTTTTTCTCGATTGTAAAAATCTTGCCTACGTTTTGTGGAAACTTCCTAGGATAGCAAACACCATTTACTCATCCCGCTACAAACCCAGATCCAGTCACCAGCTGCAGTTGGCGGAGCGCCCGCCCGCGGTCTGTCTGACAGGGTCCTGGATGCAGGAGATCCAGGAGCGAAGAGCGCGGATGAGGTCGCGGTCTGCAGGGAGCTTTGCAGTCATTACTGCGCCCGTGTATGTCTTCTAAGTCTTTTACCTTGTTTTGTTTTGTTTTGTTTTTTGTTTTTTGCTTTTTTGGGATGTTTTGAGCATCCCTTTGCCCAGACAGTAGCTAAGATCAGACTCTGTGTTCTGTGCTCTGTGTTGCCAAAAATGTTGAAAAACATTTTTTTCAAGAGCCTTTTCTAAAGTCATTAGAAATTATTTACAAATATGATTTTTAATGACCAGGTAATAGTTCACCTTTTTTTTTTTTTTTAAACCATTTTCCCATTGCTGGGCATTTTGCTTGTTGCCATGTGTTTTGGTGTTTTTTCTTTGTTTTTTTCTCAACTGTCCGTTGCACCGCGGTGAGGGTGCCTGTTGCTTGATAGTCCTCAGGCTGGACTCCTGGAAGCAGGTGTGACCCTTTTAAAGCTTTTGCTACATATTGCCGAGGGATTTCTCTTTCAGTTTTTTATTTTGAAATAATATCATACTGGCGTGGAAATGGCCGAAGTATTACAGCAAGTGCCTAGAGCCCTCACTGCCCTCCCCGAAGTGATGACCGTGACTGTAGTTCCGCGATGAAGCCGGCAGCCTGACACGGAAGCAGCGCTCTCGGCTCCCCGCTGGCCCGCACGCCTCAGAAAGTGGGAACCAGTTCATACGAGTGTCAGAGCTCAGCGGCTAGTGTCGCTGGTCCTTAAACCTTTAATGTCTGCTGGGCGGGAAGGGACATCTGCCACCGTGGTCTGCGTTTCGTTGGCGCCTAGCGTACATGCTCGTGGCGCATGGCTTTGGCGTCTGAGAATGCACAGGGAAGCTGGGGACCGCCTGGGAGGCAGGCGGCTTGGCAGGGACCCTGCGGTAGCCACCGGCCGTGAGTCTGCAGGCAGCCCCCGGCTCTGCCCCATCACAGGGTGGTGGAAGATGCCAGCAAGCACTTCTCCGAGTCCGGCCATGATGCCGCACGCAGGCGCTTCGTGCTGTGCCTGGGGCCCGCCCGCACGACGTGACCCAGCTGTCGTACCAAGAGGGAGGTTTCCTGGCACAAAGAAGGGGGCCTACAGAGTCCCCCGTGCTTCAGCACCTGCTAGTAACTTCACGGGGAGCCCGGGCATTCGCCGGGAGCTGGCACCATCCTTTGTCCAGGTGGGCAGACCGAGGCTGAGGTCAGGTGTCTGGCCCCAGGTCACACGCACAGCTGCTGTGCCGGCGGTCCAGACCGTGGTCCACGGAGCAGACTCTGAGAGCTCCCTCGGCGGCCAGCAGAGGTCTCCCCCCCGCTCTCGGCCACAGCTGCTCTTCTCTCGCGCGTTTTCCACGTCGCCATCCCACCCGGGCTCTGGTTGGACGAGGACTGCCGTGAAGACTTAAGAGCCGCCGGGCTGCCGCGAGCTGTCGCGCACGCACCATCGGTGGTCGCTTGAGCCCAGGGAGAGGCCTAGGCTTGTCCCCGCGGTGAGCAGGGAGCGCCCCCACAACCAGGCTGTGCGCGGTCCCCGAGTCCGCAGTGGGTCAGTCTCGGCGTCCCCGGCCACAGCAGGCCAGACACATGTCACCACACGCCCCTTGGTACCTTCCACACGTGCGTTCTCCTGACGGAAAATGAGGTTTTGGTGCGGCCCGCGCCCCAAGCCCCGTGAAGGACGCGCTGACTGTGGCTGGGTGTGCTGAAATGGCGAGAGACGCCAGCTCGTCAGAGCAGGGCAGGCTCAGGACACACGGATGGCCGTGACGGCGAGTCACGCACCGGGGAGCGCGCCCCCAGCTTGTTGGAACCGCCCTGTGTCTCAGTTCGTCACACCCGAGCCCCCGAGCTGTTTCACACACGCCCTCCCTGCCCGGAGCCCTCTCCCTTCCCCCTGGAGTGCGCACGGAGTGCGTCCCCGCCAGCACCGGTGACTCTCCCGTAGGGGACCAGTCCTCCAGGAGAGCCTGAGGGGCACACGCGGAGCCGTGGTGGCACGCTCCCAGGAGACACCTGCTTTGCGTCTCGTGCCTCTGCGGTCGTGCTGCCGGCCCCAGCTCCCTCCAGGCGGACGCCGGGGTGACAGCGCGGCGGTGGCCGGGGTGACAGCGCGGCGGTGGCCGGGGTGTTACGGCGTGCCCTTCTGTCGTTCCAGACGTCGGCGCGGATCTCTTGGCCATGTGCCAGCGGAACGTCGCCCTCAACGGCCACCTGACTGCCGCCGCAGGTGAGGCCCGGTGGCTCTTCCCCTGGGGGCCGGTTCTCCGGCAGCTGGGACGAGCACCCTGGACCCTGACCCTGGGGGACGGGGCCTGCCCGCCGCCCTTCCGGGCACAGCGCTGGCTTCCCAGAGCTTCACATCTGAGGACTCCGTCCTCGCGCCCTCTGCTCCTCCCCGCACCCCTGCCATGTCCCGCAGCAGGTCCCTCCCTCCTGGTCTCCCAGCTCCTTGTCCGACCCGCCCAGGGTGTCCTCCGTGAAGCTTCCAGCATGCGATGGAGGCCTGGCCCCTTTAGTCTCCACTGGAGAGTGGAGTCCGAGCTCTCCCTCTGGCTTCCAGCCCTCGTGGTCTGGCCCCTGCCTGCTCGTCCTCCCTGTCCTGCTCACGGCCTCGCCGCCTGGCCGTGGTCCAGAGAGCCGGGCCCCCCGTCACGAGCTCTTCCCTCTGCCCGGACTGTACTGAGCCCTGATGGTTGGATTTCTGCGCCACCCGCAGAATCCCGTTCAGGCAACAGATGCTGGCGGCCGCCCCTCCCCTGACTGCCTCGGGCAGACCCTTCCTGAGCAGCCAGGGGTGCTTTCCCGCTCGGGGCAGGTCACTCCCGCCCACAGGCCTCAGGCCCTCCAGCGGCCTTCCGCTGCTGTGAGTGGACACCGAACTCCTCTGCTTGTCCCTGACCCCGCCGGAGTCCGGCCCTGTCGTCCGCGGCCCCTGCCTCACAGGGCTCCCTCCGTTCTGGTCACCCCGGCCTGCCTGGGGCTCCCCTCTGGGCCTTCGTGCTGTGGTTGTTCCTAATCACGCCCAGAGCTCCAGACGAGGCCACGGCCCCCTACCAGAGCCTCGTTTCGCCTCGAACCACTGCGGTGTGACGTGTGCGGGTGTGTGGGTGTGCGTGCGTGTGTGGGTGTGTGTATGCATGTGCGTGTGGGTGTGCGCATGTGTGTGGGTGTGTGCATGCATGCGTGTGGGGTGTGGGGGGGTGTGCGTGCGTGCATGTGTGCATTTGGGTGTGTGTCTGCATGTGTGTGGTTGATCGCCTCTGACCCCCGCTGGGCCACGGGGCCTGTCTGATCCCCCGGCACGTTGTTCGTTGAATGCCTCGTCGACAAAGGTGGAAGGGGAGGAGCAGGTGTGACTCACCTTCTCTTTGGAGCCGTCCCTGACGCCCCCACCTGACACCTGTGCCCCGCACGTCGGCCCGTCCTCGCCCTCGTCACGGTGCCCTGACCACGCTGCCTTGTCGGTGCGTGCTGGCCACCCATTCTCTCCTGGCTGCTGGTCCCGGAGGACAGGGACGCGTCCCGTAAACCTTTGTGTTTATTCCCTGTGTCCGGTGCAAGACCTGACGCTTAGCCCTGGGTGCTGGAGGCTGGAGGGATTTCAGCCTAGGGTGGGAGGGGCTGTCTTCTTCCCCAGCTGCTCCTAGAGTGTGGGCCTTCTGCCTGGTTTTGCTCTTGCAGGCGGTGTAGTTAAGGTCAGAGAACTGGACTGGCTCCGAGACGACCTGTGCACAGGTGCGTGCCTCCCAGCCCCATCCCGGTGGATGCCCAGCCCCTCGTCCTGCGTCCCTGTGGCTCCCGGCTGGGCCACAGCCCCTCGGCCCACAGCCGCTTCTCCCCGTCGGCTGATGAGTGTCGGCTGCTGGCACCTTCCGCCCATTGTGTCCCTCAGACTCGGGGTCCCCGTACAGTAGGCACAGTGGCCCCTGAGCTACGGGGTCAGGCCTGATGCTCCGGGCCAGGCACCTGCCCAGGGCTGGGAGGCAGCCTCCCACAGGGCGCTCTGTCCTGTCCACGGGCCCCCACGTGGTCCAGGCTGTGTCAGACCTGCGTGCTGTGGGCACTGCTTTCTTTGTGTGAAACGTGTTTTCCTCTCAGGTGTCAGGTGGGAGAGTGCTTGCTCGTTGAGGGTCTGTCCCCTGCCTGGCGCTCAGCAGCGTGGCCCCACACGGCCCAGCCGTCCTTCGGGGCGGCGTCTAGTGACGCCCGCTCTAACGTGAAACCGACACCCGGAGACGGGAGCACCTTCCTCGGGGCTGCACGGCAGTTCACGGGGCAGCGGTGGGGAGGCAGCCGCATGGGGTGCCAGGGTTCGGGCCTGCCTGGCACGGACGCAGGGCCGCACCCACCGTGGCCTGTCCCCGCCCACAGACCCGGCGGTCCCCTTCAGCTGGTCGCAGGAGGACGTCTCCGACCTGTACAGCCACACCACCGTCCTGCTTGCGGCCGAAGGTGAGGCGTCCTGGTCGCGGCAGCGCCCCGCCCCTTCGCGGGGCCGTCCCGGCGCCCAGGTGCCCACCGTGCCGCCCACGGTTTCCAGCCCGCGCGCCGTCTTGGGGACACGTTCACGGGGACTCAGTGGGGCGCGGGGGGGGGGTCCCACGGGCCAGGTCTCCCCTCACCCTGGTTCCTTCCCCGCAGTGTTCTATGACGACGACCTGACCGACGCGCTGTTCAAAACCCTCTCCCGCCTCGCTCACAAGCTCAGGAACGTCTGCACGGCCGTTCTGTCCGTGGAGAAGAGGTGAGCGCCACGCCCCCCTCGCAGGTGCGCTCCCGTCCTGTCCACGCCGGCCCCACGCTCCCGTCCGAAGCGCCTGCTGGGTGCCGGCCGCACTGCGCGGCCCCCAACGGGACCTCCCATCATCTGCCTGCCGCCCTGTGCGTCCGCGCTGCCGCCCCCGCCCGGCAGGTGGGGAGGACGGCCCAGGGGCGGCAGGGGCCTGTCATGCTGGTCTGTGAGCGGACCAGCACTTGAACGCAGCTGCACCAAGGACGTGTGGCCACCGCGCTGTCGAGGGCCTCTCTGAGTGTCCCCTCCGGGACGCTGTCTGTCTGCTCTGCGCCCCAGGCCTCTGTCTGTCCCCTCCTGATGCAGACGGAGCCCCTCCATCCTGAAGCTCTGGGGCTCCTGCGGAGGGAGTGTCCATTTCGTGGTAGGAGCAGGCGTCCTACACTGTTTTCTCTCATTGTGCAGTAGACCACGACCTGTCTTTTTTTTTAGTATTTATTTTTGAGAGAGTGCAAGTGGGGGAGGGGCCGAGACAGAGGGACAGAGGATCAGAAGCGGGCTCTGTGCTGACAGCTGCGAGCCCACTGTGCAGCTCGAACTCACAAACCGTGAGACCATGACCTGAGCCGAAGTCGGACGCTCCCCGAACCAAGCCCGGGCGCCCCTGGCCCACGACTTCCCTGAAGGCAATTCAGAATAGGTAGTAAAAGCCATAAGAGCTCGGCTCCCGGCCGGCTCAGCCGGAAGAGCGTGCAACTCCTGATCTCGGGGCTGTGAGTTCCAGCTCCACGTTGGGTGTAGAGATTGCTTAAAAATAAATACTTAAAAAAAAAGCCATAAAACCAAACCTACTTAGCGGGCCAGCAGTCTGTCATCTGGAAACCCGCCCTGTGGAAGCGGCCGCGGCTGCGTCCACATGTCCGTCTGGGCGTGTCCGTCACAGCGTCGTCCGTGTCGAGGAGCCCCTTTGAGGCCCCCGGGACCCTGGCAGCCTGCGGATCTCGCTTGGATACTGGTTTTGTAGACCGCCAAGGGAGAACTCGGACCGCCAAGAGAAGCCGAGCCCTGGCCGATGGTTGGAATGGTGAAGAGTTACCATTAAGTGTGTCGTAGGTGAAACAAAGTAACGGAAGAGGGTTTGTGTTTTCGAGGTGCGTGTGGCCATCTTCCCGGGAGGAAGGCCGTGATGGCTGGCACTTGCTTTTTAAAAGACTGCAGCGTGGGCGTGCGGGGAGGCAGAGGCCTCGGCGGCTGTGGGCTGGTGCTGGTGGAAGCTGGGCGCTCATCGCTCGGTTGGAAATTCTTCTAGTGAAAGACCTTGGGAAGCAAAGGGGAAGAGGCAAAGAAGTCGAGTTTCGGGTGAAGCCATGTTGCAGCTTGGGGTGCAGGAATGGCCGAGCGGCCGGGCCGGAGGCTCGGGAAGGACCCACTTGAAGTCGCCCCTCTGACGGCTCCTGGCCCACCACCTCCCAGCAGCGTTCCACGCCCACTGCTCGGAGGCCCCCGCTCTTTGTCCGTGCGTGGCATAAACGGCCGTGGGCACCTCGCACACAGATTCTGCCCTGGGGAGGCCAGGGAGACCAGCGGGCCGTGCTCTGTGTCCACCTCCCGCGCCACCTTGTAGCCCAGGGTGGGGCCCGTCTTTCGGCCCGCCTAGACTGCCCTGAGCCTCAGCGTCCACGTCTGTGAAGCGGCAGCGGTTCCCGGGCCCACCTCCCAGGCTCTCCCTCAGATTCGGGAAGGAAGCGCTCAGTGCTCAGCACTCAGGAGGCGCTCGGTGAACCTCTGCCGGTGGGGACTGCGGTCAGGGGGCGGCAGGAAGGCGAGGCCTGGGTGTCACACGGCTGCCTGTTTGCAGGCTGAACTTCACACTCAGACACCTGGACGTCACGTGCGAGGCCTACGACCACTTCCGCTCCTGGCTGCGGCGGCTGGAGGGGCTCGCGGACGGCCGGCTGCGCTTCGCGGTGGAGCGGGTGGAGGCCTCCTTCCCGCAGCTCCTGGCGTACGAGCGCATCCCGCAGCTGGTAGGTGCGGGCCGTCGCCGCCGCGCGACCCCGTGTGCCGGGGCCTCCGAACGCACGCGCCGCACGTGGTGCCGCCAGGGGGCCGAGGGGCGGCCCGCGGCCAAGGACGGTGGCGGGGTCTCCCCGTTCTACGCGGCCACCGTGTCTGCCCGTGGGCCTGCAGGCCGTCTGGCCCCTCGGACTCGATAGGACGTTCCTTCCCTCCAGGCATCGTGCTCTGGAGGGGCCGAGCACAGGAGGAGGCTGGGGCGCAGGAAGTCAGCCGGGGGGCACGTGGTGGGGTTCTGGCTGCGGGAGCCCCAGTGCCGGAGGCCACACCTTCGCCGTGGAGGTGTGCCGGCCTGCCGGGCTGGGCGGGCTCGTCTGGCGGCCGGGGGCCCCTCCGACCCGGCCCGCTGGGTCCGTCCACCCAGGCCTGTGAGGAAGCCTGCTAGTGACAGTGCACGGTCAGGTCCCGGGCCCAGCCCCTCCTCCCCCGCCTCAGTTGGCACCAAGACCAGGTAAGTCACCCTGCCAGGCAGTGATGGAGCTGGGGCTTGGTCCCTTCCTGTGACAGTTTTAAGCCCGCCTCGGGGGGGAAATCTGAGACGCCGAATCAGCCTCAGGAGCCGCTCACAGTTACTGGCTGCTGCAAGCCTGAAGGTCTGGGGTTCATGTCTCTCGTTCCCCTTGCCCGTCGGCCGTGGGCCCCTTTCTCCGGGTGTGTGGAGACCAGGTCGAGTTCTGAGGAGGAGAGGGCAGGATGAGGGCTAACAGGGAGCCCCCCACCCCCGGCAAGCACGGCGCTATATTCGTGTGGTCGCCGTGCGTGAGGAGCAACCTTGTGTTCGCGGCTCCGCCGCCGCCTCCGGGCCGCCTCCGCACAGACGGCAGACGGTCTGCCTCCGCCCGCGAGGACGCCGGGTTTCCATGCGGAACGCGACGTGTCTTCGCACCTCCTCCGCCCGCCCGGGTGAGGAGGGCAGCGCGTGGCCGGGCCCGTGGCACTTACCGTCTCCCCAAGTGGAGCGGTGACTCGCTGCCGTTCTCGTGGCCCCTCATGATGGTGTGACGTTCAACGCATCTTTGACCAGCGCCGGCACTGGTCCTTCGGCCGCTCCGTCTCCCGGAGCGGGGCGGGAAGAGCAGCCCGGGGCGGCAGAGTCGGGAGGCGCTGCCCACCCCGCGGTGCCTCGCGCGCGCCTGCTCTCCTCGTGGGAGCCGCCTCCCTCCCTGACTCCTGGGCGTCTCCTTTGCGCATCTCGGGACCTCCGCTTTCTGTGTTGGCTGCAGGAGCTCTGGAAGGTCCTCGTGGGACCGGCGACGCGACCCAGCACACCCCCAGGCACGGCTCTCGGCTGTTCTTAGGAGACGTTTCTAGTAAAATAAAAAGCTCGCAAAGTGATGTGCCTGAGACTTGTCATTTTAAAAATGCGGCAGGCGCGCTTCCTAACCCCCGAGGCTGTGTTCTGGAGGCCGCGGAGGAGGGGAGGACGCGCTTGCTCCGGGCGGGAGGCCCGTGCAGCCGCCAGGGTTTTCCGTGCCGTCGGCTTGGCACACGCGGTCCAGGGATGTTTCGAGAGCTGCGAGCAGCTTGGGGAAATGTCCTCCACTCGATTCCACTCGCGTGGATCACCTGGAGGTCCCCTGGGGGCGGGTCGCCCAGGGTCCGGCCAGGGGCATTTAGGGCCCGCCCTCCCCGCCCTGTTCCCTGCTTACAGGTGTGTCTAATGTCCTCACCCCAGCTGCGGCAGTAACGCCACACAGGCTGAGGCACAGCAGCCTCCTTTCCTTCCAGGGCTGCCTGTGCTCCGTCCCTGTCCCTCTGGGGACCCATTCAGAGGAAGCAGCAGGAGCTGACCGAGTGACCTTGATTTTATGTTTTAACTCTTTATAACCAAAATCGTGTGAGCTTAGAACGGAAAGAGCTGCTCTTCCCCACCCGTGTGGCTGCCCGGGGTCCGCGCCCTGATCTGCGTCACGGCCTTCCCTCCCAGAGCCCAGCTCCCTCCCCCCTGGGGCTCCCTGCTCTGCTCCATCACAGGAGCAGCCTCTGTCTGATTCCTAAGTCCTTCTCTGCAGCCCTCCTGTCTCCACCCCTTCCTGTTGCTTCATGCCCTTTCCCCCATCTCCCCCTCCCTCTCCCCCTCCTTCCCGCCCAGGCGCTCCCCGCACAGCCCTTTCCCCGCTTGCTTCCTGCGTGTCTGTCCCCCTCCCTGCCTCCCCCCACAGGCCAGCGATCTCCCTGGCATCTCGCTGCCTCTCCGGCTCCATCCGGCTCCATCCGGCTCCATCCTGCTCCATCCGGACGCCGCATTCGCTCACCCCATCTTCCCAACAGCCAGGGTGTTAGTAGCCTGGTCGCACCCACCGAGCAGCCGAGCAGGAAGACTGCGGCTCTAAACGGACAAAACCTCCACGGGTCAGGGCTCTGTCTGTGTGAGATACCCACGTATTCCTGGCACACGGTCTGGCCCAGAGTAGGTGCCCGACACAGACCGCCCCAGGAGCAGTTAAAGGAACTTTGCTGGCGAGCGGGCTTCCTGGTGCAGACGTCGGTGCTCCGGGGGCCTTTGGCAACGTCTGCAAAGGTCTGGTGCTCCCAGCTCCGGGAAGTGGGTGCTCCCGGCCCGGGATGCCGCCGACCACCCTGGGATGCGCAGTCCGGGCCCAGGGCCAGCAGCCCCGGGGTCAGAGAGCTGGGTCCGGGGGAAGGTTGGCTTCCCCTCTGGGGGTGGGAAGGAGACCCACACGCGTCAGCCCTTAAGTCTTGCAGAGACCCCAGAAGGCGGAAGCGACCCCCACTTGACACACGAGAAATCTGAAGTTCGGAGCAGGTGGGCCACCTTCCCGACATCGCAGAGCTGCCAAGTGGCAGAGTCGGGCCAGAGCCCACGCTCCCCGCCCTTCCCCCCCCCCCCCGCGAGTTTCCTGACCCCAGGCCTGACGCGCAGCCCGCTCCTTGACGAGCCCCCGGTGATGAGTGCGCGGTGAACGGTTCCCGAGGCAGAGCCTGTGAGCTTTCCCGTCTCCCGAGGTCCCGACACAAGACCCTCCCGGCCGTAACTGAACGGGGTCGCAGATCGCAACAGGGTATATGAATAACGGGTCCTCACAACAGAGCCCGCAGGACCGAGCCCCCACTGGCCCTGTGTCCACACTAAGCGATCCTGGCACTCCCGGGGACAAGCCCATGAATGTGATTGGCACCAAGCAACAGAGTCCTCGCTCCCTCCACCTGGCTCATTGGGGCGACGCTTTCTTGTGTAAAGCACTCGGCCTGAAAGCTTCCTGTAAGTGGGGCCTGGAATTCATCTTGATCGGCTGTAGTTCAAAGCATCGTCAGGTTTTCACTTGCCAGAGTCAAAGGACACCCTTCTCGCCGTGCTTGTGCAGCTTCGCTCGAACCCCTGTAAGTGCTTGTGTGGCGGGGATGTTTCAGAATCACCGAAACATCGGGTCGTTCCGCTGGGGAGTTAATCCAGACAGGCCATTGAGCTAACTTTTTTTTGCACATTCTAACGTTTTCAGAGAATATATGGTTGGTCAAGCCTGCACAGAAAAGATTTGGCAAAACCAACAAACGTGGCCCCCGTCACTTGTCAAACTACAGTGCGCACAAGCCATCTGGGATTTTGCCAACACACGGATTCCGACCCCGGGCCTCCTGGAACTTACTGAGCCACCAGGTGACCCTGACACCTCTGGTCCAGCAACCACTGTGGGGAACAGGGCTGGGACGCGTCACTCTGGTTAAGAGCACAAACTCAGGGGGCGCCTGGGTGGCTCAGTCGGTTAAGCGTCCGACTTTGGCTCAGGTCATGATCTCGTGGTCTGTGAGTTCGAGCCCCGTGTCCGGCTCTGTGCTGACAGCTCGGAGCCTGGAGCCTGCTTCAGATTCTGTGCCTCCCTCTCTCTCTGCCCCTCCCCTGCTCAGGCTCTGTCTCTCTCTGTCTCAAAAATAAATAAACATTTAAAAAATAAAAAAAGGAGCACAACCTCAGGCTGGGCAGACCCAGGTCCTGATCCTGCCTCCGTCCCCAGACCAGCCAGACAACCTTGGACACGCGGCCTGGCCTCTCGGAACCCCAGTTTCCTCATCTGTGAAATGGTAAGACTCCTGTCTTCACAGAGTTATTGTGAAGATTATATTAGGTAATCCGAGTAAGACATACCAGGACGTCTTCGGTAGACTGGAGATACTGTCCCGATACAATTCTTTGGTTTGGGAGCATTTTCATCTCGTAGACTGTGGCCTGGCGTCCTCACCTGCTAGAGAAATCTGTGAGCAGTCGGTGGCTGTCTCTGGTGCACACAGGACCCTCTTTGCTCCCGTGTCTGGCGGCAGTGGCGGGGGGAAGAGCAAACGTGAGGGGTCGTGTGGACAGGCCTGCCTTCACTCCGGCTCTGCAGTACACACGAGGGTGCCTTTGGGGACCTGGGAGGCCCCCCCGGGTATAGGGCAGCCATCCCCACCGCTGACCCCAAGTCCCCACCAGACACGCCATGGGCCGCCAGCAGGGGGAGACCCGCTTCCTGGGGAGGTGCCATCAGAGACCAACTTCTTCGTACAGAGTGAAGATAAAATTGATCCTCTTGGCAGTGAGACCCTCGTGTGCAGGGTGGCCTAGACTCAGGGAGCCGTGACTTGGTGGCCGACCTCGGCCTTATGTGACTGCGACGTGCAGTGTCAGTGGGAGGCCTGTCTCTCCGTCCGCGCGTCAGGCTGACCCGCACACATCCTGGGGCTCGGCGCCAGCAGCCCTGCGTGCCCGGCCCGTGAGCGCAGGGCAAAAAGCCGTGTGTGTCGTCCTCCCAGTGGGATGAGGCTCTGGGCGCACTGCCTTTCCTGTCCCACATCCTCCTAGGAAGCTAACTTCGGCAGGCCGACGCCTACTGCGGCTTGGGAGAGACCGCCGCTCGGCCAGGGCACGTGCCCGGCAAACGGCTGCACCGCAGACACTGGAAGCAGCGGGCCTTTCCGCCGTGGATCGCAACTCGAACCCGGGAGACCTTCCTGATTGTGCTGTTTCTCACGTGGCGACTCAGCAGGGGTCTGCTCCGCCGGCAAGGGCCTGCGATTCCGCCCCGCGGCCCCGGGCGGCCGGCTGGTGGCCTCTAAGCCCATGAGCTATTAAGTGATGTTACAGTCTCTCTCCCGACAGCCTGGCATCCATCTGGGGGTTTCGTGCATTTCGGCCCTCTGTTGAAACCACCCAGGGCCGTGCCACGTGGGAGTCAGTGGGCAGCGCTGCCGCCACAGACGCCGGGCTCGGCGGTGACAAGTGCACAGCCCCGCTCTCGGTCCCCACACAGACCCTCGTTCTCATCCGCACGGTCTGGCCTTCAGTCCTGTGATTTCCTCACTGCTGGGGACATAGCGATGGAACGAACGGGAGGGGTGGGTACAGGAAGAAGAGGGGCTGCGGGGTGACACCGGCGCTCTGACTTGGGTGACTGTGTCTTCTGAAGAACCACCACCTCCCCCTCCACCAAGGGCAGGTTGACCAGAAGGACATAGTGAGCAGATGATGAGACATCCGGAAAATGTTTGTTCTTCAGCCTCTAAACGTAACGGAAAATCGTCCTGCTGTGAACACCTACATCCTTGTGAATTCGGAGACTTGCTTCTCGGGCCAGATACCAGGCGCGAATGCCAAGGGTATCCTGGAGCTGCCAGGAGACGTCATTGCATGAAACCCAAACCCCTTTGCGGAGCCCACCAGGCCCTCAAGGTCTAGCCCCCGCCTACCTTTCCGGCCCTATCCTGTCCGCCATATTGAATTCTTCCTGCTCCCAGAATGCACCATGCTCTAAGCAGCCCCCTCCCTCTGAAGCTCCTCTGGCCCAGTTCCTCTCCTTAGTTTCTTCTTCCAGAAAGCCTTCCCCAGGGTTACCCAGCCTCTGACCCTTCTATGAGACGACCTTTTTAAAACTTGGTGTGAGAACTGTCTGTTTCCCTGCGAGCTTCCCTCGCACCTGGGGAGCTCTGTGGGGACAGGACTGGAGTCATTCGATCCCCCAGCCTGACACACCGGGTCGTTCTGCAAATATCTGTCCACCACTTGCCACTTGCTGGGTGTTTCCCGGGTGCCTGGGAGGCAGCAGGGGGCAGGACACCTCACCCCGTGCGCTCACGGAGTCCGATGCCAGGCGAGATGAGAGGCAGAAAGCATAAGCAGCTACGCAGTGGGCGACGGTCCGCAGGCCAGGAGTCAGGCCGAAAGGCGGCCGCACGCTGGCGCATCGGTGAGAGCACGCTCACGTACCCGACTGGCCCCGGGCACGGGCATTCCGCCATCTGTAAACCGGGAGCCGCAGGACGATTTCCTTTTCTGTCCAGCAGGAAGGTGGCCCCGCGGGGAACAGCCGTCTTGCCCTGCAGGGCGTCTACTCCGGCGAGCTCAGCGCGTCGCCTTCCTGTGGACTGCGCACACCCCTGTCTCTCGTACCCTCTTTCGAACCAGCTTGGTCCTCCTGCACCGTCCCTCATCGGTGAGTTACCCAAGCCTGACACATGCGGCCGGTCTCAAAGGGATTATGTTTCAGGGAGTTGAGCATTACAACCTGCACAGGGGTGGTAAGGGCTGTGAAGGAAAGTAAAGCCATCCAGCGGCGAGAAGAGGGCCCACCAGGGGCAGGGGAGGGGGCCCAGGATTCCTCGGGTAAGTCCCGAGGAATTGGGAGCCTGCCGTGCCCAGGGAACGAACGGAGTGGATGAATGAACTGAACACGGTGTGGGCAGGGCTCCTTGCTCTGGGCCAGCCACTGGGGAAGACAGGAGCGAGCTGCTCTAGGCTTCCCACCGCCCAAGGAGCCTGGAGGCCGTTTTCTCCACCCGCCCCCTCCGGCACTTGGCCTCAGGTCTGGCTCAATGGAGGACCCTTGCCACAAGGTGGCGCCCCGGCGTCATGAATCGACAGCACGGAACTCCACTTCCAGGGAATAAGGGGCGGTCATCAGTCCCCTTAAGCCACTGGCAGAGGCTCCAAAGCACGGGTCCCCAGGGACTCTTGGGGGGACCGTCACTAACCTGCTGCATATCATACAGTCCTATGTCGGCTCTGATTGCCGCCCAGTACCCAGCCAACCCCACTCAGATCAAACCCGCATTTCTATTAGGCATTTTCTGTTGACAACCCTGAACCCATTTTAGAGGTGGCTCAGCTGAGGCTCCAAAAGCATACGTAGCCTGTCCAAGGCCCCAGGACTAGAAGTCTCGAGGGGGGTCTACACCCAGGTCTGTCCAACTCTGTAACCAGGATCTTTCTATTGCCTCCTGCCTGGGGTAGGGATTGCTTGAAGACAAGGGCAAGTGAGTGGGTTGGAGGCCGTGCTATGCCATTGTCCTGGGGTAGGTCGAAGAGTTCGATGTACCAGGGCTGAGACCCGATTCTGCCGTAGGCTTTGTGAAGCAGCAGTATCGGAGACAGGAGGGAGTGCTTCTTGGGGGCAGGAGTGTCTGGATGAGGAAGGACCAAGCTCAGAAACGGGCTCCAGGGGCAGGTGGTGGGTGTTTCCAGCTTCAGGGCTCACCAAGAAGAGGCCCCGGAGCCCATAGTTTGGAGCTGGGGTCACAGACTAAAGGAACTGAGCCTTCCCCCACACCCTTCCACTGGAGGCCCCTGAGAGGCACTAAAGCTCAGGGTCAGAGCATGGCACCTGGCATCTGAACTGGGCTCAGAGCAGCCTCCACACTCACCCCCGTGAGCCTTGGCATCCCCGTCTGTGAAACGGGCACTCTACTGGTACTCAGTGTCAAGGTCGTACTTGATGTACTTGTGAGGGACCGGACTCGTGAGCTGGCTCGGGGTGGGGGGAGGTGCAAGTCTCTGTCACCGTCACCATCCCAGTTCTTAATTACTCACTGCCGCATTGCTATTAACGGCCCTTCACAAGGGGTGGGAACTCCCCAGCCAGGCGTCCCGCTCAGCCGTTAATGATGAGAAAAAGCGATCTCACCTGCCAAACCAGGCGCCTAAGTGTTTCTTGACTGACAGCACGGGTTATTTTGAGGAGGAAAAAAAAATCAAACTCTTGAGTGCACCGGTCTCTGAAAGGTTTCCACGACGACACCCACCTGGCTGTTCTCGGGGGAGGGGGGGGCGGGCTCTCAGGGGAGAGTCAGAACTAGACTCCAAGGTGGGAGGGGCTCCTCCCACTGCTGTCTTTCCGGCTCTTTGTACAGCCCTGGGCAGGACGGACGCTTTCCAGGCTCTCTCTTAAAGCTATCCACAGCCCCACCGTGGTTCTTAGCCCCACTTTGCAGATGAAGAAACTGAGACCCGGGAGGTTGAAATGCGCCAACAGCCACCAGGCGCTTCGGGCCTTTCCGGGTCTCACTTGTCGCCCTGGAGGAGCTAGAGGGGGCTTCTCAGCCCGGCACTGTTGACATCCGGGCCCCACTACCCTCTGCTGCAGGGCGGTCCTGTGCACTCTAGATGTTTCCCCAGCATCCCTGGCCCCACCCGCTCCTCCTCGATGCTGGAGCTGCTCGCTCCTCCTCCCTGCTGTGACAGCCCATCTCCCTGGGTCAGGGGAGGGGCTCAGGAAGTCAGGGCGAAACCCAACCGTCGAAGGTCAAAGCTTCTCCGTTGGAGGGACGCACCTTGCGGGATCTCACCCTGTTCCATGGGGCAAGGAGACCACGAGTCAGGAGGAGGGGCCCCCAGGGCCCCACAGCCTGTGAGCCACAGGCTGGGTGGGAGCTCACGTGGCTCTGACCCGAGGCCTTGGCCGGGTATTTCCCGATCTCTGTGCCTGCGGCCCCTCCCGCTCAGCTCACGCGCGTGTCCCAGCCGTGAGGACCGGCTGAGGCAGCCGGGAGCGTGCGCCCCCCGGCTCAGGACCAGCATGGCAGATGCCCGGCCTCCGGACACGCAGGGAAGTGGCTGTCATCTCCCCGGGGTTCCAGAGGCCAGCCTGGGAGATTTCGAAGAACGCAGCTTTGATGTGGTGGCCCTCATAAGAAGGACGGGGAGCAAGCCGCGACTTTCAGTCCCCTCACCAGCCAGCAAGGGGAGGATACCACCAGCCTTTAGAGAGCCAAGGTCAGAGAGAATCGGTGACGGTGAGGGGCCCAAAGCCACTCGGCCATGGGGCGGCGGTGGGTCTGGGACTGGAACCCACCTCAGGAACCGCTCCCGGGAGCCGGCACCACTGCCACCTCTCGATTCAGCCGCAGAGTGAGCGTCTGCGCGGACCTCATGCCTGCAAACCCCCCGGGATCCAGGACTCGTTCTCAGGGAGACCTTTTCTGTGGGAAAGGCCCTTGACATGGCAGTTAAGCAACCGTCACAGTCCCACAAAGCCTGGGATCTTTGTGGGGTGTTCAGTTTGGAAAGACAGGAAAATAGAAGGAGACTGTGTTCTCTAATTTGCTTCAGTTAAGCACACACGGAGCCCGCTCTGTGCTGGGTGCCGCGCCTGGCCCCCCGCCCCCATAGTTGATGGGTCAGGCCCAGGGCCCGTCCCCGAGGAGCTCACTGGCCAGAGGAGACACCCCTGGTATTTAAGAGCCCGGTGCCTGACCCGGAATGAGCAGTCGGCCAGGCCAGCGGTTCTGGTGGGCGTGGGAGAATAGACGGGGAGGGAGCAGAGGGGTGACTGAGGCTCGCGAAGTCGAGATCGAGCCACTGTGAGTGCCCCGAAAAGGTGAGCTCAGGCTGCGAGCCCACAGGACAGTGGCGTTTTAAAAGCTTAGCAGCGGCCAGAGGTGATGGCAACAGAGGAGGAGGGAAGGGAGAAGAGGGGAAAATCCCCCCAAATCCGGAACACCGACAGCCCCAAATTCCGACCGTGGAGCAGCAGGAACGCTCGCTCGCGGCTGGCGGGAGCGCAGAACGGCGCGGCCTCCGTGGAGCAGTCTGGCAGTTTCTTTCAGCGCTGACTGTCCCCGTGCCACACGACCCAGCGATGGCTCCCCTGGGCATCCACCGGAAGGAGTCGGAACTGACGCCCACACAAGATCGACACGCACGTGTTTATAGCAGCTTCAGTCTCTGTCTCTTCTTTTAAGTTATTTGTTTTCTGAGAGCTGGGGAGGGGCAGAGAGAGGGAGAGAGAGAATCCCAAGCAGGCTTCTCACTGTCAGCGTGGAGCTGACCTTGATCTCGGGAGCCGTGAGATTGTGACCTGAACTGAAGTCAGGAGTCGGACACTTAACCAACTGAGCCACCCAGGTGCCCTTCTGTTCTCTCTCTCTCTTTTTTTTAAAAAACTTTTTTTTTAAGTAATCTCCACCCCCAGCATGGGGCTTGAACTCACAACCCCGAGATCAAGAGTCGCACACAACTGAGTGTTGGGGTGCCTCCAGCCAGCACCTCACAGCACCTCTATTCCTAATTGCCAAAAGTTGGAAGCAGTCAAGATGTCCTTCACTGGGTGGATGGATAAACAAACCGGCATATCCACACACTGGAATATTATTCGGTGCTTAAAAAAGAACGAGGCGCCCAGCCATGCCACGCCAATGCATGTAGCTAAGTGAAAGAAGCCAATCTAAAAAGCTACATACTGGATGATTCTGGAAAAGGCAGGCTACGGAGACAGTAAAAAAATCAGTGGTTTCAGGGAGTTAAGGGGAGAGAGGGCGAGCAGGCAGAGCACAGGGGACTTGGGGGACAGCAAAATGAGTCCATATGACGCTGTAATGGTGGACACGTGTCACTATACATCTGTCCAAACCTGCGAGTGTACAGCACCAGGAGCAAACCCCGGGGTAAACTACGGACGTCGGGCATTGTGTCCGTGCGGGCTCATCAGTTGTAACAAACAGCCCCCCTCTGGTGGATGTTGATAGTGGGGGAGGCTGTGCCTGTGTGGGGACGGGGGTGGGGCATGGGAAACCTCTGTCTTCTCAGTCTTGCTGTGAACCTGTGCTAAGGTCATTTTAAAGGGAAAAAAAGTAAGAAGAAGACTTCAGCCCTGGTCAACGGCGGCGCGGATGACGGGGGCGGTGGGGAGCAGCCCCCCACCAATGCCCCGCCCAGCACTCTCCACTTCTTCGCATGCTCGCCTGCTCCTAACTCCCCCCAATGGCTCTCCATGGCCACCTCAGCCTGCCCGACCCAGAAGGGACAAGCCGGAAGCGCTGGGGACTTGACACCCTGGGCGGGCAGTCCTGGACCAGTGACCGGTAGTCGTTGGTGTATGAATGCCCCGGCCCCCCAGCCCCTCGGTGGGGTAACTCTGAAGCGAGCGTCCTCCCCGGCCGGCTCCCAGCACTCCCCAGCAGAATGCCGCCCCGCCAGCCCACTGCGGTCACGTTATTACCTACCTTTCCTTTCCCGTCCCACTAGCCACCTCTACGGACGTCTCCTGGGTCACTCCCCAGGTAAAGCAGTCTGTCCTTGTCTCAGGGTCTGATTCTGGAGGGACCCAAACTATAGGGGTGGTGATTTTGATAATGTTCCTGATAACAGCCAATCTTTGTGGAGGACTTACTGTGAGCCACCCACCCCGCCGCGTGCTGTACGGACATTTCCCCGGTTTCACACGCACGAGAGCCCAGGCCGGCCAGGCGTTGTCATCAGCCCCATCTTACGGGATCCTTCATTTTCACAGCCGGGGTCTCCAGAGTTTGAGGAAATAACGGCTCTACAGCTCGGTCTCCTGGTGTTCGTCTCCCGTTGTCTGTAGCGAGGAGAGGGAAGGATGGGGAGGAGTGCGGACTGGGGGTTTGCTGGCCCCGGAGAAAGAGTGTGACCTCAGTTTGGTGAAGTTTCAGCAGGGAGTTGGTGGACAGCTCCTGGGGCCCAGAGCTCCCCCAGGGAGGGGCGAGAGCAGTCAGCACCCTCGCTCAGCATCCCCGCAACACTGTCCTTTGCGTGCAGTGAAATGGATGAGTATTAATAGAGCACCCGCTGTGTGCCAAGCCCTGTTGTCAGGGATCCCGGAAATGCCACAGATGTCAGACATGCCAACAAAGTCCTGAAGATCTCGGATAAGACGTAAATGCTTAGTTATTTTCTCCAGCAGTGGAGACGAGTAGGGGGGCCACGTTCCTCCGTCTGGCCCCCTGCGATGCCCTCCCATGGACCTGCAAGAAGAATGGGGGTGAATACGAGTGCCTCTCCAGCCACAGGGTGAAGGGACCTAGACGGTGCTGAGCACCTTCTGAAGTACTGAAGCTCCGTACGTGTTTTCCAACGCACGGTTTCTCAACCTCAGCACCAGTGACGTTTGGAGCAGGAGAACCGAGCGTGGTTAGGGGCTCCCTGTGTATTTACTGCCTCTGGGAAGCCCTCCAGGACATGGGAGTGGCACTGGGGGACAACACGGTTCGCCTGTCATTTCGGTGTGTCCTGAGCTAGAAAGAGAATCGCACCAATGTGTTTCTTCGGGATTGGCAGCTCTGAAGGGCTCAGTCATGGTAATGACACTAGACACACCTGTGACATGTCAGATGCAGCAGCTGGGCGTGGCACACCCACCTTACGGGGTTGGAGTCGGGCAGGTAAAGGAAAGCCGGAGGCAGCCCCTGGGTCTTCGAGGAGACAGGTGCATGGGAATGAGTGCCCGGAAATCCCACCCAGGCCCCCTCTTAGCATTCAGGCCTCGCACGCATGTCACGCCCTTCCAGGTGACCCCACCCCCCACCCTGGCCACCATGGCTGACGTCCTCACTCCGAGGGACTTGATGTTTCTTGAAACACTTATTGTCAAAAATTTGTTTCCTTAGTTCCTTTCTTATGCTCTGTCTCCCAGCACCAAAATGGAAGCTCCGGGGAGACGGAACCTCAAACCCCCAACGCCTAGAACCCCTCAGTACCCGGCACAGAGTAGCTGCTAAATGCATGTTTGTCAACTGACTACATGAATGAACCAATAAATTACTAAGCGAGGGAACGAGTGAGCTCTGGGCCAACCTCACACAGTTGGCGAGTCGCTTGGTGAAGCTGGTAGTGACAGCTTCCAGTGAGTGTGTGGTTATCCTCCGGGGGCCGGGAAGGAACACCCGTCATATACCCCCAGGGACGACCTCCCGTGCTACGTAGCTTTTTCTTCTTGCAGTAAAACACGCGTAACACAACGTTGTCCATTTTAGAGCGCACAGTTCGGTGGCATGAAGCACATTCACAACGCCGTGCCACCATCACCCCCGTCTAGTTCCACAACATTGTCCGCACCCCAAATGGAAACCCCATACCCATTAGGCAGTCACGCCCCATTCCTTCCACCCCCAGCCCCTGGCAACCACTCAACTGCTTTCAGTCTCTGTGGACCTCCCTATTCTGGATATTTCACGAACGGACCCGTACAGGACGTGGTCTTTTGTTTGCGGGACTCGCCCACCTTGTGTCATGTGCCAGTACTTCATTCCTTTGTGTGACTGAGTAATACTCCGTTGTATGGACTTACCACAATTTGCCCATTCAACAGTTGATGGACATTCGGGTTGCTTCTGCATTTTGGCCATTGCAAGGAGTGCCGCTGTGAACGTTCGTATACAAGCTTTTGTTTGACCTGTCGTCAATTTCTTTGGATCTCTACCAGCAGTGGGGTTGCTGGGCCACATGGCGACCACGTTTGACTTACTGAGGAGCTGCCAGACTGTTTTCCACAGTGGCCGCACCATTTTATATTCCTGTCAGCAGTGTGTGAGGGTTCCTGTGTCTCCACACCCTTGCCGACACCTGCCATTTTCTGTTTTGTTATTGCCGCCGTCTTAGGGAGCGTGAGGTGGTGCCTCGGGGTGGTGTTGACCGGCATTTCCCTAATGACTGATGATGATAAGCCTCTTTTCATGTGCTTCTTGGCCATCCGTATGTCTTCCTTGCAGAAATGTCCATTCAGGTCTCTTGCCCATTTTTTGAATTGGGTTGTTTGCCTTTTGGCGAACGTTTGGTTGTAAGAACTCTTTATATCTTCTGGACCCTAGACTCTTTTCTGATGTATGATCTGCAAATGTTTTCTCCCATTCTGTGGACGGTCGTCTCACCTTCTCAATCATGTCCTTTGATGCACAAAAGCCTTTGAGTTTGACAAATTCCAACTTATCTGTTTTTTCTTTTCTTTTTTCCTTATGCCTTTCCGTATGCCTTTCCATATGCTTTATGCCTTATGCCTTTGGTGTCATACTTAAGGAGCCATCACCAAATCCCAAGTCATGAAGATTTACCTCTGTGTTTTCTTCTGAGAGTTTTATGGTTTTAAGACTTGCATTTAGGTCTTTGTTTAAGAAGCCATTGCCAAATCCCAAATCATGAAGATTTACCTCTGTGTTTTCTTCTAAGAGTTTATGGTTTTAAGACTTGCGTTTAGGTCTTTGATCCATCATGAGTTAATTTTTGTGTACGGTGTGAGGTAAGGGTCCAACTGCATTGTTTCACATGCAGATGTTGCGGTAGTTGCTGTAATTGTTCACTTCACAAATGAGAACACAGAGGCTGAGAAGGGGTAAATGACTTGTCCCAACGTCACACGACCACTGGGAGGTAGAACTGGAATCACCACCAAGTCCCAGCTGGTCCCCTTTTCCTCACACCCAAATCCCTTCTGTGATATCCCTATACTATTTTGTGAGCAGGGACCGTGGAAAGCACAGACCTAACAAATAAGGCACACATTCTAATCTGGCTCCAGTCAAGTTCATCCTTGTCTCTGGACCTCAGTTTCCCTCTCTGTACAATGGGTGGCTGAACTCTAAGGGCCTTTCCTGCTCTGACTGCTGGGACCCTGAGAGCTTCGTGCCCCATTGCCCTCATTTCCCTTCTCAGAGGTGCTTTTCTGGAAGGAGCCCCATCCAGGGCCTCAGCCAGCCTCTGGAAAGCAGTCTCTGCATCCCCTGGAAGACGCCCGCAGCACGGGGCTGTGGGAACTGCATGGGAAGCTAGCGTGGCCAACAGTTTCCTTCACAAGTATCACAATGAAGCTACTTGAGAATCAGCTTGCAAAGCACCTGCCTGTAAATATGCCTTTCACACCCCTCCTCGACCAGAAGCAACTCAGCTCCTCCTGAACACCCAGTACCAGGGCCTAGCCCACAGTGGGTGCTGTGAATGTTTGTTTCCCTGGATCATTTTATTTATTTTATTTTTAATTTTTTTTTAATGTTTATTTAGTTTTGAGACAGAGAGAGACAGAGCATGAGCGGGGGAGGGGCAGAGAGAGAGGGAGACACAGAATCGGAAGCAGGCTCCAGGCTCTGAGCCGTCAGCACAGAGCCCGACGTGGGGCTCAAATTCACAGACCGAGAGATCATGACCTGAGCCGAAGTCGGACGCTCAACCGACTAAGCCACCCAGGCGCCCCTCCCTGGATCATTTTAGACCAGGGCTTGGCAAACTTTTTCTTTAAAAGGGCCAGGCGGTAAATATTTTTGGCTTTGCAAGCTGTACGGTCTCTGTCAGAACTACCCGGCTCTGCCGTTGTAGCACGAAGACAGCTACAGATGACACGTAGGTGACGGGGGTATTGCCGTGTTCCAGTGAAGCTTTATTTATGCACCGTGAGATGTGAATTTCATGTCATTTTCAGGTGAAAGAGAATATTATTTTTCTTTTCATTTTTTCCACTGTTTAAAATATAAAACCTGGGGCGCCTGGGTGGCTCAGTCGGTTAAGCATCTGACTCTTGATTTCGGCTCAGGTCACGATCTCACAGTCATGGGATGGAGCCCTGTGTCGGGCTCTGTGCTGAGTGTGAAGCCTGCCTGGGAGCCTCTCGCTCTCTCTCCGCCCTCCCTGGCTCACACATGCACTGTCTCTCACTCTCTCTCAAAATAAATAAACATTTAAAAAATAAATAAATAAAGTGTAATATAAAACCAATTTCATATCATAGCTTGTAGGTCATACAAAACAGATAGTTGGCTACGCTATGTTTGGCTTAAACCTTTGCTTTTTTTGTTTTTCACTTTAAATACTTTTTCTTAGTATAGGAGCAACAGCTATTTGTTACAAAATCATTAGAAGTTAGTGACATGCAAATAAAATAAAATTAGAATCACCTATAATTTCAACATACGGCTATAACTATCCTAATGGACATTTAGTTTTTCTACCTCTCTATCTATATTGGTGCCTCCAGTGTGATAGCCACTGGCCACATATGACTATTCGACCTGAAACAAAAATTAGATAAAATTTCAGTTTCAGTTTCTCTGTCAACCAGCGCATGGGAAGTCTTCAATACCTATGTCTAGCTAGCGGCTACCATATTGGACAGCACAGACACAGATCATTCCCGCCCATAACAGAAAGTCCTGTTGGGTCCCACTGATCTCTCCACATCTATTTATATAGACTTAACAAATAGAGGACAATACTCCTTTGGTGAATATCTTTGTTCACTTAATATTCTGAGATGACATTTTCATGCCATTCAAATACTCAGTGCGTATGTTTTATCGGAGATACTCCGTTCATGCAACAAATGTCCCTTTAGAGTCTCTATGGCTGTACATTTGTTTCCAGTGTTTTGCCACAATAAACAAAATGATAGCCTTTGTACCATTCATTGTTTAGGATAAATTCATGGAGGCTTAGTTTCTTGGTCAAAGAGTCAGCCCATTTGAACAATGTTTTTAATAGGAATACCTGGTTTCTCCCCAGGAAGGCTTTGATCATTGATAATCCCATCAGCAATTCATGAAATTGTCTACTTCCTTGAAACCCCCACAAATAATGGTAGTTATAATAATAAAAGTTAGGCCATTTTGGTAGATGAAATTTTTCTGTCTCTTTAACTCGCCTTTCTTTGATCAAGCTTATTTCCTCTCATGTTTATTGACCGTTTTATTTCTTTGAGTGAGTTAGGGGCAATAAAGAGGCTTTTCTGCATGGCTTAGGTTTTAAGGAAAAATTGCTAGGTTTATAACCCAGGCCTCACAAAGTTCTGCAAGCGAGGTGGCAGGATTAACGTGCCAAAGAGATGAGCAAGGCTCTCCCAACTTCGGCAGAACCTTGGATCAATTTTCAGTCTGTTCCTTTGAATCATTCTTGTTTATTGCTTCTTTGGGGTCCCTATGGTCATAGACCATACTAGAGGGCAGGGAGGGCTTTTTTGGTTGGTTTTTATTTACTTAGTTTGTTTTATGTTTATCTTAGTTCCTTAATTTCTAGGAATACAGTCTTCCTTGCCGAACCAGGGATAGGGCAGCTTGGATTCCTGGAAAGCAGAAAGGAGGGACCTCACGTTTCTGCAGGATACCAGCAGACTAGGAATGAGTAGGGAAAACCAAACTGTATTCTTTCTTGGCCTTTTAGGGTCTGGAATTTCCTTTCATCCAATCCTATGAGGTCTTGGTGATGTCACGTTGTCCCGGTGGGCTGTTTCTGAGTCTTTGACTGTACCACCGAATGAATGAATGCATACCTTTAGAAAGCTACTGGGCTATTAGTCATTCACACATTAGTATTACCTAGCTTTCATAGGGCACTTTAATTTTTTAAGTGCACCTTCATCACCTCTACAGCCTCGTTTACACCGACGAAGGAGGTACTACCACTATCGTCTTCATTGGCTGTTGAGGAAATTGAGGATCGGGTAGGTGGAGTGGCCTGCCCTAGATGGTGCAGACAGAACCCTGGACTTCTAGTCCGGTGCTCTTGCACTGCCTCCAGCATGCACAACCATTCGTCTGGTGGAGCTGGTGGGCCAGGAGGTGCTAGTGAGGTGTTAAGCGGCAGCTGTGAGGGCTGACCGGGCTGACCGGGAGGGCCCCGAGCGCCCGCACTAGGAGGCGGAGAGGAGCAGGGCGTCGTACGGATCCTGACCCGGATCTAGGGTTCCAGAGCCAGGACGCGGGGCGCAGGAGGAGCAGCTACACTCACCCACAGACCCCGGGAACCAGGACGAGGGACAGGCGGTAATTAAGATCTAGGTTACATCAACCTACAGAGCCGCCCCCTTACAGAAACGCGCCCTCCGCCCCACCCCCCGTTCGATAGGCTCCCCTCCGGCCTGGTGGGCTCCTCGGCCGCCGCCTCCTCCGCAGCCCCGACCCTCGCCCCCGGCCCTCGCGGTCCCTCCTCCAGGCCCCCGGCTGCCTCGCCCCCGGAGGCCGGACTCTGCCCCCGCCCTGCCTTCCCCCTCCCCCCGGGGGCGGTGGCCCGTGGCGGGCGCGCCCATTGGCTGCGGCGCGAGCGAGGGCCGGGGCCGGCGGCGCTGATTGGCCAGCGCGGCGCGGCGGAGCCAGGAAACCCCGCGAGTCGCTGGGGGAAGTGGGGCAGAGACCGGACGCGCCGGAGCCCAGCGCAGGAGCCTCGGGTCGGCGCCCGGCAGATCCGAGTCCGCAGCCCGCAGCCCGGGCCTGGAGGTAAGGGCCAGGCGCCGGGGCGCGTGGGGCGGGCCCGTCCCCCGAGGTGGCCTTGCCCCCAGGGAGCAAAACCGGGGCGTCTTCTCGCAGAAGGTCTCTCAGCTCCCGGAGGGCAAAAGAGCTTCCAATCCCATCAGAAACGGGCTCTTCCTCCGGGGCCCAGGCTCCAGAAGTATCCCCCTTCCCGATTTACCCCTTGGAATGGAATGCGCGCCTCCCACCTCCCCGCAAGTGGGGTCCAGCCTGCACGCGTATCTAGGGCCCTCTCATCTCTTCGGAGACGGATGCACCTTCCGCCTCCCTCGGAAACTAAGTTTGGATCTCTTCTTCCACCCTCGCTTCGGAATGATGAGGGTCTCTCGGCTCGCAGATAACAGGACCCTCCCTCCATGGAACACGAAAGGCCCCCAGAGGCCCTGGGAAAGAAGCCCCTCCTTAAGACAAGGAAATCTGAGGGCAGAGACTCAGCATGTCACCCTCACACCCAACGGGGACCGCCTTGCGGACCCCACCTCCGAAACTGGACCCGGATTTGCCTTCGGAGATGGAGGATCCCCTCCCCCTCCCCCACCCGGCCATGACCCCCTTCCCACCCGTGGCAGAGACATGGTTGCTTCAGACACCGCCACAGTAAAGGCATTTTGGCGAGGTACCCTCTTCCTCCACCAGATGCAAGGGGAGGGCCTTTCATACTCAGAAACAGGACAAGGGGCTGGTCACCCATCTGGACCAAGTCACCCGCCTGACTCCACCTCGCTCGAACCCTTTGAAGCCAGGCTCCCCTGTTAACACTGCACACCCACGCTCCCTGCCTCTCCTGAACCCGGCCCTCCCCTGACTGTACCCCCACACCTCACTGCTCCACCTCTCTCCATCCCACCTCCCCTCTCCCACCCTGGCCAGAGATGGGACCAGAGGAGGTTTAGTAAGAGTGAGGCCCTTGAAGCTGGGATCCTGAGCCTAGGGGTCCTTCTAGGACCCTTTGAACTGGGACACCAGAGATGGCCCCTGAGGCAACAGGACCCCCAGGGACCCCCAGGCCCCCACACAAAGGGCTGGTGTTTGGGATATCCTCCCCTGAGGCCGTCCAGGCTCCCTGGACAAGGGAGGTGTCAGATGCAGAGAGGGGCCCCCGGCTTGCTCCCTGGGGCTGCCCCCTCCCCCCACCTCCAGCGGGCACTGCTCAGTGGAATTCCCTGGGCGCTCGGCCAAAGGAGGTAGATGCCGCAGGAACCTTCTGTTGGGCTGGAGACAGTGTTGTCGTTGCGGGGCGGGGGGTCAGGATGTGGGTCACCGGAGCGGGGCCGGGAACAGCTCCTCTGGCAGGCCAGGGTGGAGGACAGGAAAGAGAAAGGCAAGGAGGTTTGCCTCCTCTCTAGAGCTGCACGCAGGACATGGGGTATGGAGACCAGTGTGTCCTGGGCGCCCAAAGAGGTCAGCCCTGGGGAGAGGCAGGTCTGGAGTGCCCAAGCCCTGAAGGGCTTCTTGGTTAAAGATCTGCTCCCTCATTTGACAGTTGAGCAAACCGAGGCACCAAGAGGGGAAGACACTCGCTCAAGGTCATCCGGCCAGTGGGTGGCAAAGCCGGCCCCCGTCTCTCCAGAGATTGGGGGGCGCTGAGGTCCAGGCCTCACATTTACAGCTGGGCCTGCTGGCCCTGACCCCTGCGCTTGTCAGAGGAGGCCCGGAGGCTCTGAGAACGTCAGGCAGCTGGGAAGGGGCAGAGCTGGAACTCAGCACTGCCCCTCCCCCGGCCGGCCACCCCAGCAGGCCTCCTTGTGGAATCCATTCCTGGGCCTGGGGGTCTGCGTTTCACCGCTCACCCCGCGTGATCTTGGTACTGAGCCCACCCTGCAGCAGTCTGCTGTCCCTGCTCAGAGCACGGCTGCTTTTCCTGAGCCGCTGGATGGGGCAGGAGCCGGAACTGGCAGCAGGCCCTCCAGGGCCACCCAGCTGGGCAACACCACCAGATCCCTGCTGGTGGGAGGGGCTTGAGGTGGGGGCACCCCCCGCCACCTCCGGCTAAGGGGTTGGCTCTCATGCCCCAGTTTAGAGCAGGGAGCCAGGTCCAAGGTGCCAAGGCGAAAGTTCAGGGCGTGAGGGGAACCTGCGGGCACAGGGGTCAGGAGATCGGTCTCTGGACCCCTCTTATCTGCATCTATAACCCAAATCTGTCCCTGGGCGTGTGATCTTGAGGAGATTATTAACCTTCTATCCACGTAAAAGTGGTTAATCCTCGTAACGTGCGTAGCCGCTGCCACAAATGGGTGGAAGCGATGATTGTGATTTCAAGTTCAAAGTCGTAAAACCTTTGTGTTTTAGGACCGCAGACGTGAGGTCAGGTGGAGCCGAGAGCCGACTCCCGCCTCCTGCTGGCGGGGGAACCTGGGCAAGTCATTCCCTCTGAGCCTCAATTTCCTCGTGTCCGTGTCTGAGTGAAGTTGTTGGGGGTAGCTGTCAGAGGAGAGAGAGCTGTAGACCAGGCCTTGTCATCTCAGCGGTGCCGACACTGGAGGCGGGATAATCCTGGGGGGGTGGCTGTCCTGTGCACTGAGGATGGTTAGCATCATTCTTGCCCCTTAGCTACTAGATGCCATTAGAAACCTCTCTAGCTATACCAACGAAACTGTCTCCGAGCACTGCCAGATGTCCCCTGGGGGGCAGAATCACGCCCACCCCTCCCACCGCCGCATGTGTCTCGCACACGCTCGATGCTCGACTTAAGACAGATTCCTTCTCCTCGCTCGGTCGGGCTCCTTGCTCTGCTTTCTGCACGCTGGAGGGGGTGGTGACCAGCCACCGAGCCTCCCAGGGTTAACGACAATCTCAATCCTTCACGCGAAACAGCATTTTGCTGGCGCGCCCGGGGGGCTCAGTCGGTTGAGTGTCCACTTCGGCTCAGGGCATGATGTCCTGGGTCATGAGTTTGAGCCCCGCATCAGCTTGGTGCTGACAGCTCAGAGCCCGGAGCCTGCTTCAGATCCTGTGTCTCCCTCTCTCTCTGCCCCTTCCCCCACTCATGCTCTGTCTCTGTCCCTCTCAAAAATAAAAAAACATTAAAAAAAATTTAAACAGCACTTAACTACCTCCAGAGCACCTTCACATGCGTTGCTCCGGGCCTCCCATCTGACAGATGAGCAAACCAAGGCTCACCGAGGTTAGACGGCTTGTCTAAGGGCGTTACTCCCGTCCCTGCTGGACAGAGGTCAAAGAGATGTTTGTGCCAGCAACCGTTTCAGAAACAACCTGGTTCTGGAGCCTTCTTTGGAAGGGCGTCTGGCCATCTCTTCCAGAACTCGCACCGCATGCCCTGTGTCCCAGCCCTCCTTCTTCTAGAAATGGTCCCTCATGCACACAAGTAGACGGCCCAAGAGTAAAAATGAGCGAAGACAGACTTGCTCTGGGTCCCTCAGCCAGGAAATATGGACTTGGGACTCCGGCCCAGTTCCGAAGCCCAGGCTGGGGCCCTCTGCCGCTGCCGCACCGCTGGGGGAGCCCCGCCCCTGGCCCCCGTGTCAGGCACATTCCCGGCCGGACCTGTCCCTCTCTCGGCAGAGAGTGCTCACACCAGCGCTCCCAGCTGCTGAAGCTCAGAATTCTGGAGCCCCAGAGTTCGTCCCTGCCCCAGGCCCCAGGCCTTGGGGGAACTCCTTCTAAAATTCCCAGTGGGCCCTGCGGTCGGACCCAGTGCCGCTGGATTGGGTGTCTACCAGCACGATGGTCTCAGGCCATGACCACTGGACCCCCTCAGGCCTTTTCTGCTTCTAAGAACATGGATGTACAAGTTTGGGTTTAAAGACAAGTTTTGGTTTCAGTTCTTTTGGGTATCAACCGGGGAGTGGAGTACTCAGTCGTACGATTGGTCACATGGTAATTCTTCGTTTAACCTTTGGAGGAACTTTGAGGAACTTTTCTGATCACACCAGCGGTGTGCAAGGGGTCCAGTACTTCCATATCCTTCACCACCCTTGTTGTTTTCCTATTACTATTATTATCACTGTGACCGCCATCCCAGCAGGTGAAGCGATACCTCATCATGGTTCTGCTTTGCCTTTCCCTAGTGGCTTAGGAGGTGCTTATTGGCCGCTTGTAGATTTTCTCCGGAGAAAATCTCTATTCGAGTCCCTTGCTCATTTTCGAGTTGGGTTGTCTTTTTATGATTGAGTTTTAAGAGCGCTTTATAGACATGAATGCATTTTTGTGCCGCCATTTTTCCTCTTGCATGCAAACATCTGTTCAGCTCTTGTGGGTCGGGCACTGTCTTGTGACCTTGGGATATCCAGGTGACTACAATACAGTTACTGCCCACAAAGGCCTCGTGGGCTAGAGCAAAGCCTCTCAACCTCAACACTATTAACTTTGCTGTGGGGGCCGTTCTGTGCATGGCAGGATGCTTCTCGTCATCCCTGGCCCCCACCCCACTAGATGCCAGTAGCGCCTCCACACCCAGTGTGACAACCAAAAATGTTCCTGGACATTGCCAAATGTCCCATGGGGGCAAACTTGTTCTCCCTGGTTGAGTCACTGGTTTAGAGGCTAGACAGGTCCGTATACCTGCAACTTCAGTCATATCTCTTGTGCCTAAGAGGATTCATGGTGGGTGTTTCAGGGCATGCTTGCTGGATGTCGGGTGGGCGAATGGAGGGATGCATGGATGCATGGACCCGACCACTTTTTGGTTGGATAAACTGATGGAGGAGAGGGAGAATGAATGGATGAATAAATGAATGCAACTTACAAAGCCCGGACACGTGCCCAAAATTCTCCTATGGGAAAACAAAGCACTGCTCTTCAGACTGGAATATTCTACCCCTTTCTCTCTACCTAGCACAGCGGTTCTCACACTGCAGCACTCTTGCCCCTGGAGGGTTTGTTAACACGCAGATCGGTGGGCCCCACCACCAGACTTGGTGAGTCGGTAGAATCGCCGGCCTGGTTTCCGTGTTCTTTGAGGGTCCTGCACCCCCCCACCTTGCCAACCTGTCGGTCCTCAGAGGTCTGTAGGGTTTACCTCCCAACATCTCCCATTTAGGTGCCCACATTCACTGCCTCGGACTCTCGGCAGCGTGCTGGAAGTCTGCCCCTTGGCCACACCGAGAATTTCTTCAAAGCTGCGACCCATGGTGACCTAGCACCTTGCTGCTGGAAGTGTGGTCCAGATGCCCGGCAGCATCGCGGCATCTGGGTGCTCGTCAGAACACAGACTCTTGGGCGCCTGGGTGGCTCAGTCGGTTAAGCATCCAACTTGCACTCAGGTCATGATCTCACGGTTCGTGAGTTCGAGCCCACATCGGGCTCTGTGCTGACAGCTCAGAGCCTGGAGCCTGCTTCAGATTCTGTGTCTCCCTCTCTCTCTCTCTCTGCCCCTCCCCTGCTCACTCTCTGTCTCTCTCAAACATAAACATTAAAAACAATTGAAAAAGGGAGTGCAGACTCTTGGGCCCCACACTGGCGTACAGAATGCAAGTCTACATTTTAGCAACATCCCAGGTTCGCAGTCGGTGGAGGCGGGGACGTGGGATTCATGCTCACGGTCAAGTTTGGGAAGCTCGTGCTAGGACTTCTCTATCACCCTCACAGCGCAGAAGCTAAGCCCGGCTTAGCTTGGCCCATGAGTTCCCTGGCAGCGTCTGGTTCAGGTACAAGCTGTCTGGGCTGGAACCTCGTTTGGGCGTTACTGATCAGTCATATCTTTGCCTTACGCGCTCCCTCTCTTGGAATATCTGAACTGATGGCGTGGCGCAGGGGAAAACAGAGGCCCGGAGGGGCAGGGCCTTGCTCAAGGTCACATGATGACCGAGAAGCAGCATGGTTTAGCGTCAACGGTGGTGATACTCGGAAGCCCGGGGTGGGAGGGTAGCGGCCTGAAGCTGCTGGCTTTGCTCTTCCCAAGTGGAGAAATGGGAGATTACTTAAAAAGTAGGCCAAGAACCAGAACGTAGGTGGCGTTCTTTCATTTATCCAGCAAGTATTTATTCGGTACTTAGCAGGTGGCAGGCGCCGGCGTCGGGTATGTGGTATTCAGCAAAGAGAACAAGGCGTCACCCTCAGTGGCTTCTGTCCAGGTGGGCAGTCTGACGTTCGTTCGTTCACTAGCGGGTCCATTTATTGTGCAACTTCCACGTGTCCTGTGCAGCACTAGGCGTGTGCGTGCGTGTGTGGAAGGAGCGAGAGGGACCCGGCTGCTCACACGAGGATCCTCGAGGCTGGCTGTGGGGAGACAGACCCAGAACGTTTGCCGTTCGGCGAGATGCGTCCCCGGGGGAAGCTGGGGGCACATGGAGGCTGGAACTCAGAGATGCCAGGGAAGACATTTCGGGAGGAAAAGGCAGGAAAGCTGTTCTTGACCGAGAGAACACGAACAGGAGCTCAGAGCCTTCATGGAAAACTGCCAATAGAAAATCTTCGGGGAAAAAAAAAAGGGTAAAACCATGAGTCCCGTGCAGATGCAAGAAGGAACACTTGTTCAAGATCGTATTAAGCTCATTCAGTGAGCGAACGTGGCAGATGTTAGAACTGGTTCAAGGGCAAAGTCAGCTGAAGCACAGCTATGTGTGTGGAGGAAAGGATACTGAAATGAATTGCAAACGGAGGGGGAAATGATTGGACAAGACAGAGTTTGGGATTGGGAAAGCATTGGGAAAAATAGCTCAAAGATGATGAACAGGGCTAGAATCAGACAGCCCGAGAGTTTGTGTTATATACAGATTGTGCATAAGACTCCACTGAGGCACAGTTTTTTCCCCTATAAGACCCGTGTTCAGAGGACGGGAGGGGGTCTTTGGTGGAGTGCAGCGTGGGAGAGTGAGGAGAGGGGAAGCTGTAGGAGGGCCAGAGAGACCGTGGACATCCAGGTGGCCCATGATAGTGAGTGCACTTGACCCAGAGACGGATAGGAAACCGCGGAAGGGCGTTAAGCAAGGATGTGACTTGATTTGATTAGCCGCAGAAAAGATCCTCCTGGAAGCTGGGTGGAGAGCAGACCCCAACTCCAGGTGGCTCTGAGAAGCCTGTTAAAAGATGAGGCGATGGGGACGTGGCCTAGAGGAAGGCTTGGCGAATTTCTTTTGTAAAGGGGCAGAGAGTCAATACTTGGGACTTGGCGGGCCCTCTGGTTACAGTCCAGCAGCCATAGACAACGTAGCCAGTGGGTGAGTCTGACAAAACTTTGTTTACAAAAATGGGCCGGGGACCAGTTGTCCATCCCCGACTAGAGTGGCAGTCGGGCGGCTGGAGCTGTCCATGGTGTTGACAGGCCTCCTGCGTCTAGACGTTCAGAGCTCCTTGGCAGCTCTCCTGGGGGAGCCCAGGGGCAGCTTCTCCCATTTGCCTTTGAGCACGAGCTCCCCGAGGGAACCAGACAGCCCCTGGGGCAGATCACTGGCCTGCAAGCAAAAGCTTTTAAGACCTCAGAGCTCCTCTGGGGCAAAGTTGGCCGAACAGCCTCCTACAAGCAGCCAAAAGAGCAAGCCACCGCGGCCGGGCCGTCCCTGTGTGGGAACAGAGCCTGCCTCCCGTCTCCTTGCCCAGAGCTGTAAATAGCTCTCTGCTGGCTCTGCAGGCTGAGCGCCCTTCTGGGGACAGGCTGGGAATGAGCGCACGAAGGAGCACTTGTGCAAATTACCGCCTGCACGCAGGTTCACGTGCCTGGCATCCCACCTCGGGCCTAAGTGCACAATCCTCCCCGGGGCCGAGAGCAGGGCTCGCAGGAGAGCCGCGCACAGAAGGACGTGGGCATTCTGACCCGGGGACGGGGTCCAGGAGGGATCCAGCGCTGGGCTGTCAGAGTAACGAGAAGCTAGAGGGACAAGAAGAAACATTCGGAGGACCTTGGAACAGAGTTTCAGCTTAGTCTCTGCCCACCCTAATGTCAGTCAGTCAGTCACCCATCAGTAGCGGGCAGCTCATATTTGCCGAGAATGCAGTGGGTGCTAGGGTTCTTCTGAGGGTTCTCTGTGTATCTGCTCATGTCACTGCTCGCAATAGCCCAGGAGGGAAGACCGGTCAGATTGCCAAGGCGGTCATACAGACCTAGAGAGCACGGCGGACTGTCCCGGCCCTCCGAGTAATGGCAGCATGCCTATGGAGAAACGTACGGACGCTAAGGCCCCAAGCCCTGACTGAGCCACGCGGGTGCCCCGTCCCTGTTGCCCACCCCCGCCCCGTCCTCGCCCTCCCTTCTCTGCGCTCTCTGACCCCTGCTTACTTATCAGCCGATGGTGAGCATAACGACTTGTCCCTTGACCAGCAGTTTGGGAGGACCAGCTGCTGTGGCCAATGAGAAGGCAGAATTAAAAAGTCAGAAACGCTGAGTAAGACCCGTGGTGAGCCGAGAAAGTCCGAAGCGCTTCCTTCGGCAGCCGCCGCCCACAGACGACTCCATGGTTTGCAGTGATGGATCCCCTTGGCCGTGTGCACCCGCCCCCCGGTGGCCTGCTCGGAGAGTGCGGGCGGAGGTCGGTTCCTCGGATGCGCCAATGGGGTCCAGGGAAAAGTCACGTACTCAGAAGGCAGCTGCCCATGCCTTCCTCTGTCCAGTCTGCCGCGCCGTCAGTGCAGAGCCCGACGCGGGGATCGAACCCACGAACCACGAGATCCTGATCTGAGCCCAAGTCAGACGCTTACCTGGCTGAGCCTCCAGGGGCCCCTGGATGTGCTTATTCTGTTTTCAAGTGATAATTAATTTATTTTCCGAAGAGGCAAAGTAGCGTGTGGCAAAATACTCCAACAATACAACTCGGTTTACTGAGAAAAGTAAATTTCCCTCCCTCATCTGCATCTCCTGGGCCCCTTCCTCTCCCGAGAGGCTGCTCCATTTTTTAAAAGTGGTCACCGTTTCGCACTTTGTTTTTTGTCCTTAATATATCACAGAGAGCTCTTCTTCCACCTTTTCATGGCTCCAGAATATTCCACGGTGTAGGGCACTTGTTATCCGACCAGCCCCTACCGGTGGGCCCCCGGGGTGTTTCCGATATCTTGCCGTCACAGGGGAGGCAGCCACGGACATCCGTGCACATAGTCATTTCACACACGTGCGCATATGTCCGTCGGATAAGTTCCTAGGAGGGGAATTGGTACATCCGGAGGGTGTGTGTGTGTGTGTGTGTGTGTGTGTGTGTGTGTGTGTGTTTTCCCAAATGCTTTGGAAAGTATTTTGTGTACAGAAGCAAACCCCAAACAACAAAGAACAGCTCAGGCTTTTTTCACGAAGTCAGCGGTCATCTGACCAAGAACCAAGTCAGCAAGCAGGCCCCCGAGCGCCAGAAACAGCAGGCTCCTCGTCCTCTTCTTCACCGTGATCCCACCCCCGCGGAGCCCCTTCCGCTGCCTCCCGGAGCCCGCCCTCGCTCTCTGCGGTGGCACTTGTCCTACCCGAGGATGCGTCCTTTGTGGCAGATTAGTTTCGCCTGGTTTTTTCCATCGTGCTCCGTTGTGTCTAGCTTCTTTTGCACCCATGACATCCGAGATCTATCCACACCGCGCCCTGTAGCCTCGTCCGTTTGTTTCCATTGCTGGCCAGTAGTCCTGGGTGTGCACAGTGGTTTTAAAATTTCCCTACTGACCGGGGCACCTGGGTGGCTCAGTCGGTTAAGTGTCTGACTTCAGCTTAGGTCATGATCTCGTGGTTTTGAGTTTGAGTCCCGCGTTGGGCTCTGTGCTGACGGCTCAGAGCCTGGAGCCTGCTTCAGATTCTGCTTCTCTCTCTCTTTCTGCCCTTCCCCCAATTGCACTTTGTCTTTCTTTCTCTCAAAAATAAATAAACATTAAAAAAATTTTTTTTAATTTCCCTACTTACTAACTGAATTTGATCATATCTTTCACGTTTCTTGGTCATTTGGATTTGCTGTTTTCTGAACTGCCTGTTCAGATTTCTTGTCCGGTTTTCTTTTGAATTGTCTGGTTGTTTTTTGTTTCTTGTTTTTTGTTTTTGCTTTGGAGGAGTTTTCATCATGCTTGGTAATGATCCGTTTAGCCGTTATAGGTTTTGCAAATATCTCCTACCCTGTGGTGTGATTTTCATTTTCAGTGGTGACTTTTGATGATTGGAATTTTTAATTTCTATCTAGCTCACATTCCTTTATGGTTAATGCTTTTTTTGTCCTATTCCAGAAACTCATGGTCATCCATAGTGCCCCCCCTCTTATCCCCTCTTATCACTTTTTACCTTTCAGATCTATGTCTTCTACCACCCGGGGCTGATTTGTATATATTGCATTAGGGAAGATCACGACCAATTTTTCTTTCCGTAGGGATAATGCCGTTGACCCAACATCATTGCCGCTTTGTCAGAAACCAAGTGTTCCATACGAGCGTGGGTCTGTTCTTCTGTCTCTGTCCCGCTGCATTGGTGTGTTTGTCTTTACCCCCGCTCCACGTTGTGTGGTCGTAACCACCGTAGCCTCAGAGGACGGTAGAAAGTGCCAGACGCCCTCTGAAGAGACTCGCCAGGCAGCACTTGCAACAATTTAACAAAAATGCCCTGAGAGCCCAACGTGGTGCCAGACAGTGTGATGTTAGGGATATTTCTTTTTAACGTTTGCTTATTTTTGAGGAGGGGGGGCAGAGAGAAATGGAGACAGAGGATCTGACGCGGGCGGTGCGCTAACAGCAGAGAGCCTGATGCGGGGCTCGAACTCACAAACCATGAGATCATGACCTGAGCCAGAGTCATGTGCTCAACCAACTGAGCCACCCAGGTGCCCCAAGGGATACGATTTTAAGTACAAATCCAGCTTAAAGAGTTTTGCGGTCTTGTAAGCAGTCAGACATGAGCCAAATAACTGTACAAACAGAGGTGCTGTGTGAGTGTGGTGGGGCCACACAGGGAGAGAGAGACCCATGGGTCCAAGCATGTGTGAAGTGGGGGGCTGATCCAGTGGGACAGGGTCAGGGAGGACTTCCTGGAGGAGGTGCATCATGAGTGGAATAGGAGTTAAGGACTCAGAAACTAAGGAAAAGCATTTGGGGTCGTGGGAACAGCATCTGCAAAGGCTCTGAGGCAGAAGCCTGCACAGGACAGACGCCAGATCCAAGTGGCAGGACGCAGAGGGAGGGGAAGGTGGTATGCATGGATTAGAACACTGAGCAGGGCCAGGCCTCTGGGCCTTTGAACTGTGTTCGAGGGCTGGGTTTTATGTACCAGGAACCATCATCCCGAGCAAATAACAAGAGTCCCCTTGGATCTTCCGGATTAGTAGCCGTTCCAGGAGCCCTTGGAGCGCACTTGGAGTTGCTTCTTTGCAGGAGGAAATGGTGCAGCCGCCTCCAGAGGGGCACCGCGGTTCCGTCTAGCCTCATCCCGTAGCGCCTGGCACCGAGCCTCTCGGTTCTGCCAGCCGCGGGAGCCACAGCCCTTCCACGCAGGTCGGCCTGGGTTCCGCCAGCACCGCGTTGGGTCTGGAGCCCTTCTGCCCCCAGCCTGGATCCATGTCCTGCCTGCTGGGCCCTGCTGGGGCGCGCCTGCTGCCAGACGCCGCCACGCTGCGGGCTGGAATCCTTCCTCTTGCTCTTCATCATCATCTCCGCTCGTCACCCTGGGGGCACTGTTAGCAGAGGAGAAAACGGAAGCTCAGAGAGATTAAGTCACTTGCCCGAGACCGCGCAGCTTCCAAGGGACAAACATGACCATTTCCAGCTCTCTATCAATTTAATTTCTCTCTTTTTTTGAATATAGATTTTTGAGAGAAGAGAGAGAGAGAGCACAAGCGGGGAAGGGTAGAGAGAGGGGGACAGAGGATCTGAAGTGGGCTCTGTGCTGACAGCAGCGAGCCCCATGCGGGGCTTGAACTCGCGAACTTTGAGATTGTGACCTGAGTGAGGTCAGACGCTCAACCAACCAAGCCACCCAGGCGTCCCCCAATTTAGTTTCTTAAACGTGAGTGGTACTTTCTTTTTCTTCTCAAAATAAGGAGTGGGTCAGACTGATGACAAAGCTCGCCTGCATAATTCCAACACTGTTCTGAGTCAGGATTCCAGAAGGTCCCCAGCTCCAGGCCCGGGCTGCACGATGAGTACCTACCGAGGCCCGAGACCCTTGATCTGCCGTTGACGCCGGTGTTTTAATTTGGTAGCCAGTGTGGGCTTCCGGTTCTTTCTGCATTAAGTAGAGTAATCGAGAAGCTTTTAACCCAGAGGTGCGTGCGCTGGGTTTTCACCGATTGGAGGCGGGGAGGAGATCCCGGTGCTCCCGGCGCTGTCTCATGACACCGGCCCGGCCCCATCTCGGAACGGCAGGTCCAGACAGAGCCGACAAGACCGGTGCTGTTTTCCCGAACCCGGGCATCTGTTGTTTCCAAGGCAGGGACTTGTTGGTGGGAGAACGCGGAAGCCGGGAGCTTCGGGAAGGTCTCGGAGCCCTGGGAAGAGGGTGTGGTGTGCCCGAATGCATCGGCTCTCCGCTGCGCCGCGGGACGTGTCAGGGGGAGTCCCTGCCGCCGGCAGGCCGTGCTGCCCGCATCCGCGCACACCCCCTGTCCGCAGCACCTCCTCCGTGCAGGGCCGCGTGCTGCAAGCACCCTCCCGGGCACCCCCAGACGGTCCCGTCACCTGATCAGACCTGTTTCGCAGACGGAGGGCCATGACAAGGCTTGCACTGGCCCCCCCGAAACCAAGTGCGGGAACCGGGACTGGAAGGGCTTTGCCAGGTGCTCTGTTGCTTGGCTCGCGCCCACGTGGTGTTGTGTCGCCTTGGCGGGGACGACCTGCTGTTGTTCCTTGGGGCGGGGGGACTTCGGGGCGCCCGGGGGCCCCCGCCGGGTGAGCGTCCCACTCTTGATCCCAGCTCAGGTCGTGATCTCAGGGTTCGAGAGTCGGAGCCCCACGTCAGTGAGCAGCCCGTTTGCGCCCTGCCCCTCCCCCCAGGCGAGAGGCCGTGTGGCAAGGTCTGGGGACACGCTGGCTTGTCGCAGCTGGGCCGGTGGGGGGTGGGGGGTGGACGGAGATATTGGTGCCTGGAGGGGAGAAGCTGGGATGTTGCTAACCGTTCTGCAGGGCCCGGGACAGCCCCACCACGCACAGCAGAGAGAGGTCTGGCCCACGAAACCGAGCGTGCTGCGGCCCAGGGACCCTGCTTAAGGGGCCTGCCTTTCCCTTCCCCTTTCTAGAGTTTTCCGAGGGCGTTGCTGTTGGGGTTCATGTCTTGCTCCAGCACCTTGTCCCTGGCGATTGGGTCTCACGGGTTTCTGGGTCTTTCTCCCACTAGCACGGGAGCTCTGCGTTGGGAGTCGGTAAAATGCTTTAGACAACGTTGGGAAGGAGGGGGCTGCAGGCCCGCGACGCCAAGCTCAGCGTAGAGTTAATGACTCACCATTCCAGGCCCTGCACTCCGGGCGCTTCCAGCGCTGCAGACGCACCCCTGGGTTGATGGACGAGTGGAGAAAACCCCCCGCAGGGCCTGAAGGCCCGAGCACCTGCCGCGTCGTACTCTTAGCCTCCTGCTGGGGACGAGGAATGTTCACGGACTCAGGCCGGCTGCTCTGACGCCAGGGGCCATCACCGTTCGTGCAGGGGAGCCGTGTGCACGCCGACCCGGAGGGCATGAGTAAACGTGCAAGCCTGTCCGTGCCCTCTCCGCAGGGGTGCTGCTGCCCTGCCCGGCGGGGTAAACACTCTCCCGCTACCGTGAGGGCGAGATTCGCTTGGCGCCGGCCTGTGACGGAGCCAAAGTTCCGCCGTGGGAGATGCTGGGCTGGAACCGGATTTTCCCTGGGGACCGGTGATCTCTAACCAGAGGAGGTTACAGAACGAGGCATGCTTCCCTTCCGGGAGCCGGAAAGTCCTGCTGAGGCCCAGCTAGGGGGCCACAGGGACCCCGGTCTGCGTCCCGCCCCCAGCGAGAGTGGGCAGAGCGTCGCTGATGCGGAGGAGACTCAGGGCTTTGCTCAGGGAGCCGAAGGGCACAGGAAACGCCGTCGCAAGCCTCCGTTCTCAGTGCTTCACACGTATTATTGTCTAGCTCCCGAGGCAGGTCCCGGTCTCATCGACACCTACAAACGAGGAAACTGAGGCACAGAGCGCCTGCCCAAGATTATATGCGGTCGAAATTTTGAAATTTCCATCTTAAGCGATCAAAGGTTCGAGGACAGTCTGGCCCAGAGGGGCAGCCGCCTCTGGCTTGGGACAGGTCCCCGTCACTCACCTGCGTCCCCAGGCTCTCCTTCTCACAGGGGTTACCCCTCTCTGCTTGAAATTCTCCATTCTCTCTCTCCAGCTCTAGAACATGAATCCCATGAGGGTACAGGCCTCCTATGTCCCTTCAGTGTCGCCAGCATCGTCCCAGGGTCTGGCACAAGGTGAACAGGCGGCCAGTGTTGGTCAAGGGAAAAATGAATACATTATCCGGACTGACGTTTTCAGGAGCTCTCGACAGGCGTCCGTGTATACTTAGGTCTTGAGTTTGCTCGGAGGGATTTCTTTTGTTTCATCTTGCCTGTTTTCTCATTGTTGTTGTTTTTTTCCCAATAAGCCTTTTGTTTTGAGCTCGTCGTAGATTCACACGTAGTTGTAAGAAAGAACAGAGAGAGTCCGTGTGCCTTTCACCCAGCACCCCCCAGTGGTGGCATCTTGCTAACCTATAGTCACACGTCACAGCCAGAAACTTGACATTGACGCCGCCCACCCATCATAATCAGATTTCTTCCGTTTTACACGCACCCGCCTTGTATGTCTTTAAGTAACTATGATCTCCGCCCCCACCCAGGGTGACCATTCACACCGGAAGGAAGGTGACACCCTCTTGGGGTGACTCAGGGCTTGGGTCTGGGGTCTTCAGAGCCAGAGGCTGTGGAGGGTGAGGGCTGGTCAACCCTGCAGGTGCCCGGGTACCTGAGACCGGGGCGGGGTGGGGACGCTGTGTTCCGCAGATGTGGTGACAGTCCCCTAAAAGCTGCCACGGGGAGAGAAACAAAGGTGATGGGATGTCCAGCAAATCCCTGGACGCAGCTCATTCGCCCCCCAAGCACCACCTAAATCCTTGTCCATGGGTTCAATTCCCAGGCAGCTGCTTCCCAGCAGTGAAGCCCTGAGCATGTCGGTTAACCTCTCTGTGCCCCCGCTGGAAGAGGGGGGTGACCATCGTATGTTCCTCCGTGGTCGTTGTGGGGATGAAGTGCGGTAACGCATGGAGCCCCTCAGAAGCATGCTCGACACAGGGCGACTGCTCGGTGGACACCAGCATTATCATTGCCGTTGTTTCTTTAAATTGAATTGCTTTGCTCTATTCACAGGGCTTCATTCCCAGGCGCCCGTACCCACACTCTGGTGCAGTCTTAGACCCTAGGATCTGGAGTGGCTCAGCAGGTGCCTTATGTATTGGTTAGCGATGTGACTCTGAGCCTCAGTTTCCTCATCTGGAGAATGGGCATGATATTAGAACCCACATGAGATTTTGGTTGTCACGGGCCCTCCAGAAATGGAGCCTGTTTTGTAAGAGCTAATTATCCAGCTCTCAAAGTTTAAAATTGGAGGCTCCCTGTCGCTGCTTCCACTGTGCTAAAAACATGGGGCTTGTGTTCTGGCAGAACGGCCGGTTGGAACTGGCCGTGACAGGTACGCTCCGGAGGCAGAGGCGCCCCGGGGTAACTGAGGCATCTAGCCTCGCGCCGTCGAGGCGGAGGCTCCCAGGCAGCGAAGGAAAAGAAACACGAGTCCGGCCGCCGCATCCTGAGTTGCAGTCTGGGGACACGGCTCCTGTCTTCAGCCACGCGCTGCGCTTCCCCGACCACCGCCCCGTTCTCGACGCGTTTCACGGGGACACAGGGCCCGGTGGGCCGTGTTCTGCCCGCGCCCGAGCCGAGCCCGAGCCGCTGGGACGGGGGCCGCTGGCGTCCACCCCTGTGACCAGAGCTCTTTGTTCCGAGCATCCTCAAGCTTTGCCGGGGGACGTCCTTTGGAAATGACAGTGGCGTGTCGGTGCCACACGGTTTCAGGAGGACGCTGCGGAGTGTCCATCTCCCCACTTGAGCTGGCACTTTGGGAGAGAGGGGGCAGTCCTCAGAGGTTCTGTCAAAAGACCGAACGAGAAGCAGACGGTTGGCTCGTACCGGCTGCGACGAGAGACGGGCGCCCCGCCGTGGCTTTCATCTTCTGCAGGAGCCATGTGGTCGTCAAGATCGCGCTTCTCCGCCTCCGCAGAACCGCCCCGTAGCACCGCGCTCCCGTTCTGCGGAAAATCGGGGCGGGCCCAAATCCCACTGCCACTCACTTGCTACGAGGGTGGGGGCGAGTGTCGCCTAAACTTCTCCGAGCCTCGGTTTCCCCATCTGTGAAGTGGGAACGAGTCTGGCTTGAGATGGAGAATCGCACTTGCTGGGAGCTCAGGCGGTGCTGCTGTTCCTGCAGCGGTTTGCCTCCAGGACGTCAGTCACCTGCTGGTCCTCGGGCAGAGCAGTGGTCCCTGCGAGCAGGCGCAGAGTCTCAGAACCTGCAGCCTGGGGGGGCGGGGAGGGGGGCCCTCTGAGCGATCTGGTGTGACCATGCCCCCTCCCTGACGCTCAGAGCCCCTCTCCGGCTTCCTAGAAGGGATGTGCAGCTTCTGCGAGGAACCCATTCCAGGGCAAGGAGCTCTCTCAGTTGGCGACCCCACATCCGCCCCTTCCGGTTACTTCTCTCTCGTTTTGTAAGCGATCCAAGATGGCCGCCGTGGCACGGACAGTGCGGCCTCGGATCTGATCGTGCCCTCGACCCCTGGACCTCGTTGCCTCTGTCGTTCAAGGTCGCTCATTCCACCCTGCCCCGGACCCAGCGGAGGGCCAGCGTGACCTTGCTGGGGAATCCCGGGGAAGAAGGCTGCCCTCTGCCTGTGCGCTCTCCCGAACTGGGGAGCCGGCCGTCTGACTGTGTCCCTGGAGTCCAGGCCAGCCCCTCTTGCGTGCGGACGCCGACCGGCTGGGGGGACCACGGCAGGAGGGGTGGGGGAGCGTTCCCAGCAGCCAGGCGCGCTGGGAGGCGGACCCAAGAGCGCTGATGTTGGACGGGCCCCTCTGTGTTAGCACACAAGCTCCTGCTTCCCCGAGGGCGGCTGCCCGGACTGAATGGGCACCGTTGCCGGTAGGTCTCCCTCGCACGAAGTCAGCCTGCCACTCCCGTCCCTGGATGGCTCCACGTCCCGAGGACTCAGCAACATTCAACCTGTAATTCATACCGCACACTCACTGTGAAATCGGGGCGAACGGGAGGTGAGGGGCTTGAGTTCCGGTGCGGGAAGACAGCCGCCTCCGGGAACCAATGAGAGAAGAGCGAGCAGCCGCGATGACAATGACAGTGACGTGTGGCAGGCGGATCAAGGAAGGCCCCTCTGGGGGAGGTGAGAGCTGAGCTGAAGAAGCCGCTCGCCATTCAGAGATTGGGGGGTGGGGAGCACGGCAGGTGCACGGTGCCGGTTTGGGAGACTCTGAGCTTAGTCCCTCCAGCGGCCCCCTGGAGAGTGGATCACACGTGGGGGCCACAGTGGAGGCAGGGAGGCCGTTGAGGAGGCCGCTTGGGGCAGAGGCACCTTGGATTTGGGTAGAGACGGAAAGAGGGGACGTCCTGGAGTTGTCCGGAGTGGAGTCAGGCCCCCGGGGCCGGGGTCCAGACCCGAGCCCGTGGTACATGCACGAGCTCGGGCCCTGCTCCCCGCGCATGCCCGTCAGGGGGGAGGACACGACTGTAGATTGGAGGGGATGAGAAGGGGCCTCCCTGACGTGATGCTGGAAGCATTCGTCAAGATAACAGGGCCAATGTAACAAAGTACCACAGACCCGGTGGCTTTAAACAGCCGGAGCGTACTCTCCAGGTGCTGGAAGCCAGAACTCCAAAGTCAAGTCAGCAGGGCTGCGCTCCCTCCAGAGGGGCTGTGTTCCTGCCGCCAGAGAGACAGAGAGCCGCCGAGCTCACCGTTCCCCTCCAGCGGGAGCTTTGCGCCCCTCGGCCCGTGGCCCCTAAAACACGCCCATCATGGCTTGCCTTGGGGGGGGATATCAGGCCAGCCAGGAGGTCAGCCAGAGAGATGGACAAAGTGGGACAACACCCCCACTATAGTGTCTGTCCTTAGAACCGCCTGGTACAACAGGCGTGACCCTTGTTTTAAGGAAGCTGACTTTCAGTGACCTGCCAGAGCTAACGAGCCGTGACCGGAAGAGACAATATTTGCTGCAAAGCTTGCGTCCTTTCCTTGCTGTGGCAGGTGGCCCCCCGAGGGCTCTGCCTCCCCCAGACGGTTCCCACAGCATTCTAACACTTAGTGGCTTCAGACGGGTGACCGTCATCTCCCGCACTTCTGGGGTGGGCTGGCCTCAGCTGGCCCTTTTGGCTTTGGGAGGGGGGGGAGGGTCTCTCGTGCAGAGAGGGCCAGGTGCACCTGGGGCTGGAGTCATCCGAAGGCTCGACCGGGCTGGACATCCCAGGTGGCTTCTTCACCCCCGGCCTGGCACTGCGGGACACCTGACCTCTCTCTCCTCGCGCCTTGGGCTTCTCACGGCTCGAACGTCTCACAGGTAGTGTGTAGTCCCATGGAGCAGGCAGAGGCCACGCCTGGCCCGGCACCACGTCACGGGCACCAGGCTGTGTTGTCGTTAACAGCTCTGTGGTGGTACAGTCCGCATACCCTACCGTTCAGTCCTTCGAAGCGTACAGTTCAGTAGGTTTGCATGTATGACATTATCGGTGTTTTTAAATCGTGGTCAAATATACATAACAGAATTTGTCATCTTCCAGTGTACGATTCAGCATCATGAATCGCATGCACGGTGCTGGGCAACCCTCACCACCACTGGTTCCCAAACCCTTTCGTCTCCCCAAATAGAAATTCGGCACCCAGTGAAAGCTAGAGCTCCAGTGTCTGGCAACCTTAAGTCTGCTTCCCGTCTCTGCGACCCCGCCTGGTGCAGGTACTTCGTGTACGTGGATCATGCGCCGTCCTGTGTCTGGCTCCCGGTTGGGAGGCCACGGCAGGGGGGGGGGGGAGGTGCCCTGGGGGCTTGGGCGCGAGTGGCAGGTGGGAGTTGGGAGAAGCGGGCAGATCCTGGATCCGTTTCCAAGGGGAAGCCAGCGCGATTCCTGATGGGTTCGATGGGATGCAGGAGGGGGGCCACCCGGAAGGATGGGGCGGCCCGGAGCCTCGCGCGGACACCCGAATCCCGAGGCCGTTGACTGCACAGCTCTGCTGCCGTCGCGTCTCTCCTACGGGTCCCTGCTGTCCGCCGGACGGAACGGTCCTGTAAAACCGCTGAAATTCATTTCCCTTCACGTGCAAGATCATTTCAAGGGAAAAGGGCTTAAGAATATGGGCAAATGCAGCAGAGCCGGGCAGCCTGCAGGCGCCAAGTCTCCCCCGGCGTCGCCGACGTGCTGGTGGAAAATGGAGACGGTGTCTGCTGCCAGAAGGCGGCAGGGTGCGTGCCCCCCCATCCCCCCCCCCCCGATAAACCGAGCTCTCGGAGGAAGGGAGCGAGGCGGAGCGCCGGTTGACCAGGAAGAGGGACGGATCTGCGGCTTCGAGGCGGCAGGTGCCCGGATCGCAGGTCAGCGGCCTGTCTGCAAAGGCCCAGATGGTTAAGTGCGGTCGGCCTGCGGCCCTGCGGTCTCCGCTCCGCTGCCCGCGTAGCCCCTGAAGGCGGCCACGGCAGCCGCGCGTGACCGTGTGTTCCAGAATACGTGTATTTTGCAAAATCAGGCAGCCGGCCAGAGTCTGTGGACCCCCAGCCTAGAATGTGACTCGCAGGGCGGGGCATCCTCTCCCCAGGCCTTCGCGGACCCCAGGCCCCAGGCCCCCCGCCTCCGAGCTGGAGCTGACCGTCCTGGGGGTGAGCAGGATGAGTCCCACTCTGTGTGGACTGAACTCCCACTTTCTGCTCCTGTGCGTCGCCCCCTGGGGACTGGAGCCCAGTTTGACCTGGTTCGGTGCCAGAACACGGATGTACTTTCTTATAGCCCGTTTGGAAGCTCGTCTCCTCTTTCCACACCTTCAGAAACCCAGCCGCACACGGTCAATTTTCGAGGGCCTCCGGGCTCTGTATTAATGCCGTGTCAAGTTATCCGACGGTTGTTTTCCTATAATTAAATGTCTAGACGCACTCAGCTGCTCCTGACTGAGGCTGCGCCCCCCCACCCCCACTTTCTTCCTGTATGTTATTGGAAAGAGCCAGAGAGGTGTCTTTACTCCAAACATTTGAATAAACCAACAGTAACACATTGTTACGATGATCCGGGAAACAAAAAAAAGTAGGCCGCCTCCCCATAGATACAAGTATCGAACAGAAAGTCCATGTCGTTCTTCCTGGCGTGCTTCCCGTGTATTGGTTTATGGTTTTGTTTTTGCGCCTCAACAAGATTATAGCCAGATTGCCCGTGAAAGTTCACAGTCCTTTCTCTCTCGTAACGTTGCTTCAGAAATCGTTTCCCCGCCTTTTTATGTAGTTTCCGGTAAATAATTAAGCTATTGCATCACAACTGGCATGAGGGGTCCTCTACTGTGGGTTTGCTGACACGGTTTTCAGTCGTACGCTCTTGTAAATTGCGCTCCTGTGGCCCTCTCCGAGCGCAGAACTGGTCTTAATTCAGGACTCCTGGCCTTCGCTAAATTTCTGGACGTAGAAGGATTTGGGGTTACAACATTTAATATCTCTTGGTTCCTTATGGCTGCATCCTTTTCCAAAGAGGCTCCCGAAGCAGGGTCTGTTGGGAGAGCCAGGGGTGATGTTCCGATGCTCAGAAGCGGAGATCAGAAAGGCATCAGCATAACTCCTGTTGGTCCGTTGGTTTTTCCTTCTGGGCATAATTTCAAAGAAGGAAATTGACTCCATTGCTAACACACGCCCTCCATTTCACAAAGCAGTTAAGACGGGCTCCGTAGCTCCTGTGGCGAACAATGAATGCTGTTGCTCGAGTATAACGGAGTACAACACTTGCCCGCATTTCTTGGTGGAGCCTCTAGACCCTTTGGGTTAGGATTTAGCACAGAGTAGGATAGCAGCAACTTAAAAAAAAACAAGTAGTTGTGTCTTTGGGGGAAGTTTCTTTTCTCCCAAGCCCTCGGGTCTCTTATCTGTAAGACACGGTTCGTAAGAATTCATCCAGCAGACTGACCGTGCCCGTCGTGTGCGCCAGGCACTGTGATGTCTGCTGGGAACTCGCCGCATCTCTGGGGCCTGGGGATGGCACGGAAGGTGTGCATTCAGATGGTACACAGATATACACGCGGAAACTGTGATTATGTGGGAAGAAACCGCAACACAGACCGATCTGAGAAATCACGGCGGATGCCTTTCTTTCCACGAGGTTAATAAAAAGGCTTCTCTGAGGAAATAATAATAGGATGTTTGAGATCTGGGGCACGCACGGAAGTTGGCTGAGCAGCAGTGAAGGAAGCAGTCTAGGCAGCAAGAATAGCCCATGCAAAGGCCCTGAGGCCACAGAGCTCTGTGCTTTCTAGGAATCAGAGGCAGGGGTTGCTTGGGCAATGCCTCAGAGACCTTTTGAAAGCCTGGGAACCAACACTGAGCCGAGAAGTGACAAGCCAAGGGTGTGGGAGCAGGAACAGGATTGTCCCGCAATAGATGAGCTTTGTGGTCTGAAGGAGGCAGTGGAAATGGGGGAGAGAAACAGATGAATCGGAGACCTGCTTCCTCCCTGACCAGGTAGCACTGGTCACGTCCAAGGAGTCAGCACTAACGTGTGGTCAGCCTTTATGCCAGTTTGCAAGGGGCAAGGCAAAGCCCGCATTTCTGAGGCAGCAGCCATGCCAAGGACCAAAAACCAGGCTGGACTGAGGGACGCTGGCAGCTCCCGGGCATGTATCTCTTGGGGGCTTGGCCAGGTTCATCCCAGGACCACACGTGACAGTCACAAAGCCACCACCACCGTCTCCATCCCCAGTGAGACACAGCCAAGTCTTGCATGTCACAGGGCAGGTCAGATTTGGCCTGAACGGGAGGGGCACGCGAGAGCCAGCCGGCCTCCCCACACGTGAGCCCAGGAAGGAGCGAAGCCACCCCTGTGTCTGACAGGGAGCCGCTCTAAGTGGGTGGTGGCAGGACTTGACTGTCCCTCTAAATCACCTCCCGTTGGGACCAAAGGAGGCACTCTGGTGGGGGCGCTCGTTGTCTGGTTTATTATCAGTTCTTAAGGACTGACGCTGGGACGAAGTTCAGGGTGAGCCGGGTACTTTTTAGCTGACGCGTACATGATCTCGTGTGTTGATTAATCAGATTGTTTAAAATTAAGTGCCACAAGTCAAATCGTCTTCCCTGGAGTTTAATTTTCACAGACCCGTGTGACTGACGTGTTGTAACAGGATATCTGGCATCCGTGAGCAGCTACATGAGGGACCAGGTTTCTGGATGAACTTCGGTTCAAACTCCAGCTCCTCGGCCAGCTAATGAGCTCCAGGATCTCAGGCGTGTTACGAGAACGACCCGAGCTTCATGCTTCCCCTCGGTAGCTCGTAGGAGCACTGCTTCCCAGAGTCGTGAGAATAAGCGGACTTAACAACGTATGTGAGAGAAATAGCTAGAACAGGGCCAAGCATACAGCAGGTGCTCACTAAATGATGGGCAGGATCGTTAAGGTTTGGACTCATTCCGGGTATCCACAAACCAAGCCGCGTTCTCCCGTAAGCCGCGTGTGGCTTCCGAGCTCCTGAAACGTGGCCAGTTGGCCAGACACGTGCTGAAAGCGTAAATTACACATGAGACTTCTGGGGTGCCTCGGTGGCTCAGTTGGTTGAGCATCTGACTCTCGATGTCAGCTCAGGTCATGATCTCACGCACGGTTCGAGGGATCGAGCCTCGTGTCAGGCTCTGTGCTGTTAGTGCGGAGTCTGCTTGGGATTCTCTCTCTTCCTCTCTGCCCCCCCCCCGGCCCCCGCTCTATTTCTGTCTCTCTCAAAATAAATAAATAAACTAAAAAAAAACAAAAACAAAAAACCTTTGGAGACAAGCCGGAAGAGACTCTTTTTTTTTTTTAATTTTTTTTTCTTTTTAATGTTTATTTTTGAGAGACCTAGAGACAGAGCGTGAGCAGGGGAGGGGCAGAGAGAGAGGGAGACACAGAATCCAAAGCAGGCTCCAGGCTCTGAGATACCAGCACAGAGCCCGACGTGGGGCTCGAACTCACAGACCGCGAGATCATGACCTGAGCTAAAGTCGGAGGCTTAACCGACTGAGCCACCCAGGCGCCCCATGAGACTCTTAAATACAGAGAGCAAACTGAGGGTTGCCGGAGGGGGGTTGGGTGGGGGATGGGCTAAATGGGCGAGGGGCCCACCACTGCGTAAGTGATGAATCACTGAATTCTATTCCTGAAATCATTATTATACTATCTGTTAACTAACTTGGATTTAAACTTTAAAAAATAAAATGAAATGAAAAAGAACCCCGTACCATAAATAATAGCTAACAAAATACACACGGGATTTCAAAGGTGTAGGATGACCAAAAAGGAGATATTAGAATTTCATTAGTTTTCGTATTGGTTGCCGGAATGATGATATTTTGGATATATCGGGTTAAAAGAACATAAGGCTCACAGTAGCTTCATCTGTTCCTCCTTTCTTTGTCTTGTGGCCACTGGAGACTTTTAAGTTGCTTCTAAGAGTCGCATCTGTATTTCTTTTCGACAGCACTGGTCTAGAGGCTTGATTTAAGAAGCAGAGTGATGAGGGGCACCTGGGTGGCTCAGTCGGTTAAGCGTCCGACTTCGGCTCAGGTCATGATCTCGCGGTCTGTGAGTTCGAGCCCCGCGTCGGGCTCTGTGCTGATGGCTCGGAGCCTGGAGCCTGCTTCGGATTCTGTGACTCCCTCTCTCTCTGCCCTTCCCCCGCTCATGCTCTATGTCTCTCAAAAATAAATAAACGTTAAAAAAATTAAAAAAAAAAAAGCAGGAGTGATTAGGAATTTGGAAAAGCGTGAGCTTTCCAGCCAGAAAGATTTGGGGGCTTATCTGGATAGCCCCACGCTCTGTATGCTACCGGGGAAGCCCCTTCCCCTCTGCGTGCCTCGGTTTTCTCATCGGCGAAGTGGGAGCAGACATCCTTACCACGAAGAATTGTTCTGAGGCTTCGGTGAGATCGCACAGTGAAGTGCCTAGCTCCGCCCTAGGCACAGGAGAAAGGAGCTCGGACGGAAATGAAGGCTGTGGCTTTTCTAACAGGTGCTGGGGGCGTCGAGTATTCAGGGCTGGCTGAGGTGACCCCGATCTACCTTGTCCACAAGGTGACGTTGGCATGCTGTTTTCGCCTCCGTCGCCACACCTGACCTTCAGCACGACCCCGGAAGGTACCGGCAGCCCCTTGCAGAGCTGGAGAGACGGAGGCACAGGAACCCTTCAAGGTCCGAGCAGGAACTGGAAGCCAGACGCTTGTTCTCCCGCCAACCCTGTGGTTTCCCGAAACTTCCGGAGTTTCCCAGAAGCAGGCTTCGGTCTCGCTTGCCCTCCAGTCGGACGGCGCCCACTGCCGTCCCCTGGCCCGGAGAGAAAACTAACCCCTCGTGCGCCCCGGCGGCCTGCCAGCAGGGAGGGGCGGGGTGCGGTGCGTCTCCGAGGCCGACTCGAAAGGTGGGAGAGGCACCGCGGGCCTCTCGTTCTCCAGCCCGGGGGAGAGCACTGCTGTGGCTCGAGGCCCGGAAGAGGGGGCTCCCTGGTCACGCGCCCTGGACACACGGGCACCCACTGCTGTCTCAGACCAGCCCGATGCCCAGATGTACGGGCTGCTGGGGACGCAGGGGACCGTTCACCTCGCATGGCCCTTTGCGACTTGCTGTACCTTAAGATGTCCAGCACCCTCTCGTCAGTACAGAAGGCGCTACCTCAATCTTTCTGTTGGCCAGATGTGAGTCTGTGTCACGGATACACCGAGACGCGCTCAGCCAGTTCCCACGGACGGACCTCTAGGTGGCTTTCCGTTCATGTCAGCGAGACGAGTTCCTCAAGTACAGTGATGCTGGGAGACAGTGGTTAGTGCGATGAGAAGTTTGTGGATTTGGGCGCCTGGGGGCTCAGTCGGTCAAGCGTCCTCCTTCCGCTCAAGTCGGGATCTCACGGTTCGCGGGCTCGAGCCCGACATCAGGCTCTGTGCCGACAGCTCAGAGCCTGGAGCTGCTTCAGAGTCTGGGTCTCCTTGTCTCTCTGCCTCTCCCTTCCCTCCCCTGCTTGCACTGTGTGTCTCTCTCTCTCTCTCAAAAATAAATATTAAAAAAAATTTTTTTTAAGTCTGTAGGTTTTTGATACAGAGCTCTCCAAGGTGTGCGTATGAAATTTGGGCCCCGTTGGCAATGTACGGGGTGCCAGTTCCCCCACACCGTCAACATGGCCAGAGAGTTCATGACAGGAAGTCGGCGTGGGAAAAGCAGAGGGCGGGTGAGGTGGCAGCTGGGAGGCCGGTCAGGAGGCGGGGGCGGTTGTCCAGCGAGGAAGCGGGCGGGGACCTGCACCAGGACAAGAGCGAGGGAGGAGAGGCTGGAGGCCAGAGCTCGTGTGGAAGTCAAACCCGGGGCCAGGCGCTGAGCCAAGACAATGGGAGGGAGGAGCCCAGCGCAGGTCTCCGGTTCCGGCTTGAACAAATTGGGTCTCTTTACCGAGATGCTGAGCACAGGACAGGGAATAACTGTGTGAAGGGGAGATTGATGATTTTAGCTGAGAACCTACTGGATTCATTATGCAGGACATCCTGGCAGCACCTGGGGGGCTCATTCCATTAAGCTTCAGACTTCAGGTCATGATCCTGTGGTTCATGAGTTCAAGCCCCGCGTCGGGCTCTGTGCTGATGGCTCAGAGCCTGGAGCCTGCTTCTTCAGATTCTGTGTCTCCTTCTCTCTCTGCCCCTCCCCTGCTTGCACTCTATCTTTCTCTCTCTCTCTGAAAAACAAACGTAAAAAAATTTTTTTAATATGCAGGACATCGTGTTGGGCGTGTTTATACCGGCGTGGGGAGGACGATTCAGGGTGGCGAACCGTTTGCGGAGATCATGAGTGCACGTGAGATCTCCCTGGACCGTGTGGACGGATGAGTCCGTGGGTGGATGGACGGACGGACAGGCGGACGGACAGAAGGATGGGCGGATGGAAGAAAAGATGGATGGGTGGGTGGGTGGATGGACGGATGGACAGATGGACAGATGGATGACAGACATCTAGGCTTTATTCTGTTTAGATGGAACCATATGAAATTGCTCTCTTTGTTCACAAATAACAAAGTACCTAATTTTACACAGGCTTAAGTACTCGAGGGGGAAAGGTACATCGTGAGGTCCGAAATTTACTTCGAAACGCATCAAAACAGGGAGAGGACTAGTGGCTGGATCGCGGGGCCGGCGTGTGATAAAGCGAGGCTGGTAACATATCGTCATTCGCCCATCAGGAGGGGGGGGGGCGGGGGCCGTGCGCAGGCATTCGGTGTCAAGGTCCCTTTTCTGTCTGTGGGGAATTTGCACAGTAAATCCATGGAAAGCGTTTTCCAGGGGTCGAACGTCGGCAGTTCCGTGCGGCCTCGCTTCGTGTTTATGCCTCGTTTGGCCGGGACACCTTCCGGGTCCCCATCTGTGGCCTGGCCTTCTTCCTCCCAGAGTTGGGGGCTGGGGGTCGGCGTTTCTCCCTCCCAAACTTAACGTTGAATTGCCCTGATGAGCTGCTTACCGCGCCTCGCTTGTCGGTATCTGGCTTGTAATAATTATAGATTTCCTCTGCGATTTGAGCCCATTGGTTGCCACAGCAACCGCGTAATAGCTCAACTGAAGTGCTGTCACGGTGATTTAGAACCAACACGTCTCTTGCAGCCTCCGGCCCGGCGCCCCCTCCCCCTTGCTGTCGTCATGACAACTGATGAGCGGCACACCAGCAGAGAGCTGGGGGGGGGCCCTCCTCCCCCGCCCCTCCCTGTCTTGCACGCATCCCCACCTCCTCTTCCGGCCCCCTGTGGACAGGCATTGACCCCAGCTTGGGCTATACTGGGGGGCGGGGGGAGCTAGAGTAATCATTGCCCCAAACCCCCCACCGGGAGAAAGGGCCAGGTGGGTTGTCAGAGCCAGAGGCGCCCCTTTGGCCCCCGGGGTCTTGGGGATGACTTGGTGCCCCTCAGAGCCCCTTCCTGGCTGTGGCTGGGGCGAGGGCGGGGTCTGCTGGGCCTGCCCCACCGGAGTGCCTGGGGAGGGGTGGCGTTTAGGGATCCAAAGCCTTGGGTCGCTGCTTTGTGCTCCGGGGGTCCCGAGAGCGCCTGAGAGGAAATCCCTGGAAGGAGAAGGGACGTGGGGGGAGGGACAGAGAGCCCATTTCGGAAGGTCCCGGATCAGGTGGCCCATCCTTCCAGTCTAAACTGAGCGAGCTTAAAACATCCTTAGGCCCTGTTCTGTTTTTCTGTGTGTGTTTATCTTTCCTTTCTCCTCTCCGTCTTTGTTTCTTTGACGATCTTTTCCTTTCTGTTTCTGTTCTGTTTCTCTCTGAAAACCTCTCTGTAAGCCGCCTCTCAGCCTCTCGCTCGTTCCCTCCCCCCCTTCACCCCCTCTCCATCCCCCTGCACTTGCTGGGAACCGGCCGAGAGCATCCTTTGCCCAAATCCGCTTTGCTTCGGAGGCTCCTTTCCTCCCTCCCGGATCTGAGCCTATGTTCCGGGGACCACCTGGAAGTCCGGGGCGTCCTCCGGAGGGGGAGCCGGTCCCCGGAGGCATCTCTTAGGAAGAACCTGGCCCGCCCCGTCCCTGGGACTCTGCAGGATGGCGTAGAGGAGGCGTTTTAAGCAGGCGGGCGCTGGGCTTGCTGGACCCCGGCCGCCAGGCACCGCGAGCACAGACGTGGGTCTGTGTGCGCGTGCGGTATGTATTCACATGAATCTGCTGGTATGTGGAGGTGTGTCTCAGCTCGTGTCAGGGACTGTTGTCTGTGGTGCGGGGTGTGCGGGTGTGCGTGCACACGTGTGTGCCCGTGCATATGTGTGCAAGCGCACCCGTGTGTGGCTTTCGGTCTGAAGGACACGCAAATATATGTGACAGATTTTTCAAGGATGCTTAGTGGGGGGAACACGGTGGGACGAGCCCCTGGAACGTGGGAACAAAATAAACAGAAATGGCGTGACAGCGACAGATACGGGATTTGCTTCTGCCGCTGGGCTCGCAGAAGCACTCGCATGTGCATTCGCCTGTGTCCCCAGGAAGTGAGGTGAGGGTCACCTTGACACAGCGTCTTTCTCAAGCGCTCAAATAAATCCTCGCTCTGCATTCTGAGGGCTGCACCGGCACATGCACACTCGGGAACGGAAGGCTCGGGGGGTCGCCATCGGGGCTCCTTGCTTTGCCCTCCCCGACACCGGACGTTGCCAAGAGAATCTCTCGCTCGCGCGCCTGGACGGCTCAGGCCCAGAGCCGGTCGGAGGAGACCTCGGATGGCGCCCCCCACCTCGCATCTTTCACTTCCGTGGCCCTTTGGAAGTTCATCTCGAGAGTTTTCACGCCCCGAGAGGTGGCGAGAAGGAGGCGGGTTTAGAAAGTGTAACTTCACTTGCAGGGCAGCGTGTGGGAATCCGATGGCTGGCCGCTTTGCAGTCGGTCTGTGAGAGCTGGCAGCCACGCCTGACCCCAAACACAGGGGGGGGACCCGGTGGCCGGTTGCTGGGCGGGGTGCTAACTGCAGGCTGGGCGCCTTGAGGGAGAGGACGGGTCCAGAGACGGGCACGACCTCAGGAAGGCTGTAGACCAAGGACCGCGCTCTGTCTCCCCTGCGCCGTGGCCTCTGTCTGCACCACCTCGATCCACCTGCCAAAGCCGTCATGGCCTCCCAACATCCTCTGTCACCATGTCCGGGGAATCGTGAGTTAGCTCAGTCGAGCAGGGCTGAGGCCCATCGCCCTCCTCTGGCGTTACGCGCCCTGCAGGCCTCGCCCCGTTTGCCCGGGGGCTGCACTGCATTTTACGAGGACTCCAAGAAAAAGATCGGCTAAGACGAAATACGGGAGCGCACCTGGCCCGGGCTTAGCGCCCCGGTCGTGAACGCCGTAACGGCTGAGACACGGTCGCAGGTTAAGAGACAGAGGAGCCGTGTGAGCAGACGCAGCGAGGGACCCCAGGGGGCTCCTGGGGCACAAAGGACAGCACGAAAGACGTTCTGGGGACGAGCGAGCGAATCCGAACGCAGGCTGTCTCTTAGATAATAGCGTTACGTCGGTCATAAATCACCGGGACGTGAAGTACCTGCAGCTCCGATCACTGGCGCTGAGGGCACACGGAGCGTCCTCGTCCTTCCGCTGCTGCTGTCGCTGTGAGGAGGGGACGGTGACAGTAACTACGTTAGAGGGTGGTTCCGAAGCTCGTAGGTGCCGTATCCTATGCAAGAGCGGACCGCGGGGTCCGGCCCGAGGCTGGCGACCGGTAAGCGTCTGCCGCTGCTGTTGCCGGTTACCCTCGTTAGCGTCATCCTGGTGCCCTGCGACCAACGAGCCCGCAGGGCCTTCTCCTCGGCACCCAGGACAGGCTTCACGGGTCCGTGGCCCGGGGTGGTCACACAGGGCCTGTGCTCAGAGAGCCCCACCCCACGCTTGGGTTAATGCCCTGCTGTTGCCATCTTGAAATTCTTTTTTTTTTTTTTTTAATTTCTTAATTTATTTCGACAGAGAGGGAGAGAGAGAGGGAGAGTACGAGTGGGAGGGGGCGGAGAGAGGGAGACAGGGATTCTGAAGCCGGCTCCGTGCCTGACACGGGACCTGCACTCACCCGCTGTGAGATCAGGACCTGAGCTCAAACCAAGAGTCAGACGCTTAACCGGCTGAGCCACCCAGGCGCCCCAATTTCCAGGCCAGCCCTGATGCTCTAGCTTAGACCCATGTCTCCCCGCCGCGAAATCCATCAGGCACCTCCCTCTGGAGAGGTCCCTGCTGCTGGCCAGCCTTTCTTTTCCTTTCCTTCTTAAAATGCCCCAAGAGAGGACTTTTATACCCAGAAAGTTTGTCGAGGGGCCTAAATAGATTTGCAAGGCAGCACGGTGGGCCCAGAACACTGAACTCGGGACCGGAAGAACGAACTCAGCCTCTTGTGTTTTGTTTCTTGGTTTCGTGTTTCTTTCCCCACCTTTAAGAAAAATTTTTTTTTGGTTTATTTATTTTTGAGAGAGAGAAAGAGAGACAGGGCAGGAGTGGGGGAGGGACAGAGAGAGAAGGAGACACAGAATCCGAAGCAGGCTCCAGGCTCTGAGCTGTCAGCAGGGAGCCCGATGGGGGGCTCGAACCCACGAACCGTGAGATCCTGGCCTGGGACTTGCCCTGCCCTGATGTTACAGCTCCTCAGAGTGATCCAAACAGAACCTAGACAGGCGGTGTGTACAAATTCTCTTGTGGCTCTTTGGTGTCTTGAGCCGGGTGCTCGCACGCTTGAAAAGCTATCCTGGGAGCCAGCTGTGGAACTGGGGGTGGTCTCGGTCCTGAGCGGGTGGATGGATCCTCGGTCATCTCGGCGCCCCCTCCGCCCCCCTGGCCACAGGGACCACAGAATGCAGGCTGCCTCAGCGGGACCCCGTGGTCGGGGCCTTCAGCTCCGTGGGTGCAGCACGCGCTCACGGAGCTTTCTCGGCGCGACGTGGCGCCAGGCGCTGGGGGTGCTGAGCCACGCCAGTCACTTCCCATCCAGGTGCGCTGACGGTCCTCACCATGACGTGAATGTCTTATCCGCGGTCTGTTCCTGCCCCCGGAACAGAGTGCAGAGACTGCCGTCTGGTGCCAGCTCCCCCGCCCTGGGTCCTAGGGCTTAGTGCTGCGGGCGGGAGGCGATCAGGAAATGCCCGACGTGAATCGTGAGTGAACGAGCGAGTGAGGACCCGAATTTCACGGGCTAACGGGAGAGCCCGACATTGTCACAAGTGAACCGGAAAGGAATACGCGTAGAAGTTTGCAGGGGACATACACACGGCAGGTGTTGGCACTCATTGAAACGAAGCAGTGGGTACAGCTGGCTTCATCCTGGGTATTTGAAAATTTTCACTAGGGGCGGCTGCGTGGCTCAGTCGGTTCGGCATCTGGCTCTTGATCTCGGCTCAGGTTTTGATTTCAGGGTTGTGAGTTCAAGCCCCCTCCCCCCCACCGGGCAGAAAGCCTAATCAATCAGTCCGTCGGTCAGTCACTCAGCAAGCCTTCTCCATCACCTGGAGCTATGGTCCTAAACACTAAGGGGCTCTAAAGATCCCAGTCCCTCGGCTGTAAGGACCTTCCACTGCATCGGGCTCCCCGTAGAACTGGGGCCTCTGCACTCTGGAAGGGACGGCAGGGACCAGCGTCTGGGCATAGACCAACTGTGGCCCGAGGTTGGAATTGTCAGTGGGGGCCATTGTAGGCCCCTCCCGAGCATGTGGCCCAAAGATGAGAGCCTTCGGGAAGGCTGCACACAGGGTAACTGTCGGTTTGCAGTTCTTGGTTCCTGTAAAAATATCTTTATCAGCCTGAGTTGTCCGATGAGATTTCTGGGTGAGGACTGAAGCCACCAACCGCCGATGTGGCCAGGTCTTGGCCTTCAGGCGGAGACAGCCCTGGTTCTAACCCGGCTCCGTTGTCTTCAGCTGTGTGTCCTTGCGCAAGTGGCAAAACCTCTCTGAGTCTGCCCCTCTGAAACAGGGGAAGGGGACCACCTGCCTCCCAGGGCCCGGCCGACAGCGTGTTGGCCCGGGAGGCGTTCCTTTCCCGAATTGTAGCGAATCCGCGCATGCGCGTGGAAAGGAACGCCCCTCTGGGTTACTGACACGTGAAGACATGCCCAGGGACGGTGGGAGCCCTGGCGGGAGCACTCTGAACTCAAACGACCAACAGTGTCTCCAGGTCGCCCGCCCTGCAGACCTCGAGGGAAAGAGACGGCTCCATCGTTCTCTGCTGCGCCCCCAGCCGTGCCTGGAGTCCTTGAGATGCCTTGTTTTCTCTGCACAGGAAAAGTGTCCCCTGCAGTCGTGCTGACCTTACGTGTCTCTTGGTGGTCCTCCCACGGGAACGGGACAGTCCCGAGAACACAGCGGGACGCACGTCCTCGCGCCGCACGGCGCCGGGGGGCTTAGCGCTCGTGGAACTGAACGGATGGTAAAGCCAGACCGTTTCCGGCTCTGCCCCGCGGTGGCGGCTTCCGTGTTTGCGCCGGCATCGCTTCCGGCGGACTCGGTGCCTGCCGTCCTGCCCTTCGCAGGCTCAGAGACACAAAGCTAACGGGCCGCTTGCCGCCGCTTCCTGCCGAATCCTTGCTGCCCCCAGAACGAAGGCTCTGCCTCTCCCCCGCCCGCCGGGCTTGGACTTGAAGCTGTGTCTGCTCTCTTCCCTTGCACCCTGTGCACGGGCTGCGGGCTACGTGCCTCCCGCTCTCGTGACTGAAGCCCACCCCGTCCTTCCTGGTGGCGGTCGGCGGGCAGGTGCGCGAGCTCCGGGACGCGGGCGCGAGGAGGGCGGAAGCGGTTGGGGCCCGGGCCAGCGCGTCTCTCATGGAGCCTCAAGTTCAGGCTCCTAGCAGGGCCACCGCCCGTGCCAACAGCCCTTCCTCGCTTTTGGGGCCTGGGGCTAACCTTCCCTGCCGGTCGAGGGTTCTTTGGAAGCCGAGAAGATGGTGTGCGACCTCGTCTCCCGGGTCCCCTGTCCGTTCCTCGGTCGGCCCTCATGGAACCGGGCGCCTCGTGACCTCGTGGGTCGATTCCGTCCTTCCCATTTCACAGCTGAGGAAACTGAGGCCCCGACGAGTCACCAGGCCAGGATATGGCCCATCTGGACCCCACTTGTGGCTCCCGGGACTCTCTCAGCTGCACCCGCTGTCTTTTGCAAGAGTCAACACTTGCCCGTTTCCAAGAACGGTATCGCCCTCCCCTCGTGCAAGTCACGGGCGACTGTGTGGTGGCCCGAGAGGCGGGTTCTAGGACATCACGCATGCGGCGCACAGGGAGCGAGGGCTGGGGCCCACGCCGTGGAGGCAGCCAGGGGAGGCTGCAGGAGCGAGGGCGGGGGTGAGCGGGAGGCCGGGTCCGAGATAAAGCCTTCCGTCCCAGCCCATCCGTCACGGCCCCATGAAAGAGGCCCCACTAGCCAGCTGCGCAGGCCCGGCGCTCCGGCTTCATTGGTTGCTATGGCGACCCTTGGCCTTGACAACGGAGGCGCGCTTGGCTAAGTGTGTCATTATGTCCCACTGAGTCTGCAGAAAGGCCGGCAGCTGGGGCCGCGGACAGGAAAGGAATGTCCTGTGCCTCTGCCTGCGCTTTTGTCTTGGCCCCGAGTGCAGATGGGACGAGAGAGCACGTCTTTGGGGGTCCCGGAGGCGTCCGGGGGTCCGTTTCTAGCCAGTGACGCGTGCACAGCTTTTGTGTCCACAGGGCCTGCGAGGCAGCAGGGTGGAAAAGTGGGCCGGACACCGAGGTCAGGGTGTTTATGGGGCACCCACTGTTTATGCAGTGATTGTTTGCAGCCAGGCACTGCTCTGGGACCGGGGACACAGCAGGGACCCAAGTCTCAGGTCTCAGGTCACACTCTGCTAGCCCACGGGTTAGGTTCACATGGCATTATCCCCATTTTACAGAGGAGGAGAAGGAGGCACAGAGAGGTTGCTCAGCATGCCCGAGGGCACACAGCAGGTCAAAGAGTCTGGTTTCACATTCAGCGCCCTGACCGCCACCTCTCCAAACGGCCACCGCGGGCTTCTTTCTCCGGGTCCTTCTGAGGTGTTCGACTCTCAGAGTCAGAAACCCTCCGTTTCCAGAGACCTGGGGATCGTGCAGACCTGGGCCAGGCGCAGGGTCCGCCACCCACCTCTTAGGACAGTGGTTCCCAGCCTCGCTTAGGGACCTTCCCCAGAGCCCAGGCGACACCCTCACACCCGGGAGACCCTGCTTCAGTTGTGCCGGCTGGAGCCCGTCGCAGGCGCTGTGCTCCTGGCGGTTCTCATGAGCAGCCGGAGACAAGAACCTCCGAGACCCGGGAGGAGCCCGCCCGTCAGCCTTCCGAGCCTGCCGTCCTGCAGACGCCGACTCTCGTGGAAGCTACGTCGTGTACTAGCTGACCATTTTTTTGCCTTTTCCCTGAGTTCCCGGTTCCCCCTTGATTTAAACAGTGCCCTGGCCTCTCCCCATCCCGTCCCACCCTCCAACTGCAAGAGGCAGATAAGAGGGAGCCCAGAGAACTAATTAGCATTTTAATGAAAGGAAAGGGGTGAGGAGAGGTGGGTGGGCCCGGAGGGCTTGAGGTCTGCTTGCACGAGGCTTTGCGAATTGTTCCCACCGAGGCACGAGGCATGGGTAAGAAACAGCACTAGGAAGTGACGCCCTGCCTGCTCGAAACAAAACCAGCCTCCCTCGCCTTGGGCCCCCATAGTTCCCATTCTGTTTAGTTGTCAGGCGGATTTAAATTTCTCTTTCAGTTCTGGTCGCGTGAAGCAGGACGTCCCTGTGGGATGCTAGCCTGTCGTTACACCAACTGCCGGCCATCTCGGTGGTGCAGGGGGCCCAGGGCGCGGTGGCGAGCGCAGGCAGAGAGGTGCTCACATGGCCTGGGCAGGACTAGGGGGCCGGGGGCATTGCCGTGAGGAATTCTAGCCCTAGGGTCCCCAGCTGCGCGCCTCTCAGATGTGACCCAACACATGGGGAAACTGAGGCGGGGGGGGGGGGGGAACACATGTCTCTGGTTCCTGAGCCAAACAGGAGCTGTGGTGGACAGTCCTGCACACGACGACCTCAGACTTCGGGGGGAGATATTATTGTTAAACTGTTGTTTTCACGCAAATTTCAGACCCGCTCACTAATTTTATATTTTTAATGGTCTTTAATTGTTTTTATTTATTTATTTATTTTGAGAGAGAGAGAGAGAGAAACAGAGCGTAAGCGGGGAAGGGGCAGAGAGAGAGGGAGACACAGAATCCGAAGCAGGCTCCAGGCTCTGAGCCGTCAGCACAGAGTCTGATGGGGCTCGAACTCAAGGCCCATGAGATCATGACCTGAGCGGAAGTCGGACACTCAACCGACTGAGGCGCCCCTCCGCTCACCATCAGAGTCCTCAGAGGTAAAAGGCAGGTGTTGCCGCCCCGGGTTCCCAGCTCAGATGCGGTGAGTTCGCTCCCCGCGTAGGCTGACTGGAGAGCTGCGCTGAGCTCCGGGTACCGTGAAGTCCAAGAAAGGCCCGACCCCCTCTCCTCGGGGCTCGCCTCTTCCTGAGTGGGGCTGCGGTGTTCCAGGCAGGAGAGTGACGGGAGTGCATCATCCCTAGAAAGGCCGGGGACCAAGGAGAGAATGATGGGAGGAAAGCGGGCGAGGAAGCCGAGGGAACACCACCAGCTCGGGGCTTGTATAGCTTATGCAGAGCGATTCAGGGATTTGCCCCCGAGCAAGGCCCCCGGGCACCCAGCTTCCTGGCGTCACCATCAGGGAAAAGGGACCTTCCCTTGGGACTGCCGTGCATCTGAGAGGTTCCTGAGCAAGGCCCCAGGGAGAGTCTGCCTATCCGTCGAGCCCCTTTCCTCAGTGACCCCAGAAACTTCCACGGACGTCAGGCCATCAAGCGCTAGATTTGAGGACTTGGTCATCAGCGGAGAATACGAGGGGGGGGGCAAACCAGAGCCAGAGGAAACGGCTGTCTCACGAGCCCGGGACCCGCCAGGCTGTTCACCTCCGTTGCGCCCCGTTCCCAGCACGGCCAGGAAGAGGGGCGTCGCTCCCCCATTGTGTCGGTAAGGACACTGCACTCGGAGCGTCTTCGTGAGCTTCGCCCTGTGAGACAGCTCCGCCAAGACCGCGAGCTTCGGGGCGCCTGCGCGGCTCCTTCGGTTAAGTGGCCCGACTCTGGCTTTCGGCTCCGGTCACCATCTCACTGTTTGTGAGATCGAGCCCCGCGTCGGGCTCTGTGCTGACAGTGCGGAGCCTGCTTGGGATTCTCTCTGCCCCTCTCCCGCTCACGGTCTCCTTCGAAAAACAGAAGAAAAAGAAAAAACAAAAAAGACGGCGAGGTTCACAGCTGCAGCGCAAGCTCCAGGCAGAGCGCACGTATCTGTGGCATCTGCTACGGCGCACGTGATAGACGTCACTAATCTGTCGCAGCGGGTGCGGGTCCCCGGCTCACCGCCGGCACCTACACGCAGCGCCGGGCGTGTGACAGGGCGCGGCGATACCAGCTAAGCGGGTGACCGAAGCGAGCGGGTGAATGGCGAGCTGTAGCAGGCCTGCGTGGCCTCAGCCTACAAACCTCGTCTTGTCCCCTCCCACCTGTAAAAGGGGACAGCCAGCTCCCCAACTCTCTTGTTTGCTTCCTTCCTTTTTTTTTTTTTTTTTTTACAGCGGTCTAATTCCCAAACAAGATTACCCATTAACCCTGTAAGTGAACAATCCAGTGCCTTTTAGTACATCCACCGTGTCAGGCAGACGTCTCCACCGGCTCCAGAACCTTCTCCTCACCCTGGGCAGAAACCCCACGGCCCCCTCTCCCCAGTTCTGGCCACCGCAGATACGCCTTCTCTCCCTTTGGAAGGGCCTGACCTAGAAGTGCCAGACACCCGCAGTCAGCGTGCGGCCTCTCCTGTCTGCATTCCGCGCTGAGCCTCACGTTTCTGGGGCTCCAACACGTGGTAGCCTCTGTCAGCACGTCGTTACGGCGGAGGAAGACCCCGTGTGAGGCCGCACCCCGCCTGGTTGACCCGCGCGGCCGTCGGTGCTCCCAGGGACGGCCGTCGGTGCTCCCACGGGCGGCCGTCGGTGCTCCCACGGGCCGCCGTGAATAGTGCTGCCGTCGGTGTGCACGCACGCGTAGTTGTTCGAGCTCCCATTTTCCGCTCCCCGGGCTGCGCGCTTAGGAGTAGAATTGTTGGACCACGCGCTGAGTCTATGCTTAACTTTTCGGGGAGCCCGTAACTCTTTTTTGTAACTTTTTTAATGTTTTTATTTTTTGTAATGTTTTATTTAGTTTTAAGAGAGACAGAGAGAGAGTGAGAGCAGGGGAGGGGCAGAGAGAGAGAGGGAGACACAGAATCTGAAGCAGGCTCTGGACTCTGAGCCATCAGCACAGAGCCCGATGCGGGGCTTAAACCCATAAGCCACGAGATCATGACCTGAGCTGAAGTTGGACGCTTAACCGACTGAGCCACCCAGCTGCCCCTAATGTTTATTTTTGAGAGAGAGAGACAGAGAGCAAGCAGGGGAGGGGCAGAGAGAGAGGGAGACACAGAATCCGAAGCAGGCTCCAGGCTCTGATGAGCCGTCAGCACAGAGCACGATGCAGGACTTGAACTAATGAACCAGGAGATCGTGATCTGAGCTGAAGTTGGAGTCTTAGCTGACTGAGCCACCCAGACACTGCTGTTTTTCTTTAATGTTTATTATTTTGAGAGACAGAGAGAGAGCAGGGGAGGGGCAGAGAGAAGAAGAGAGAATCCCAAGCAGGTCAGCACAGAGCCCCATGCAGGACTCAAACTCACGAACCGTGAGATCATGAAATCAAGAGTCAGACACTTGAACCAAATGAGCCCCCCAGGCGGCCTGGAACCCCTAACTCTTAAGGACTGGAGGTGTGGGCCCTGGTCTCTGGCTCCCTCCCTCTCCTCCCTCACCCCAGTAGGTGACCCCCCACGTGCCCGGGGAGCCCCCCTCCTCAGCTCCCAGTGACCCCCGCTTCACACTGATGTGCCGAGTGCTTGTTCCCACCTCGCACCCCCCAGCTCCGGGACCGGGCGGGGCAGGGCCCTTCTGAATAGGACGGGAGAGCTGGGCCTCCTCCCCCGTGGAGGAGGGTCTCCGGGAGACCTTGTGCCTCATCGTTTCTTCCAGCCCTCTGTGCTCCCGTGCCCCGGACGCCCTCCCCGGACACCCGACACGCACCCATCGCACGTCTCGTCGTGGGGAGCGCTTGCTCAGGCCGTCCCTCCCCCTCCCTCGGCGGCTACTGAAAATCTGCTCCCCTTTGAAGGGCAACCCCTGTGACCCCTCACTGGCATCGCAACGCCCCCGCCAGACGCATCTGTCCGTGTTCCCACGGCGCCTCGCTCACATGCACAGACGCCGTGATTTCACCCTGTCTTAGGCAGAATCACTTGTTGACCGTGAACTGGAAAATTTTTACATACATATCTCGGGTTATTTTAAGGTTTTATCGGCGCGAAGGAGAAAGCAGCCTAGTACATTAAATTCTCCCTTCCTCCCCCCGCCTCCGTCCCCCCCTCCCCCCCGCCACTAAGTCATGAGTTTCAGAAAGACAGGAGCCCTTTATCGTCTCAGGACTTACATAATGCGGTGCCTCGCCTGTAGCAGGTGCCTAATTAATTGTTGTTGATTGAATTAGTGCGCCCGAGAGAGTGAGCACACGACAGCGACTCTTCTGATGGTCGGGGGCCTATTGTGCTGAGCATTCCCGCCCGACGGAGATCGGGTTTCTGTTATAAGGTCAGTCTCGACTGCGGGCCACCGAAATGTCACCACGACGACGTATTTCCCACGGTGACATTTTGTCATTGAAAGGGTCGCAGGTGTGCCGCCTACTCTGGCAGAGCATTCAAATGTTAATCCGCGAGTTCTCCGAGATTTTTGCCTTTTCAAACACGTGTTTAATGGAAATCGCAGTGTGTGGAGTCTTAAGGACTCCCGCTTGAGACAGATGGTTTTGAACGAGAGACGGCAACGGCTCTTTCGACATAGTTCCCTTGCCGCTAAATTAACAGGCTCGCTTTGAGCTGGACTTGCCGGAATAGATGGAGAGAGAAAAAAGTCCGCTGGGTGATCACGGAAAGAGTGGGTTCTCAGTTAATTTATGGTCGCCCGGTCCACGCCCATGCTTTCCTCGGTAACCTTTCCTCTGGCGAAAAGCAACGACTAGAGAGACCTTTGTCTTCATCGAGCCCCGGTGTCTACTGCGGCCAGGTGCCGCGTTCCTCGCTTAATTAATCGACGCTGGAGCGAGTAAAAAAGCGAGGGCTTCGGGGTCAGACGGTCCCAGGCATTCCCGTCACCAAGGCCAAGTACAAACCCCTCCAAGCTTCCTTGCCCTCACCTCTGAAATGGGGAGACACCCTCCCCGCGGGATGGCTGGGCACACTGGAGGGGACGAAGTGCCCTTCCGAACGTCCCCCAGCCCCCCCAGACTACTGTCACTGCCACTCCGGAGGCGTCCCAGAACCCCCACCAGGAGAGAAGCCTTTAGCTTAGCCACCCTGCGGGCTCCGTCCCCTGCAGTGCTGAAGAGGGAGCCCACCAGCACTCCCACGCGCCCCCGAGGGCTGGGGCTCACCAGTCAGATACTCTGGCTGTGCCGTTAGCCGGACTGTGTTTGCAAGCCACAGAAGTCTAGAGGCTCAAGGAAGCTGAGGAGAGGAAGGAGGCAGGCGGCTGGGGTGGGATCTTTCTTCTGGACTTTGTTACCAAGGACGGGGAGAATGGGAACACTTCTCCCTCAGTCCTGAGTGTCCTCCAAATCCATTTGGAGGGACACGAACGGGCCTGACGCTCCTGGCTCTCCCCCGCCGCACCCGCTCAGCCCCAGGGAAGCGGGGACCGGGGTTCGCCCCAGCGCTGTCCAGCAGTGAGCGCCATGCACATGGCCAGGCTGGGCTCCGGGCCTGAGATGGAACCGGGGGCCCCGGCGTCCAGGGTCTGTGTCCTGTCCTGCAGCTGCGTCTCCCGTGGCACGTTCTGCACTGAAAGACCCTGTCTGCGTGCCCGCCGCCCTCGTGGGGGGCAAGGTGACTGCCCTCACCGCTCCCGGGACGCTGGCCTATCCCGGTCCGGTCAGCCGCAGACAGAGGGGGAGGTTTCTGAGAGCAAGGAGGTGTGGCGTGTAGAACAGACACCCCAAAAAGTACCTCCTGCACCCACTTCCCAGAGAGCGTGTCCACTGCCTCATCTGTGAGGAGGGGATAATGGCCCGGCCGTTTATCTCCGGGGCCGTGGGGGGAGACAGGGTGGTGTCCCCAGCACATCCAGGTTCTCAGGGCGTGACAGTCCTCCCAGGGCAAGCGCTGCCCCTGGCCGATCCTGGCGCTCATGCCCGGTGCCCGCCGGGGGGCCACACACAGTAGGCGCCCCGTGCATGTCCGCAGAATGGGTGCGACCTCCAGCCAGCGCCGTCCGCCCACCCTCCTGTGTTCAGTCTTGGCCTCTAATAATACAGGCCCGACGTCCATTAGCTCCGGGGGCACCGGGTTGGGAGGCCCGCCAGCCCCTCATCCTGAGCCTGGGGCCAGAGGCCCACACAGTACCCCCCCTACCCCCGCCCCGGGCCGCGAAGCCCGCCTGTCACCGCCAGCTGGCCCTTCCTCCGCACTGCCATCGAGTCGGGGCTCTGTTGCAGGGTGAACGAGGGACATCTCTGACTCGGTGACTCTGGGGTCGCACGGATCTGCTCACAGACCCTCTCTTAACCTCTCTGTGCCTCGGTTTCCTCATCCGTACAAAGGGGACCACGGAGCGTCTTCTCGGGCCGTCCTAACAACAAATACTGATAGCCCCGCACGCAGAGCCTAGCGCGGCGTGCAGCTGCAGAAAGGAAACGGGCCCGCGAGTCGGGAGAACGGAAGGGCTCCGTCACTGTTCTGAGGCCCCCACAAGACTGAAAAGACACACTCCGGATCACACAGCAGGAAGTTAGCAAGAAGACCCACAACCCGAAAGCTGCAGGGGAGCGTACCTGAATGGCGGCCTGGGGGTGCCGTGGGAGAGGCCATAAAGGAAAGCAAAGTTGGGGGGGGGTGTTGCTCCAGGCCCAGGACTTGGGAGGGGTCTGGAGGGAATCAACAGACTATAGCCTGGGAGCTGAGCACCCTCACTCCTGGGGTTCGGAACAAAGCCCCGCATCCCAGGAGCCCCCTCTGTCTCCAGCAAACCCCTGACGGTTGGCCACGCCGGAGACGCGCACTCCCCAAAATGGACCACCGGACACTGCACTGGGTCCCGGGATCCCCAGAGCCCCAGGGGACCGATGTTCTGTCTGGGGACAGGGCAGGGTGATTCCCAGCTGCTCTGAAGCCTCCTCCATCTGAGCCCCACCCACCCCCCCATCTCGCGGACTGGGCTTGCTTGTCCCCGGGTGGATGACACACTGAGCCTGTCAGCTCGTCCCAGAGGGCTCCCAAGCCAGCTCTGTCCAGTTTTCCATCTAGGAAATATGCATGATGGTCCCGCCTGGGATGCGGTCAGGTCCACTGGAAACACCTGTGAGGGGACTTTTATTTCAGTAGTCTCTGCCCCCGAAGGTGGGTCTCAGACTCACGCCCCGAGATGGAGAGTCACATGGGGCTCCGCCTGAGCCAGCCAGGTGCCCCCGGCCTTGTTCAAGTGTCCGTTCAGCAGGAAAGCACAGGTCGTGGTGTCAGAAGAACCTTCTCCACGACGTGGGAGATCGCAGGGCGTGGGATTCTGGGCCGCAGGAGCGTGCCCTCGGCCGGCCTGACTCTGCATTTCTGATTTCTTTCAGGGCGGCAGCGTGCACGGGGAGCCCTGTTCCGGACAGAGAGGATCATGGCTCTCATGTTGCTCACCCGACGGCTGGCCTGCCCCTTCCGGCGCCACTACCGCCTGCTCGCGCCCAGTAAGCCCCGGGGGGTCTTGGCCAGAACCGGTCCTGACGGGAAACACAATCGGGACTGGGGATTCGGGGCTGGGAGAGCCCCGGCGGGCAAAGGGGCCGGCCAGCCAGCGCTTCTGGGGCTGTTCCCGCCCCCTGCCCACACGCACACTAAACCTGTCCCCGTCACCACTCCCCGTCTCCCGTCTCCGCCACGTGCTCCTGTCCCTGGTGAACGGCTCTGGGTCGGGCAGGAAGCTGCCCTCCGGCTGATCTGGAGGGGTGGCCCCAGCAGCCGGGAGGGGCCGGGCTGTCCTCACAGGGACTACTGGGGGAAACACACGGCCGAGCTTGCTGCCAGGAGGCAGGAAGGCCACCAGCATCCTTGTGACTGACCTCAAGACCAAGTGGCTTCCAGGGCGGCCGTCTCCCTCACCTCTGCCCACCCGCCCCCAACCGGCCCTTGGCACCATCCGCCCTGCTGGCCGGTCTCTGTGTCTCTGCGGGGCTTCTGTTTCTCTCTGCCTCACTGAGCCCAGGCACCCTGCTGGCACCATCTCCCGAGACCTCCCTCCCTCCCTTCCACGAGGAAGGCACGCATGAAGCCCATTTTACAGGGGAGAAAGCTGAGGCTCAGAGAAGTGAAGTCACACGGCCAGAAGGCAGGTCAGGCCGGCTGCAGAGGTGGGCTGTCATCCCTCCTCCACATGCCTCCCCGGGAATCCCAGAGACACGGGGTTGGCCGTGGCCTCCTGTGGGTACCCTGCACCCCCCATCTGTCCCAGCTCTCTCAGCACCCCGTGCTTTGTCATCATGGTGTCCCTCTGTTGGTCTCGTCTGCCTTCTGAAGGCAAAGTGCTGCCTGTGACCTTGGTCTGCGTCTCGAATGCTGGGGTTTAGGTCGTGGGAGGGGTAAGCAAGCAAGCACGCTCTCCCACGCAGGCAGGAGCATTAGCAGGTGTTATTTTAAAATACACCTTTTAGGGGCGCTGGGGGGCTCAGTCGGTTGAGCGTCCGACTTCGGCTCAGGTCATGATCTCACGGTCTGTGAGTTCGAGCCCCGCGTCGGGCTCTGTGCTGACAGCTCGGACCCTGGAGCCTGCTTCAGATTCTGTGTCTCCCTCTCTCTCTGCCCCTCCCCGGCTCATGCTCTCTCTCTCTCAAATATAAAATTTAAAAACACATAAAAAATTAAAATGAACCTTTTACCTTGGGTTAATTTTACAAGCACACAGAAGGTGCTAAGATAGTGCAGACAGGTCCCACGTGCCCCCGCGTCCCCCCTGGTTGCCACCTTACAGTGCTAGGATGTTCTGGTCAGAAACTGAGAAGCTGACCTTGTACATGACTGCTTCCCGGACTCCGGACTTCTCTGTGGATTTCCCCGGTTTTTCCCTTAGTGCCTGTTCCCGGCCCAGCATCCAGCCCGAGTTCCCACAGCGCGCTCCGCGGTCCCAACTACCCGGTATCCTCCGGTCTGTGACCACGTCTGTCTTCCCTCGTTCTTGACCCCGAGAGCCTCGAGAAGTCCGTAGGTTTGAGGTTCTGTTTTATTTCCTTCAATTATAAGAGAAGCATGTTAACGCTTACCCACTATTATGTTAAAAATAAACCCAACGCGGACCGAGGAGACCCGAGGGGTGTGCTCCTAGCGGGAGAGTCGTAGCCAGTACTGCCGAGCGCCCGCTGGGTGCCGAGTGCCGTACCAGGTGCCGAGGATGCCCCGGTGACGAGAGCGTGGCCCCGTGGGGCTCTAGCCTGCTGGTGCACGTGGCTCCGCCTTTGCAGGCCATTCTCGAGGACGTTGGAGCCCTCCCAGCGAGACCACCGGGGAAGAGCCGCATACCACCCAGCGGGCCTCACCCGCGGGCAGAGCTCCGAGCCTCCGTTTCCCATCAGGAGAGTGGGGACAGTGCCGGGGTCCTGCCTGCTTCGCACATTTCTCGTATCAGAAGGAACAGTTCGGGGGCGCCTGGGCCCTCGGTTCTCTCAGCAGGCACGCCTGCTCTCAAAGAATAAATATTTTTTTAAAAAAAGAAGGAACAATTCATGCCACAGCCTTTCGCTTATATTTATACAAGCATGAATAGGAAAAAAAAAAAAAAAAAAGAAATGACCAAATCACCGTTATCGGGTCTGCATTTTCTTGGTCAGAGTTGAGTCTTTTTTTGGCACACTTGTGCCAAATTTAGAGCCCCGTACAGGGAGGTTTTTTCTCTAGCCTATCAATTTAACATGTCTAATATGATAGAGAGGCGATAGGTAGGTAGGTAGATAGGAGTTTTTTAATACTAACCCACGGTGTTGGCAAAGATACAGGAACATGTGTGCTCATGCAGTGCAGATGGGGAAGTAGCAATAAGGAAATGGATTTTTATGGTTTTGTTTTTTTTTTAAGTAGGCTTCACACCCAGTGCAGAGCCCAATGCGGGGCTTGAACTCATGACCCTGAGTCAAGACCTGAGCTGAGATCAAGAGTTGGATGCCTAATGACTGAGCCACCCCGCTGCCCAAAAGAAGTAGTTTTAAAATGGTAGTTAACCTCTAACCCATTTAGTCCCCTGGGAGAGGAAGGCCGGGAGGCTCAGAGAAATTATGTAACTTTCTCAGAACCTCAGTGCTGGCAAGTGGCTGAACCTGCTTAGCTTTGAGCTAAGCCAGGCTGGTCCCAAAACTTGCAACCGTAACCATTACAGTCGTTATTTATTGCCATGTAACAAATAGCCCTAAGAGCCGGGGAAAATAATGTACATTTATTATGTCACGTTCATGGGGTTTAGGAGTCTGTGGGCAGCCAGGCGCGTGCTCTGGTCTTCCATGAGGGTACGGCTGAGCTGTTAGCCAGGGCCGTGGTCTCATCGGAAGACTCACCGTGGAAGCCGAGCTTCCAAGCTCACTCCCGTGGTGCCGGCTGGATTTGGTGCCACACGGACGTCCCCACAGAGCGGCTCACAGCCTGGCACCTGCGTCCCCCGGAGGGAGGGAAAGCAGGAGAGTGCTTCAGCCCACCACCGCTCCCGTGGTGTTCAGGTGTTTGTGTGGATCGCTGTGGAGCCCTTAGACACGGCGGCTCGTGGCTCAGACCGTGCTCCCAGCGGTACTGTTTCATGCCCCTCCCCCACCTCCCTGAGAGCGGGTGAAGGGAAGGGCTGGAACTTTGCTACTTGGAGGCGCACCGCGCACAAGCCCCTCTGGCCATGCCAGACCTGCGGTGCAATTTGGCCAAAGACCCGAACAGCCGGGAGGGAGAGCTCCCCGCCCCCTTCGGAGAACCAGAGCGCCCAGGAGAGTAACGGAGAAGGAGACCCCTGAGGGCAGCCTCAGGCCCTGCGGTCTCAGCCCGGCAGGTGCAGACACGGGCGGTGCTGAGTGGAAGGACCGCCGGAGTATTAGAAGGAAACGAGGAGCCGCCGGAGAGGGACCGTCCCTGTGTCTCCATCATCCACCCGAGTCCCTCTCCGGGGACCCCCGTCTCCTGCTTCCCAAGTTCGCTCCAGACGCCTCAGCTCAGGTGAAACGAGACCCCACGTCCCCTGAATGAGACCAGACTGGGAATGCCGTGCGGCGTCCGAGGAACTACTGCCAGCTCATAGAACGGCGACGGTCGTCAACTTCTCCTGCCGTCACCGCAAACACTGTCCTTCTCAGGGCTGACAGAAGGTCTCCGGGAGCCGAGCCAAGAACCGAAGTTCTCCACGGAGCGAGGAAATGCCAGGAACAGGGGGAAAGCCCCCTCTGCACAACAGCCCCCCGAACCTAAAAACGGTGAAGAGCCACCCAGAGGCAACAGCGGGTCTTCCAAGATTGTCGTCTGCACGGGGCACCCCCTTGGACAAGGACCCCCACCCGCCACCGACCAGGCTGCACGGCAGGCAGAGCCCGCTCCCACCCCCTCCGGAACGAGGGGAAGCGAGGAGGCGAAACAGGAAGGAGAAGGCCCTGCGGGCTGCCCGCGCTCCTGAGAACTGTGACACCAAACAGGGTGCGTGAACCGCTCAGCCTGCAAGGCAAGTGAAAACAGGAAAGCCACCCGAAGCGGGCAGAGTCACAGCCCTCTCGTGGGAAGTGCCCCAGACCAAGGGCACCAGAGGCGAGAAGTCCTAGAAGTTTCAGTCCTCGGTTTCAAGGAGCGGCCGCGGGTTCTTCTGGACCTGGGACGAGAGAAACCAGACAGGCATTCTGATTTCCTTTTTTTTTTTTAATGTTTGTTTATTTTTGAGACAGAGAGAGACAGAGTATGAGTGGAGGAGGGGCTCATGGAGAGAGAGAGGGAGACACAGAGTCCGAAGCAGGCTCCAGGCTCTGAGCTGTCAGCACAGAGCCCGACGCGGGGCTTGAACTCACAGACTGCGAGATCATGACCTGAGCTGAAGTCGGAGGCTTAACCGACTGAGCCACCCAGGTGCCCCCAGACAGGCATTCTGAAGAGGATATTTGAGACCCCACAGAGCAAAACCCATTAGAAACTTCTGGCATTAAATGCAGGGAATGGATCCCCCCCCCGCCGAGGGCCCCAGCACACATGAAAGGGAGTGAGTGACCTGTGTTCTGCGGCTGCAGCCCTGGTCAGTCGGCCCATGCCCACGGCATCCGTCCTGGCGACCGTGCATGAGTCTGTGAAAGTCACAGTCACGCAGCGACTGTGGGGACTCTCCTAGGAAAAGCGATGGAGAAACGTGTCCCTGTCTGTGAGTTACACTCCCACCAGCGACTGCACGCTTACGGAGGACACACGTGCCTGCGTGCACGACCATCCGGAAAAGCCTGATTTATACCGGCTCCTCCGATGCCCGTACTCGGGCTGTGAGGCCGACCAGCTGCAGAATCTCCGCCGTCGGCGGCACGGTGACTCTCTGATCTCTTTGGCGTTTGTAGCTCATTCAAAACCACCGTCCGCGGGCTTGCTGACCACACGAATCCAAACGTCCAAACCCCGACACGTCACTGGAAGAAGCGTGATGCTCTTCTCGCTGCTGGGAAACGATCCAAAGAGGCCGACGACGTGCTGCGGATGACACAAACCGATTCAGGGAGCCTCTGGCCTCGCGTCTTGGGAAGCGGTTTCCAGCCGGGGGCGCCACCAGGAGGCGTCCGGGCTCCTGTGGGGGTGAGAGGTTACACGGCACGCTCTCCCTGGAGGGCTGTCGACTGAAACGGACTGTACGGAACGATACTTCTCTGAAACAGCAAGGAATACAGTAACTCAGGCTACTGCTATTCTCCACGTGTTTTTTCAAGACAGAGATTTTAATTGGTTAAAGAACACAATAAGCGGGTGAACCGTTGGGGAGGGGGAGATTCTTTAACAGAAGAGCAGAGCACACAGCTCCGACTGAACTCGACCTTGACTTTGGGCCAGGCTCACATACGGAGCCCTTGCTGTTCAGGAAAACGGCATTCACTTATTACCCTCAGTATCAAGATCAAGAGGACACTAAAAACACTTGATGGCTGTTTTTGTAATAGCTTGGAGTTAAACATTGACTGTAGTTCGGTGAGGCCGCGCGGGGGCCGGCATCGTTATCAGAGGCAGAGGGCTGGCGGGACTCCCCCACGGCCGCTCTCCTGTGCTGCGTCGTTCGTGGAGGGAAGTGCTGGACGGTTCCGCGTTAACCGAACTCCCTCGGCCCCTTTGCGCCTCCGGAAGGTTGTTTGACCTCAGACGTTTCATCTCAAAGACCGGCACTAGATGACAGGAAGGACGGCGTCCGTGACACTCGCGGCGTCTGGGAAAGGGCAGGCCAGACGGACAGGTTTTCAGCCCAGCTGCTCACTAGCTGTGTGACTCTGGGTAGATGAGTTGACCGTTCTGGGCTCCAGCGCCGCCTTCTGTACCACGGGGAGCAATCGCAACGTCTCCCTCCCAGAGGGGACTGAAGCTTAAGGGAGGCGCCCCACGCGTTGTGCTCAGGACGCCGCCCGGCACGCTCGCCAGAAACGCCCGACGCGTGAACATGCCTGCTCACGTGACTTGACGGAAGAGAGCCCAGGGAATCTAAACCGTGTTCTTTCCTCTCGTGGCCGATGGCTTCATACACCATCATCAAGAGAACATTCTTTGTATTGGTATTTCGTTACTTTCCTCTACAAGAAGTTGACGTCGAGATGGCGTCGGAGAAGCAAAAGTATCGGACGTGGGTTCACATCCTGGCGCCTGCGGCGCACAAGCTGTGCAGCCTTGGGAACGTCTCTGCGCCTCGTCTATAACCCGAGAACCATCTCTCAAGAGGGTCGCGGAGGAATTGAACCGGAGATTGGGAGTTGGCCCGCCTAGCGCACAGTGGGGCTGAATCCGTGTTCGCTCCCCCTTCTCCCCTTGTCCGACAGCACGGTGGCCAGCAAACCGACCGGGCTGTGGGTTCCAGGATCTCTGCCCAGAGGCCCTGGGCCCTCTTCCGTCCACACCTGCGAAGACTTGGCACGTGGACGGAACCAGTGCTCTCGGTGCAGACCTGTGTGTCTGCGTGACGTCTGGCTTCCACCCCCGATCCCCAGGGACGGGTGCTCGCCCTCTCTCCTCTCCCCTCCCTGCGTCCGCCCACACCCTGGCGTCCCCATACGTGTAACTCCACGCGACCCTGCTCACCCCTGTCATTTCCCGGACACCCTTTCAGCCGCGGCTCCCACCGGGACCTGCGTCCGGGGCCGGCGTTTCCACCTTGCAGACCCCAGGACGTCTGAGTCCCACAGCGCGATGTCAGGACACGTTCTGGAGAAAGGAAGAGGGGACTTACATGTCCCCCGTCGGAGGACAGCTTGCACACTTTGAATTTTGCACACACATCCCCCTTTACTGGAAACAAAGCAAGAACGGCACCAGTTAAGAAGTGTTTTTGTCCAAACATGCATCCCCGTGTTGTGCAGGTCCGGCCGGGATCGGTCTGGACCGGTAGCCCTGAGTTCTGACCGAGGAAGAAATAAACGGCTTAATGTAAAAAAGAAGTCACTGATACACTCCACGACCTTGTGGCTCTCTGCTAATGGAGCAGACTCTGTAGGGACTCCCTTTCATTTTCAGATCAAACAGAAGACAATAAAGCCGGCTGCCTCATGCCTCAAAGTACGGGAGGGCGTTCCGTAATTAAGTCAAAAACCCTCTTTGATATCCAAAGCCATTATGGAAAATTAAGAATGCATTTAAATATGTTTCTTAATACCATGGCTTTGTACAGTTTGGCAAGCTGTGTGTGTGTGTGTGTGTCTGTGTGTCTGTGTGTGTGAGAGAGACAGAGAGAGAGGGAGAGGGAGTGACAGAGAGGGACGGAGGGAGAGACAGATCTAGAATGGTCCTTCGCATCTCAGTTTTGGTTTTCTCTCCAACGTGTAACGGAAACAGTAATACCAAGCGTCCAGTGATGCCCTGGTCGAACGCGGACGTGGCGAGAAAGAGGAAGGACCGTTTCCTGGCTACACATGTGTGCCGGGAAGGCCCAAGCCGCACAGAGACATCGGAGGGGCCTCTGGGGGTCACTGGCGATCAGTCACCTCACGCTTGTCGTGGTGGGTTCGCCACAGCTGTGTTTTAGTCAGGAATCGAGACTGGAGGCGCCTGGGCGGCTCGGTTGGTTAAGCGTCCGGCTCTTGGTTTTTGGCTCAGGTCATGATCTCACCGTTCATGAGATCGCACCTGCCTCAGGCTCTGCGCTGGCAGCTCAGAGCCTCCTTGGAATTCTTTCTCTCCCGCTCCTTCTGCCCCTCTCCCACTCTCGCTGTCTCTCTCAAAGTAAATAACTAAACTTAATATAAGGAAATTTTAGGGGCGCCTGGGTAGCTCAGTGGATTAAGCGTCTGACTTCAGTTCAGGTCATGATCTCAACGATTCATGAGTTAGAGCCCCACAACGGGCTCTGTGCTGACAGCTCAGAGCCGGGAGCCTGCTTCGGATTCTGTCTCCCTCTCTCTCTGCCCCTCCCCGCCCCCCGGCTCATGCTCTGTCTCTCAGAAATGAATAAACATTCAAAAAAATTTTTTTTTGATATTTTTAAAGATTTGGGATTGAGGGCGCCCTTCACCTCAGCCACATGCTGAGCTCCAAGGCCTTGCGGGTCTAGCCTGGGAGCTCCCCTGTCTGCATTTACTTCCATGCAGAAGTGTGACTTGTCCCTAAAGCTTTTTTTTTTTTTTTTAATAAGAAGCATCTGGAAGTGGGGACCCCCTGCATTCAGCCACTTGATTCTTCGCTCCTGGGTGGTTTCTGGGTGTCACAACTAGGGGCACAGCTCAGGGGGAGGTGATGCTGGCACCCAGTGGGTGGGGGTGCCGCAAGACATCCTCCCGGGCACAGGACGGCCCCGGCGCAGAGTGACCTGGCCCCGAGGGCCCGGAGTGCTGACGAGGAACTCTGGTCTCCGTGTGCGTTCGGATATACGTTTGGATATGGATTAAATTTGGCAAAATTTGGGTAATTCTTATAGTCTGATCTTTCGCATGCTAATGGCCTGGCCGTCTTTCCACGTCCGCCAATATTCAAACTGCCCACCTCGGCACTAGGAACAGATGCATCACGTTGCATTGTCCGTGAAATGGTACAATACGTCACATTCTGTTTAGCTGCCCTCCACCGTTTTGTCTTTTTGCTAAAAAACAGTGCTGGGATGAATATTTTAACCTACATTTTTGTGTACGAGTCCCAATATTCTCTTAGGACGAATCCTGAAGTGAGATTCCTCAGTCGAAAGGAATAGGGAAGCAGCATTAGCTGGTACTCAGGCCACGGGACATGAGCGTGCCTGTTTGCCTACAACTTCGCTAGCCCTGGGTTTTCCTGTTTTTTTAGAATCTTTGGTGTTTTGGTGGTGCCCGGGTCTGGCCAGACACTGCATTTGGGGGTGGTCTGGCTCGGATGGGGGGGAGGTCCCGGGACGGGGTCCATGGGCATCTGTTAGGGCAGAATTCTCATAGCTACCGTCTCCAGGGATACTCAGCGTCTTTCTTTACTGCAGGCTCCAGACACGTCAGTCAGGCCGCAGCCAAAGTCGACGTGGAATTTGATTATGACGGGCCCCTGATGAAGACAGAAGTCCCAGGGCCTAGGTCTCGGGTGAGTTGAGCACACTTGAGTGGTGTTCTTAAGAACAGCGTGAAAGGGGTCCCTGAGGCAAGAACACAGCCGAGGCTAGAGACCTGTATACTTAGCTGCTTTCAGAGAGCTTACCTCTAGAGTTCCAGGGCATTCTGCCATAAGAAGTCAAAGAAGGCTTCTCAGAGAAAGTGTGTCCATTATTTGTTGTCACGATAATGCTGTGTAACAAACAAGCACAAAACCTCAGTAGCATACAGCTTGCTGATGCATCTGGGGTCAACTGGGAGTTAGCCAGGCACTCCGTTGGGTCCGTCGACGTGCCCGGGCGGATGACTGGCCACCGGTTGATCTAGGCTAAGCATGTCTTGGTCACTGCCGTGACTTGGCTCTGCTGTACGGCTCTGGTCCGCCAGCACGCTGGGCTGGGCTCGTCCTCGCGGTCACGGCAGAGGTGAGCGCGCGAGGGGTCTCTTGATGTCTAGGCTCCACACTGCTCTGCCGTCACTCCTGCCTCGTTCTGTTGGCCAAAGCAAGTCAGATGGCAATGCTAGATGGCACAAGGCAAGGATATCAAAGGCCCTTGATCTTGACCTTGAAGGATAAAAAGCAAAAATCCACCAAAGGAGTGCGTTTTGTTGTAGACCAGGTAGAGAGAGGCGTGCAGGGTGACAGGACATGTGAGACACACTGGGTAGCTCTGAGTCCCTGGAATAGATGTTCTTGCGTGAGACGGGAGAGCCACGAGATGGGTCTGATGAGGGAGGCTGGGGCTCATCCTCAGAGATGCTCAAAAACCTGCATGTTACACACCTCGGGAGGCTGACCAACCTGGACTCTGCGTTGTGACGTGCAATACTGTTCTAATGTTGGCACCTAAAAAATAAGCGTAAACCTTTTTAATACCCATTGGCTTTTTTCTCTGCAAGTTTTGTAGATTTTATCCACAGTGTCCCTTTTTTTTTTAACTGTCAAAAGATACCCCTTTTTGAAAATTAAGATAAAAACAGAGAGGGAGGCAAACCATAAGAGACTCTTAAATACAGAGAACAGGCTGAGGGTCGCTGGAGGGGAAGGGGGGATGGGCTAAATGGGTGATGGGTGTTAAGGAGGTCACTTTTCCGGATGAGCGATGGGTGTCCTATGTAGGAGATGAATCACTGGGTTCTACTCCCGAAGCCAAGACTACACTGTATGTTACTAACTTAAGAATAAAAAAGTTTAAAAATTAGAAAAAAAGAAGTTTATAACTTGTTTCTTCAGGTCTTCATTTCCTCATGAAGACTCCCACGTCACATAGAATTTAAGTTTGTATGCTTTTCTCCTGTTAAAACAGAAAGAAAAAGATAGGCCTTTTGTCATTGTAACTATGCAACAATTTTATGAATCTGGAAATCTTTGTACTAATGCAAGTCATCGTAGTTATTTTGATAGTGTTTTGCTAACAAAAGGAGAGACCTTTTCATGCATCTTTCTCTGGGGGAGGGGGCAGATTTTCATTTCATACTGGAGAAATACCTGCAATCATTTTTATATTCTTGTCATTAATAATGGTTTCTATTTTTATGTGGAACTATATCGTTTCATGATGCTAATTGCTAAAGTTGCATTTAGGCTGGATTATCTTTAGAGATTAAATGCTTGGAATAGCAAAGCAACTGGGTCCCAACTCCCAATTTATAATTACCAATTTCTATATGCACATGTGGTTTATGGAGTGTTTAGATTATAATTATAAATGGTTCTTTGATGTGCAAGTTTCTATTTTCAGTTGATTTTATTTTTTCTAATGGGGTGTTAAAGCCTTTTCTTTTCTCAAATAAAAGGGAAACTTAGGCTTTTACGAGCACCAGATAAAACCCGTTCGCTCAAATTTCTTTTGTTAAATATTTTAGTTTATTTTATTATCATTTTCCAAGTTGCTAATTGTCTGCTATCCTGGTAATGTAACTGGCAGGAATAGTTTCCTGCCAATTATTGATATTAAGAAATTTTTAGATATTTTTAATATTGTTGGCTAATTGACTGAAGTTATTGGTGTAAGTGGTGGGGAGGGGACGCCCCAAGACCTGGGAAGACATGAAAGACCTGTAGGCAAGAGTGTGTCCTAATGCCTTGCTCTAATGCCTTGTTATTCTTCCCTGCAGGAGTTAATGAAACAGCTGAATATGATTCAGGTAACTGAGGATGGGCGATAGCCTTCCCTCCACACTGCTCAGTTATGACTTAGCTGAGGGACACACTTCCTCTGTGCTGGCTCTTTAAAAAACAAATGCAACCGACTCTGTTCTAAACCTTTTTTTTTCCCTTCTAATTTCCCTTGTGATTTCTTCTTTGACTCATTTGTTATTTATGTGGTGTTTAATTTCCACTTTTTGGTGAGCTTCCCGAACTTCTTTCTTTTACTCATTTCCCATTTCATTTTGTTGTGGTTGGAAAACATACTTTGTGTGAACGCCATCCTTTCACTGAGGCTTTTGTATGGTCTGTCTTGGAAGACGCTCCCCAGGCACGTGAGGACAACACTACCACTATTGGGTGGCGTGTTCTGTAAAAGTGTCTGTGGGATTCATGGGCCGAGAGTTTTTTTAACTTTTTTAAATATTTCTTTTCAAGAGAGAGAGAGAGAACTGGGAGGAGCAGAGAGAGAGAGGGAGACACAGAATCCGAAGCAGGCTCCAGGCTCCAAGCTGTCAGCACAGAGTCCAATGTAGGGCTCGAACCCACAAACCACAAGATCGTGATCTGAGCTGACGTCAGATGTTTAACTGACCTAGCCACCCAGGCGCCCCTTCCTTACTAATCTTCTGCCTGGTTGTGCTATCCACAATCAAAAGCCAAATATTATTGAACTTGCCAGCTCTCTCTTATAACTATATGCTGCCCATTTTTGCTTCATGTATTTGGGGCTCTGTTATTGGGTGCTTACATGTTTGTAATTGTTATATCTTCTTAGTGGACTTCACCACCAGGAGCATTTCTGTTTCTTTGTTTTATAGTTGATTTTGTCCGAATGGTATAAACCATTTCAGCTTTCTTAGGATTGCTGTGCAAGTCATGTACCTTTCTCCATCCTCTTATTTTCAACATATTGTATTCCTGAATCAAAAGTATGTCTTGTGTAGACAGCATATAGTTGTATTTATCCAGTCTGACAGTTTCTGATTTTTTATCAGCTTGTTTAATGTGCGCATGGTTAATGTTATTATCCATATAGTTGTATTTACATTTCCCATTTTACCTTTTGTTCTCTGTGTGTCTCATATTTTTGGTTCGCCTTTTACTTTTTTTTCATTAAGTGGCTATCTTCTAGTGTACCGTTTTCACTTCTTTCGTAATTACTATATATTTTTTAGTTTTCTTCGTGGTTTCTCTCACGCTTACCATGTACATCTCAACATCAGAATCTTCTTCAGATTTATAACTGAACCTTTTGTCGTTGTGATAGATAAAACACAGAGAAGTTCATAAAATACTAATTCACCACTTAATAAACCATTATAAAGCAAACCATTCCTGTAAGCAACCAACGATCCCCTCTGGGTGACCAGAGAATGGGCAAGACATGGCTTACCTCACCAGTTTGAGCTTCATCCCGACAGACGGGGAACCTGGGCTGGCCCAGACTCAGCCTGGTGACCCTGAATCAGTCTCTACTGTCCCCAAGAATGCAGACGCTGTGCATTTTTTCTGCAATTACGAAGAGAGCCGAGGCAACTACCTGGTCGACGTGGATGGCAACCGGATGTTGGACCTGTACTCCCAGATCTCCTCCGTCCCCATAGGTGAGAGCCGGGAAACCCGCCCTCAGATGTGCGTCCTCTCTCCGTGAGTCGCAGCCGTCCTGACGGCACTTGCTCCCTCCAGCCGGCACATCCTGTGTGTTGCCAGACGCTTCCCTCGAGGGCAGAGAAAGAGACCGAGTCATGGGCAGAGGGTCTATGATAGGGACTTTAGATGTCCTCTCTCATTTTCTCTTCCTCAAAACCCTGCAGCGTGAGTATGTCTTGACAGACCCATTTTGTCGATAGGCGAGCAGGGCTCAGACGGGCTGGATGCCGCCCGCAGGGGACGCGCGGCCGGGGCGCGAACGCAGGTCTCCGGGCCCACAGCCTCCAACGTCAGCTGTCTTAGGTTAGGTCTCTCGGGAGAAGAGCTTGAGGCAGGGGTTCTGTGCAAGTCGCTTATTAAGGGCGCCCTCTCAGGAGATGGGGAGGGAGGGAAAGGCTAAGAAGGATGAGGTTTCAGCCAGAGACCAGCCCCAGCCCGAAGTGGGGGGGGAGGCCCTGGAGCATGAACTGCTCCCCAGCGTTGGTCCCAGGCTGTGCCAAAGAGGCTGGCCTTTTTGTACCCAGTGCCAGTCAGTCATTGCCCATTAGCTGCCAGCAGGAAGGACGCGGCTCATCTTTTGGACAAAGGGGCTTCCATCCTCCAAAGGGCAGATTTCCAGAGAAGGAGGCAGTGGGAGCCGTTCCCAGCCCCCACGCGGGCAGCCGGGAGAGGGGTGGCTGCCCAGGCAAGGTGAGCGGTGGGGCGCGCCGGCAGCGTCCGCCTCACCAGGCTCGCCTCCGGGCTCGCTGCTGGACGCGGGGCGGCTCGGGCTGACTCAGACACGCCGGTCGCTGCTGTGCTCAGTGGTCTTTGGGCCGAGCGTCTTGTCCGGTGAGGCCTGTCCCTTCGCGCGTGACGCCAGCCCCATTTACTTCCCATTGAGATGCAATTAGACACTAAGGTGACTCATTATTTTTGGGAAGCCCGTCCCTCAGAGATGCTTTGGCCTCTGAAGGCCTCCGGGGTTCTCTGACGTGCGCGGCCCCGTCCGTGTTCCGTGTCGGGGAGGAAGGGCCTGGCCCGCGGTGCCCAGGGTCGGACCCTGCTCTGCCACGTATCGGGCCCGGCCTGCGGGCCATTCTCTTCCCAGCCGGCTCCCCATCCTCCCGGCCCCCCCCAGCCCCCGAGGGCCTCCCTCACTTCTCGACCCCAGCCAGCCACCACGTGAGCGGGGTCCTGGGGGATCGGGCCGACACGAGTTGGGAAAACACTGGGGGTTCCGAAAGTTCCCCCCCGGCCATTGTCCCCCCCACCTCTAGTCTGGGAAGCGATCTTCTCTAACCAGTAACTACTGAGGACGTGCCGTACGCCGGGCATGTGGCTGAGCACCTCACACGCCATCCCGTTAGACCCTGGCGGCGCCGGTAACGTCGGGTCTTCCGTCATCGTCTCCACCTTCCCCCCGGGGGCCGGCTTTCAGGGGCCACGGGGTGTGTCCAGCAATTCCAGGGGGCCCAAGCATTTGAACCAGACAGTCTCTGCCTCCCGTGATAGCCGCCTCGCAGACGGCCACCCCTGCCCTGCCCTGCCCTGCCCTGCCCTGCCCTGCCCAGGGGTCCCACAGCTTTGAAAACCCTGGCATGGAGTTCTGTGACCAGACGGACTGGCTCTGCTCTCGTCTCTCCTGAAGCCACGAAGACAGGCCGCGTGTGTGGCTTAATAAGGTTTGCCTGGAACCGGCTTATCTACTGAGGCAGCAGTCATAAACACCCAGGCGGCACAGTAAAGAACCAGAACAGAAAGGCCTCTGCCCGCAATACCGTTGGAAAAAACCCACAGGAGCCTCCTTCCTTGACTAACAGACACGCTGCAGCCGTGGGCCCGGCAGGCCCAGAAGTGGGGCGAGAGGGCAGAGAGGCTGCTCACAGCTCTGTCCCCTGGGATCCCAGGTCCCCCCCCTCCCCACCCACCCCAGCCTACCCTCCTCCAAGGAGGCAGAGTGAAACCACGAGGCTCCTCAAGCCCCCTCACTCTGTGATGCCACAGAGGAGAAAGTCGGCCCAGGGTGGTGAGGGGCCTCCCCTCCCCTCTGAACTCGCTAGCCTCCTCTCGGGGGCAGAGCCTCTCTCCTTTCCGAGTAAGGTTATTTAAACTAAGAAGTGAATTGGTCTAAAGACAATCAGTCTCTCCTGTTGCGAAGGCTCCGGGCTCTTGCCCCTGTCACAGATCTCCACGTCCCTCGTTCGTTCCCCTGGGGTCCGCTGGAGGGTCTTCCGATCCGGTCTCCTGGCCTCTGTGCCCCCCCACCCACCCACACTTGGCCGTCCCGCGGGAGTCATGGCCAGCACTGGGAACGAGGAACAGAAGCTAGAAGCTTCGAGGCTTTGCGGCCAGGGCGCTCTGGCCCTGGTGCGTTTCCGACCTTTCCGATAAAGGCCTCCGCCGACGGCGCATCTGCTGGGCACGGCGGGCTTTCTCCTGCTCAGGGCTCCCGGTGCGTGTTAGGGTGCTTTCAAGACTGGAGATGGCAGAGTGTCACGGTGAAGATGCGTGTGCGGTGGTCTATACAGGCGTGTGGAGGGCGAATTCACAGCGGGACAGTCGCTGAGTCAAAGGGTACCCTAAGCCCCGTCATGCCGGGCGGCCGAGGCAGCGGGGCTCTGGGAAGCAGCGAGCGGACGAAGGGTCGGGTGTGCGGCTCACAGGGCTGCAGCCTGCATCGGTGATGCGCTCAGTTCCTGAGCAAACGGGTCTCGCGATTTGACTCCAGCAGCGACCCTGGGAAGGAGGTGAGGGCCGTGGCTGGTCACACTGGCCCCGGGGAAGCCCTCCCAGCCCTGGTCCCGAATGTGCCTTAACCCTGCGTTCACCGCCCCGCCTGGGGTTCTAGCCTGGTAGGGCTCACACTCGGGCTTCAGGATGGACAAGAGAATTTGGGGATGGTTTCTGGCAGCAGCCCGAGTGATTCTGAACCCGGAGGTGTGGGTGGACCCCAGGAGTGGGACTTGTCTCTAAGAGATAACAAGGCCCCCTGTGAAGGGAGGGGCAGGCCGTATGGGGGAGTGGGGCCTGGGGACCCTGGGTGCCACGCGGGCCTCTAACCAAGACCCTAACCGTGCCCCCTCTCCGCAGGCTACAGCCACCCTGCTCTCCTCAAGCTGGTCCAACAGCCTCAAAACGCGGTGAGTCCCAGGCGATGCGGTGTCGATGGAGGTCCAGGGGGTCATTGGGCAGCCTTGGGAAATACCCCATTCGATCATGCATTCATTCATTCCACAAGTGTTTATTGAGCACATACTACATGCCGGGCACTTGGAATGCCTTGGTGGCAAAGCCACAGCGCCCGCCCCCATGGAGACAGTCAGGTCACCACACACGTAAGTACCGAATTGTGACCATATTAAGTGCTCCAGAGGGAGCCAAACAGCACCGGGTGGGCGCCAAAATCCTGGTGGTAGTGATGGTGGACATTTATCGAGAGCGTACTATGCGCCAAATGCGGCCTTCACCACTTCACAGCTGTGGCGTTGACAAGGCCGTGAGGCAGCTTCCCCCGTCCTCCCCATCCTCCAGAGGAGGACACTGAGGCACAGAGAGGTTCAGTATTTGTCCAGATTCACACAGCGGGAGTAAAACCCACAGGAGCTGGGGGTTTGGGGAATCGAGGGGGCTGGGGGGCAGGGAAGGGCTCCAGGGGAGAGACGTTGGAGCTGAGTTTAAGGAGGGGGTGTCTCCAGGGCCCCCGCAGGGAGAGGGGAGTGGATGGGAGAGCAGCTTCGAGGCCGAGGAGCGAACGGGGACAGCGTGGCCAGCCAGCGCCGAGCCGGAGGGACTGCCGGCGTGCAGATTTAGGGACCCCTCGGGCTGACGTCGGCCTCTGCGCTGGTGACGGTTGCAGAGGTGGTTCTGCGCCGGGGGCCGACGGGGAGGGGGGGGTGCCGAGGCGAGCGCCCCTGCAGGAGGGGCAGGACCGCCGCGCCGGTGTAACCTGCGCAGGGCCGCGTGTCCGCGCCCCCTCCCCGCCCCCACCCCGCCCTGGCGCACCGCTGGCTCCGCTCTGCTAGCGCTTCCCCAAGGAGCCTTTTTGGACGCGAGTCTCCCAACGGTTCCCGCCGTCGCGCACGTTCGATGGCGCCGCACTCCTACGACTGCCGTGGCAGATCCCCGCCGGCTCGGAGGCCGCGACCGCACCCGGGTACCTGCGCGCCGATTCCGAGCGCCGGGCTCTGAGCCGGGGCTCCGCGGCGGCATCTGCGCCTGCGCTCGTTCTCGCCGCTTCCGTGGGGCCGCTCCGTCCTCGAGCCGCCGGCGGCCTGTCCCCTCGGCCCTCCTCCGCGTCTGCTCTTAGCAGAGGGCCCCCGTGGGCGCTCTCAGCCCGCCCGGAGAATCCGGAACAGTCTCCGTGTCGTGTCCGAGCTGATCAAGAGCCTTAGTCCCGACCGCGGATTCCGGGTCCCGGGACGCGAAGGCGTGGCGTCTGGGGCGCCCCACTGCGATACGGCGCCCCGAACCGTGTAGACCCCGCGCCTCCCGCACCACCGGGGGAGGCGGCCGCGCACCGCGCTGGGGAATGCGTGCGTTGCACCTGCCTCCCCACGCCGCGCCCGCTCCGTCCTTCACCCGCGTACGTGGAACCGCAGCGTGCGTGGTCTTTGTCGTGCCTGGCTTGTGTCCCTCCAAGCCCGTCTGCAGGGTTCACCGCTGCGTGCAGCGCAGACCGTGCGAGCTCAGGGCGTCCGCCTTCCACTGTGTGCACGCGCTGCAAGCCACCGCCTCAGCCGACTGCCAGTGGGCCCTTGGGTCGGGTCCTTCTGGAACGTCGAGCACGTGTGCTCTGGGGAACACGTGTGCTCGCGGAACACGTGTGTGCCTGGCCGCGGGACACAAGGCCGGAGCCGCCCTGCCTTGGGTGCTGTGTGCACACGTGGACCGCTTCGGCAGCCCTGCCTCTGGTCCCAATCGCCTGTGGACGTCCCTCCCTCCAGCAGGGTGCGAGTTCTGTCGCTGCACGTCCTCGCCCACACCAGGTGTCCCTGGGGGGCTTTTGTGCTACCCAGGGTGAAACAGGGGGTGTGACTCCTAAAAAGAGGAATCTAAGACAGGCGGGGATGGGGGGTAGGAGGGTTGGGAACCCACTCCCTGAGCTTAAAGTCCCTTTAAACTGGCAGAGGTGAAAGGAACAGGAAAGAACCACGTTTCCCCCCGGGAGGGGCTTGGGGACGCACAAGTTCAGGAGCTGCGGGAGTGGAAATGGGTGTCCCCTTCTGAAGGTGCCCCCTGAAAGTCCCTCTGCCCCCCGAAGGTGCCCGACGAGGCCGGTGGGGAGGCTCCGCGTGTGTTTACATTCAGAGCCTGGCTTTGTTTCGAAACGTTGAGCGGGTCCCAGATGCCTCGGCAGTTGGTGCTGAGAAAAATGTGTCAACAAACATGTCACACACATCCGCGGTGTCGGCTGCCTCCGGAGGCAGAAGCATCCCCGAAAACACGCGACTTTGGGGATTCTGATTTCAGGGGATGCCCTGCCCCCACCCGTCTCTGCCAGGAACCTGGGAACCGCTTCATCCTCCCTTCCTCCCACCGGCCTCTCGCCCCTCGCCGCGTCGGGACCTGCCCTGACCCTGCGTGTCCCCGACGGCCCCTGTGCACCGGCCCCCCAGCCCATCGGGCCCATGCTCCCCCCTCCAAACTGCACCCGCTGCCCCCAGAGTGCACCCCACCGCCCCCATGGCAGACGCAAAGCCCTCCGTGCTCTGGCTCCTGCTGCTTCAGCCTCGTTTCTTGACGTGTGTTCGGTCATCGATTATTGATAGAATACCTACCGCGTGCTGGGCACTGTTCTAGGCGCTGGTGAGGTCACGGTCCAGATCGATCGGGACCACAGGTGCATGCCGACGTCATTCTGCTGCACAACACTGGGCTTGGGCAAGCGAAAGGAGCCCCCCGGCACGGTTTCAGAGAAGGGGGCTGCACCCTGGGCATCAGGCTGGGTGGGGGGCCTTTGGCCGACATGCTAGGTCTTCCAAACTCTCGGCTGCAGGCTGTGCTCCCTCGGTGATCATGGTACTTAGTACTTAGCCTGTGGAGGGCGGGGTCCTGCCAGGCCGTTGCGGTCCTGCGAAGCGGCTTATCAACCCGTCTGTCCCCCAACCACACGTGGCTGCAAAACAAGAAGCCACGGCCCCCGGATGCGGTTTCAGGGCTCCCGTTACAGTTAGGTCACTCATGACACGGCCCACGATTTGTACAGTGACCGTCTGTCTGCACGGTGATCAGTGCACAGTCACTGCACTGAGTGGTGGGTGCGGCCCGACACCCCCGATCCCGGGGAGTGCGGGCCTGGTCGGGGAAGACACGTGCCGTCACCGTGACCTCCAGGCCCGGCCACCTTCGTGACGGTTCATCTAGACTAAGCCGCCGCCTCGCCTTCTCCTCTGCCGTCTCGCCGGCTCCTTACAGGCACCCAGGGAGGAGCCCCCGTTCTGGCGGAGAAGGACGCTGAAGTCCAGAGAGGTTAAGTGACTTGCTCCGGGTCGCACAGCCGCTTAAACCAAAGCCCGTCCTCTCTGCACTGCGCTTCAGGACTGCGGAGCCTCACGGCAAAGATTCTGGAAGCCTGTCCCCGTTGGATTCCGCTACCCAGTGTCCCAGATATCTTCGGTTCTTAATGTCACGCTTTGTCGAACAGGAACACCACCCCTCCGTCTGCCTGGTCCCAGATACGCAGGCAGGCTGCCAGCTGGCCCTGCCGGCCCCTCCGCGAGCCGCTTCCCCCGCCGCCCGTGATGGCAGCTCACCTCGACCCTGGTCTCACGGTGCGCTGGGTTCCTTAGGAGCCCGCTAATGGCTCGGAGCCAGAGGAGATGCCCGCAGAGGCGCCTGCGGACCAGCCGAGGCCTCCGGGTCGCAGCCGGCAGACTCGTATCCAGCATGAACACCTTCCGGGGGAGGCCGCCTGCAGAGTGTCCGGCAGGGGATGGAATCCGAGGTCGGCGAGCCACGCGCCCGCCCCTTCTTTGTCTGTGTGACTCGGGGCAGGGGGCTTGACCTCTCCGGTCCTCAGTTTCCCCAGTTCTGCAGGAGGAGGGTTACCGTCCCCAGCTACTTACCCTAGACTCACCCAGGTGGTCACGAAGCAGAAAAAGCAGCCGGAATCTGCCCCGGTTTCTAGTCGTCCAAGGCAGATCCCAAAAGCCACCGAGGGGGACGCACTCTGGGGCCTCCCGAGGCAGTGACGCTGCTATTTGGATTTGCGCTGGGTCTACTGCACTGATTACATCCGAGAGAGAGGTACCTGAGCAGTCCCCAGGCCCCCTCAGTATCCCCCCCGCTTTTCACGGGGTGGTTGCGATTCAGCTGCGGGCTGGTTTACACACCAGAGACAGTCCCCACCTGTCTGTCCCCAGGTGCACCCAGTGCCCACGCCTCTGTCTCCACAGCAGCTTTGTCAAAACTGAGACATCCCACGGGCACATCACGCAGGACAGCCCTCACTCAGATCTCCCCGCTTCCCCCAACAGCGCCATCGCCCGGCTGCGGGATCCAGTCCGGGGCGCCGCGTTGCGTTTGGCACAATGCGTTTGTATAAGCAAACCCACCCGCCGGTGATCTTCCTGGTTTGCCGTCGCGCAGACCCCTCCCAGACTCTTCCGACCCCGGCCTGGGGACCCGGACCTCGAGGGGGAAGACGGCTCTAGTCTCCTTCCACCTGCACTCCCGTCTGTGTCTGTTCTAGAAAGATGGACACGTGTCAGTATCCATTCGTGAAAACCCACCCGATGAGCTACGCCAAGAGTGAAGCCTGGTGTCCAGCTGTAACCTTTTTAAAAAACACCATTTTAGGGCCACCCGGGTGGCTCAGTCGGCTACGTGTCTGACTCTTGACTTCAGCCCAGGTCACGATCTCACGGTTTTGTGGGATTGAGCCCACTTCAGGCCCCACTCCGACAGCATGGAGCCTGGGTGGGATTCTCTCTTCCTCTCTCTCTGCCCCTCCCAGGCTTGCACCTCGATCTTTCTCTCAAAATAAACATACAAAAAACTTACCATTTTATTTCCTGAAACTAATGCTACATTATATGTTAACTAAATTGAATTTAAATTAAGAAATAAAGAGAAATAAAAGGAAAGAAGAAATGAAGGAAGGAAGGAAAGAAAGAAAGAAAGAAAAGGAAAGAATAAAGGAAGGAAAGAGAAAAAGAAAGAAAGAAAGAAAGGGAAAGAAAGAAAGAAAAGGAAAGAAGGAAGAAACAAAGAAAAGAAAAGAATGAAGGAAGGAAAGAAGAAAAGACAAGACAGAAAGAGAGAGACACCCATTGTACTAGCCCCAGAACAGCACCTTGAGTTAGTCTGCTTCTGTTTACTTAACCTGATGCTGGCATTTCCAGTGTTTCTCCTTTTTCTTGTTAGAAACAAGGCTACTTGAATATTTAAATGCAGAACCCTTGTCCGCCTTGGAAATTGTTTCTTTAGGGGAGGTGGAGAAACGAGCTTAGCCCAGCCGGGTCAGAGTGTAAAATGCTGGGAGCCTCACCACTGGGGTCGGCGTCTCCAGAACTGAGTGTTAACTTTTATCCTCACTTTAAAGCAAGTATTTACGGACCAGCCCATGGGGAGACTTGGAGCCCTTGACCCTGCATGTGCCTCTAACCCTGTCGTGTGGGCAGCCAGTGGCTGTGCCTGTGATTTGAAGCCAGCAGGCAGAGCCCGGTTCTCTCCAAGAACTTTCTCTCCAAGTCCCTGAGTGTGGGAGTGTCCCTTGGCCAGAGCCTATTTTAAAGTAATTTGGGCCAGGGGCGCCCGGGTGGCTCAGTCAGTCAAGCATCCGACTCTTGATTTTGGCTCAGGTCATGATCTCACAGTTCTTGAGTTTGAGCCTGCTCAGGATTCTCTCTCCCTCCCTCTCTGCCCCTCCTCTGCTCACGCTCTCTCTCTGAAAATAAATAAACTCTAAAGAAAAAAATATATATATAATTTTGGCCAGCATTTTAAAGTGATTTCGACATCGACATGGAGGGAGTCAGGTGCTCTTTCTAACATAGCTTTTCTCACGCTCAGCCCGGTCCTTTTCTGAAGGGCTGCAGCCGGCTCCTCGGTCAGCTCGCTCTCCTGAGCCCTGCTCTGGTAGAGATTCCAGGCCCACCGCCGCCTCTTCGTGCCCTGTTCCCCATGTTTTTCAAGTACAATTCACACGCAATAAGACGCATCCTTTGCGCCGTATAGCTCCGTGGGTTCCACCAACACGCAGTCACGTAGTCACTCAAAATCCAGGCACAGCTGGACACCTGCGTTCACGGCAGCACCGTTCGGTCCCAGGAAGGTGGAAGAAACCAGAGTGTCCATCAGTGGACGGTAAACGGAGAAACGAAGTGGGGTCTGTCCGCGCAGTGGACTGCGACGGAGCTCCTACGGGGGGTGGGGGGGTGGTTCCGAGCCGTGCCGCGCCGTGGATGAAGCCTGGGGACACGAGGCTCAGGGAGAGAAGCCCGTCACCGAAGGCAGAGCGCTGTGTGATCCCACTCGTGTGAGGGCCCCGGAGCCGACAGACTCACAGAGCCGGAGAGGTCGAGGGTGGCTGCCGGGGCCCAGGGGAGGAGGGGACGGGAGTTGGTGGTTAGTGGGGACAGAATGTCAGTTTTGCGAGATGACAAGGCTCTGGAGACGGATGGATGGTTGCACAATATCCTTAACACCGCTGAACCGTACGCTTAGAAACGGTTAAGATGGGGGGTGCCTGGGGGCTCGGCCGGTTGAGCGTCGGACTCTTGATTTCGGCTCCGGTCACGATCTCACGGTTCACGGGTGTGAGCCCCGCACTGAACTCCGTCCTGACAGTGCGGAGCCTGCTTGGGATCCTCTGTCTCCCTCTTTCTCTACCCCTCCCCTGCTTGCTCGCGCAATCATCTCTCTCCTGGCTCTCTCTCTCAAAAATAAACTTAAAAAAAAAAAAAAAGAAATGGTTAAGATGGTACATTTTATGTTACCTATTTTTTCTTTTAACCACGGGTTTCAAAAATCCAAACACGGAGCAATTCATCCCCCAGAACTTTCCCCAAGTCCGTGTGCACTCAGTCCCACCCCAGCCGCTGGCAACCAGGAGCCGTGGTCTGTCCCTACAGTTTTGCCTTTTTCAGAATGTCCTATGAAGGGGACCCATCAGTGTGTAACTCTTTTCTTTTGTCTGTTTTATTTTTATTTTTGAGAGAGCGAGGGAGGGGCAGAGAGAGAGGCAGACACAGAATCTGAAGCAGGCTCCGGGCTCTGAGCTGTCAGCACAGAGCCGGACGCAGGGCCAGAACTCCCAAACCACGAGATGGTGACCTGAGCCGAAGTCGGAGGCTTAACCGACCCAGGCACCCCCACTGTGTAACTCCGATTCTGGGTGCTTTCGGTCAGCATCATGACCTTGAGACTCCTCTGTGCGCCTCCCTGTTACCCCGTGTATGGGTAGACTGTTCGTTTCCGTCGCTGAGTGGTGTTCCATGGTGCACAGGGACAGGAGCGTTGTTTCCAGTTTGGGGCAAATGAAAAGAAAATCCTCTTTAAACGTGCACGTACGTTCACGGCTTTGTGTGGACGTGTGCTTCCGTCTCGCGCAGGTAAGTGTCTCGGAGTGGCAGTGCCGAGTGACAGGTGTGTGTACGGTCGACGCTGTAAGCAACCGCCCCGCCGGCTGCTTCCCGGAGCGAAACTTCGCTCCCTCCAGCTGCGACCGGGGGTTCTGGCGGCTCCGCGCGCTCACCCGGCCCTCCCGTGGTCCACTTTGTGTTTTTTAGCCATGATGCCGGGTGGGTTGTTCAAATGATCATTATAGTTTCATGGTAAAATGATATCGTGATTATAGAATTGTAACTGAATTCTAATTCACAGGAAGTTGCGACACCTCGTACGACATGCACCCCTCCCCCACCCCCGCTGGCCCCAGCGGTAGGGTCTTCCGTCAGTCACGGGCAACACCGTCTCACAGCCGAGAGATGTCAGGGGCAAGCCCAGGGGGTTTCTGGGAACAGTGCGGGGAGGTCTGCCGATCCCGACCCCTAGGAAACACCACCAGCCCGTGTGAACACACGCGCTGTGAAGAACCCGGTGGGTCCTTGGTCGGCAGGGAGTGGGTGGAGAGGTCACCCTCCGTGTCCTGCCTTCTTGCAGAGCACTTTCATCAACAGACCTGCCCTCGGAATCCTTCCTCCGGAGAACTTTGTGGAGAAGCTCCGGGAGTCCTTGCTCTCGGTGAGTCCCCTCCCGCCCCCCCACACCCCCCCTCCCCAGGGTAGGCGGTGTGGAAAGGGAAGGAACGAGATCCGTAAGGCCCGAGGATGCCGTGTGTCTGCTTGGTGTGTGTGCCTTGCTCTTGAGCTGTTTCTTTCCTGAAGAGTATTTTCACTGTTCCTTTGGCAGGGAAGGAAGGGGCTCCTTGTGCGCAGGAACAAAGGAACCGGGGCGGGGGGGGGGGGCAACAAATAGGAGCTTTGCGTGTGATTCAGCCTCCCCGACGGTTCGGTTTTGATTGTTATGACGATTCAAATCTTCCTGAATCTCACCCTCCCACCCGTAAACCGCGGGCATCTCGGGGGATGGTCGTTGCATCGGGCAGGAGAGTCTGGCTTTTCTTCGTGCTGCTCCTCCACCCCTGGGAGGAGCCCCCCCGTCCGCTGCTCCGGGGGGCGCTCCTGGTTCCCCCAGCCCAGACCGGATCCCCGCGAAGGCTCAGCTCCGCCTCGGGCCAAGCGGGAGTCCAGACGGAGCGAGCCCACAGCCGCTTCCCTCCCTGCAGGTGGCTCCCAAAGGAATGCCCCAGCTCATCACCATGTCCTGCGGCTCGTGCTCCAACGAAAATGCCTTTAAGACCATCTTCATGTGGTACCGGGTGAGGTTTGGGGCGTGAGCACGTGCACACAGACATACACACGCGCGTGCATGCACACACAGGCCACCCGGCCCCCAGCCGCACGCTCCCCCCTGGTCCGGCTGTTCGCCCCGGCTGGCCACGGCCAGACCCAGAGGCCCACGGCCTGGACGGGGCTCTCCAGATGCTCCCGGGGTGCGGTGCAGAGCCGAGTCACCCGACGCGACGACGCGGGCTGTCCTCGGCCTCACAGACCCCGTCCTGGCAGCCCTTGGTTGTCGCGGGCAGAGTAACAACGCCCCTGTGTGTTCGCCGGCTTCTTCTGCCGCAAGCGCGACGAAGAGTTGCGTGCATTAGTGCCTAGACGCGGGCCGGTCGGCGTCTCCGAGCAGCCTCGAGAAGGCACTCGCGGGGGGCCGGAGTGAAGGGGACGTCCCTCGTCCCCCGCAGCGCCTCTGAGAGCTTGTCCGTCATGTTTTGTCAGAACAAGGAAAGGGGCCAGACGGGTTTCTCCAAAGAGGAGCTGGAGACGTGCATGATCAACCAGGTGAGTGCGCGGGCCCTCGGGTCGCGGCCGCGGGGGCAGCCGCCACGGCACCCCCCCCCCCACCGCTGGCCGGCCGCCCTTCTCCCATAGGAGGCGACTCAGCAGCTCGGAGTCCGTAACCAAATTCTGCACCCAGACTGGGCGGCTTACGCCCCAGCGGCCGGAGTCCCAGGTCAGGGTCGATTTGGTTCCCTGGGACAGGCTGTCTGCCTGGCTTGTAGATGCTGCCTTCTTGCCGTGTCCTCACATGTCCGGGAGAGAGAGAGAGAGAGAGAGAGAGAGGGAGTGAGCAGGCACTCTGGGGTCTTCTCCTGTAAGGACACTGATCCCGACACGGGGGCCCCACCCTATGACCTTCTCCCACCCTCGTCACCTCCCAAAGGCCCCTCTTCCACACGCCATCACACTGGGGGAGAGGGCTTCACACCGGGAAGGACGCGGACAGTCCGTGCACACCGAGGGCTCCATTCCCCTGGGGTCAAGGCTGATGACCAGCACTCATCAGTCTCCCAGGACACCTGCCTGACTTTGACCGCCTAGGCCTTTAGTGTATTCTCTAGAATGATCCAGAATGCCACCACAAAGGTACGTACCAGGGTGTTCACCCCACTGGTGTTTACAGTCATGATGACCAGAAAAGATTAGAAACCCGCCCATCTAACCGGTAACAGGGAAGGAGGACTCAGTGTGGGGTTCCAGACGGAACCCTAGCGGTTCACAGAGGCCCCACGGAGGCCGGCGCTGCAGGCGACGGGTCGAGGCGGGTACGCCCCGAGCTCGCCAGCCAGCCGCACCCAGAGCAGGCCTGTCCTCCCCCATTCAGCGAGGGTCCTCCCTGAAGATTTAGACAGACATGTCTGCTGCTTAAGGAAGGAGACTCAAGAGCCGCAGAGCCCAATCAGCCCCCGCACGCGCCCACAGTATTCTGCAAAACAGTCACCAAGGGTTCCCCCGGGCCGGAGACACGCAGGTGTGGTTTAGCGAGAACGGCGGAATGAAAATCGCACGCTTCCTTAAAGGTTTTTGTTCCTTATCCACCTCTTGCGGGCGCCTCTCCCCAGCCCTTTCTCTGTATCCACACACACCCGCGTAAACTCGAGTGTCGTCTTTTCTTCTTCTGGCCGTCCTCAAAACCAGGGCTGGCGCCCTCCCTCTTCTCATGCGGTACCCACGGGCATGCTGCTCCGTCAACACGTTTACACCCATGTCTCCCGCTTAGGGGCCGCATTCGGGGACGGATGAGGAAAATGATTGGAGGGGTATCCAGAGTTTGCTGGCCGGCGGTGGGGGGCCTGGTGCTTTCCCCAGGGGGTCTCAGGGACCTAGCGGAGATCCGCCAGCCTGAGAAAACACTGCGTGAGCCTCCCGGCGACTCTGGGCCCCGTCCGTGGTTGCCTCTGCGGTGGCGTCCCCAGTGGTCTGCCTGAAGCCGCCGAAAACCGGCCCGATTCCCTGGCCAGGTGGAGGGTCAGCGTAGAATGCAGCCGTGCCACTCGCTGGGGAGTCCTCGCGTCCCTCCCGAGCCCAGGGGCAGCCGCTGTGGGCCCCGCCCCACAGTCAGAGCCCCAGAGGGTTTCCGGTGGGACAGCTGGTCCGGCCTCCTGTCCCCGCAGGCACCCGGCCCCGGGAGCGGGGTCGCCAGGGCAGTCCAGTCTCCTGTCCCCGCAGGCACCGGGCCCCGGGAGCAGGGACGGCAGGGCAGTCTGGCAGCAGGAGTTTGCAGAGCCCGTAGACAGGGGCTGCAAACTCCACAGCCCCGGCAGCCCGGCAGGTGACGTCAAGGCAGAAGGCAGGTGTTGCCACGGGAGGAAAATGGGCCCAAATGCTGCGGAATTTTGAGAAGCCAGAAGTTGAGATTCTTCTATGACGTCTCTGGATTAAAAACACTGGGGCGCCCGGGTGGCTCAGTCAGTTGAGCGTCCAGCTCTTGGTTTCGGCTCAGGTCATGATCTCACGGTTCATGAGATCGAGCCCTGAGTGTGGGCTCTGCCCTGATGGTGCAGGCTGCTTGGGATTCTCTCTCTCTCCTCTCTCTCTGCCCCTCCCCTGCTCACATTCCCTCTCTCTCTCTCTCTCTCTCTCTCAAATAAGAAAAATATATACATATAAAGAAATAAAATTAAATTAAAATTTTTAAAAAACTTTACTGGAGCGCCCGGCTGGCTCAGTCCGTGGAACATGGAGCTCTTGATCTCCGGGCTGTGAGTTCAAGCCCCACGCTGGGTGGGGAGCCTACTTAAAATTTTAAAAAAAATTTTTTCAAAAAAATGTTTACTTTATTGACAAAGCAAAATGTCTGTGGGCTGGACGTCTCAGGACCTAGTTTGTAACTTGTCCGCGAGAAGGGACTCCGGTTCTTCTGATGGACCTCTGTGCTTCTCTGGGCGTGCGGGGACAACAGGACAGTCCCCAGCCCTCACAGCGTCTCTTGGTCCTAGGCCCCCGGCTGCCCCGAGTACAGCATCCTCTCCTTCATGGGCGCGTTCCACGGGAGGACCCTGGGTAAGGAGGGAGCGGCGCAGTCTCGGCTGGCAGTTTGAGTACGGGCAACACGGGGAGGCGGTCTTCCCCTTCACCTTGGCTGCGTTCACACTGTTCTCCGCAGGGTGGGGGCGGGGAGGGACTGTGAGTCCCGATCTGCAGACACGGAAAGGGAGGCCCAGCAAGGAAGGAACATTCTAAGGCCGTCCGGGGGCAGAGCCGGGGTTTGAACCCTGGCTCTGCGGCTTCAAAGCCTGTGCTTGATCTGTGATGAATCAGAAAGCAAGGGGTGCCCACGCGTGCGCGCACGCCCACACACACCCACGGGTTCACGGGTTCAGCTTCCCGATGTTCCAGGAACCGCAGGCACCAGGCTTCCCTGGGCGCTGCTGGGCGCGGCCTGACTTGCCCGTGATCTCCTGTTGGAAGACCGTCCCTCCTCCTTCCCTAGGGTGCTTGGCGGCCACGCACTCCAAGGCCATTCACAAGATCGACATCCCTTCCTTCGACTGGCCCATCGCCCCGTTCCCACGGCTCAAGTACCCGCTGGAGGAGTTCGTGAAGGAGAACCAGCAAGAAGAGGCCCGCTGTCTGGAAGAGGTGACGGCGGGCCTGCGGGTCCCCTCCCTCTCTCCTTGCCCCAACCCCCCCCCACCCCCGCACCACCGCAAGGCTCAGCCCAGGGAGGGAAGAACCCAGTGTTCATGTGGGACCCGCCCGGGAGGGACGTAGGGGCAGAGAGGCGCTTCAGGAAAAGTAATGGGCCGCCTTGGTTTTTCCACCGGGCATCCGTCACCCCGCTTGTGGCACCAATGTCCGTATTTAAGGTTCCCTGGAGGCAAGCTTCGCTGACTCCGGAGCGGGAGGGAATTCGTGAGCAGAGGGGCCGCCCGCAGGAAAAGCACACCCACAGACCCTGTCGTCCACCGCTTCCCAGCCTTCTCCCAAGTCCTGGGGCTCCCCGGGGGCTGACTGAGGACGGGGAGCCCCTCTTGCCACGCCTCAGACACAGCGAGCACCCCTCCTTTGATCTGTTCCAAATATTGGGGTTCCATGTTAGACGCTGGAAGGATTCTGCTGCTGGGGAGAAGAAGCAGGAAAGTGTTCAGATTTGGAATTTGAGCCCAAGCGAGGCTGGTTTGAGGCTGGGTTGCCTCTTAGACACAGCGTCCTTGTCAATCGATTCCCCGTTAGCACCCACGGGGAGGCGCGTGCGGCCCCGTCCAGCGGAGACGCGAGGCCACACTGCAGTGTGTCTAGACATCACAGTCTTGAAAAGTGAAAGGAAACAGGTAGTATTAATTTTAATAACATTTTATTTTTTTAATGTTTATGTATTTACTTCGAGAGACAGAGAGCACCAGCAGGGGAGGAGCAGAGAGAGAGGAGGGGAGAGAATCCCAAGCAGGCTCCATACTGCCAGCACAGAGTCCGACTTGAGCCTCGAACCCATGAACCATGAGATCATGACCTGAGCTGAGATCAAGAGTCAGACACTTGGGGCGCCAGGGTGGCTCCGTCGGTTAGGCGTCTGACTTCAGCTCAGGTCATGATCTCCCGGTTTGTGGGTTTGAGCCCCGCATTGGGCTCTGTGCTGACAGCTCTCTCTCTCTCTCTCAAAAATAAACATTTTTAAATCTTTATTATTTTTTTTACATTTATTTATTTTTGAGAGACAGAGACAGAGCATGAGCAGGAGAGGGGCAGAGAGAGAGGGAGACACAGAATCCAAAGCAGGCTCCAGGCTCCGAGCTGTCAGCACAGAGCCTGACGTGGGGCTTGAACTCACGAACTTTTCAATCATGACCAAGTCGGATGCTTAACCAACTGAGCCACCCAGGCGCCCCAACAATAAACGTTTTTTTAAAGTGCTTTTCTGATTACCCTGTCACTGTTAATTATTTTTAATTCAATTCATTAACATATCACTTATCTGCCACCCAGTGGACTCATTTTAGCGTCTAGTTCAAAAAGCTTTAACGAGCAAATACACTCAGGTAACACCACCCCGATCAAGGGCATCTTATCGCCCCAGAAAATTCCCTCGGGTCAGTCCAAGGGTCAGCCTGCGACCCCCTTCCCTACCCTGCTCTGTGACACGACCGATTGGATTCCCGTCACGGTGGGTGAGTTTTGCAACAGTTCCGTTAGCGAACACGGGTCTCAGATTCCGCACGGAAAGGACTCTCCCGCCAGCAGTGACATCCCGCTAATGAGGCAGTAGCCATCGCGGCGCCAGCAACGGCCGCAGCGACGCCGTCCTGCACCCCGCCCCCGTGCTGCAGGGTCCCGTTCAGCCCCTCCGTGACCGGGGTCCTGAGTTTCTGTCCCGCGGGGGCGGCGGCACACCTGTGCCCAGGGAGGGCACCCTGCCCCCCACGCCAGCGGCCCCGAGGGGGCGCCTCGGTCCTCCCGGAGCGCACCGAACGCGGACGCGGCACGTTCCCACCCGCGGCCGCTGCTCTCGAGCTTCCGCCGGCCACGCTTACTGAAACCCCCCGCCCCCTCCCCGGGAACGCAGGTGGAGGACCTGATCGTGAAGTATCGGAAGAAGAAGAAGACGGTGGCCGGGATCATCGTGGAGCCCATCCAGTCTGAGGGCGGAGACAACCACGCGTCCGACGACTTCTTCCGGAAGCTGAGAGACATCTGCAGGAAGGTCGGTGCGCGGCGCCCGGGCCGGATGGGGACGCGGGCTGTTTCCGGTCGGTTCTCCCGGAGCGGAGGGTTACGTGGGGTCCCTGTAGGCGTCCGGGTGGTCAGAGGCTGCCTGGCGGGCTCATGGGGGGCGGGGGGGAAGGCGCTGGAAAGTAGGGAGGGAGCAAGGGAGGGAGCGTCTCCCTGAAATCTCGCTGCAGAATCCGCCTCGCTGCAGAATCGCTGCAGTGTTGGCTGGCCGCTTTCCCCATCCGGAGGCGCCTGGGTAGGCCTCAGCACCCCCCATCTCTCTAGAGACCCCACCTCACCCTCGTCACACCCCACGGGCGCCGAGTGAACCGACACGATGTTTCTGCTGTGCGCGTGTCTTAGTGTGTCATGTACATGCAGCCGCCGCGTCCGGCCAGCACGCGGGAGTCGCTCTCCGCACAGCGCTCAGGAGCTGGCAGTCGGGGTGGCGAGCAGAACTGGCAGGCAGGACGGCGGGGCCGGGGCCGTGTGTCTCGGCCTCTCTGCGGGGCCTGCCGGCCCGCGGCGAAAGTAACGTCGCCAGCTCCAGGCCCGGAGCCGGATGCTGCGTGGCCGTGCTTTGGTTCAGGGCGTGCTCGACATCACGGTTCTGTTCCCGCCCAGCAGTCTGAGAACCAGTTCAAGTTCAGACCTCAGGCCGCCCCAGGCAGAGCCGCCGGGTTTCGCCTCGCTCGGCCCCGGAAGCGGGCGGCTTGTGGGGTCCCAGGCCGGTCTGTGATGGTGGCTGTTCATTTCCTTCCTGTCTCCCTTCCCGGCCAGCACGGCTGTGCCTTCCTGGTGGACGAGGTCCAGACCGGAGGGGGCTGCACCGGCAAGTTCTGGGCCCACGAGCACTGGGGCTTGGCCGACCCGGCGGACGTGATGACCTTCAGCAAGAAGATGATGACCGGAGGCTACTTCCACAAGGAGGAGTTCCGGCCCAACGCCGTGAGTGGCAGCCCCGCCCCCACTCCTCCCTCGCGCCGGCTCCCTTCTCCAGACCAGGGACCGAGCGACCCCGAATGGCCACAGAGCTCTCCCGACACCCACTTTTTACCAGTGTAATTAGCCGGCGGGAAGGGTCACCCGGCTGCCTACAGGGTGCTGCCGTGAGCTAGCATCGGCTCTGCGCCCGGCCCAGTTCCGAGTATCCTCGTGTACTTGTAACCCTTCCAGCAGTCTAACCAAGTGGATGTTACATTCCTCTCCTAGTTTACTAGTGAAGACTCAGGCACGGAGAGGTTAAGTAAGTTGTCCAAGGTCATGCAGCCTGTTAGGCGACAAAGCTCAAACCTGGAGCCCATGCTCTAAACCCCTGTACTGTACTAAATATACATAGGGATTCTCACACACACACACACGCACACGCACACGCACAGAGTCACCAGGGCCCCAAGATCCTTTCTTCTACCAATCCTGCATGTCGTTTCCACCCTCGCGATTGCCTCATGATCTGAAATCGCTGCTGGAGCTCCAGCCATCACATATCAGTTCTAGGCAGCAGGAAGGAAAAAGGAGGGAAGGACAAAGTGGCCCCTCCTTGTCTCCGTAGAGCAGCCTTCCCAGAATCCCACCGCATTCCGTTTCTCACACTTTGACTAAGATCTGGTCACATAGCTGCTCCTGTCTGCAAGGGGCGCTGGGAGGTGTGTTTGAGTTGGCTGCACGGACACCCCGAATAGTTCCAGGAGGGACAAGTCGGGTGGTCGCTGTGAGGCAGGCTGTCCTTGGTCCCCTCCTGACTCCACCGTGTAGGGGCTGCGCTTTTCCAGGACAAGTCACAACCTCTCAGAGCCTCGGCTCTTCCCCTAGAAAAGGAGGATTGCAGTGTTCAGAGCCGGCGCTCTCGGTCTCCCCGGGACTGAGGGAGCGTCCCGGGCAGGGAGCCGCTGGTCTCCCTAGAGGTCGTGCCTGGCCGCGGGGTCGCTGTGCTGGAAAGAAGGCAGCGAGCCGCCGCGGGGTGTGCTCCCCGGCCCCGGGAGGTGCTCGCCGGGTTAGCGTCTGCCCTCCTAAGTGGGGCACGGGGTGTGTCTGGGCGAAGCAGGGTGGGGGGGGCCCTCTGGGGTGCGCCTGCGTGCGAACCCCGCCCACACCGCGCCCCGCCCCCCAGCCGTACCGGATCTTCAACACCTGGCTGGGGGACCCGTCCAAGAACCTGCTGCTGGCCGAGGTCATCAACGTCATCAAGCGGGAGGACCTGCTGACCAACGCGGCCCACGCCGGCAAGGCCCTGCTCGCGGGGCTGCTGGACCTCCAGGTACGCCTCCCGGGCCCCGCGGCTCCCGCCCCCTCCAGGGCGACCGCCGAGCCCCCCTCCACACACACACGGCTCCCTGCCCCACGGCCAGCCCCGGCCCCCGGACGCCTGGCGCTCTTCTGATACCGGCTCCCGACTCCGTCCCGTGAGAAGCCCCGCGGACGCGCCCCGCTCACACCGTCCCGATGCGCCCCTCGCGGGCCCGCCCTCCGCACACCCACCCCCCAGCGGCCCCGCGCGGCGGGAGACTCCGCAGGCCCCAGGGGTGGTTCGCGGCGTGCCAGCAACCAGCCCGAAAGCCGGACAGCAGGCAGAGCTGGCCGCGGGGAGCTTAACCCCGTCCGTCCACACCGCGCCTGCGGCCTGCCTCCCACGGGCGAAATCCTTAATGCGGGTTTTCATGTTCCCTGCTTTTTAAGTTTTTTAAATGTATGTTTGTGAGAGAGAGAGAGAGACGCAGAAACAGAGCGTGAGCGGGGGAGGGGCGGAGAGCGAGGGAGACACGGAATCCGAAGCCGCTCCAGGCTCTGAGCCGTCAGCCCAAAGCCCGATGCGGGGCTGGAACCCACGAGCCATGAGATCGTGACCTGAGCCGAAGTCAGGTTGGACGCTCAACCCACCGAGCCCCCCAGGCGCCCCCGCATTCCCTCTGTTACACGAAGACCTGAACCCCAGCCTGCGTCTTATGCTTCCGGTGCGTCTCACCCGGACTGGCCGCGTTTCAGGCCACGTGTGGATCTCACAGGGGACAGCACAGCTCTCTTGATTTAATCAGTTGCCTGCCCGATCGCGCCCCCACCATGCCACCCCAGACCACACGCACGTGTGACTCTCCTGGACAGGGTGCGGGCGGGCGGGGGCCACGGCGCCCCTGGGCCAGGCCAGGCCAGCCCAGGAGCTGGAGGACAGATGACCTTCTCCAGGTGGCCGGCCACAAAGAGCCCTTCTGCCGGGGCTCAGGTCACCGTGACCTGAGCAGAACCGCCGAGGGGTGGCGGCAGTGGTGGCGCTGAAGGGGGGTCGGTTGGCAGTAGTGACAGCTTCCAATTATTGAGCTCCTGCGGTATGTACGCCCTGCCTGTAACAGGACCTGTCACACCGCCAGGGCGCGTCCGGCAGTGACACCATGAGCGTAAGCCCCTGCTGTCGCGGTTCTGCAGGTGGGGCCTCTGAGGCCCGGAGCGGGTACTGGCTGATCCAGAGTTACAGGCTCCCGCAGGGCGGCCTCGGGCTGGAACCGGATTCTGGCGGGCCTCAGGGTCCACGGTGTTTGCCAGTGCGTACCCCCCTGATGTGATCGAGGACCTAGTGATAATTATTCTTTCCATTAATCGAGAACTTGCTAAGTCTGAGGCCCAGTCAGGGGCGGGGGGGAGGGGGGCAGGCACGGGACCTGGCTCCAGACACAGGGCAGTGGCCGGAGCCTGGGGACCACCCCCGCACCCCAAGGCAGGGATGCCAGATTCAGCAAACTACAACACAGGACTCCCCAGTTACATTTGGAAAATGGCAACGGAATTTTTTTTTTTTTTAGTATAAGTATATCCCGTGTGCCATTTGGGACATACTTATACTAAATTATAAGCTGTCGATCTGAAGTTCAGGCTGGACTGGGTGTCCTGTATTTTTCCCGGCACCTCTAGCTCAGAACAGCTTGAAATCAGGAACACGTACTTATCCTCATTTTCTGCACTCGGTCGTAGCCGAAAGGCCGAGAAACGGTATTTATCCTCATTTTCTGGATGAGGAACGGGAAGCCCGGGGGGGTGGGGGGGTGAGCAGCAGCCAGGAGGCGGGTCGTAAGCCCAGTTCCACCGGATTGCAGAGATGCCGCAGGGGTCAGCGTGCCCGTTAGGACAACCGAGACCTTCCAGTGGGCGTGGGTGCCTGTGTTCTGCATGGGAAGTTTTTCTTTCTCTTCTCTCGGGCTGGGTTTACGTTTAAACTGGGGGCTGGGCGGGGCCAGGGACAAACGGCAGACGCGACGCCTTACGCCCCAGCAAAGCAAGGCCCGGGGCTGACAGAGCGCCGGAGACGTTTCCTTTTAGGTCTCTTAAGTGTCCCAATTAATGCCACCCAGCCCGAGTCACGAGAGCGGGTCCTGGAGGGCCAGGCAACTTCCAAGTCCCCGGACTAAGGCCCCTGGCTTGGAAAAGGGGCGTGGATGGTGTTGCCCTAGGTGGCTACCAGGTGCAAGACGGCGCCACGGCTGAGGGTTCCGGGAATGCCTCCCAGAGCCACGCCTGGCGTCGTGCCTCGGGAGCCCCCGCCGCCTGGTCCACAGGGACGGACGCGGTCAGGGCCTCCCAGAGCTACAGGCAAGGAGGGGTTCAGATTACAGATCGCCCTAAAAGAGCGGGTGAAAAAAAAGAATGCCTGTAGACGGAGGAACAGTCGAGCCCCCCCCCAGGAGGAGGCGTGGGGGGAGCTCCCCGTCCTGCACCGATGAATCAGGTCAGAGTCACTAGACACGAGCACGCGTGTGGTGTGTGTGTGTGTGTGTGTCCGGGCGTCTGAGCAGATGAGACCTTGTCCCCAGAGACGACACTCTGGTGTTTAAAGGGAGTGTGTGTTTAAAGGGCAGGCTCCCAGCAATCAGCAGAGGCCGGAACGAGCAGAGACAGTGCTGGCGTGACTTCCGAGCCTCAGTTTCCCCACCTGCAGACACCAAATAGTCCCTTCCCCGCTGGTGGAGTGAGGATTCAGGACTATGCGTGGCACATGTGTGGGCCTCCGCTGCCGCCAGAATGTAGCCCTTCTACCAAGGGGCTGCGGGGAGGTGACGTTTGCCCCCCGGCTCTGCCCCCGCTGCCCTGAGATCATTCGGGCTCATCCGAGTCCTGTCCGTTGTGCTCTGCATGCACGATGGGGCGGGGGAGGACCCAGATCCTCCACGCCAAGTGACCGTGTTAGCTTCCTCAGGCTTCTGGAGCACATGAACGCAAACGGGGTGGTGTCAACCAAGAATTCCTCCGCAGGGGCCCGGGCGGCCCAGTCGGTTGGGCATCCAACTTCGGCTCAGGTCATGATCTTGCGGTTTGTGGGTTCGAGCCCCGCGTCGGGCTCTGTGCCGACAGCTCAGAGCCTGGAGCCTGCTTCGGTTTCTGTGTCTCGTTCTCTCTGCCCTTCTCTGCTTGTGCTCTGTCTCTCTCTCTCTCTCTCTCTCTCTCTCTCAAAAAAAAAAAAAAAAAAAAGAATTCATTCTTTTACTGTTCGGGAGACCACGGGTCCAAGATCGAGCGAGCAGCGTGAGTGTTGACTCTTGCTGGAGGCTCGGGCGGGGAGAGCCCGTGCCGCCCCTCTGTTCCAGCTTCTAGTGGCCCGCAGGCCGTGGCGTCATTTGGATCGTGGGCGCCGCATTCCAGCCTCTGCCCCCGTTGTTCCCCAGTGTGCCCGTGTTTCTGTCCAGAGTCCCCTCCTAGAAGGACGCCAGCCCGTGAGTTAGGGCCACCCTAGTCCAGCGCGACGTCCCCTAACCTAATTGCGTCAGCAAAGACTCTGTTCCAAAGTAAGGTCCCCCCCGCAAGGCCAGGTCGACATGGATTCGGGGAGGGGGGCGCCGTTCAGCCCAGGACAGCTCCCAGCCTCAGACCCCGTGGCGAGGCTGAGCTGCTGCTTCCAGAAGAACTCCCGCTTTTCTAGAAAAAGTAAAGATGGCTGATGCCCTGGGCTTGGCGCAGGAGTCCTGCCTCGCTGAGTCCCCGCCACGGCCCAGGGAGGAGAGGGGGGCGGTAGCACTTACATCCTTCAGTTTGCAGAAGAGGAAACTGAGGCTCGGGCCACTTGCGTGACCGGCCTGTGGGTGTCCAAGGAGAAAGGGACAGATGGGCCTTGAGCCCAGGACCGGAGGTCTCCAGAGCCCAAGCCTGCGACCCCGCAGCCATCCTGGCCCGTCCTGCTAAGGTCCGAAGGCCAGACCCCGGGGGCCATCCGAGGAGCTCCCGGCTCTGACGCAGGCCTTGTCCCCCCACTGCAGGCCCGGTACCCCCAGTTCATCAGCAGGGTGAGAGGGCGAGGCACCTTTTGCTCCTTCGACACTCCGGACGAGTCCATACGGAATAAACTGGTGTCAATGGCCAGAAACAAAGGTAAGGCGGCCAGGCGCGGAAGCGGGGCTCCATCAGGGTCCCCCCCCAGCCGTCGCCTGGCGGGGGCGCTGTGGGGCAGGGGGCCGCAGGGAGACTGGAAACTGGAAGCCGAGGGCTCTTTCCCAGAAGAGGAGGGCAGTGGGTTTCCTTATGGGTTTATTCACTCGATAGACATGCACTGGGGAAGTGAGCGCAGGGACGCAGGAGGGAACCGTGACCACGAGCCAGACCCTCGGGGCTCTTCCTTCATGTGGTCTAGCGGGAAGGGGACGTGGAAGACAGTGTTTCATAAGCCATCGGGTGCAGTTGCGCACCCTCGGAAGGAGGAAAAGGGGGAGGTGTCGAGACGAGGAAATCTGGGGAGGCTTCCTCGAGGAGGCGGCGTTTTTTACCTGCCGTCTAGCGCGTGAGCAGGGGTTAGCCAGGTGAAGGTGGGGAGGGGCACTCGGGCAGAGGGAGGGAGGAGTGCAATTACGGAGGCAGGATGGAGCCGGCAGGGGCTCGGAAACCTCTGGAAAGGAGTGTGGGGAGGGGGTGACAGGCGCACCTCGAGTTGGCCTGTGGAACCCGAGGGAGAGGTGGCTGCTGCCCGGGAGTTGCGGGGAGCCCTGGGGGGGGGGGCTCGGTGCCGCCGAGCCGGGAGGTGAGAGGGCTGGCGTGTGGCAGGCACCGCTCCGTGCCCGGGTCCCCAAGGGGCAGGGGTGACTCGCCCCCTCTTCCCCATGAGAGACAGAGTTCCAGAGGTTCACCGAGACCTTGACCAGGGCGCCCTTCGAGATCGGCAGGCCCGTCCCTCTCGGGGGACAGTCCGCCCCTCACTCGCGCTGCCCACCTGCCCGTCTGCCCCTGTCCCTCTGCTTCCTTCCCTCCCGGCCCCTCCACCGGCTCCTGCAAGACAGGGGCTTTGCCTCGGGACTCGAGGGTCAGCGGGCCTCGCACAGGGGCGGCAGAGCAGGTGTTGGAGGGCAGAGGAAGGGATGGGAGGGGGGGCGGGTGGAAGGACAGATGGACGGACGGAAGATGCCCAGCGCACACGGCTCTGAGCCCCGGCGGCTGACCGCCCTCCTGCGTCCGCTTTCAGGCGTGGTGCTGGGAGGCTGCGGGGACAAATCCATCCGATTCCGCCCCACTCTGGTCTTCAGGGACCACCATGCGCACCTGTTCCTCAATATCTTCAGTGACATCCTAGCCGACTTCAAGTAGAGAAGCCATCTCCCCTGCGCGCTGAGAAAGCCCCGATCTCAACAGTTGTCAAATCGATTAGTTTGCCTAATTCATGTCTTCACTTAAAGGATCAGAGGCAGATACGTGACTCGAAGGGTTCTTTGCGGGGAGGGGATGTTCGTGGTGGCTTGGGGGGAGGGGGCAGAAGGAGGGGGCGGGCGGGAGGGGCCGGCTTGGAGCCTCCTCCCTGCAGAGCCGATGCGGCTCGTTGGTGTAAGCCCAGAAATTGTGCTTGAGCCCTGGACGTAGCCTGAGGCGGGGCCGAGACGGTCCCGGCCGTGTATCTCCCCACCTTGGCCCCAGCCGTTTCTTTGGAAGCCAGGCAAGGGAGTGACAGCTGCTCCCGGGACTTCCGGGCTCCGGTCCCTCCAAGTGCCGTACTCTGCGACGGAGGATGCTGACCCGCTCGCCCTGTGCAGACATGCGCTCCCCTCCCACCCAGCCCTGCGGCTCCGAGCGGGCCTCACGCCCGGTTCAGTGGAGGACAGGACAGATCGTACGAGGGCGGGAGAGTGAGGACGTCAGGATTGAGCCGCGGTGTGGGAAGGGGTCCTGTGGCCTCCTTATGTCTAGGGCCACCCTGCTCGGTGCATCTGGGGACCCTGCAAATTGTGAATCTGTCCTTGACGGAGCTTTGCCTTGGGGAATCTCTGTGCGGGCATTACTGGCACTTCTCGCTCCCCAACCCTCTGTTCGCCACGCTCTGTCCCCTCTGTCAAATGTGAACGCAGACGTCGGTGTCGGAGGAAGGCGAGGGGACCGCAGCCTGAGCGTCTGGGGGGACACACAGGAGCCAGAAGGTCGGAAGCACAGCCTGTCTCCCAGAGCCACCTCCTCCTGTCTCCCCGGGGCACCTGTCAGACCCCTCGCCCGGGGCGGGGGCTCTCTCTCTCCAGCATCTCCTCGCCCACCCCTGCTCCGCTTCTGAGCGGCCCTGGCCGGACTCTGTCACAGGCAGCTGGTTGCTGAGCTAGGTTTCTTCTTGAGGGAAGCACCCAGAACGCCAGGCGCCAGAGCTCCCCGCAGGTTCAAGGCGGCTTCCTCGTACCGGCCACTCCAGATTAGCGCTCCCCCCGCCGTGAAAGAGCGGGGCGGTTCCCAGGGGATCATAGTTACATGCTGAGCTGGCCTGCGGCTGAGGCCGAGGGGCCCCTTCTGGAGGCCAGGCATGCTGGGGACCGGTTGCACTTCAGAGGCCCCTCAGAAGAGCACCTGGTCGTCCCACGCAGACTCGGGAAGCCTGGCGGTGCTCCCGGCCGTCCTCCCCGCCCACCCCCGCTGCCTGGCCGGCTGTCTTGGGACGGGCAGATCATGGCCCCGGCTCGGCACTTAGCTCTTTCAATAACTAATCATCCAAAGACCTCAAACCGGTTGTGTTTTTTTTTTGGTTTTGTGTCGCGTGTCAGGCTATTTGCTCCGCCAGCAAAGCGGCGGTGTCTGCCTCTCTCTCTCTGCCGGGCGTCTGTCACTCGTCTGCATTTTCATCTCTCGATCTGGTCACTCCTTCCTGGCGTACCTGCTCTGCCCCAGGCCCGGTGCGAAGCGCTAGGAATACAACGGGGCCATACAACATGGTCCCTGCTCCCGAGGGACTCCCTTGTCCTTGGGGACAGCAGGCTCTCCAACCAGCGGTCAGAGCAGAGGGGCAGGCACTGCGCCAGGAGGTGTGTACGGGAGCGCAGAAATCAGGCAGGGGCGGGGGGGGCTCGGGGGGACAGTGGTGTTCGAGCAAGAGTTCTCCAAGCAGAGAAGGCGAGGAAGAGTGTCGCAGAAAAGGGAACAGTGCACTCAAACACACATCTGTCCACGGTCTCGCCACTTGCACTGGGGACCCGGATTCCCAGTCTCCCGCGGCAATATCCCAAGATTCGAGGCCTTATCTGACAAGCCAGATGCAAACCAAACCATAATTCATACATCGGCCTAAGGATGCTTTCTCTGGAGCACTCTAGCATTGGGCGCGAACGTTCAGTAAGGCTCCTGGAGTCCCAGAGGCTTCCGAGCCAGGGCAAGGCCAGAAACGGGGCTCTCTTGGGCGGAACGAGTGGCCATCGGTGTTTTGTTCTCTCCCTCGGGGCCGTCGTAGCGAAATGAAATCGTTCTATCCGGGGAGTCGTTTGCAGACTTACTCACTCCTTACCAAGGGACGTCACTTCTCGCGAAACTTTCTAAGCCATTTATCAACACGTTCCTGTCGTCAGGGCACCTTAGGGGTTCCTGAGGCATCTTCTTTTCGGGGCGGGGGGGTGTATACCTGGAAGAATTTCAAGGAAGACGACTCTCGGCAGGGCTCAAGGTGGTAGAAGCTAGGGAGAGGGGGGTGAAAACGGGGCACCCAGGGGACAGCTTGCTGTCGGGGGCTGGGCCCGCAGAGCGCTTCTGTGGCTGGCGGTCTGGGAACGAACCCATCTCCCATCAGTGCTGTGGACTTTAGTCACTCTTTCTCGCAAGTCTTTTACAGAAAACAAGGTCCTTTAATAGCAAGTCTTAGCATGTCCTCACTTTTATTATAAATGTTTTTTTATAATTTTTACTGACCGTAACCATGCAAAATCGTGCACATTAAAACGTCTATATAGCTATACCTATCTCTATACATATATATATATAAACGTATACATATATCAGCTCATGGTAGACAACCATAGCTAGGGAACACCGCCCGGGTACGCATTCAAATCTCGTTTACAGTATTCTGTTGACAGTGCCAGTAATGATAAAGAAGTTACCATGTCACAATGTAACTGACCACCATACGCACAAGTCCGTGAAATTAAATCTGTGTCCTGTGTTAATCAGTATTCTTAAATTTAAAAAAAAAAATTTATAACGGAAACGTCAGAGTGAATGTGTCCTTTTTGGGTTTGGAAACAGTTTCGTTACATAATTGTTTGGCAAGCACACATTAACCACCGACTGTATACCTCTCAGGGAGGTCTTGCAGGGGGGTGTAGTCTTACTGTGTGACAGGGGCACAGGGATGGACAAGGCGTGGTCCTTAGGCTCGGCTCATCTTTCGTGGGGCAGAGGTCGCGCAGCAGCCCAGCGCAGGGACCGCAACACGGGGCGGGGGGGGGGGGGGCGGGGGAGAGGGGGCCCTAGAGGCGGCCAGCGCACAGAGCTGGAGTGGAAGTCGGGGCCCTGAGCTTCGTCTTCAGGGTCAAGCGGGAACCACGCCTCAGAGGCAGGACGGAGGGCATTTCAGACCCCGGGGGCACAAAGGCAGGGTGAGGGCAGGCGTCCCGCGGCGTGGGATCAGAGAGAGACGGTGAGAGCCAGAGACGAAAGACGCGGGCAGGGCTGGGCCTTCGGGGCCATGCTGAGAGGCTCAGGATCTCCACGCGGGGGTGCAGGCACCGCAGGTTCGGAGCAGGGGGGAATCCAACATGCCGAGTGCTCCCGCGAGGGACAGAGGACCGAGGCGCCAGTCCGGGTGTGCAGGACCTGACCCGGACAGGGGCCCCGGGTGGCTCCGACTCCTCTCACGCGTAAAGTGCGCATGCGAATCATGTGGTTTCCAGGTTCCTCCCGCCTCGGACCCTCGGCGCGTCTGCAGGAGGATCGCGGAAGGCTAGGTTTGCTGTTACACGTACTTTTCAGGGGCGCCTGGCTGGCGGCTCAGTCAGTTCAGCGTCCGACTCTTGGTTTCGGCTCAGGTCGTGATCTCACGGTTTGTGGGTTCGAGCCCCAAGCTGGGCTCTGTGCCGACCCTGGGAGTCTCTCTTTCTCCCTCTCCCTGTCCTTCCCCTGCTCGCTCGCTCTCTCTCAAAATAAAGAAATAAACTTAAAATCTTTTTAAATAAGCATGTATAGAAGCAGTTATCATTTGTGGACCGTCTACTACGTACAAGCAGAGGCTGTGGGCGCCTTAAAATCTTCATGACAAACCTGTGAGGTGTATACTTATGTGCCTACTTTTTTTTTTTAATTTTTTAAGGTTTATTTATTTTAGAGAGAGAGAGACAAGTAGGGAAAGAGCAGAGAGAGAGGGGGACACAGGATCTGAAGCAGGCTCCAGGCTCCGAGCTGTCGGCACGGAGCCCGACGCAGGGCTCGAACCCATGACTACAGGTCATGACCTGAGTTGAAGTCAGACGCTTAACCCACCAAGCCCCCCAGGCGCCCCTTGTGTACCCACTTTTAGGATGAGGAAACGAGCTCAAAGAGGTTAGGGGAGCCTGCCCTGAACGCACGCCTCGGGAGCCAGGGTTTGAAACGCAGACGTAGGAGAAACGGCATACTAGTGTACAAACCGGTGCGCGCGCGCGCAGTCAGCCTGCGTATGAACAGATGTGTGCGCGCGCAGTGAGCGATCGGGTAGGGCAGGGGCTGTCCTCCGCCCCAGGACCTTTCCCACGGCCAGCCTGGCCGCCGGCCTGGGAAAGTCAGTCTGCACTGGTCCGTGTCGGTGTGAGCTCTTAACTGTCACCTTCTAAGATGGGCGGTGGGAAGGCACGAATCCTCAAGGTCAAATACTCCTAGTTACAAACGATCGCTGTGGGGCACTTGGGGGCTCAGTTGGTTAAGTCTCAGACTCTTGATTTTGGCTCAGGTCCTGATCCGAGGGTCGTGGGATGGAGCCCCGTGTTAGGCTCTGCACCAGGCATGGAACCTGCTTGAGAATCTTTCTCTCTTTCCTTCTCTCCCTCTGCCCCTCTCCCCTGCTCGCTCGCGCTCTCTCTCTCAAAAATAAAAATAAATAAAATCAGTCACTGTTTCCTATTTCCTGTTCTCCTTCCAAGCTGGGGAGGCAGGATACGGCAGTGGAATGACCTAACTCTGCTGCTTTTTAGCTGGGTGGCCCTGAGCAGCTCGTGTCCCTCCTCTGAGCCTGCTCTGCAAAATGAGGCAGCTAGCAGTGACGCTAGCCTGCTGGCCTAGCACGCATCAAGTGCCACCCCGGACCAGGCACTAGTTCAGGTGTGTCCCCGGTAGTAAGTCAATCGTCCCAAACCCCCCAGGTGGGTACTTTGATCGTCGCTGCTTCCCGGATGAAGGGCCCGAGGCACAGAGAGGACTGGTCTCCCTGGCCGCAGCTACAGCGTGGCCGGGCACGCAGCGCCTCCCGTAAGGCTCCGCACAATAACGCATTCCTGGCGGCCTCACAGTTCCCGCTCCGAGGCAGTAAACCTCCTTCCCCCGGAGTCCCGGACTCTATCTCGACTGTTAATCAGGAAAATGGATGTTTTGTCACCAGAGTTGGTACAAACGTGGCCAGGCGGTCTGGGCCCTGCCTGGTTAATCGGGCGGGATTTTATAGTTGAATGCCACCGGATGAAAACAAGGCCATAAAAGTTGGACTCTGCCTGGGGTTCAAAGGGACCCTGCCACTTTCCATCTGGGGACTCGCAAGTCCTGAAGTCTCGGGGCAGCAGTGAAAGGAGAGCCCCAGCCCTGGCCATCCGGGCAGTTCCCCCCCTGCCTGCCCCCCGCCCCCGCAAGCAGCTAAGCCCCCCAGATCAGCTCTGGGGAGTGCATTCGACAGGGTCGCTGGATGGTGGTATCCAGCCCTGGGACATGCAAGTCCCTCTTCGGTCACCAGTGCAGGCAGGACACCAGCTCCCAGCTGTGCACACCTCGAATGTCCCCAGCTAGACCGACCTCCCCGCGGTCCGGGGGACCACGTCTCAGTCTGCCCAGGGGGCTGTGGCGGAATACCACTGCTGGCTTACAACCCACTTGCCAACTCCCCGGTGCAGACAGACTGGCTCCCATACACGGAGGACAGCGAGCGGCTGGAGGGAGGGGAGGCCACTCCGGCGGGCAGGGGGCATCGGCGGCTGCCAGATGAGGTCCGCACACCCACCTGCTGGAGTCTTAAGAGTTTACACAGCGGCCTTAACTGGGTTCGGGCGTGTCTGCTGTGCAGAAGGTCGCAACCCCACCTCACTGTCTCAAGGCTCTGCCCTTGGGAGCTTCCGGAAACAGAGAAGCCGAGTGGAACCTACATTCCAAGGGCAGGGGAGGGAGTGAGGAGCCTCCGACTGCCCAGGGCCGGCCTGAGGGTCAGCTGGCAGTCACGCCTTCCTGATGACCTCCCCAGGGAGCACAGACCCGGCAGCTTAAACACTAAACACGGATTTCTCACGGTTCTGGAGGCGGCCGCGCCGTGGGCAGTTGGTGGGGACCCTCGTTATGTCCTCACCATGGCCTTCCTTGGGGCAGACACACACAGAGCCTCTTTATTCATACGGGCCCTAATCATGCCATGGGGACCCTAATCACCTCCCAAAGGCTCCACCTCCAAACACCATCACGCTGGGGGTTATGGTTTCAACATAGGAATTTTCAGGGGCGGGGGGGGGGGGGATACACGTGCTCCGTCCACAGCAAGTACTGTATGAAAATGGACCTGGCACAGACCACCCCATCCCCTGGGGCTAAATTCTATGCAGCCCAGGGCACGCAGGAAAACCACTCTAGAGGGGACAAGCGATGCCCTCCACGACGGAATGGTTCCTACCGTGAGCCCAGCTTCCCAGGCCAGCTTGGGAATTCACGGTGAATTCACCTAAGAAGCAGACTCGAGAGATCGCGTGCTTTTTACGGCATTTTTCACTTGTTAAGACTGACATGTTCCCTCCGTTCCGCCCACCCCCCTCACCCTCGACCTTCTCCCCCAGAGGTAACCCCGTGAACTTGGAGCGTGTGTGGTTTTTACAAACACGAGACCACACAAAACTCCACTGGTTCTGTGACTCGCTTTTTCTACCGATCGCGGTTGCCATGGTTACGTTTCCACATCAGCAGGTACAGTTCAAGCTCCTTCTTTTCAAGGATCGTGCAATATTCCATAGTGTGGCTACACCGACATTTATTCAACCATGTGGCCTAGTAATGAAAAGTGTCTACGGATGCCTAGGTGGCTCAGTTGGTTAAGACTCCACCTTGGGCTCAGGTCATGATCTTGAAGTTTGTTAGTTCGAGCCCCGCATCGGGCTCTGTGCTCACAGCTCAGAGCCTGGAGCCTGCTTCGGATTCTGTGTCTCCCTCTCTCTCTGCCCCTCCCCTGCTCATGCCCTGTCTCTCTCTCTCTCAAAAATAAACACTAAAAAAAACTAATTAAAAAAAAGTAAACATTAAAAAAAACTTTATTTCTGGTTTTGTCGTTGCTATTTGTTTTGCTATTAGAAACACCCAGTGAAGGTCTTGGCACGTCTGCGCGCGTGTTTCTATTAGATTATTATTTTGGGTTTGTTGTCAGCGGGGGGCGGGGGGGGAAATCAGCGACATAGCCACCACCTGAATCTAAAGACCGCTCGCGTTTTCTGAGGCACCGCTTACCACCTGCTGCACGGCTTTGGGGCGGGGTAAGTCGCACAGGGATTCTCAGGAGCCGGGCGCCTCGGAATCACCTGGGAAGCATCAAGATTCGCACCCCCCAGCATCTCCCGGAATCCGCAGGGGCAGAGCACAGGTCTTGCTGGTTTTGCTGGCATCGGATCTGGGAGTTTGGACAGCTCCCAGGGACCGCCGTCCCGGTGCTGCAGGGGGTGGTCAGGTGGGGACCGGTGCTCCCGGCGCGGGAATGAACGCTCGGGTAAGCCACTGGCTCGGTGTGCCCTCTGCTGGTACCGTGTGAGCAGCCACGCGCAGAAACGGAGGCGCTCTCGTGCGGGTGAGTACCAGCTTTTCACCTCCCGGCGTGGTGACACCACAGGGCGCGACGGTCAGCCCAGGCTACACTGAGAACCACCCTGACAATGGCCATGCCCGGTCGTGGGCCTGGGCAGCAAGATGTTAAAAAAACTCCCCAGGTGATCCTGCACACGCAGCCAGGGCTGAGGACCTAGTCTTTAAGGGGGGAGGGGTTTGGCCGGGGAACAGAGTCCACACAGGCATGAGTTACTCTGGTGTCTTCTGTCCACTAGAGTCTATTTCAGAAACAGATTGAAACGGACTCAAATTCCAGGCTGACTGCCTTCCAGGACTGGCTTCGAGCTTGCCGGAAACCCAGATTCTGGGGCCCCGCCCACAGACAGAACTAGAATCTCGGGGGGGGGGGGGGCGGCGAGGCTCACTCAGGTGACCGCTCACAACCAGACCAACACCGGGGGCCGTTTGAGTTCATTCTTCTCTGTAACGAGGTCAGGGTCAAATCATTAAAACTGCTCGAGACCTTCCAGAGGCAAAGACAGTCTTTGGGGCAAGGGGGTCACCATCTTCGAAGGGGCTGGTGAGCAGGTGAGGGGACGTACGGAAGGAGAGTGAGAGCTACACGTAATCGCTCCGTGACTGACTCTTCTCTACACAGCTCAGTCTTCACAAACAGCTTCTGGAGCATAAAGAAGACCTGTTACACGGAGGAAGGGACTGGAGAGCCCCGCCTCTCTCTCCTTCAAAAATAAATAACCTTCCCCGATTTTCCTGAGATACAATGGACATATAAGGTCGTATCAGCTTAGGATGTGTACGGCATGATTTATGCGTGTGTATATTGCACAATTATGACAAGGTCAGTTAACAGCAGGCGTCTCAAACAGTAATGAGGTTTTTATTTTATGACAGAATATCTTTAATGTGTTTACGAGTAAGATAGTTCTGTGTTACATGAAGCAAAAAGAGAAAACAGAAAACCAATGCCAGGTTCAGGATAACGGTTATGTTTTTAGAAAAGCCGGGAACCGTGGTAAGATACCGCCTCACGCACCCCCAGGAGGGCTGTGCGTGGCCGTCGTGGAAGGGTCCGGCGGTTCCTCAAAACCGTGCACCCGCAGTCACCCCGCCTCTCAGCCTCGGATGCGATGGTGGCACAGCGCTGTAGGCGCACTTAACGCCACCGTACGTACGTTCAAAGGTGACTAAGAGGATACACTTACATTGTGTGCGTTTTAACACAATAAAAAAAGGCTGGGAGTCCCCACAATAAACCAGTTAGTCACTGACCTCTGAGTGGGTTGTAGAACAAACATCTGTTACTAATTACGAGGAAGGGCAGGGCATAGGACTAGCCTTAGCTCATAAAAGAAGGCACCAGAACACGGCTCTCGGGTTTTAACCCGACGGGAGGGCCCCGGGCGTCTGGGTGTGAACACGGCCTCGGCAGGGGCGCCGCGCTCGCCTGGCTGGTGCCATCCCGGGGCACGCGGCCCGCCTCTCTAGGCTTCTCCCCGGTCCTTTCCCACCTGCCGCGTCCCCGCGGGGGGCGGCCCAGGGCTCAGGGAGCCCTACCGAGTGCCGCCCAGCTTTTCGGCCCGCCGTCACCTTCGTGCTGACGCTGACCGTTTATTCTCACACCCATCCCAGGAGACGGACAGGCTCTCCCCTCCGTCAGGCGTGAACGCCACGGTGCAGACGGGCTCGGGGACTCCGGGACGGGGCGTCGAGAAGGGACGGTCCCCAAGTCTGCTTCCTCCGAGGCCCGAGCGCGCTCTGCCGCACCTCCCTGCCTTCCGGTGTCACCGCCCGGCGCTGCCTGGGCGAAGCTGGCACAGCTGCCTCCAGGAGCCGGCCGCGAGCAGGACCCTTCTGGCCGGCACCCGACTAAATGGCACGCAAGCGCGGTATGAATTTGTACCTAGGGCCTCTTTCCGAAGCCCGATTACTAGCTTCCGGCTGATGACCTTCTGCGTCCGAAAGACCAGCGCCCAGAGGCCCTGCCCGAGTCGCCAGCCGCCGGACCCCCTTCTCCGGCCTCGCCCGCGCCGGTGGCCTTCCGGCTGGAGGTCCAGCTGCCGGGTCACTGGAGGGGGCCCAGCGCCCCAAACACCCGCGTGAAACGCTCTCTGTCCACGACGCGCCCGTAGCGAAGGGTGAGGTAGAAGGTCTCCTTCCCGCCGTACCGCCGGACGCGCACGAACAGCTCCTGGGCCCGGTCCTGGGCGTCCGTCAGGGGGATCACGTCGGCCACGGGCCAGTCCGTGTCCCTCCGCCAGCCCCAGAAGGTCAGGTGGGCCACCCGCAGCACGGTGCCTGCCTCGTTCACGTACAGGATGCCCACCAGCCTCCGGAAGAAGTAGCTCATCCAGCAGAGCATGGCCAGGGCGAAGCCAGCCACGCCGCCCGCGAGCCCCAGCGAGCCGAGGGCCACGAAGCCCTGCGAGTAACAGTAGACGCCGGGCGGGAGGGCCAGCACCGTGAGCGCCGTCTGAGCCACCTTCAGCCGAGACAGGTACCCGAAGGCTCTGATGGCGCCAAACCGGTAGATCATCCGGAAGGTCTCGGGCTCGGTCGCGCCGGCCGCTTTCTCCCTCGGGGCGGGGCACCTGCTCCCCGAGCGCCTCCCCGGATCCCATCTGGGGCCCGCGCCGCACCAGGGCCCGAACATGGGTCTTCTCCACGCGGCCGGGCCAGGCAGCCGGGGCACAGCTCGGAGCAGGGCCGCCTGGAAGGGAGACAGGAGACCATTACTCTCGGGGAACTCGGCCACGCTAGTCACACGACAAACATCCGTGCGGCATGTCACCCGAAGCTCCTGCCAGTCCCGCGTGGTCGCCGTTCCTGCCAGAGACCGGGGGCGGGGGGGGGAACCCAGACGCTTTAACTCACGTGGTCTTCAAAAAGCCACAGGCAGCTTTCGACTCCTCAAAAACCTACCTACAGATGGCCTCCGGCTGACCGGGAGCCCGGCCCATAATAGTGGGTTACCACGTGTTTTGTATATGACATGTACATACACCGTACCTTACAGCGAAGGCAGCTAGGAAAAAGAACATGGTTACGAAAACCGCGGGAGAAAACACGCAGACAGCGCCGTGCTCTATCATCCAGCCCATGAAGTGGACCTTGTGCACAAGACGCACCGTCTGCAGTACCTACATCAGTACTGCCTTCCCCGATACAGAACTTCGACGGTGTTGTGTTACCTGTGGCCAACACCGGACACAAAAGCAGACAGATCATTAGAAACGGAGATTCCTATTTATTCCTAAGTAGATGATTCAAGGATGGATAACCAAGAGGCAGTAACAGGATCGTTTTATGGTGGCGGGTGCAACCTGGCGTAACCGACGCTACTGTTTCACAGGGGCCTCGCCTATGCGCTCACGAATGAATGGTTATAAAGTTTTTATGGCTACAGTATTACAGTCGGATTCACAATACAGTAGGGGAAACATTACTTTAAAAAAAAACAAAACCACTTAGCTGTGAGGACAGGCTGGGAGGCAGTCCCTCCAGTTAGGAGAGGGGGCGGGCTGGACCCTAACGCCATCTTTGAAAGCAGAGTTCCAGAACGGTAAGAGGACACATCATTAACGTTACATGAAACTGTCACCCACCTCCTGCCTCTAAGGATGGACTGTCACGTCAGAGGAGCCTTGCACACGACATTCTGCCCGAGGAACACCTAGGCGATGCTGCCGACGCACAGTTCCTGCCGTACGGTTACCGATTTTCACATGGAGACCCTCGCGCGCACACACACAACAGGTCGGTTTAACTGTACGGCACGACGGCTCCTTAGCATGTAGCACGTGGCAGTGGTCTTCGTCCCCGTTGTCTCCACACCGGGGTAGGCAGCGGACGAGGCAGATGGGCCGGTCCCGCGGTCTCGGGGGAGGCCGAGGAGGAGGAGGCGGCAGGGGCAGGCGGGGCAGGCACACCCGATGTAACTTTCTGGAAACACGTTGTAATTTCCGTCTGACTTTTCTGCCTTTTCATTTCTCTAAAAATGTTTCTAAACGGTACCGGCCCTTCTCCCACCACCTGCTTCGGTCTCCGTGCCCGGATCCCGGAAGGGTCCATGTCGTGGAAGAAGTCGAGAGCCGTCTTGAATCATCGAAACCCTTCTGCCAGGTCGTCTAACGTCGGCTTGTTTTCTGGCGCTGCTTCTTCTCCATCTTCTTCATCTGGCACCGGTCCGGAAGCTCTCGCCTCCGCCGAGTCACCCTCGGTTCATGCCTCTGGCGTGGTGACTCCCGGCGCCTGACGTGGGAACTCGTGTGCTGCCTCTTGGTCGGGGGAAGCAGCTCCCCCTGCGATCTGGACATTGAAGCCAAACCTCTTTCTGAAATTATCAAGCCATCCCTTGCTAGCACTAAATTCTCCACCTTTAGGTCCGTCACCTTCCTATTGCTGTAAGTTGTCCCATAACGACTTTGCTTTTTCTCCAATCGTCTTAGAATCTAGAGCTATGGGGCGCCTGGGTGGCTCAGTCGGCTGAGCGCTGGACTTCACCTAGGTCATGATCTCACATTGTGTGGGTTCGAGCCCCACATCGGGCTCTGTGCTCACAGCTCAGAGCCTGGGGCCTGCTTTGGATTCCGCGTCTCCCTCTCTCTCTGCCCCTCCCCTGCTCATGGTCTGTCTTTCAATAATGAATAAACTTAAAAAAAAAAAAAAAAGAATCTATAGCTCTGCCTTTCTTATAGCAATGCTGCACCCACATAAAAGCCGCGTATTCCATACGAGATAAAAAGCTGTCCCGCAAAAAGTGCAGTGTTCTCGCGCCTGCTGGCGTGGCTGCCGCGACGGCGTCACGGATTTCCTTTTCCTTTTTCCCGATGGCCCTTATGCTGGATTCATGGATCTTGAGATGACGGGCCACTGCAGCTGCAGACCTTAATCCACGGCACATGTCGAGCAAGACGACTTTTTCTTGTAACGTCACAGCTTTTCTCTGCTTCTTGGGAGCGCTTCCAGAATCACCAGTGGCATTTCGTATGGGTTCCACGGTGTTATTCAGGGTTTACAGTATTGCGCTAAACATGACGAAAAATACGCGAGAACGAACGGGATCGCTTTTTACAGCCATTCGAAATTTCCGAGTGACGAACTGGTCGCGCGGAGAGGATCAGCAACACAGTTTTAAGCTCGGAAATCACAACACTTGAGCTCACCACAATAGTAACAGGAGGTGGCTGTGATATTCTTGCAGTACTACAGGACGCACTGAGGTTAATTTTATGCAATCATGATTTAATACTGCATCTTTGTGTTCTTTTCTCTCCACTATGAATGAAGCCATGTACAGTCTGTAAGGGTGTGTATTTTGGTACACTTCTTCGTAACAAACTTGTGTATTTACCTTATGGAAGTAAATGATAAACTAGCATCTACATATATTTTATGCATTCATGACGTATCTAATTTTTTTTTCAGTATTCCCAGGCTATGCAGTTAGTCTGCCGGCTTTTTCAAATTGTTGCAAATCTCCAAAATATTTGACAACATAGTTGTCTTGAAATCTGCATTTAAGTGGACCCACACAGTTCAAACCTGCATTGTTCAAGGGTCAACTATGCTTCCGCTTTACCACCCAGAGAAGGCTAGAAACATACCCAAAGACACACAGCCAGTGAGTGGAGCAGAGTCTGACCCTCAAACAGGCCGTTCAAAGAGCTACAAGAAGGGCGGCACAGCCTTCATTCATTCAACAAATACCTAGGGACAACCAACTCTGGGCTGGGCACTGAACACATAAGGTTATGTGAACATGCTCCCCAGCAGGAAGCCAAACAACAAATGTCTTAAAGGGTAACGAATCCCTGCGATACTTACCATAAGAACTTCCCAGTTCTGTCAGGTTAAAGCACCATGTTCGGTGCTGAAGGGCACCGCTGATTTCTTAGCCGGGTTCGGGGGACGGGGGAAGACCAGAGGAGGCGGGGATGGGAGGCGCCTACCCACAGTGCAAGGTTTTTATTTCGTGCACGGTTCTAACCTTGAGTAGGGCAGTGCAAGAGGCTTTGGACTTGGGGGCCAGTCACTCGCTGGGGCTCGTTAGAGAAGTTATTCCACTTCTCTGGGCCTCGGTTTCTTCCCGTTTCAGAATGGGGGTTCACAACATACCAAATGAGATGATGCTTTCAAACCCCTCAAACGCATTTAATGGACCCGATGTATTCGGTACATGGAGGAGCGTGCCCTGTATATTACGGCCCACGTGACCCGAACGTAGCGAGGCACAGCGCAGCAAGCCTTAACCCGCGCCGGAGCTCCCTCCCGCGGATCCTCCAAATCAGAGCGCCAGAAATCAGCCTGCCTACCAGACCTTGCCCAGGATCCCCAGGGCGCTTCCCCTCCCGCGCTTCCCGCCATCCGCCTTCTCACCATGGCCCCGCAGCCTGCTGCCAGATGTGAATCCTCTGCCCCCGGAACCTTTCAGAGCGCCTGCGCGGCCGCCGTAGGTCGGCGTGTGGGCGCGTTGCATTCTGGGATTTGTGGTTCCGAAAGGCTACCATCCCGCGCGAGTCCCAGGCACGTGGGGGTGGCTCCTCCTCCTCCCAGCGTGCCCTGTGGCGCGGGGCCGAGCCCGGAAGTTCCGGGCCGGGTTCCTGGTTGCCAACGAGTCGCGGCAAGAGCAATGGAAACCGGGGACGTGGCGGCGTCTGGCCCGGTGCTATGCCTCTTCGACGTGGACGGGACCCTGACGGCCCCGCGACAGGTAGGCGGCGCCCGGCGGGCTGGCGGCAGCGGGTGCAGAGCCGCCTGCTGCTCACCTTCGGCGCCGACGACCGCCCAGGGTGGGCGGCGAGGGACGGCTGAGGACCGCCTACCTCCTCGCCAGGGCTGAACTCCCTTCGGGGTGCCTTGCGGGGACGAAACGGAAACCCGAAACAGCTCCTCAGGACCCCATGGTGCTAGGGGAGATGAGACACGTGAAAGCAGAAAAGTCGTATGGGGTTGGAAAACGCAGTTTGGGACTCTTAACCGCGTGCGCTGGAGTCGAACCCCAGCCCAGCCCTCTTAACCAGCTGTTCCCTCCTCAGCCCTGTCACCTGCGAGCTGCATCTTGCAGCCAAAGAGGAAAAACATAGGTTTCCAGGTCAAACAGACCTAATAGAGACTCACCCCGACCCTTGAACTGAGTCTGACCTTGAGCAAGTCTCTTAACCCCTTGAGTGGTTTTAAATGGGGGCGTTCCCAGTGCCATATGGTGTTGGTGAGGGCCGAAGGAAATCGAACAAATTCGTTAAAGTATCTCGAGTATGCTGGCTGGGTTCAGTAGTAGTCAGTAAATATTAGCCGCTACCAGCCCTCCCCTCTCCGCCCCCTCCTCCAGTAGGAGTGATCGGGGAGACCCAGCTTTTTGCAGACTGCCTCCTGAAAGCCTCCTTGGACTCCTGGAAGCTTCCTTCCCACTTCCCGATTTCGCTGCCCCAGGCATGGAGAGGTTGCAGTTAAGATCCGCCTTTGTGACGAAGCTCTCACTCTGACCTCCGCCTGGCACAGACTGGCCACCGAACAACAGCCATTCAGACTCGAGCTGGGGGCCCGAGTGACCGCACTGTCTTCCCGCGCGATCCCTGCCTTCCTGATTCTGGCCGCGGGGTGGCAGTGCTGCGCTCGGGGTCTCCCCGTTACTTGCGTGTGAATTTAGATACATGATTTCGCCTTTCCGAGCCGCGGGGTCAGTGTTTCTAGTGCTGCTACTCAACTGCCAAGGTCTTCAAAGGCTCCTTTTGACGCAGATTCAGTGACCAGCACACCCTTGGGGACCCTTGGGAGCTGAACGCTCTTGGCGGTCCAGACCCAGAGTCTGCAATCCATGGTAAAGGGTCAGGTAGCAGGAATTTTTGTCTTTGCCAACCCTACGGTCTGCAGGAACTACTCCGCTCTAAGGCAGAAGCAGCCAGAGACCCTATGCAGACCAGCTCGGCAGTGTTCCGATAAAACTTTATTGATTCGCGGTGAAAACAAACAGCCGCTCCATTTGGCCCGTTGGCTGTAATGGGCTACAGTTCGCATTCCAAACCTGTTTACAACCTTTTCCCGCTCAGCTGTTCTCCCTCTTTCATCCCACGTAGGGTTTTTATTTTTTTTTTCTAGAGAGAGCACGAGCCAGGGAGAAGGGCAGAGGGAAAGAGAAAGCCTCTTAGGCAGGCACCACACCCAGTGCGGAGCCTGGCGGGGGCTCAATCCCCCAACTCTGAGCTGAGCTGAGCTGAGCTGAAATCAACAGTCGGACACCCCACTGCTTGAGTCACCCAGGCGCTCCCCCGCCCCATAGGATAATTTCTGCTATCGTTTTAACATACAAGGAAACTTGAGATTCGGTGGAACTATGGTCTGGATTTCTCACAGCAAATCTGGTGCAAGTCTCTGGCCTCCTGGGCACTGTTATTGGCTGAGTTTCCCGTTTTCTGCCACCGCTCGGAGATGGAAGCAGTTCTGGCTCCTGCTTCTGCCGTTCTGGAACGGGCTTCTGACTCCCGGAAGGAACCAGGATAGATGAGCGTGAAGTGTGAAATAGCAGAGAAACCTACACCGTATTCCCTCAAAACATCCGCAACAAGGGGGCGCCTGGGGGGCTCAGTCGGTTGGGCGGCCGACTTCGGCTCAGGTCATGATCTCAGGGTCTGTGAGTTCGAGCCCCGCGTCGGGCTCTGTGCTGACGGCTCAGAGCCTGGAGCCTGCTTCGGATTCTGTGTCTCCCTCTCTCTCTGCCCTTCTCCTGCTCACACTCTATGTCTCTCAAAATGAAATAAACATTAAAAAATTTTAAAAAATCCGAAACATGATATTCTTGGCAGCAAACAATGTTAACACTGAAAAAAAAAAAGTCTTAATTTAAAAGAAAATTGTTTCTGTGTGCTAGGTGCTCAAGGTAAAAATAAAAATAGGCTAGTAACGGATCTGTTCATCGTACCGCCTTTCCCTTCCTCGGCGCGCGCGTTCCCGGACGCTGGTGAGCGCGTGCCGGTGCGGAAGCAGAGCAGGCGATCCTGCGGGCGCTAAAGCACGGTGCCATATCTGCAGGTCAGAGCGGAGCCCAGAGCTTTGCGCACGTCGCTGTGTTCGTAGAATCTTCTTGTGCCGCACGCGTCCCTAAGAAATGCCGTGGCATCTACAAACTGTTGAGGGACGCCGGGGCCGCTCAGTCAGTCAAGCATCTGACGCTTGGTTGCAGCTCAGGTCGTGATCTCACGGTTTCATGAGTTTGAGCCCCGAATTGCGCTCTGTGCCGACGGTGCAGAGCCGGCTTGGGGTTCTCTCCCTCCCTCTCTCTTTCTCTCTCTCTGCCCCTCCCCCACTCACGCGGTCTGTCTCTAAATAAACTTAAAATTTTTTGAAAAATAATTTTAAAAAATTTAAAGCAGTTGAGACTTCGACTAAAAGCCTGTGAAAAGAAGGGAGGCACGAGCCTGAGTGGGAAAGGGTTGTTCCCCGGCCGACGCCATAAAACATTCCAGCGCCGCCGGAACCACTGAGGAGCTCGCGTACGGCCGTCTCCCCACCCCTTCAGCTCGGCAGTGACTGACGTTAACCGTCTCCTGACGTCCTTATCCTGTGCTGTGCCACTCCCGAAGCCGCAGTCGTCGCGGTACTGCACCCCTGCAGACTTGAGCCTGCGTCTCTCGAGGCCATCTGTGGTGACCACGGGGGTCACCATCACACCCTCGGAAATTACCGCCAGTTCCCTCCTCTCGTTGAACGCCCCAGTCTGGCAGCTGGCACACGTTTTTCCGTACGAGGCCAGAGGGAAATAGTTGGGACTCTGCGGGCCCGCGTGGTCTCTCTCTCGGCAGCCCCACGCGCTACGCGCAGGGGTGGGTGCGGCCGTGTCGCCGCCGTCCCCGGCAGGACTGCGCAGCGGGTCAGCGCCGGCCCCGCGCCGGTTCCGGTTCGGCAGACTCGTCTCTGCTCCCGTCAGTTTCCTATATCGTCCCCGGGAAAAGTCTCACAATTGGTTTTTTCAGGAGGTGAATTTTAACAGTCCGCGACCATAATCTCGAGCCTTGGGCGCTTTCTCTGTTGATTTTGTCCAGGGCGATGGATAAGGACTGCCTTGTGATTGTCCGCCCAGGAGTCACCTGGGAACATCGCGACAGCTTGGCCCCATGATAATTTTGCTCTAAAGATCTTTACTACAGTGCGTGCCTGAGGTGCTCCGTTGGGGTCACAAGCAGCTGGGTCTTATTTCCTGTCAAAAAAAGATTTGCTGCCCCTTGGAAGGGAGAAGGATGCACATCCTTCTGCAACCCGTCCACATTGCAGACACATGTCTGATGGCCACAGTACCTTGGAGCGCCTCACTGCACAGGGATTAAAGTCAAATAGATTGCAGCTTCGGGCTTCTGTTTAAAGATGGAAGTATTGCTTTTTTTTTTTTAATTTGTTTTAATACTTATTTATTTTTGACAGAGAGACAGAGCATGAGGGGGAGGACAGAGCATGAGGGGGAGGACAGAGAAAGGGAGATACAGAATCCAAAGCAGGCTCCAGGCTCTGAGTTGTTATCACAGAGCCCGATGTGGGGCTCAAACCCACAAACCTTGAGATCATGTATGACCGAAGCCAAATCGGACACCTAACAGACTGAACCACCCAGGCGCCCCGGAAGTATTGCATTTTTAATATTTTGCAATCCAGTGAGTCTTCCCCACTTCCTGCCATTCTGACGTCAGGTGGGAGTAAGCCGATCGAGGGGCTCCGGGACCCGTTTTCACAGTCACTGGCTCACAGAGGCCACCAGTGCGGCTATGCGTTTTTTGTACCACGTCAAGATTCCCCTGAAGATACAGAAAAGACTCTGTTATAAGTCCTCTGTACAGTTTTATTGATACTATGCGTGTGGTTTGTTTTGTTTTGCTTTTTTTTTTTAATTTCTGCTAACTTCATTTCCCTTTTTTTCTTTTTTTAATTTAATTCATTTTTTAAATTTACGTCCAAGTTAGCACATGGTGCAACGATTTCAGGAGCAGATTCCTTAATGCCTCTCACCCATTTAGCCCATCCCCCCCCACCCCTCCAGCCACCCTTTGCTTCTTCTCCATATTTGAGTCTCTTATGTTTTTGTCCCCCTCCCTGTTTTTACTTCTCTTTGCTTCTCTTTCCTTTTGTTCATCTGTTTTGTATCTTAAAGTCCTCATAGGAGTAAAGTCATATGATATTTGTCTTTCTTTGACTAATTTTGCTTAGCATGATACCTTCTAGTTCTATCCATGTAGTTGCAAATGGCAGGATTTCATTCTTTTTGATTGCCGAGTAATAGTCCATTGCATGTATATACATATCTTCTTTATCCGTTCATCCATCGGTGGACATTTGGGCTCTTCCCATACTTTGGCTATTGTCGATAGCGCTGCTGTTAACATTGGGGTGCATGTGCCCCTCTGAAACAGCACACCTGTATCCCTTGGATAAATACCTAGCAGTGCAGTGGCTGGGTCATAGGGTAGATCTATTTTTAATTTTTTGAGGAACCTCCGTACTGTTTTCCAGAGTGGCCGCACCAGTGTGCATTCCCACCAGCACTGCAAAAGAGATTCTCTTTCTCCGCGTCCTTGCCAGCATCTGTAGTTGCCTAAGTTGTTCATGTTAGCAGTTCCGACGGGTGTGAGGTGGGATCTCAGTGTGGATTTCATTTGTATTTCCCTGGTGATGAGTGAGTGATGTTGAGTGTTTATTCATGTGTCGGCCATCTGGATGTCTTCTTTGGAGAAGTGTCTCTTCATGTCTTTAGCCCATTTCCTCACTGGATTGCTTGTTTTTTAGGTGTTGAGTTTGAAAGTTCTCTATAGATTTTGGATACTAACCCTTTATCTGATATGTCATTTGCAAGTATCTTCTCTCATTCCATCAGTTGCCTTTTAGTTTTGTTGATTGTTTCCTTCACTGTGCAGCTTTATATTTTGATGAGGTCCCAATAGTTAATTGTTGCTTTGGTTTCCCTTGCCTCCTGAGACGTGTTGGGTAAGAAGTTGCTGTGGCCAAGGTCAAAGAGGTTGTTGCCTGCTTTCTCCTCGAGGATTTTTATGGCTTCCTGTCTTACGTTTAGGTCTTTCATCCATTTTGAGTTTCTTTTTGTATCTGGTGTAAGAAAGTGGCCCGGGTTGATTTTTCTGCATGTCGCTGTCCCGTTTTCCCAGCACCACTTGGCGAAGAGACTGTCTTCCATTCCATTGAATATTCTTTCCTGGTTTGCCAAGTTTAGTTGGCCCTATATTTGTGGGTCCATTTCTAGGTTCTCTATTTTGTTCCATTGATCTGAGTGTCTGTTCTTGTGCCGGTACCATACTGTCTTGATGATGACAGCTTTGTAAGACAGCTTGAAGTTGGGATTTTGATGCCTCCTGCTTTGGTTTTCTTTTTCAAGATTGTTTTGGCTGTTCGGGGTCTTTTCTGGTTTCAAACAAATTTTAGGATTGTTTGTTCTAGTTTTGAGAAGAATGCTGGTGCAATTTTGATTGGGATTGCATTGAATACGTAGATTGCTTTGGGTTGTATTGACACGTTAACAATACTTGTATTTCCTATCAAGGAGCTTGGAATATTTTTCCCTTTTTTTGTGTCTTCAATTTCTTTAATAAGCATTCTATAGTTTTCAGTGTATAAATTTTTCACTTCTTTGGTTAGATTTATTCCTGGCATTTTATGGTTTTGGTGCAGTTGCAAATGGGATTGATTCCTTGATTTCTCTTTCCGTTGCTTCATTGTTGGTGTACTGCTAACTTCATTTCTGAAGCTGGAACTTTCAGGGATGCCTGGCTGGCTCAGTCCATGAAGCATGCAAAGCTTAATCTCGGGGTCATGGATTCGAGTCCCACGTGGAGGACAGAGTTTACTTTAAAAAAAAAATTTTTTTAAGACCCGTGTGAATGTACAATTCAAATAGCTAAAAATAACAATATAACTTTTAGAAATGATTTGTGATTTGTCTTAACACAGGGATGGCTTTTCACGTGACTTCATAATTTCTTTTGAATTAGTGCAGAGTTTGGAATTTAGGCAGCATAAAATTATACCGTCGTGACCACTGTTTATAGATAGGAGCCTTTCTTTTAGGAGAGACTAAAAAAATCTGGTGATCTGACTCTTGTGGCTTTTGTGTTTCCTTTGGTTTTGTATAATTATAACAAATCAATTCTCCAGGTCGTCTTTAATCTGATTGTGTTATTTTGCGTTAAAGTCAGCAACCTAAATCTGTAAGTAGAGCGCAGGAAATGCAGGCGTCTGTGTCCGTTGACACGGAAGGATCACTACTTACTGCTGACAAAGTCCTTGCACAGCACGCAGAACGAGTCCACTCGTGTTTCCGAAAACAAGACCTATTTGTTTTTCTGCATATGAACAAGTGTATAAATGCAGAAAGGACTCGCTGGAACAGCACACGCCAGCTGTTTATACATTACTTGTGTGTTTTAAACTAGGTAAGAATAAGTAAACGTTAACAGGTCAGATGCCTGTTTTTCTGGTCAGAAGCCGATGGACTTGGACTTGTCTATAGACCGAGAGCCTGCATTGCTCTGCAGGAACGTGAGGGTTCGCTCACGCCTGCAGTGTTTGTCTCCTGATCACTTTACGGCGGCTCACGATCTTTTGTTTTCCTTTTTGAAACGTAGAAAATCACCAAGGAAATGGACGGCTTTCTCCAAAACCTGAGGCGGAAGATCAAGATTGGAGTGGTGGGCGGGTCCGACTTGGAGAAAGTGCAGGAGCAGCTGGGAAGTGACGGTAACCTCTGCCTCGCTAATCGCCGGCGGTAAAAGAGTAACTTCTTGGGAGGAAATTAGGGCCTGCCCTTAATTCCCCGGGTGGCAGGCGTCCGGCTTCCGTGTGGGGAGGATCATTCTCTCTGCTTTCTCTTTCCTCTGCTTTTAGTCCTGTAAGTAAATTTCTGGAGTACTCGGACATGGGGGCGGGGGGGGCGTTTCCCTAGGACTTTGGGTGTCTGTGTCGTTGTCCAGAACGCTCCATGCTGTCCCCGTGCCCTCCGAGCCCCGCTCGGGCCCTGTCTCCTGACCGGCTTCTCACCCGGGTGTTGAGGTGCCTTCTGGGTGTGGGGGCCTGTCCGCTGCCCCAACACGGTGTTTCCCAGAGTTCCCTCATCACGAGTCACCCCGGCTCCTCCCCTCTCCAGCGCAGGACCCCCGGAAGCCGGGGACACTTAGCGGCCCCTTCGCTGGAGGCTCGGCGGTCCGCGGGGCCCGGGAGTCGTCTCCGAGCCCCTCCCCACCCGGACGGCCCGCCCGAAGCCCGCCAGCATCGTGCTCCGTGCTTGTGGGAAACTGCCCGCTGGCTGTTTCTCTCGAGGACCAGGACTGTGGGTGATTCGTCTTGCAGCCCCGGGGTGTCCGGGGCGCGCGGCCCGTAAGAAACAGAGGTGCGGGGCTAGATGACTTAGCCGTCCCGGCCGCGGGCACCGTTGGCATTTGGGGCCAGGCCCTTCTCTGTCATTGGGCGTTGTCCTCTGCTTCGTAGGGTGTTCAGCGGCGTTGGGGCCGCCACCCGCTTGATGCCGGGAGCCCACCGGAAACGTCTCCAGAGGTTGCCGAATGCCGTCGAGGGCAAAATCACCCCCAGCCGAGAAGCGGCATTTTGGCCGTGGCCTCTTTCAGGCCTGCGCGAGCCGTGTTTACGGGCTCAGTCCCTGCGGGTGGGGGCCGTGCGCTCTTTTTAAAGCCCCGTTCTGCTTCTACTTCCTTTCCCTGTGGACGCCCGACTTAGAAAGGCTGCCAGCAACAGAAGGGGCACGGTGATCCCCGGGAACCGGCTGCCGGCCCTCGCAGCCCTTTGTGCCCCTGGCCCTGATTTAAACCTCGGGCTCGGAGAGGTTTGCTGTCAGACGAGGGCCCCGTCTGCATGTTTCAGAGTGTGAGTCCAGGCAGCAGAATCCAAACACCCACGAGCTGGAGAAGGGGGAAGACTGAGCCGCATCAGGAGCCCTGCGGAACTCGTTAAAACACGATGTGAGGGCCCCGCCCCACACGTGGTGCCTGGGAATCTGCATTGTAACCAGCACCTGAAGTTTGAGGGCCCATTTAGATTTACGTGCGTGGTCTCTGGATCTGACTGCTTGTAAGAATCACCCAAAGACATTTTTTTTTTTTTAAAGAAAAATCTGATTTTTTAGCCTGGCCTCTGCATATGCGGATTCAGAAAGCCTGAGGGCTGGGCCCCGGTGGCTCCTTAGTTGAGGGTCCGAGTCTCGATCTGGGCTCAGGTCGTGATCTCCCAGGACCCTTGTGGGCTGGGGCCCTCCTGTCAGCACAGAGCCGGCTCGGGGTTGAGTCTTTCTCCCTCTCTCTCTGCCCAGCACCTTCGTGCTCGCTCTCGTTCTCCCCCTCTCTCTCCCCCTCTCTCCCCCTCTCTCTCCCCCTCTCTCCCCCTCTCTCCCCCTCTCTCCCCCTCTCTCCCCCTCTCTCCCCCTCTCTCCCCCTCTGTCTCCTCCCTCTATCTCCCTCCCTCTCTGTCCCTCCCTCCCTCTCTCTCTCTCTCTCTCTCCCCCCCCTCCCCCTCCCTCCTCCCCCCGCCCCTCAAGTAAACTTTGAATAAACAAATGCGAGCCGATCCCGGAACCGCACGTCCTCACTGCCGCCCTGGTCGCACGTCCTCACTGCCGTCCTGGTCGCACGTCCTCACTGCCGTCCTGGTCGCACGTCCTCACTGCCGCCCTGGTCGGACGGAACGGCCTGGAGGCGGGGCCCTCACTGACCCCCTCTTCCCTGAGAGGTTGCCCCCACCCCGTCTCGCCTAGCCACCGCCTTTTACACTCGTCATGGAGAGTTTGTTAGAAAAGAAAACTTTGAGGACCTTTCTCCCCACTTGCCCCATCTGTCGAGACGACATAGTCTTCCACTCCTGGAGTTCGGCAGCCTCCCTGGTGACGCGTGCTAATCTAGAAATAGAGGGGCGCCCGGGGGGCCCAGTCAGTTAGGCGTGCCACTCCTGATCTCAGCTCAGGTCTTGATCTCAGGGTGGCGAGTTCAAGCCCCGTGTCGGGCTCTGTTCCACTGGGCATGAACACTAATTCAGGAAGAAGAGGAGTGGGGGCGCCCGGGCGGCTCATTCCGGGGAGCGTCTGACCCTTGGCTTCGGCTCAGGTCACGATCTCACCGTTTGTGAGTTTGAGCCTGTCTTTGGGCTCTGCACTGACGGCGTGGAGCCTGCTTGGGGTTCTCTCTCTGCCCCTCCCCTACCCACGCGAGTGCCCTCTCGCTCAAAATAAATAAACATTTAAAAAACGGGGGCGGAATAGAAACACAAACTTCAGTTCATTGCATGCTGAGTTTTCTTTTGTTTCCGTTGCAGTGGTTGAAAAATATGATTATGTGTTTCCAGAAAACGGCCTGGTAGCTTACAAAGATGGCAAGCTCTTGTGCAAACAGGTGCGTTCTCGAATATCCACACAGCTGCCTGCTATTGCTAACCTGTTCTCCACAGAGACAGTTGGCGCGGAGTGCGTTGGGGGAGGTGTATCTGGGAGGCGCGGCCCAGGGGCGGGAAGGGGTCTCCACCCTGGACTTGTTGTATCTTGAGCTCGAACCATGTGACTGTCACATACTCCAGATTGTCAACTACATCTTCATAATTGTTTTTTAAGGACAGTTAATCGAATATTTCTATTAGCGATAGCGGAGGCCCAGGCAGGCCGCCTGCTCTCAGCGTTTTTAAGAGGTTCTGTGCAGCTCTTCTTTGTAATAAGATCATCTCTTCAGACGTAAAAGAGAGCCTAAGCGGAACAACCGTGTTTTCTGCCAGCGTCCGTAGACGTTTTAATTGAATAAAAGCTGCAGTAACACGCTCTTTGGGCCGTCCGCGAGGCATTGGCAAGGTGACGAGTCCACCCGTCTTGACTAATGAGACAGAAAATGCTGTATGCAGCTAAAGCTCCGTGGGGTTTCCTTTGTGTTTCTCACCAGGGAAGGGAGGAAAAAGGCAGTGGGGCGTGTCAGCCCGGCGTCACAGCAGCCTGGCGACCCCCGACCAGGGATGGCCAAAGACCTGGTTTTGCTGTAAAGTTATCTTGAAAATGCCTGTCACTGAATCAAGTAACCCCCCCCCCCATCTTTTCTTTATCTAGAATATTCAGAGTCACCTGGGCGAGGCCCTGATCCAAGACTTAATCAACTACTGCCTGAGCTACATGGCGAAGATTAAGCTCCCGAAGAAGAGGTGGGTTTGCGCTCCGTGTGCTGGGACCCCGACCCGGGGTGCTTTCTGCGGCCGCGGGGACGGCCGTGGGGACGGCCGTGGGAGCTCCCGGGCCCGGGAGGAGCCTGGCCCCCGGCTCGGGCAAGGTCTGAGTTGGCCGCTCGCGCTCGGGAGCCGCGTCCACGGGGCCAGTCGCCTGCACCCCCGCCTCTGTAGCGTCTGAGACCTGGCGCCTCGTGACCGTTCCCGGGCGGCCCGGCCGCACTCCCCCTGCCCGCACCCTCGGCCCTCCCCTCCTTCCCTCCTCGTTTCTGACCTCCATAAGCATTTGATTGGGGACTTCCCTCTCGCTCTGAGTGTGCTCTGCTCCCGTCTGTAAATAATCCCGAACACCGTCGTCACCCGCCCGCAGTTAAAGGACGGGCAGAAGACGAACCTGCGGGCTAACTGTTCCTGGTGAGGTCACGGGCGTTTTCTTGGAAATATGTCTGTTTGCTTCTCGGCTTTCTGCCTTTCACGTGTAACACTTTGATGATGAGGGAGAGAAACGTTTTTTAAACGGCAGGTGAATTTCAGTACACGCGCTTGTGAGACTGCTCCAGACCAGCCTCCGTGACGCCAGGGCCCCTGCCCGGCACCTGCCCCCGGGGCAACGGGCTTCGCGCCCACGCCTCCCAGCAGGGGCTGTGGACGGACAGGCCGGGCCCAGGCTCGGGGCCCAGGCTCGTCCCGGCCAGGGCCGGTCATGGCACGTGGGGCTCCGTTAGTCTGTCCCGTGTGCTTTTTTGTCTGTTGGAAATTCTCCGCGGTAGAAGGTGGAAATACAACCTACCCCAGGTCAGTTCAGGCTTGGCTTTGGGTTAAGCATTAAGGGAGGCTTAACATAAATGAACAGGAAGGATAAGGCGCCGTCCCATCCTCAGAGGGGTCGTCACCCTCGTCGGGGAGCCCCAGGTGCAGAGCTGTCGTTCACACTCCCAGGAGGCGCCCCGGATTCGGGAGCAGGCCCGAGACCCCGTGGGTCAGCATTTGCCCCCATTTCCCGTCAGCGCTGCTGTCTGCCCCCTGTGGGTCACGCGGGGGCAGTAAGACTAAAGAGTCCGGACCTTCAAGGAGGAATCGAACACCTGATTGCCTGCCGTAATCCTGGCTTTCGAGATCAGAAGCCTTTCTCAGATGCATCAGCCTCCCTCCTGTGGGGGTGAGGGGGTGCTGTGTCCTTGAGTCAGGGCTGGTGGCCTCTTTGGCATTCAGGACCCACAGCCCTAGTGACCCCGGGAACGATCACAGGGTACACATGGCAGGTACGGGCACAGGGCTGGTCTGTCCCAGCTCTGGGACATCCTGGGGGGGTGGGGGGCGGCGCGGTGCAGGAGGAGCACTCGAGGAGGCATCTTGGCTGCAGGCGTGGTGTTCGTCATCTGCCTCCTTCTGTGCAGTTTGAGCACGGCCAGGGAGAGGATGCGGTGATGAGGTTTCTGCATCGACTTTACCTGGGAAGTATTCGTTGCTTCTCAACTTACAAAATCGGGACATCGGATTTTCTCAAGACCCTGTAGAGGTACCCAGAAGGACCGCCCCGGCCCCTTGGCGAGGCTCCAGCAGGCGCCCCGAGTCACACAGCCTCGCAGGAGGCAGCGCTGGCCTCGAAGCAGCCCTCCACTCCACACTGGGCACGTGTCCCCGGGCTCACGGGCGGCTGGTGGCTCGAGATGAGGGCAAGGGTCCAGGGAAGAGGCGTCAGAGGCTCACAGGCATCACTGTTGAGAACTGGAAGTCACTTGAGAGTGCACAGTTCTTCGTCACAGAACGCCCAAGTTCCATCCTAAGAATGAAAAAGCTAACGAGGTATTTGAGTTTTTAAGAAACTATCTTGGGATGGAAACTGGAGACGTGGTGAGGGGGAAATGGGGGCTCTTTAAACATCTTTCTTCAAAGTAACAACGTCTTAAGCCGTTCTCCTTTTCTGTGGCCACACCAGCCAGCTGATCGCAGTCGGCCACCGGTGACCCGTGTCCCCCGGTGGTTCCCGAGGCTCGCCGGGCCGTGCTCAGGGCCTGCTCCCGTAGCTGCGCTCGGTCCGTCTGTGTGTCCAGCGCGTTGCCAGCCCAGGTGCCTGACACGTGGGTTTCCAGACTCCTCGGGGGCCTGGGAATCCTTCTAGCCCTTCATTCACAGTGAAACTCACCGCCCATGGAAATCACATTAACCACACGTGCAGTTTGGTTTTCTGTAGCCACGTTAAAAAAAAAAACAGAAGGAACAATTGAAATTAATTTTAATCGTGTTTTTTTTAACCCAGTATATCTGGAACATAGTCGTTTTAATATAGAATCAGGATAAAACATTTCAGACGGCAGTGACATCCTCTGTCTCTGAAATCTAGCGTCGGATGGGATTGGCCACAACTCAGGGCCCTGTGGCCGCCTGTGGCTCACCGCTACCGCGTGGCTGAGCCCGGCCCTGGGAAGCGTCGATCACGCGGGCCTCCGCTTTCTGGAATTCTTAACCTGTCCATCCGTCTGTACCGTGGCCCACGTCAGTGACGTGTGTCGGGGCCTGGTTCCTCTCCAGGGGCACTTTCGTCGAGTTCCGCAACGGGCTGCTCAACGTGTCCCCCATCGGGAGGAGCTGCAGCCAAGAGGAGCGCATCGAGTTTTACGAGCTGGATCAGGTGAGTCCCGCAGACCCCGCCGGGCCGGCGGAGGGGAGGGCGCGGCCGCACGGCCAGCGGTTGAGGGTGCGCTCTAGACCGCAGTTCGATGGTCGCTGTCTCGGTTTTCCTCAGAAAGAAAACATAAGACAGAAGTTCGTAGCGGATCTGCGGAAGGAGTTTGCGGGAAAAGGCCTCACGTTCTCCATAGGTACGGCGCGCGCGGACGGGCTTCGGGAGCGGACGGGCTTCGGGAGCGGGCGGCGGCTGCCGTCAGCACTCAGGAGTCAGGACTTGAAGGCCCCCTGTTTGGCCAGCTTGTCTCTGGGTGCGGCCGGCGGTAACCGGAATTGCCAAGGGCTGGTGTGTGATAGGTGAAGGGGGGCGTCCTCTCCCGAACAGGCACGGAGGGGTTCTCGCTGCCCCCGAACACTGCCTGCAACTGCCTTTCCCCGTGCTTTTCCTTTCTCCTGCGCCACGGGCTCCACACAGCCCACGCGTGGGCAGCGCCCACCGAGGGCGGGAGCGGGTTAAAGCTCGGCGAGGGCCCGGCGGACGCGGCGGTCACCAGAGTTTTCGGTGGCCTGCTTCCTTCAGACCCACGCCCTCGGCGAAGCGTGGGGGCACAGACGCCTGCCCTGAGCTGGCGGCTCGTCTCGCTTCTCGACGTTAGGTGAAGTCGTGCTGGGGAAAAAACATGGCACGTTCGTTTCTAGAACCTGTCCCTAAGTAGCATAAGTGGCACACGGGGGTATTAAAGATCGACCTCGGCCGTCCAGCCGCTGCTGAGTCCGTGCACGCTCTTTCCAGGCCGGCCGTAGCCTGCTCTCGCCCTTCAGCGTCTGTGTTTCTGGCCCCGCAGGAGGCCAGATCAGCATTGATATCTTCCCCGACGGATGGGACAAGAGGTACTGCCTGGGGCACGTGGAGAAGGACGGCTACAAGAGCATCTATTTCTTCGGGGACAAAACCATGCCGGTAGGCACACAGGCGCCTCGGGGTTCGGGGTTCGCTTCGCGCTGGAAGAGGGGAAACGGACGAACAGGCTTTGCCCTCCCTCCTCTCCCTGCCCGGACACCGGACGCCTCAATGGAGGCAGGAATTGCGCGTTTTCGCATTCAGTACTGCCTGTTGCACCTGCCTTCCGGAACACCTGCCCCAGGGCCGCCGTCCAGTCCTTTGTGCGTCTCAAAACCCCGGGCTTCCTCATGCGTACCCTGCGTTTTGCCCCAAGGGGCATTGTTCTGAGTTGGGCACAGGAGTCCCGAATGGTAGGAAGACAGGGAATCTCATGCCTCTGGAATTCAAAAGACAGCGCCAGGGCCCGTTTAGAGCTGGCGTCGCAGAGCAGGGCTTCCCAGAGCCCGTGCGGTGGCAGGCCAGGCGGGGGCCGACGAGGGGGGAGAGGTGGTGTGGCCCCGAGACGAGGCTCAGCACCAGCCACTCGCTCCCCATCCCCGGCTGCCGTGGACTCTAAGTCTAAAGTTCTCTCACGGTCTCAGACTCAGGATTAAAATAGGAGATGGCTCATGTCCGGGGAAAGACAACAGCCCCGAATAACGGTCCTTGCCCCGTTTGTATTCGGATCAGGCGGCTTACAAACACGGTGATGGAGGAGCACAGAGAGACAGTAAACCCGTGAACGTGAACTTGTGGACGTGGGGGAAAGGGGGTTGGAAGACGCTCGGGGTTAGGGCTTCGGGTCAGCACAACACAGGATCCCGGCGCCGGCCGCAGAGTGTTGACAGTGGACCGGAGGCCTCCCCGCTGCTCACCGAGGGGTGAGAGCTAGGACAGGGGACCCAGGGTAACAAGGCACCTGTCCTTTTGTTCATCATCCCCACCCCCCCACCCCGGCAGCTCAGTGCAGCTGGAGCCCTGTTTACCTGCTCACCTCAACTTGGTCCCCTTCCTGTGCCAGCAGCAGCTCTCTGCTATAGTACTAAATGGGGGGCCCTTTAGGCCTTGAACGCCTCATCTCGCTTCCCTCATATACCTTTGCATCGGGTGCCTTTGCCCCCCTCTCTATCCTGGGGTCCTGAGCCTGTTTACCCAAACTCCGCTGTGAGCATCCTCCGGCTTTGTCCTTCTTTATGTCTTGTTAACATGTAGTCGTCAGCCCGGGGGATTCCTAAGCTTTCTCGCCGCAGCTCCCCCTTTTTGTTTTTCTGGGTTTTTCTAGTTTTGCTCTCAGGTGGTCTGAAGGGTGATTCTGCAAAGACCTAAAAAGAGGTATAGGAAAAGCATTCCGCTTCCCAGAGTTTCCCAGAATTTGAGATGGGTGCAAGCCATAAGGGAGAAAGGCCTGAGGGCGTGCCGCACTTCCCCGGACTCAGCCCGTGGTTTTTAAGTAATGCTTGTGGTGGCTGTTCGAGTAGAGTCCTGTCAGCGAGGTGGGAAGGACAGACACCACGAACGTGAGTGTGGACGGCATCCCGAGCCCGGGAGTGACCGTCAGGAACGCCAGTCCTGCAGACGCGCCGGCAGCTAGGGTCACAGGGCAGTTTGGAGTGGAGCAGCAAGGCCTCCTGTCTCTTTCCAGTAAATTCCACTGCGGCCTCGTGGGCCTTGAGACGGGCCAAGACTTGTTGATCAGTGGGAGTCTGGCTTATAAGTTCTTCCGTAGTGCTGGCCACTGATTCGTTAAGGACATCGGTGTCTGGACGGCAGGACGCAGGGTGACTCCAACTACGGCGGCAGAGGCGAGTCACGGGCACCCTCGCGGCAGGAGGCGTCCCGGCTGCTCGGATGCCCGTGACGAACAGGCCCACGCCTCCTTTCTGCCTCGCAGCAGCGCGCCCAGTGCTGAGGGACGCGTACAGGCCTCGGAGATGTTTAGTCGGGTGATGTCACCGTTACTTATGCACGACATAAACCTGCTCTGGGAGGGAGCGATGATATAATGATTTTCCAGCTGTTGGATCTGCACAGTGCAGCTGGCGAAGAGAACGCAGGAAGAAGGGACGCAGATAGTGGCCACGCACTGGACCGTGGTGCGGGAGGCCCAGGGGAGGGTAACGTGTCGTTTGACGTAAACCTCCCCAGGGCTGACAGTACGAGGGAAGAAGGCGAGACCTGGCCCTTTCATTTCCCTTTATGGGCAGAACTTATAGGCCCCCCAAGCCTCCGTCTTTTCAAACAGTATTGTCCCTAGTAGGCCGGTCAGAGGACGTGGTCTTATTAGAATAGTTTGTTTCTAGATGTCCTCCCAGACCCCCGTCAGTCACAGTCCAGTTACCCCGGCGCAGGTTATGCTCAGTCTCTCCCTAACCGGGTGTCCAGGGAACACGGTCCCAGGCGCGGTCCGAACACTCGAGACGAGAGCAAGCTCTGACCTTGGGACTGTGAGATGTGCGTGGGTTTGAGGCCTGTCAACGCTTGTGGCTGAGAGAAAGGGAAGATTGTCTGGCCTCGTAGAGGTTTGGGGCTGTGCACGCAACAGCCAGTTGGTTTGTAGTTGGAGACGGGCAGGGGGGTTGCCGAGTCCAGTAACACATGCAGGAGGTGCTGGAGGAAGCCCCTGCCCTGGCCGCGCGCGGAAGGGGGGCTTGAGAGCGGCTGTCCCGTCATCGCTCCCAGGCTCACCGCGGCCCGGGGGTGCTGAGCTGCCAGCCAGAGGTGGGTGAGGAGCTGAGCCCAGTAGGAGTACTGAGCTTGGCCTGGACGGATGAGAATCAGGGTTACACGCTTCAGATTTTCGTTAATGACCAGTCACGGCCGTCGGCTGTGCGCAAAACGACCGCGTCGGCAGAGGACCGCGGCCGGTTAGACAGGCACCGAAGGCCCCCCCATGTGCTGTCGGGGGCAGGGACCTGCGTTTGCAGAGTGGCTTCAGGACGAGGGGTCCTCGGGAGGCAGTCAGCTCTCTCGGTGTCATATTCTCTGCCAGTCTCGGTTCACAGGAAGAAACGCAGGCCGTCTCCGCGACGCCGTGGTCGGGCTTCCCCGGACGAGAGGGGCCCCGAGTCTGAGAGGAGACGAGCATGTCCTCGACCCCAGGGGGGACGTTCCGTGGGCCCAGTCCCCATGGCCCCCTTCGGGCGTTGGCATCGCACCCCAGGGTGAGAGGGTTTACCTCGGTCTGAAGAAGGGCGTTCAGCTGCCGTGAGCCCCTGCGCAGGAGAGAGCCGAGGCCCTGCTGCCCACCGGGGGGTTTCCCCTTCGTGTTTATTAATGTGTGTCTGGAATGTAATATATGTTCTTTTTACAATTTTTTGGCCTTGTGGGTTATAAGAGATGGGTAATTCCAACCAAGGCTTACGTAAAACAACTTAATAGGGTATGTTGTCCTGTCGTTTGACCCTTTTTGTTAAAATTATATTTTTTTACTTATTTATTACCATCAAGAAAATGTATTTTTTCTGCGGTTGTCGTAGGACGCGCTGATTTTATTTTGGCTCAGAGTAACGTACGTATTGATGGCTGGCCGTTGAGGCAGGGGGCCGAAGGGCCGAGGTTGGGATCTGGGCCCCTGTCTTTTTCAGCAGTGGCCCCGTCCATCCGTGTCAGCCACATGTATATCCGTCCGTGGCTTCCGGTGGGCCAGGTTTAGTGAAACGGCTTCCGAGTATCTTAGTCGAGGCCCTTCACGTGTCGTCTGCCCCTCATGTGGCTGAGGCATCCGTTCCCCTGCCGAACGGGAACAGCACGCGTGGGGGCTTGGAGGTGGCACCAGCCGTGTGGCCATCATTTTCCAACCTCGGGATCAGAGCAGGAGGGATTTCAGTCTCAACCCCGTGTACTTTTTCCTGACCACACATAAAATTTCTTTTTAAAGGTTTTCCTTCACAAACCTTCTACAATTTTTCTTTGCATTTAGATCTTGTCCTAAGCCATTTTTTTCCAAATAACCAGTCTCATGTAGGACGAAATAACTTTCTTTTACCTTCAACAAAAATTTGTTATCATCGATCTTAGTTTTCTAGTGAGAACTCAGCAGTAAGCAGCTATAAACTGTCTGTTATGTTAGGAGGTTTTTAGGTGGTAGACTCATGAATCCATTAAACAGGAAGCATGGATTTAAATATTCTTAGTTGATGTATTTTTTTAATAAGAAGCCAGAAGCATAAACCTGTTGCAAGCAGTGCTCCAGCGTTCCCTTGGATTTGGAAGAGGCCTGAAGGTCCGAACAACTTAATTCAATTTCTCATTTAAGCAAAACGTTCAAGTTTTAGGTCACCAAAGACCCTGGAAGCCGTCTTAACGATGACGCGTGAGAACTACGAGGCAAAGTGACCATGACTCTAAGTCATCTGTTTGGTAACAAACTGGAACGGAGGGAACGGGAGCTTGTTTGACCGCGAGTGAACCTTAGGAGAATCCAGTTTTGTAACTTACAAGACAAGCCTATCTGAATAAGACTTCATCTGTGTCCCCTTAAAAGTTTACCACTGTTAATTTTTTTCCGGTGGAACCAGGGAGGAAATTGGAAGTTTAAGGAGGCGGTGTGGCAGGAGGGGGAGGAGCCACAGGCAGGCGCAGTGGGCAGAGAGTTCACGTGCTCCTGAAGCCTGTCAGCCCAGATCGAGGAGCAGATAACTGATGTTGGTTTTTTGGTTTGGTTTGGTTTTCCACTAGTGAAGTGAGGCGGTCTGTGTCGGGCCAGAGAGGACAGGGAAGTTCCCCGAAACAAAAGGAGTTTCGGCAGCTGCTGGGGAATATTCGCTAAAATCTCTATCCCGCCGTAGGCTAGCCAGAGTCAGTGAGCTCCAGTCATCACTGTTCTTAATCCAGGGAATGAATGAGGGGGAAGCCCTCGTATATAGTTAGTCACCAGCGTGTAGAGGGAGACACCGCGAGAGCGGGACAGGTAGAGGCCCCTGTGTTAGGGACCGCCCGCGTAAAATACACTGCACCGTGTGGCGCCTCGTTTCACTCACCGCGATCCGGAGTCGGGCTTGCCGTCTGGGTGGGGAAGTCCGCCCCGTGCCAGACAGCTGTTCAGAAGGCCCCGGAATGGCAGCGGCGAAGTTCCGCGTGGCACGGCCCAGGCCAGCGTCGCGCACCTCCTGGGCAGACGGCACCCTGGGCTGGGGTCAGGGTGATTTTCATGAGACAGACAGACGCACGTGGAGGAAGGGTCACGGATCGTTTCCAAAACACCGGTCGCAAAAGGTCCACGAAGGCCGGATCGTTGGACCGCTCTCTGTGATTCTGTCACTGTTTGGAAGGACAGGCTTTCGTGGACATGCTGTCAGTTTTCCCTGACAGTGGGAAACAGCTAGAATTTCCTGGCCTTGGGGGCTTTTTAGTGTAATCTTAGAGTGGGCAGAGGACTTTGTCAGAGCCGTGGGGGAGGCTCACTATCTTCCCACCCTTGTGGGGCGGGGGAGCGTCTTCTGGCTGTAGAGATGGTTATGGGGGAGCGCGGTCTTTCCCCCTTTTTAGGTAACTCTGCCTCTTCGTGTACACCGACCGGGCTCAGTGGGGGCAGGGCCGTGCGGGCGGTGGCCTGAGTGAAGATGACCGTGGGGACACGGGCCCCTGCAGAAAGCCTGGCCTTCAGGCTCTTCCCTGCTCGTTGCACACGTCAAGATCCTGAGTTCTTTGTTGTGGGAACCAGGCCGTTTTGTTGGACAGTCAGTAATAATGGAAGCAGAGCCTTGTAATTTAGAGTCTTCCTGCCGTCTCTGCTGGTGACTGAAGAATTCGAACAGAGCGCTTTCGTTCAGGGGAGGGGAGCGCTTTCGTTCAGGGGAGGGGAGCGCTTTCGTTCAGGGGAGGGGAGCGCTTTCGTTCGGGGGAGGGGAGCGCTTTCGTTCGGGGGAGGGGAGCGCCCTCAGAAGGTTCTGTGACTCCTAGTACAGTTTCGCTTCATCCCTTACCTCGGCCGGTGGGCTGTGCGCCGTTCCGCGGCATCCTGCTGTCTTGGTGTCGCACTGTCTGGCCCCGTCGGCCGCGGTCCCCTTTCCTTCTGTCACGTGGGGGTCGCCATCTGTTGAAGACTCCAAGTCTAAAGCTCTCTGCGGGTCAGCGAGAGAGCAGACTCAGGATTAAACAGGAGAGGTGGCTAATGTCCGGGAAAAGACAAGAGCCCCGATAAGGGTCCTTGCCCCTATCCTGGGTGCCTTTGCCCCCTCCCTCTCGATCCTGCGGTGCTGATTAGCCTGTTCACCCAGACTCGGGTGTGAGCACCCCGGGGCTCTGTGCGTCTCTCCGCCTTGTTAACCCACTGGCGGAAGCCCGGGGACCCCGGAGCTCATGCCCCACGCCGCGTCCCTCTCACCTGCTGTCCGGTGATGGCTGTCCCCTTGCCACCGGAGGTCCTATGTCGGGCTCTGGCTGTCCTGCGCCCAGCAAGCGCATCACAGATGCTGCCTATGGAGCTTTTGTCCCTGTGGTCCCGGCTCCAGGGTCCTGGCCGCTCTGCTGCGGTGCCTCCAGGACAGGCCACCTGCCTTTCAGCAGGGCAGCAGTCTCCTGTCCATCTTTCTAAAGGAGAAAACTAGGGCTCAGAAAGGGTAAGCGACTTGCCCAGTGTCACACAGCTAATGGCAGAGCCGGTGGCACCAGAACAAACTCCCTGCTCTTTAGGCAAGTGGGCTTTCCAGTCCAACGAGCCGTCCCTCCGTCCGGGTATGGAAGATTCTCTCCTGGCTCCCAGACACCTCGGTGCTGCATGCCGGTAGCTGTGCCGTTGAGCCCGCTTCTTAGGGACAGAGACACGTGGCCTACAACCCGTCCTGTTGGCGATGTGCTTTGGATGCAGGCTCCGAACAAAGGCTCTGACTCTGGCGTGCTTAGAACAGCAGGCTCCTGCAGTCACCTGCGGAATCTGGGGGGGGTGGGCGCCCCGAGGCCTGCGCGGTGACGCCTGTGCCGGGCGTTGACAAGGGAGCCGTCGGACAGGCGACCCGGGGCCCTTCCAGGTGGTGCCGCCTGTGCCGGGTGAGTAGCCACTCGAAGCCTCAGGACTTGGCTGCATGGAACGCAGGCCTTGAGATCCGCGGAGAGTGCCTCCTTCAGGGGTCCTTCCTCGCAGGACCAGGGGCGTCTGTGCTGCGGAGCTGCCGTGTGACCCCACCGCAGCGGTGCTGGCGTGGGTTTGAATCTGACCTACTTTTTTAAAGTGGATACTGTTTGCCGAGCGTCTGACCCTTCGCTTAGGCTCAGCTTGTGCTCTCCCGGTTCCTGGGCTCAAGCCCCTCATTAGGGTCTCTCTCTGCCTCTCTCTGCGCCCCTCCTCCCTGCACACATGCTTTCTCTCTCTCTCAAAAGAAATGAGTCAACTTTTAAAAAAAGAGAGATTGGGGGGTGTCTGGGTGGCTCAGTCGGTTAAGCGTCTGACTTCGGCTCAGGTCATGATCTCACGGTTGGTGGGTTCGAGCCCCTGCATCAGGCTCTGTGCTGACAGCTCAGAGGCTGGAGCCTGCTTCAGATTCTGTGCTTCCCGCTCTCTGCTCCTCCCCCTGCTTGCGCTCTATCTCTGTCAAAGGTGAATGAACATTTAAAAAAAAAAATAACAAGTCCGAGGAAGGAAGCGTGACTACCCGCCTCCCGGCCTCTCGCCCGTGTGCGAACACGATCCTTGCGGTGGAGGCTACACGCTCCTGGTTTGGATGTCAGCTTCTGCTCTCAGGATGTTGTCATGTTGTCTCCCACACTGTGGCGACGGGGCTGTTCTCTCGCAGGTGGAGTTCGCAGGGGCCGTGCCACCCTCTCCCAGGAAGGCAGGGCTCGTCTCCCTGTCCCCAGCACAGGCATGGGGGCCGTGGGCGCCGACGCTGCAGGGACGTTCTGGCTCCGTCGTCTGCCCCGTGATGCAGTCTGCGGTCTGGCAAGGGGCATTAACAGGCCGGCCGTCTGAACCTCCAGACAGCACGGCAGATCTTGAGACGTCAGGCATAGAACAGTCCAAGTACTGGCTCTCAACTTCCTCTTGGATTCGGTGACAGACGGTTTGAAAGTGGCTTGCTTTCTTTGCATCGGGGCTAACTCGTTGCTGGCCTCTAGGGCGGCAGCACCTGAGCCCCGAGCCGTCGGTGAGAGGCCATTTCCCTGCCCGGAGCACCCCCAGAGAGCAGGGGCGGAAACACGACGGGGGCCCTTGCTTGTCCAAACCTTGTCCGCCCTGGGGAGCCCTCCCGCCTGCCTGCCAGGCCCGACAACGGGGTCTGTTAAAACCCGACTCCGAGTGCGGCCTCAAGGCCCTGGGCCGGCCCAGAGTGCCGCGGTGTGCCGCAGGGAAAGGGAGGCCGGGCCCGGGGACACGTGCCCCACGCTGCTCTGCCTGGCTTCCCGGGGGGGGCTGCACCTCCCGACCCCCCGCCCGGCCTTCCCGAACTCACAAGGTGGGTCGGCCTCTGCCGGCCTGTCATGCCCGGCCTCACGGCAGCTGGAACATGAAAACGTTCTAACGCGTACGCCTCTGTGGCCGGGCAGGTCCGTCGGGGGTTGAGCCGTCCGTACCCTCCTGTAGGTGGGAAGGGCACAGGCGCAGTGGCGGGACGGGGAGGCACCTGCCAGGAGAGCTGGTGGGGACCACGGCTGGGAGTTCTCAGCAGGAGAGCCAAGGAAAGTGCAGAGCCGTGCAAGTACCACCCCCCAGTCTTGTCTCAGGAGGGGGTAACCGTCTCTCCACCTCTGCTTGTGAGCGCGTGCAGGGAACGTCAAAGGACGCCCGACCACGCCTATTCCAGACCCCCGAGGGGCAGGGCAGGCGTGACCGCAAGCCGTTTTTAAATTGGGGACTGCGTGAAGGGGCTGTCGAAAAACAAAGCTTTAAAACTGAGCAGAGGAAGAAACCGAATCTTAAGTTTCTAAAGCACTTTCTCCGTGTCAGACCCTGAGCCGGGCACTTTGGCCTTCCCGCCTCCAGGCGGGGACGGGCCCGGGCGGCCCCTCGCGGCCCTCCCGCAGCGCCTCCGCAGCGCCTCCGCAGCGCGGTTGGATCGTGCAGCACCTTCTGCTCCACGACATTAAGATGAAAGTTCTGCCTCTCACCTCATCTAAAGAAGCCCCCCCGCAGCCCGGTGGGGTGAGGCAGCGGGGCTTTAAAACCCTGAGACCCGAATCTGGCCCCCGCCTACCACGCGGTGACCACGTCCGTCTGTGTCCGTGAGCTGCGGTGCCTGTCAGCCCCCTGGGATGCGGTTCCTCCGATGCGGGGGGAGGAAAGGGAGGCTGTAGAGGGAGGGTGGCCGGCTCAGCCAAGGCAGCGGGACGTGTCTCCCCCAGCAGGGGAACCGGCCACCGAAGTGCTCACCCGGCAGGAGACGGGGCCCGAGGGTGGGCCACCCGTGTCAACCAGCGAACCTCAGTTCCTGGTCGGGCTTCGGACGGGGGTGCCATGGCCGTGGACTCTGGCCGTGACCTGGGCGTCCTCGCCGTGCCTGGCCTCTCCAGTGCTCTCGAGATGCCGGAGGGCCGGGGAGGGCACAGAGGTGTCTTGTGCCCAGACCTGCCCTGCTGCTCGTGTGTCTCAGTGCGAAACCTGAGACCCAGGTCCTGGGTGGCTGGTGGCAGGCCTGGGAGGGGAGTCCCTCACTCCCGGAGGCGCCCGCGGGAACACTGCTGCTCCCTGAGGTCCGACCGGGGTTGGACCGGGTTAGGGGTTCTCAGCCCAGGGGAGGAGGACGGGAAGCAGGACACCGGGCGGGGGCACCACAGGCACAGACGTGTGTTGGGTCCCTGCTGACCTGCCTTCTTGTGGACACCAGAGCCACAGTCCCGTGGCCCCTGGAACAAGAGCCCCTGGTTGGATGAGCCGGGAAGGAGCAGCAGCCCCTGCCGCGCCTCTGCGGTGGAAGGGGACACGGTGGCAGGGCCGCGAGTGTGTCCCCTGATACAGTCACCGCTGTGTGCAGAGGGCGCCTCCCTGCGCCCAGCCCGTTTTTGGGGGCGGCATGCCAGAGTCCTCAGCAGACCCGGGGGTCGCCCCGGGGGTGTAGTACGTGGGAGTCCCCTGTTCTCAAAACACCTGGACTGTTGGGCAGGCTTTTTTTTTTTTTTTCCTTTTAAGTATAACTGCTGCCTCGTAGGAAGGAGGAGTACGGTTACCTAAGGGTGTCCGTTTTTTCAAGTGCATCTGCAAGCTGTGACCGTCCCCTCCCAGCTAATCCTCTCCCCTGGAGAAAGCAGCCACATACCGTCACGACGCGTGCGCCCACACCTGTTTTCCTTCCCGCCCGCGGCCCAGTGGCCCTGGAGGTCTTGGTGAAGCTCCCGCGGTGACGTCACCCCCACGCGGGAGCACCGCTGCCGCCGGTCTTGTCGAGCTGACCCTTCGTGCCTTCGGCGTTCGTACCCACAGTTCCTAGAAATCGGATACGTGCTTGTTAAGCTGACCTGAGAGACCGTGCATGTGCAGGGGGGTGGGAGGGTGCCACACCCAGGCCCTCACCGCAGGGGCCCGGGGAGGCCCGGCCCCGCTTCCGTGCAGCAGGGCCCATGGCCTTGGCCACTCTGGATCCGGGTTCCTTCTTCAGCTCCCGTCAGCCCCGCAGCGGCGTGTGCAGAGATGGGGCAGGTGCGGGGAGACTGGGCTCTTCCGTTTCAGCCTCAGACTGCGGCCTCGTGGGGATGTAAATCTTGAAGGGCCGGGAGGTAACACCATCTTGTGCTCGTCCCTTCCGGCGTTCGCGATCCCCACTCCTCTGGAGCCTAATTCTTTTTTTTTTTTTTTTTTAGCTTATTTGAGAGAGAGAGACAGTGTGAATGGGGGGAAGAGCAGAGAAGGAGCCAGAAGCCCAAGCAGGCTTCACAGCGTCCGTTTAGAGCCGGGTGCAGGGCTGGAACTCACGAACCAAGAGCCGAAGTTGGTCGCCTAACCCACTGAGCCACCCCGGCGCCCTGAAGCCGAATTCTAGATGAATTCGAGCATCCTAGCTCAGTGTTTCACTTCTGCCTCTCCTGACCGCCCTCTGACTCCAGGTCGCGAGTTCTGTGCGGTCCCAGGGAGGCCTCCCCCACCCCCTGGGCCCCGATTCCCAGAAGAGGCCCCCAGATCCCGGGCAGGAGAGGAAGGAAGGCCGGAGCTTGGCACGGGTGCTGCAGACGCTCCCGCCGGTTTCGCTGACGCGAGGGGCTGGAGCGCGGCCCCGGGCGGGGGGTGGGGGACTGGTGCCTTCCCGGGGGCTTGGGACTCTCTGGACCTCGTGCCAGCGGGCCGCTCACCCAGCAGCAGAGCTCCTCCTCCCGTCCCACACACCGCGACCTTCGGGAGAGCCGCGCCCAATGAGCCATCTGCCAGTGCACGGGGGCATGCCCGCGCGGACCGGGCTGCGGGGAGGGACCCGCGTGGCAGCCGCAACCTTTCCCGCTCCAGAGGCCGCCCCTCCACGCCCGCCCTCGAACCCTGGCCGCGCGTGCGGCCTCCTGGCTGCTGTGCTCCCTCTTCTGCGCCCTCCTCTCCAGTCCCTTCTCCGGAAGGTCAATCCAGAAGGTGACCCGATCGTGTCCCCAGGTTGCAGCTTTCTGGGTGGCTTTGCAGAAAATTCTGAGTTCTTACCTCCACTGCGTGGTGGGCCACAGGGCCGCCTTCCCGGACGGGGCTTGTTGCCTCCCTTCCTTCACCGGTGCCTCCCCCGTCACCCCAGTTCCCTGCCTGTCTGTTCTCTGCCCTACAGACTCAGTCTCCTGCCCTGTCCCACCCCGGCCCCGCTGTGAAGGCAGCGGGCGTAGGTGCCCCCAGGCATGGAGGGTTCCAGAGTCAACAGGGACTCCTCCTGAGTGAGCGAGCGTGTCCCACACACAGACCTGGATCCGCTGGCTAGCGCTCGAGTCCGTGTATTCGGTTAGGTTCCCGTGCCGGGTCTCACCTGCCGAGCCGGTCCTGAGAGGAACAAGTTCCCAGAACCCCGCTCACGCTGAGCACGAGCTTCCCCGTGACGTCAGCCGTCCCAGTGGCCCAGAGCCGCCTGACCGCACATGGCCGGGGGCGGCCGCGCAGGACCCCAGCAGGTCCCCCAGGTGGCACTGGGCAGGGACAGGGCCCGCCGGGAACCCGGGGAAAACGAGGGCAGTGGTCTCCGGGTCCGTCCGTCCTTCAGGGGGCACCCGATTTTCCTCCGGAATCTCGATGAGAAAAGGCCATTTTTCCTCTACGGTTACTCTCGTTAGGTCACGGACGGATTTCTCTACGGGTTTGAGTTACACTGTCCCATTTCGTGGGAAACCGAGGAACTTGCAGGAGAAAAAAGCAGGGGCTTTGCTGCAGCTGGGGAGTGGGAGCGGCTGGAAGCCTGGTTGGTTCCGCCGGGACCAGGAGCAGGGGTGGGGAGCGCGTGCACGGGGACCCACCGCCCGGGAGCCCCTCGGCCTTGCCCAGCGGCGCCCCCGGTGAAGCCACGTGTGCGCACGCCTAGAACCACAGCTGAGGGGCAGCTGCTGACATGGTGACCCCCAGCCCCGCCGTTCCGGCAGAGGGGGAGATCCAGACGGCACCCCCAAATCAGCGGTGCAGCCGGGCTCTGCACCCAGCCCGGCTCCCGCACCAGCCACTGGCCCTGTTGAAATGTGAACGAATCAAAATGGCATAAACTCAGTTCCTCCGTCCCCCTGGCCACGGGCCGCTGAGTGCTCAGAAGTCACCCGTGGCTGCCGTCAGCTCGGAGACCGGCATGTCGTGTGGCAGCAGGTTCTAAAGGCAGCGCCGCCGGGAGCTGCACGCCCTCGTGACGCGGGGGGACGGCTTGGGCGCGGTTCAGGCAGCCGACGGCAGACGGCGAGCCGCCACCCTGCACTCGCTTTAGAGACGGAAGCCCCAGGCCTTCCCGGGGCCACGGGAGTCCTTCCCAGGTGTCACTGCACGTCGCCGCTACATCGCGGTTCCTGTCTCGGGAACCCGGGCCCCTGCCCGGAGCCCCGGGCCCACCCGGCAGCGCCCACATCTCCCGCGTGTCTCTGCAGGGCGGCAACGACCATGAGATCTTCGCCGACCCGAGGACCGTGGGCTACACGGTGACGGCGCCCGAGGACACCCGCAGGCTCTGCGAAGAGCTCTTCTCCTAGCGGCCCGTCTCCGTCCCCTGGGCCGGCCTCCCTCACGCCTCGCTCCCCCGGCCTGGCCGCAGCGGCCAGACTCGTCAAGAATGGCCCTAAGGAGTATCTCCAACCAGGTGTCGCCCCGTCTCAGACCCTCCGTCCGTGCGGTCGCGGTGCGCGCGGTTTGCTGGGGACACTTCCCCATGGCTCCAGGATGACACACCCAGAAAGAACGGGCGTGCCCGGCCCCTCCCTCCTGACGGGCTGGTGAGAAGCCCGCCGGGCCTTACCGGCTGGGCCCGTGTCAGTACCGCGGGGCAGCGGGCGGGGAGGCAGGACACGATGGTTACAGCTGTCCCACCCGGGGACCGAAGTTTCAAACCGCCTCCCGAAGTGCCACTCCTGCCCGAGGCTCACCTTCGGGGGGGTTGGGTGGGGGGGGGTTGAACCGAGAGCGCCGTGGTGGCGGCTGAGTCACCACCGACCCCAAGGGCTTTGCACCTCAGCTGACCTGGAGCGCGGGGGAGCCCCGACTTCACTACACTCAGGCGAGCCCGCCGCTTCTCGGACCGGCCGGTGCCAGGGGGCAGGAAGGCACAGGCGGCCCCGTCCCCACGTGCCGGCCCAGGCTGGAGGGGTCCCGCTCCTCCCCGCGGTACCCGGCCGCCTCCCCAGGGAGCCCGGATCTTCTCGTGAACCTGCGTGCCCGCCCCGTGGCCTGAGGGGTGGGGGCAGCCCGGTGGTCGGGCCCGCGACCCTCACCCCTGGTTCAGACTTCATCAAGTGGAAGGCAGTCTCAGGGCAACGGTTCACTTGTCACTTTGAGAACCTGGACGCGCCAGGACCCGCAAACCCTCATCCACTCAGCCCACGGCTCGGCCGCGGCGCGGGGCTGCCTGGGACCCGGCGGCTGCACCCGCACCGGTGCTTTCATCTCCTCACTTCCCTCGGGCCTTCCGGGGGCCCTGTCTTGGGGGGGGTGGTCTGCCCTCGTGACCACACGCAGGGTTGACATGGCCAGGTGGTTCCCAGGACACTGCCACCCCAGCCACCCTGTGGTACCTTTCTTGTTAAATTTTGCAAATGATACTGTAATGACCTTTCGCAATGAAAAGTAGCAAATTAAAGTGATTTTATTGTTTCCTATTTCTCATTGTGCGGACTTTCCTCCTTTGACTGTAACATGAATTGCGAACGATTAGCTATGTCCTCCCGGAAGGAAAGCTCAGCCCAGGCAGACCCGACAGCCACCGTGCCTGACCCTCTGGTTCCTGCGGTTTCGGGGGGGGGGCGGCAGGGTTCTGTTCATCCCGGCCACACACATCCTGCCCACGGGATGTCCAGCACGCACGACTGCCCGGAAGCTCCCAGGGCTTGTTGCAGCCAAGCTGGACCCCGGGGTCCTCAGACCCATCCAAGCCTTTCTAACTGCAGAGCCATCCCACCTGCGGTGGGGACACAGTGAGGGACAGAAGACGGAACGCAGGCGCCTCCTCTCTGCCGCCCTCGGCCCAGCTGTGTGACTCACCCACGCCCGTCCACTCGCGTTGCGTGGGGGGGCAGCCCTGCCTCTGTGGGGAACCAAAAATACCCCCAGCCAAGCTACTGCTAACTGAACTGGCCCCCAGGGACCCTGCACGGCGGGCACTGTCGGCCCCGCTGCACCCGTGAGGGCGAGCCACTCCCTCAGCACGGCGCCTCAGCAGGACAGACCCCGTCGCCAGACACAAACACGGCCAGACACAAACACAGCAGCTGAGCATTGAGCAAGGGGGGAGCAGAGGTTGGCCCTGGACTCAGCAGCCCCGAGGAGGGCACACACGGCGGGGGGGGGGGCTACTGGAGGGAGAGGGGGCCGGGGAGGGCACACAGGAGCGGGGGGCTAGTGGAGGGCCAGGGGCCGGGGAGGGCACACAGAGGGGGGGCTAGTGGAGGGCCAGGGGCTGGGGAGGGCACATAGGAGGGGGGCTAGTGGAGGGCCAGGGGCCGGGGAGGGAACACGGGAGGGGAGCTAGTGGAGGGCCAGGGGCTGGGGAGGGCCCACGCTGGGACTAGTGGAGGGAGAAGGCTGGGGAACCCACACCCGGGGGTTAGTGGAGGGAGAAGCACCCGGAAGCCACACCCGGGAAGGCACACCCTGGAAGGAGCTGGGGAGGCCCTCCTGGGTGGGAGTGAGGCGCCCGCCCTCCATCCCAGGGAGGGAAGTAAAGTGGGATTCTTAGGATAGGCAGGAGGGCTCCCCACCCAGCATGCGGGCGGCGCCTGGCTGACAGCTGGGTCCATCTCGCAGATTCGGGCAGAGGCCGCCCTGAATCACTTCCTCTCCCACCGCCGCTTCCTCCTGCCTAACCGCTCCTTGACCTGGGCCCCATCCCGGCAGCCAGGCCCTGGGCTCCCCCCGCCCCCCACCGCTCAGCCCTCACTCGGAGCTGGGTTCGGGCACCCTCTGCAGGCGATGCCCCCCCCCCCCCGCCCCGTCCGAAGCGGAGTGCGGCGCCTGGACGCGTCTCCTTGTGGATAAACGCGCACTTCAACCTCTCCCCTCATGGCTCGACGGGCTGGCTGTGCGGTGTCCTGACAGACTCTGAAAATGGGGATGGCGACAAAGTTCCCGCTGCGCTGATGAAGCGGGACGAGACCTTGCCCGCCTGACCCGAAGCCCACCCCAGAGCGGCCCGGCCTCCGAGCGGGGCCCTGGGCTTTCACGCTCCGGCTTCCAAACGAACCTGCCCTCTCCCCCTGCTTCTGCTCACTCTCCAAACCCATCGCCGGTGCGCTCAGCCACAAGCGACGCAGTCGGCGGCATTTTGCTCACAGGGAGCCACGCTCTACCGCTAAGCTTCCCCACGAGGGACAGTGTGGTGATGGACAGGGGCTGAGCCGCGTTTATTCACCGGCCGTGGAGCCGAGTGTGTCACCCCCGCTTGGGAGGACACCCTGACCTGCTGGCCGGAAGGAGAAGCCGGCCTCCACCCCCACAGACAGCACCCAGCCTTGCACACAACACGCTTTATTAAAGAGAGGTGCGGGGGCGCGGGGGAGGGATGGAGTCCCAGAGGCCACCCCAGCTCGTCGTCGGCATCAGGCGTCCGCCCAGAGCTTCTGTAAACGGGAGACCGTGTCCGCAGAGCCCGGGCCGCAGGCGAGGCCAAGGCCAGGGAGACCCCCCGGGGGGCGGGGTTTATTTAGACCCAGGCTCTCGACCTCTGGGAGAAGCGGCTCCGGAAGCGCGGGCTCCAGGGGACTGCTGGGGACACGCGAGGCAGGAGGGACACGCGAGGCGGGAGGGCAAGGGCGCCCCCAGACGCGGCAGAAGGCGGAGGCAGCAGGTGGAAGACCCTTCACGGGGCACAACGGGCCAGGGAAAAGCGGGCCCACCGCTCGCTGCCCCGGGCTGTTCGCACGCGCACCCCCCACGCACTTGTTTGCCGATTTTCAGACGGCGCCCACTAGCCGCCAGCAAAATCGTTCTGTTTCCAAAGGAAGACTTAAACCCATCCGCAGACTGAGACACATCCGTCACTGCTTCCGGCACCCACCGGCCGCCCTGCCCCGTTTGCAGCACTGCTGTCTGCTCCCAAGCCAGCTTGTTTGCTTTTTTGGTTTGTTTGGTTTTTTTTGAGACAGAGAGAGAGAAAGCAGGGGAGGGGCAGAGAGAGAGAGAGAGAGAGAGAGAGAGAGAGAGAGCGCATCCCAAGCAGGCTCTGCACCGGCAGTGTGGAGCCCAACGAGGGGCGCGATCCCACGAACCACGAGATCACGACCTGAGCTGAAGCCAAGCGTCGGACGCTTACCCGACTGAGCCCCCCAGGCGCCCCCCGCAACTCAGCTTCTTACTGGGCTCCCTTCCCTGAGGCTGACGAAACGGACCTCGCAGGCCACAGAAGCCCCCCATCTCCAAATGTGATTACCCCACTACTTCTATTTTGAAATCCCGACTGGGCCAAACCAAGGCACCGCAAAGAAAATCCCAACCAAGCATTTGTCGACAGAAAATATCGGCAAAGGCTCGCAACGGCAGCGGCCGAGTGCAAACAGGGCTGGCTCGGGGGGGGGGGGGGGGGGGGGGGGCGGGGAGCGCCTTGGTTATTAAAGAAAAGAAACGGCAACAATCCTCAGCATTTCCTAACCCCGGTGTTCAGGAAAACCCCGTCACCAAAGGTGCGTTTCCTCTCGAGTTTTGGCCTTACCAGGCTGCTGAGAAGCAAGCCGCCGCCGGCCGCCGGCCTCTGCTCCGGTCAGACCCCGACCCAGGCCGGAACGCAAAGACCCTTCCTTGCCTCACCCCCGCCCCCACCTGACCCACCACCTAAGTGACCGGGGCTGGGAGACTTCTGCTAAATTGAGGACAGAAGGGGAAGAGCGGGCTCCTGGGAGAGGATTCAGCTGGGTGCGGGCCGAGGGGAGGGCTCGGGGGCTCCAGCAGAAACTCCTTTCTGCAGGCAGCCTGCTGGGGCTCTTCCCGCTGCGGAGGCACCAGAGACCCGCCCTCCGCCCCTGCTCCCCCTGCCCCCCTGCCCGGTGAAGCCGCCTCCCCTAGAACCAACCAAACACCCAAGAGACCAGAGCCCAGTCCGCCCGGGGGGGCCCGCGCAGAGACCCGAGAAGTGTGGGCGCACAGGTGGGAATTCGCCCCGGGAAACACGCGGGGCTGGCTGGATCTGGAGTTTCCGAGCCCCCCGAGAGGCACATGGGACTCTGTGGGCTGGGGACGCGCCACCTGACACCCCCCCCACCCCCGCCCCGGGGCTGGGGTTGGACCATCCACTCAGCCACCAGCGGGCGCCCCTCCTTTTTCCATGCTTTTAATGCTTTTCAGGCGGTGAGAGGCTGCTGCCGTGGCCCGAGGCCGTGCTGGTGGCCGAGAGCACCCCCGAGCCCACCCCCCACGCCCCTTCCTCCGGAAGATGCTGGAAAGCGACTGGGCTCCCCGCTCTGAAGCCCCATCTCCAGCGGCGGGCCGTCACCTGCAGTCCGGTCCCGCCCCTGCCTCCCCCCCGGAGTCTCCCGCAAGCCCAGGAGAAGGGACGCTCCCAGCGCCGCCTAGGAGCTGACGACGTGGCCGGACCAGGTCTCGTGCTTGGTGCCGGGGGCCAGATGCGTGATGACCACCTCCACCGCCTGCAGCTTCTCGTTCTTGGGGGGGATGGAGCACATCTTGTAGGTGACCTCGTCGCCTTCCACGGGGACGTACTCCCCCTCCACGCTGCGGGGGGCAAGGAGACCGCGGTCAGCGCCCGGCGCCCAGACAAGCCCGCGTGGCCCCAGCTCTAGCTCTGAGAGCATCTGCCCCTCCTGCCCGGCGCCACCAGGGGGAGCCACGTCCCCCCAGCACCCCAGGACGCTGAGGCCCAGACGAAGCTCGGCCACTGCAGGTGCTCACGCGGTCTGTCAAATGGGCGCCTGCGGACAGAGGGGCAGGGGGAGCCGCTGGGCCAGAGAGCGGAGAACAAGGCCGCCAACGTCACTGCTGAGAGCCACCCTAGTCCCAGGAGAGCCCCAGAACCCAGGCCGCCAGCCTCTCTGCCCTCCCGCTTCCAGGCCACCCGGCAAGCCTGCAGGAAAGTCCCTTCTGTGCTGAATTCGAGTCCCAGGAGGGTCCCCTCCCTGTGACGGCACTCTCTCCGGGACACGAGTCACCATCTGGCCCAGCCTGGTGCGGTGCCCATCCCGACCCCCCAGGATGCCTCCAGCAAGAGGGAAATCCCCTTCGGGTCCTGAACCGGTTTGCCTCGAGTGAACGGTGTTTCCCTCTTTGACCTGGCCACCAGGAAGCTCAGTGGCAGAACCAGATGCCCCTGGATGCCCGCCTGGCTGACTTGCCGCCCCCCACCCTCATGTTTTCCTTACTGGCTCCTTTTTCGAGGTGCCCTGTGAATATCCTTGTAAGCCACCGCGGACCCCTTCTGGAAAGAGGCAGCGTGGAAACACGTTCACGTGGCCACACAGGCGGCCGTGTGCTGTAAGGCCTCGCTGCTGTCTGTACCGTACGGCACCCGTGCGAGGCCCGGCGGGTGAGGACTCTGGGGGGGCGAAGGGGTGAAGGAGGCATAACGCTCCCCTCACAACAGACACCTCCAACAGTGCCCTGTTTCCAGAAATGGGCTTTTTCTATCCTGCCCGGTCTGCCGTGTGGCGTAGGGCTCAGCCGGCCGCGGACGAGGAGACTGGGGGGGTGCAGAGGCCACAGAACGGGACAAGGATGAGGGGGTGCCCGATTCGGTCCCCACATAGCCCTGAAGGCTGCCTGGAGAGGGAGGGACGCGCAGGGCGCTGGGGGCCCTCCAGCCCCAAGGCCGTGGACACGGGGCGCTGCCTGGGCCTCCCAGGGGCTTCCAGACACTCAGGAAGGAAGGATGTCGGTGAGCGAGAGGCAGGAGAAAGGCCAAGCCCCGAACTTCCTTCCTGGAGCTGGGGGGGCGGGGGGCGGCCCCGGCCTCACCGAGCGGCTCCCCCGCGGCAGGCAGGAACTGGGGCTCCGGGTGGAGCGCAGCTCCCGCGGCTCCCACATACCTGCACAGACTGTCACCTGCAGCCTCCCCCACGCCCCGCCCCCAAGCAGTCACACACGGGTCACAGGCGGAGGCTCACGCCCTCACACTCGCCCCCATCGAAGTCACACGCTCCCCACCCCACCCCCGCCCAGCCCCGACTCACTCGGAAATGTGCAGGAAGATGTCAGGGCCGCCGTCGGCCGGGGTGATGAAGCCGTGGCCCTTGGATCGACAGAAGCATTTGCAGACTCCTTTGTAGACAGGACCTTGCGAAGCCCGCACCGTCCTGAGAGAGAGGGGGCGGGTGTGAGGGGGGCCCCCACCAGCCCTCCAGAACAGCCGCGCACTCTCCTGGGGCATGCCCGGCTCCTCCCAGCGCCCCCTCAAAAGCTGTGCCCCAGACGGTAGCCAGGGCCGCCATGCACGGCCATGCAGGTTGCGCACTGCACAACTCTGGGAACCATTCGCCAAGACTCCAGTAAGAGTGACTCTGATGACCCCAGCAAATTTTCTCAGGCCTCAGTTTCTCCATCCGGAAAGGGGGTTAGATTGCAAGCTCTCCGAGCATCCCCCCCCAAGACTAATTATTAATGACTGCGGCAGCCTCTACCACTTGGGCCTGAGGTCTGCAGCCCCCGGCACCGTGCAGGCCCTCCGAGGCACCGGGCCCGGCCTGCTGCTGTCCCCACTTTGCAGCCGAGGAAGCCGAGGCCTGTGCGTGGCGAAAACCCAATGACTTGAGACCCCGGTGATTTCCTGCTTGTCACGAACCCCAGCCTGACACAGGCCCAAGGGGCCCCCACAGTTTACAGGGTGCCCTCCCAGCCCACCGGTCCCGACCCCAACCCAAGTCTCCCCATAGGACAGACCGGGCCACTGAGTCGCCGAGACGGCCAGACTCTGGCCCTGGGCAGGAAGCGGGCCCGAGACTCACGCTGAGAAGGTCCTTGTGCGGCGGGTGGGCAGCGGGCTCGGGACCACGTTGCACCGAAGAGGGGACGGGGAGCGATCTCGGGCCCGCTGGGTGTCCAGCAGCCCGACCGAAGCCTGGTGTGTCGGGGGCTGCGGCGGCGGAGGCGGCTCAGATGACATGGCTGACCTGGGGAGAGAACGGAGAGGGCTCAGGGGCTCTCGCCGTGCGAGGAGGGGCCCTCCGCGGCAGCCACCCCCCGCGTCCGAGTCTCCCGTCGGGGCCCCACTGCTCTCGGCCGGGGAAGGCGGGCGCGGGGCTCACTTGGCGTGGAGGTCACCTTCTCCCGCGGCAGCCGTGGGCCACCCGCTGGCATCGCTCTGCCGGGAAGTGCCTGCTCACCCCGTGTCGAGGACGCCATCGGTCCCCACTACGTCCCCAGCAAGCAGCACGGACCCCGGCATGCTCGGGACACTTAGGCAATACTCATGAAAGGGAGGGAGGGAGGGAAGGGGCCAGGGAGGGGAGGGGCGCAGGGCAGGCGGGCGGGGACCTTCAAGGCCAGCTGCCTAGACCGCCCTCCAGCTCCTCGGCGGCCTGGACCCGCTAAGTGCCTCACTATGGTTCCCGAAGGCGGGGGCCCAGGAGGCCACGGCGCTCAGCGTTCCTCCGAGCAGGCTCCGGACACACACCTGGGAGGCGCAGACCCCAGGCCTGGATCCCCCAGGGGCTGTCACGAACTTGCACCCAGAACACCGGGCCCCAGGGACCCAAGGTGACAAGTCCCCTGCAAAGGCCGTGTCTCCGCCAGGCGCTCAGTCCGCTGGCGCCCTGCCTGGGTCACTGGCCGCTAGGAGCTCCAGGCCCCTCGGTGACCCTTAAAGTGCACCAGAGGGGGGAGTCAGACCCGGCTGGGGGCCCTGTGGGGGGGGGGGGCAAGAGCAGGCCGTGACTGCTGCACCGAACATGTGACCGACAGCCAAAGCACCCGTGGCTAACTCGGCTTTGGCTCAAGGTCACCAGGGAATAAAGAGCCGAGCCCAGGAACCAGAGGGGCTTGGCTAAGTCCTTTCCGCTCTCTGGGATCAGTTCTCCCATCTGCAAAGTGGGGCGGCCCAGTGGGCGTCACCCGGCACCTGCTCAGGGCTGGACCAGAGCCGGGCCCCGCGGCGGGGATGGTGGCGCAGCCCCGAACTCCTACTTCCCCTGGGCACGCCGAGCGAATTGGGACAGAAGCAGGGCCGACGGGCTCCCGCGGGGCTTTCGCACTGCAAACATTCCTACCCAGGCCTGCGACTACGTGGGTCTTGGAAACAAGAAACCGGAAGCTCCGACGACCCTGAACCCCCGCTCGCCACCCCTGCTTCCCTCCTTCATCCCGACTCTGCGGCCCCAGAGCGCCGGGTCTTCATCCGACGGCCCCCGGCACAGCCCCCGCGCCCGCAACCCAAACCCCCTGAGAAACAGGCCTGGTTCCTCCCCCAGAAAGGGCCACACCTCTCCCCGGTCGCCTCCCCCCAGTCTCCCCACCCGACACTCCCCTGTCTGGCCTCGGGTCTGCCCGGCTGGGAAGGGAGAGGGCCGGCCGGCCGCCTGGAGGAGGGACATAGCTACCTCCTGACCCTTCTCTCAGCTGCAGCCGCCGCCAGGGAGGACCGGGGAGCCCCCACCTCATAAAGGCCCCGGCTGCTCGGCTGGGGGGGGTCAGGGCCCCAGCACGACCCACGAACACAGGTCATAGAGTCCTGGAATGTTCCGAGGCTTGGGGTTCTGGGAAGGGGGCCGGCCCGGAGAGGGGACACCAGGGGGCGGCAGGTCACGGCCCCCTCTTCTTCCGGGCCAGCCTCCTTCCCCTGCTCTGGAGTCCGGCACACCGGACCTCACGCCGCGGCCGTGAACTTGAAATGAAACCATATACGCAGAGCACTCAGCTCGCTAGAGCTACCCAGAACGAGTGAGCGGGGCTCTCGGCTAGGGCTGACGTAACTGCCGTCATAAGGTCATTCAACAAACAGGCGGCCGGCGCCAGGCCCTAGTTTATGGCACTGGAGACCCAGGGCCTGAGTCTGGAGTCCGAGAACTAGCAGGCGAACAGACAGGTACAGAAGGGCACCACAGATTCGCCGAAGAGCTGGCAGGAGGCACACAGGGAGACAGAGTACCAGGGTGGGGGTGATTCTCCAACGAGGGGACAGCAGGGTCCTGAGCAGTAAGAGTCAACCCCTCAAAAAACAGAGGGCGGCTCTTCCGGGCAGGGGGAAGAGCCTACGCAAAGGCCCTGTGGTTGGTGTGGCGGAAGGCCAGCAGGGTGGTGGTGTGGTGGGCACCAGGGACAGAGAGCCGGGAGAGGGCCAGCTGAGGAAGTACGGGACAACAACATCCGTGTGTCTGCCTTTCTTCACACTCATCTGTCTGTCTGTCTGTCCGTGCCCCTTACCATGCCCACCTCCCCCTGAATTAATGCAATGGGCTCAAATTGGGGGCCCCTTCTCTCCATCCCAGCACCCCCGAATCCCCAAATACACCCGATCCTCAGAGATACCAATGGGAGCCCACGGCCTTGGGGGGTGAGGCACCTAGCGTTCCCTCTTTATATTTCTATCTCTATTCTATTCTATTCTATTTTTACTTTATTCTATTCTTACTTATTTTGAAACAGAGAGGGAGGATGTGAACAGGGGAGGGCCAGAGAGAGGGAGAGAGAATCCCAAGCAGGCTCTGTGCTGTCAGCATAGAGCCCAGTGTGGGGCTCGAACTCACAAACCGTGAGATCATGACCTGAGCCAAGATCAAGGGTCCGATGCTTAACTGACTGAGCCCCCCAGGCGTCCCAGGCACGGTTCCTTTGTCAACCGGCCCAGGACCAGCCGCTCTCAGTGTGCTCGGGCTGGCACACTCCGGCGGGGGTGGTGACGGTCACGCTCACCCGGCCGCGTTAGAAACCGGGATGGAGGGGCGCGGGGAGACCCCGGGGCCTTCGCCACCACCCTGCCAGCCTCTTTCGGGCCGTCTGAGCTGGAGGACGGCGGCCGGGCGGCTGGAGCAGGACTGGCCGGGAGCCGGCCACCCCCAGGGCCCCGAGGCAGAGAGAGCAGTGAACGGCCTCTGTGTGGGGGAGGCCGGGTCAGAGTCCAGCTATCAGGAAAACAGCTGGGGGAGGGGGCAGCCGGTCACCCAGGAGCCAGCCCAGCAGCCGCCGCCGCCCCCCACCCCCCCAGGCACAGATGGGGAGAGGGGTCCCGAGGCCCAGCCCCCCCCCACCGGCACAGCCAGGGGCCGGAGGAGCCAGGGCCACGCCCCGTGACCAGCGCCCTCCGCGCAGGGCCCACGGCTCCCACGGCCGGGGCGGCGTGCAGGCAGGTGCAGACGCTCGCGCTGGGCTGGGCCTCCACCTGCGGCGACCCCCGACAGCGCCCCCGCTGCCAAGGCGCGCCACATGTCCAGGGCCGTGCGCACATGTGGACAGGCATGTCACCGCCTGTGTGTGCACCAGGGGACAGCTGGGGCCACGCCCACCTCCCCTCCCCCCCACCTCCCCGCACACTGGCCCCTCGGACAGGACCAGGAGGGAGGGTGCATCCTTCGCAATAACAGTTCCTGGGCCCCCACCCTGCGCAGGAAATGCAACCAGGACAGCGGATTCCCGCCCCTGGGAGTTCAGGCTCAGAGACCGGGAACCCCCAACCACCGGGGCAAGGACGGCGTCCTGGAACCTCCTGGAACCGGGAGGTGCCCACGGCCCTTCACGCACGCAGCTCATTCGCCCCCATTTCACTGACGGGAACACTGAGGCACACAGTGTCAAATACCTCGCCCGGGTCCCCCCAGCTAGTAAGTAACTCGTGCAACACAGAGTGTGTCAGACGGCGAAAATGTGGGGAGAAAAAGGAAACGGGGGAGGGAGGTGTGGATGAGGGGTTCCGTTTCCAAAGCAGGTGGTCTGAGGGGGTGGGGGACATGCTTCCCTCCCCCCCCACCATCGGCTCCCGCCCCAGGTCCTCCACAGTGCTCAGGCAGGGGAGGGGGGACCCAGGGAGGAGAGGGAGGCAGGAAGCCACTCCCGCCCTGCTGCCCTGAGGGAGGGGTGTCACCAAGGCCTCCTTCCGAGCCCAGGAAAGGGTGGAGAAGGGGGCCTTGGCCCAAAATAGCCTGGGAATTTTCCACAGGCCCTGCGGGTCCTCCTCTCGGCCGCCGGCAGAGTTCAGCCAGGCACCAGGCTCGGCCTTCCCAACTCCCCCCACCCCCCCACCCCCGTATCTTGGGGCTCCAGACGACCCTACAGACCCCCGGGTCACCCCCACCTCCTGCTCTGTTGCCCTGAGAACCCACCAACCACGTCGAGGAGGAGTCGGTCTTAGGCCAAAGAGCCGGTGCTCAGTCCAGGGAGTGGAGCCTCGGCAGTGTCTTCAGCCATTTACACGTTAGTGAGAGAGAGTTCACAGTTTACTTCCCAAGGCTCCATTCTGGGTAGCCTTCACACATCTCCTGAGGTTAGGGAGGGGGAGACGTGGGGAGCCCCCAGGGAGACCTGGGTTCAAGCACGCCAAGCTTACTCCGAAAACCAGGGAGTCTTGAGCCTCGTGTGGGTTTCTGGCAGGCGGGAGGCAGACACCCAGCTGCAGGGCCAGGCGGCTGCGGGCACATGGGGGCGGCTCCGAACTAGTCCACACACAGGGGACAGGGCCCAGGGGACCCAACCACGGTCAGGGAAAGGGGGACCACAGCCCAGTCTCACAGCCCGCCAGCCGCTTTACTACCCCGGTTTTACGCGGGGGAAACTAAGGCACAGGGAGGTGCTCACACTTTAGCGTCCCCGCAAGTCTCTGGGGAGGGGGATAAAACGCAGAATCTGATCTGAAGGTCGGGATGGGGCCTGAGATTCGGGAACGCAAAACTGCCCCCCCTCCCCCGTGAGACAGGTGGTGCTATAGAACTAGCAGGATGGGGGGGAGGGCCCCCCGGCACCTGCCCACCCTCACAGCTAGTGGGTGGCAGGGCCCGGCCGGAACCAGGAGTGGGTGAAAAGGAAATTGGGGTCAGAAAGGGGTGAGGTTCTCAGTGAGTCACACAGGTACTCCAGTGCACTCAGGTTCCTCCTTCCTAAACTGAGGCCCACACTCGGGGACTCCCCTCCCCAGCTCCCGCCCAGCTGGGCCCCAACGTGGCGGAACAGAGGGCTGGTAGCCGAGGGGCAGGTCAGCTCCGCTGAGGCCCACCGAGGGGTCCCAGGAAGCAGGAGAGGCCCCTGGAGGGGGCCAGAGGCGGCAGCCGCATTCCCCTCCATTGTTGGGGAGAGAGCGGGCCCCGCGGGGGAGGGAGAGGAGGGAGAGGATGCAGGGGAGGCGCGGAGGCGGCCAGGGGAGGGAAAGGGAGCTGTAGGGGAGGGGCGGGGAGCGCAGCCGGGGGCGGGGGCGGGGGTGGCCACAGGGGGAGCGCCAGCCAGCGCCCGGAGCCAGCAGGGCTGGCTGCAGAGACAAACACAAACAAGGGGCGGTGCCGCCCGCGGAGCGACGCAGCCCGAGTCCCCGCCAGGCCGTGCCCGCCGGGAACTGCCCTCTCGCCCCCCCCTCGGGGGCCCCAGAGTGCCGAGAAGAGGCCGGAAACCGAGCACCCGCGGCCCCTCCGGCACTGCCCGCCCCACCCCGGAGCCCCCCGACGGCCTCCGCCGGCACCTGCCCCGCCCAGCGGAGAAGGTCCCCCGCCCCCCCCCAGGGGCCCAGCGCCCGCCCCAGCTCGTAACCAGAATCCCATCACCCCCAGGTCACGTACTCCCACAGAGCATCCTTGCCTTCATCCCTAACCACCACCACCACCCCCCCCCCCCCGCCCCGGGGGCCGACCCGAGTGTCAGGCCGGACTCTACTCTTCGTTCCCCTAAGTGACCCCAGGCGAGAAACCTCACCGCTCCACGCCTCAGTTTCCTTATTTGTCAAACGGGACGGTAATGTAGCAGCCCAGGCCCGCGGCCGTGGTGCAGACGGTGCCAGCTACAAAGGGCTCAGCCAACAATAGTGGAGTCGCTAATGCTGGAACTGTCAGGCATGGGGCGATCAGGAATAATACCTCCCACTCCCGTCCCTGCTGATGGGACACAAACGAAAGGCCCTGACTTTGCCACTCCCGGGACAAAGGAAGACCGCCCGCCCCCCAGGGGAACGTGCCCTCCACCGCACCCCCGGGCCCCGGGGCCCCGCTGGGTCTGCTCAGCTCCGCGAGGCCAAAGGACCCAGTTTTTGCCCTGGAGGGGCTCCGGCGCCATTTGCGGGGAAGTGGGGACGGGAGGACAGGCAGGCCAGCACTGAGGGGCTGCGGTCACCAAGGCCGCCCCGAGAGCGGGAGCGCAGAAGGAGCCGGCCGGAGATCACGGGGGCCAAAGACCGACGGCGGGGGGGGGGGGGGGGGGGTGCTGCTTTGAATCTTAAAAGGATCACTTCGAGACGAGGGGCGGGGAGCTCATTCCTAGCAAAGGGGCTTGCAGGGGCAAAGGCCCAGGGACAGCAGCAAGGGCCGGCGGCAAAGGCTGGAGAAAGTCGCGGAGGAAGCTAAGAGGAAACCCTGTGGACAAGTTGGGGACTTAGACAATAGGGCCAGGAGCGGGTGACTTCAAGCCAGGGTGTTGATTTCAACCGATGGTGTCTACAAGTTCCCTGTGGCTTCCGAGTGGCGAAAGGACTGGAGGGGCAAGACCGGACACAGAGACAGAGGGATACCAAAAAAGAAAGGAAAAAATACGAGTAGCCGATGTTTCTCCCGGAACTGGATTAGCCTCCTCCTCCTATTCCCTCTCAAACCCCTCATGGAGGGAAAAGTTATACCGCCGGTCTACACACGGGGAGAACGAGGCTCCGGGAGGCCTCCTATTTTGCAGACAGCTCCGCCAGCGGGAACGGAGGCCCTGCGTGGAACCGGCTGATCCCCGATCCGCCCACCCCACGCACAGAGAAGCCGTGGGGGCCGGGGGCTTTCACTTATAAAATCAAAATACGACGTTGCATTTCCGGCCTGCAGGCGAGCGGCCGGCGGCGCGCGCGGGCAGGGCGCCTGTGGCCGCGGGTGAAGTTCCTCGGCTCCGCCCAGAGGCCCCCCCATCCGGGCGCAAACGCTTGGCGAGCGCCCAGCGGCTCCTCCTCCCCCAGATGCGGCCAATCGCGCGGCGCCAGGGCGGCTTCCCCCCCCGCCCCCGCCCCCGCCCGGAGGGCACGGGTCCCGCCGCCCTCCGTCCCCCGCCCGGCTGGGGGTCTGCGCCCCCTTCCCCATGCCGCGCCCCCCTCCGCCCCGCGGGTGCCCACCCACGCTCCTGCCCCCAGGCGAAAGCGAGGAGCAGGCTTTCCCTGCACGCCGCCAGCGCTGCCCGACGCCCGCCCCCAAGCCCTCCACACCCGCCCCCTCCCGGGGATGAGTAACCTGCTCCCCCCAAACAGGCCGCGGCGGCCGGGCATTTCCTGGGGTCCCAGAGCCCCAGCCCGGAGCCCCCTGCCGGCGGCCTGGAAGACCCTGCACGAGGGGGCTGAACGCGGGCCGCGGCCGCAAGGAGGCCGAGGTCCCGTCCCGGCGGCTCCCGGGGCCCCTGGGAGGGCACCCCACCACACCGCTCCCGGGGGGTCGGGAGGAGCTCCCTACCTGCGATCCGCTCCGCTCCGCCAGCTGTCCGGCCCCGACTGCCGGAGCCGAGCAGGGGAGGGGGCGTGGTCCGCGGGGCGGGCCCGCGGAGGTCCCGCCCCCGCAGGCTCCCAGCCAATGGAGAGGCGAGCCGGGGCGCCGGACCGCCAGGGGGCGGGGCGCGCGGGGGCAGCCCCGACGGGATCTTTGTGTCAGCGCGCGGGACTGGCGGGAGCGCGGGGCGCCCGGCTCGGGGAGGGGACTGCGGCCCCTCGCCCCGCGCGGGAGCCGGGAGGGAGCTGCACCCACGGTCGGAACACTCCCCCGAAAAGTGGAGGTCCCGTTCGGGTCTCCCGCCTGACCGCCTGCTGCAGGCCCCGGCCCCAGCTGACCTCCGCTCCAGAATCCGGAAGGCCCGGGTTGCCTCAGTTTCAGCGGAGAGAAAGAGCTCCCGGAACGATGAGAAGGAATAAAAAGAGAGGTAGAACGGAAGGGAGGAAAAAGGGGAGGAAAAGAAAGGGGGAAAAAAAAGCAAAAACAAAAAAAGAGGGAAAACCGTTCATTTGTTCTCTTGTTTTGTTCTTAATTTGCCTTCCCTGCTTGAGTCCTCTGTGTCTGCAGATGATTGGCAATACTCTCCTTGTACAGGGGAGGAAACTGAGGCATACAGACGGGTGACCACACCCCGTCCCCTGCCTGGCCACTCCAGGTGTCTGCAAGGGGATCCCAGCCCGGGACCGCGGCTCAGGTTGGGGGGAGGGGCGGGGAAAGCCCGTAGGTGTCCTGGGCTTGTCGCCCCAGAGCCGCAAGTGCCACCAGCTCTCCTTGCCTCTCAGTCTCTCCCTGTCTCTCTGGCCTGTCCCCCTCCACGCGCAGACCCCTGAGGACACAGCAAGAAGACAGCTGTGCGCAGCCAGGAAGAGCGGCCTCCACCAGGAACCAGAATCTGCTGCCTCCTTATCTTGGACTCCCCGGGCTCCAGAATTTCTGTCGCCTCCGCCACCCAGTCTGTGGTGTCTGGTTAGGACAGCAGGAACGGCCTTTTCCTTCTCAACTAACCACAGAGTTTGTTTTTAATTTAATTTTATTTTTTTAAGTTTATTTATTTTGAGAGACAGCGGCAGTGCCGGTGGGGGAAGGGCGGGGGGGGGGTTGAGAGAATCCCAAGCAGGCTCCACACTGTCGGCACAGAGCCTGATCCGGGCTCAAACTCAAGAACGTGAGATCGTGACCTGAGCCAGAACCAAGCGCTGGGCGCTTAACCTACTGAGCCCTTGCGCCCCAGCCTGAGTTTGGAGCACTTCCGGTCTGGGGGTGTGGTCCATCGCAGGCTCTGTTTGGGGCACCGAGCGCCCAGAGTAAAAAGTGCCCGCCCGGTTCCCGCCCTGGAGGAGCAGCCTCCTCGGGCGGATGGCAGGCGGGTTGATAAGGGGGGGCGTCAGCTGGCGAGCTGGATAAGCGTCCCGGCTCAGTGAGTGCCCTGCCCTTGGCCCCGTCAGGGAAGACAGCCCCTCGGAGGAGTTCTCTCTCCCAGGTTGCCCCAGCCCCAGCCTCCTGCAGCCAGAGACAGCAGCCCGCCATCGTGGCGCATCTCCTGGCCCTGGCCTCACATGGCCAGACTTGAACCAGCAGCAGATGAGAAGATCTGGCCTAACTTTTCTGCCCAATAAAGACCAGCCATCCCTCCGGCATCTGAGAAGTATTTACTGCCCATGAGCTCTGTTCTAAGCCCCGGACTAAACAAACTCATGTTGCTCCCGTCCCACCCCCACCCCCCACCGAGGGTTACCGTCTATTAGGGGAGGCAGATGCTAAACCAGCAATCACACCGCTATGAAGTTCCGCTGTGTCCACAGCAGGGACGGCCGTTGTGTTGGAGACGCCAGGAGAGTCTTCTCTGGAAAGTGCTGGTTGACCTGGGACCTTCTGGAAGATCTGGAATTAAATAGACAAAGGAAAGGACATTCCTGAGAGGGGTTAGAACACGTGCAAAGGCCCTGAGGCAGGAATGTGGTGGGGCGAGGACACGAGAAAAGAGAGTATGAAGTGACAGTGACGTGGCAGGAGCCAGAGTGGGCTAAATGGGTGGATCTCAGAGAACTTCACTACAAGTGACAGCAGGGGGCGCCTGGGGGCTCAGTCGGTTGAGCGTCCGACTTCGGCTCAGGTCATGATCTCGCCGTTCACGAGTTCGAGCCCCGCGTCGGGCTCTGTGCTGACAGCTGGGAGCCTGGAGCCTGCTTCGGATTCTGTCTCCCTCGCTCTCTGTCCCTCCCCTGCTCACACTCCGTCTCTCTTTCTCTCTCAAAAAAAAAATAAACATTAAAAATTTTTTTTAAAAAAAGAGTGACAGCGGCGGGGTAAGGTCTAAAAGCAAGAATGACATGGAGACTCGTGCCCCCCAAGTATAACTGTCCCCCCATCTGCCCGCCGCTGTTCCTTCCCGCCATGCCTCGGGCCTCCCCGAATGTCCGTGACCCTGCTTACTGTCCACGCAGCGGCCAGAGCGAGCTTTCCAAAGCATAAATCCGGCCATCGCTAAAGAGGAAATTATTTATGACACTTGCCGAAATGGTGAGACGGACTTTATTCGGGACTTGGGCAGAGCTCAGCTCCGAATACGGGGAGGAAAAGTGGAGGGAGGAAAAGTGGGGGTGCGTAGCCACAGAGCCGGGGCCCTGCAAAACGGCCAGGAGGAAATAGCAGGGGGAGGGGAACTCTGGCTCAGCCGGCCTGGCCGGATTCTTCCAGAAGACAGGCCAGGCAGGGCGGTCAGATATTCTGGCGAGCCCAGCCGGTCAGCGTTCTCGCCCAAACCGGACTCTGCGAGGACGGAGTGGCAAGTTCAAGTGTGCGCCCAGGCGAGCAGAGAGCTCAGAGAAGCCCAATGAAGCTTGGGCAGGGAGCGAGGCTTTGTCACCGGCTCATCCCGCCCCCGCTCGGAACTGTGGGTAACTCCCTAGTGCTCTGTCCACGACAGCCACGCTCCGCTTGGCGCTGTGACCTTCAGACTTCACATCAGGAAACTCCAGTGAGGAGCGGGTTGGAGGGCGCGTCTGTCATAGGGGCTGGGGCGCAGGTCTGGGGGCCCCAAGGACCGGGCATCCCTGCAGGCTTTGCCCCTCAGCAGGCCCCCTCGCTCGGCACCTCGGCGTTGTCATCTGTACAGTGGAGACCGTGGCAGCACCTCCGTCGGTCAGGTCACTGCGCTGAAGGGAGTGAACGCGTGACCGCTTAGCACGCAGCCTGGCACCTTGTGAGGACGGTTGGTTTTAGTGTTTGTTTGTTTGTAACTGTTTGTTCTGAGAGAGAGAGAGAGGGAGAGAGCGCGAATGGGGGAGGGGCAGAGAGAGAATACCAGGCACCGTCCTCGCAGAGCCCGATGCGGGGCTCAAACCCACGAACCGTGAGATCACAGCCTGAGCCAAAGTCGAGATGCTTAACCGACCGAGCCAGCCAGGCGCCCCAAGAGAATTATTATTATTATTATTATTATTATTATTACTTGCTTTTTAAAACACTCCTCCTTAAATCTAGGTGTGGCCCAAGCAGTGACAACAGCCGCCCGGTTCCGCCCCCTGCGGAACCACCATGACTGGTGTCAGCCCTGGAGACCAGCACACTTTGACTCCTGAGACCCTCCTCACAGCCCAGAACTCTCATCCCGCCCTGCGGGTGGGGAAACGAGGCTCAGATCAGCAGTGCCACTTACCCCAGGTCACACAGCAGTGCCTGGGCAGGCCAGGATTTGAACACCGTCCTGTCACACCTAGGGGCTCATTCCCTAGGCCGTTGAGACCGAAGTCCCCTCCCCAGGGTGCGTCGCCCCGCTCAGGGTCTCCGAGAGGCGCCTCCCCGGGCCAGAGCAGAGATGAGCTTGGGCTCTGGGAACACCAGCTCCTCCCTGCCTGGGGCTCTTTGTCTCTTTTGGGCCACCACTTTCTGGAGAGTCGCTTCCCTGTCCGTGGTCGGCCTCCGGCCACTGCCCCCTCTGTGCGGCAGCCCCAGGGGGGCTTCTCGGAACATGCATTGGATCTCAGCACTCCCTACCCAAGCTCTGCTCACTCTGCTGCAGCCCTGCTGGCCACCTCAGGGCCTTTGCACATGCTGTTCCCTCAGCTGGGCCAGGGCTTCCCCCACATCTTCCCACGCCGCCTCTTTCTGGCCATTATACCTCAGAAGAGGTGCCCACCTCTGCCCACCCTGAACCAAATGTGGTGCCCCCTAAAATGTGAGCTTCCCAGGGCACGCACCGTATCTGCCTCGCGTGGTTTTGTATGCCCAACACATAGTAGGTGCTCAATAAACACGCATTGAAGAAACGGGCAGCCGCTTGAACACACACGTACGTGCAGATGGAAGGGTGCGTAACCACACACCCCATCGCACAGCTCCTGGGGCTCGCCCCCCCCAGGCCCCAAGAGCTTTCTCTGTCTAGAAAGTCCCCCTCTCCTCCTCCAGGCAGGCCTCCAGGGGGGCTCTGTCCCAGAGTTCTGAGGACAGGGGTTGGGCGGCGGCCACCAGGGAAGAAGGAACCGTGTCGCTCCCTCGTCTGGGTGCCTGATCACTGAGAGGACCTTCGTGGGTGCCAAGGCACAGGAACCCCCCCACTTTCCTCTCCTCGCCCAAGCAGGCCGTGAGGTGCCAGCAGCCACCCCGACCCCCCCCACCAGCTCCCAGCTCCCAGCTCCCAGCTCCCAGCCGGCGGGGCGGGAGGGGCGGCCCAACCGGGGTGGAAAGTCAGCCCAGAGAGGTTAGGGGGTGCCTCCCCGCAGGCAGACGGAGTCAGGGCTCAGGGAGAGCCCCGCCCCGCGCTTGCACAAGAGTGACAGTTAGGACTCATTCCTCCGGATTCCTCTCTCTGTCACCTCGTCACCTCCCAGCGCTTCTGGGAAGAGCTGCTGAGCAGGAAGCGGGCGGGGGAGTCCCCACCGCCTTTTCCCTAAAGCAGCCCCGGCTGCAAAGCCTTGTTGCTCAAGAAGATAGCATAGGCGTAGCCCAGAGAGGGGGGTCGAGGTGCCCAGGGCCACACAGCGGGAGACGATGAGGGAGGGGGCGCCCCCGGGACCCTCGGCCGCCAAAACCCCAGGTCCTAGGGTTCCGAGGACGGCCTGCCTGCTGCCCTGGCTTTTATGACTCTGCTTATCAAATGTGTTGTTGTCTCGCTTACCGACGGTCCTCGCTGCTAACTCGCTGGAAGCTTCCATCTGCCGGGCACGGGGCTCAGGGCCTCGCGCAGACGGCTTCCGGCCATTCGGTATTCTGGCCACGAATCCCGATGAGGCGTCTACTGTGTCCCAGGCGCGGTGGCAGGCCCTGGGGAGACAAATGCGGTCCCCGCGCTCACAGAGCCGACGTTTTAGGGGCGAGAGACAGCGAGCGAGTAAACTAACACATGAACCCGTTAGTTCCGGACAGAGGTCACGCTTGTCAAAACTGAACCAGGCGGACTCCTCAACACAGAGGACAAACCCAGGGTTGCTGGAGGGGGTGTGGGTGGGGGATGGGCTAAGCGGGGAAGGGGCATCAGGGAGGACCCTTGCGGGGATGGGCACTGGGTGTTGCACGTAGGGGATGGATCACTGGAATCTACTCCTGAAATCACTGTTGCTCTCCATGCTAACTGGGATGTAAATTAAAAAATAAATTAATTCATTAAAATAAACAAATAAAAACGGAACCAGGAGGTGACGGTAGAGGGCAGCCAGGTGCTGTGGCAAGGGGTCTTCCTCCTCCACGGGTAACGGCTTGTGAACTGAGTTTGGTGACCTCGGTAAGCCACGGATGGCTCATGGGAAGAGCATCTGGGGGCTGGACCAGCAAGCGCAAATGCCCGGGGGCAGGATGGAACAGAACAGAAAGTAGGCAGGCAGGAAGGACCAGCCCACAAGGTAAAACTGTCTCACGGAATTTCCCGACCACTCCTGGCAGCGAGGGTTATTATCGGATCCATTTTGCAGAGAGGTGGGATCCCTGCCCGGGGTCACACAGCTGCAGGTGACACGGCCCCCCCGCTTTAACCACTTCCTCCTCCACGCTAGGCCTAATTTTGGAGATGCAAAGGTTAAAAACGAACAGACGAAACCAGTTTTCCCCCGAGTCCAGCGGAGAACGGAACCTCAGAGAGCGGTCCCCGAGGGGCCCGGCCAGGCCTCCTGGCTCCCCCGTGGGACCCCGTGTCTCGGTGCCAGAGACTGGAGTCTACGCCAGCTCCCCCGCAGCCTCGCTGTGCAGCCTTGGGCTGGCCTCATGCCCTCTCTCGTGACCGTCTCTCCTCCCGGCCTGGTCTGAGGGAGACAGGGCAGGACAGGGGCCCGCAGCCCCGGAGCAGCCGTGGGGGGCACGCGACAAGCCCCAAACGGCCCCACGGAGCCGGAGGGAGGGAGCTGGGCTGACTCGCGCGGCCGGTGCTGCCCCCTGGTGGCGGCGGCCCAGAGCACCGCGCGCCGACTCGCCCTCAGAGCGCCCCCGTGCGGGCGCTCGGCCTGGATCCGGGCCCTGCGCGGGGGGCGGGGGACCGCCGGCCTCAAAATTCCCGGGGCAGCGGCTGTCCCCAGCCCCGTCCGGAGACGTGTGACCTCAACTCTGCACACAGACTCTGCGTCTTGGGGTGGAATATCCAGGGGATGTCAAGCCGGAGGGGGTGGGCCGGGTGAGGGGAGCGTGCAGCTCGTTCCTTCGTTCATTCATTTATTCGCACGTTCGAGCCCTGTTAACTGAGCACCCTCTGCATGCCGGCCGCCGGGGGCTGCGCCAAGCATCAAATCTCAGACACCAAAACGTGCAGGCGTGTGGACGGGCTCCAGAGGACACGGCCCCAGCCGGCCCCGGAGCAGAGACGAGGCGATGGCGAGCCGTCACCAAGTGGAGGCAAAAGGGATCGGGCACCCGGGCAGGAACGTGGAGGTTTAGAGAATCTCTGGACGCCGCAGGTGCTGGGAAGAGAAAAAGAAAGAGGAGGTCAGAGGGACAGCTGGGGGGGGGGGGCGGCCCCCACTGCAGACATGAAGACGGCACCGTTGTGGGACTTCAGGAAGGGCTTCCTCGAGGTGCCTCCCCATTCCCACCCCACCCCCGCCCCCGCCCCCACCCCCACGGACTGAAAACCGGTTGTAACAACGCACCCACCGGCTGCGCCCGCTGGAAGAAGTGTGGCCAGCAGGTGGCGCTGCGGGAGCCCGGCCGGCCGCCTTCCCGCCTGCGCTCGTAAGGCTTGCAATCTATTAATAAAGCGGGCGCTGAGAGCTTACTCTCTCTCTCGATTCCTCCATATGCTGGATGGTAGCGATGGTCCCGAGTCCTCCCCCGCGAGGACCGTCCTCCTGTACCCTCGCATCCCCATCACCGAAGGGTGACCGGCTCCATTCCACCTTTCTAGAAGTGTGGGTGATGAAGGCTCTCCTGCGGCCACTAGGTGTAAGTGGCCACGGTTCGAGCAAACGGTGGAACCCAGTGGACTGTTTTTGCCCCAGTGCCAAGGTCCTGCAGGAGGAAACCTGATTGGGCTAAACCGGGGAGGCTGCCGCCTCGCTAGAAGAGCAAACAGGGCTGCTGCGGCCTCTTCCTGGGGGTGAGCAGCCTAGAGAAGCCACCTGGGCTCAAGAATAATTTTGCCCGAAATTCCTACAGTGCCGTCTGCGTCATTGAAATAAACCTCTGTGGAGTTTTGCCACCAAAGTGATATATACAAGTGAGATTCGTTTGGTTTTTTTATTTTTAATTTTGTTTAATGTTTATTCATTTTTGAGAGACAGACAGACAGAGCATGAGTGGGGGAGGGGCAGAGAGCGAGGGAGACACAGAATCCGAAGCAGGCTCCAGGCTCTGAGCTGTCAGCACTGAGCCCGATGTGGGGCTCGAACTCACGAGCAGTGAGAAAATGACCTGAGCTGAAGTCGGATGTTTAACCGACTCAGTCACGCAGGAGCCCCCCATTTGGGTTTTAAAAACTATTTATTTTAAGAGAGAGAGAGAGAGAGAGACTCTCAAGTAGGCTCCAGGCTGTCAGCACAGAGCCTGACTCGGAGCCTGAACTCACAAACCATGTGATTATGACCTGAGCCAAAACCAAGAGTTTGGCACTTAACCGACTGAGCCACTCAGGTGCCCCTACATTCATTTGTTTTTATTTGTTTTCCACTTTTAGAGATTTCTTTTTTCTTTTAATCTAATTCCTTTTAGGCACCCTCCCCCAAATTTTATTGTATTAAAAATGTTCAAACGTACAGAAAAGTTGAAATAATTGTGCCAGGAACACCCCTCTACCTACCACCTTGATACTGCACTTGTCAACATTTTGCAAAATTTTTTTTCACATATTATCCACCTAATAACCCATCAATCCTTCTTCCCTTCTGATGAATTTTTTAAAATTTTTTTACTGTTTATTTTTGAGAAAGAGAGGGAGACAGAGTGTGAGCAGGGGAAGGGCAGAGAGAGAGGGAGACAGAGAATCCGAAGCAGGCTCCAGGCTCTGAGCTGTCAGCACAGAGCCCGATGCGGGGCTTGAACTCACAAACCTCGAAATCATGAGCTGAGTCGAAGTCGGCCGCTTAACGAACTGAGCCACCCAGGAGCCCCTTGATGAATTTAAAAGTGAGTCGCAGGGGCACCTGGCTGGCTCAGTTGGAAAAGCATGTGATTCTTGATTTCGGGGTTGTGAGTTCAAGCCCCACGTTGGGTATAGATATTACTCAAATAAAAATAAAACTTAAAAAAAACTGAGTTGCAGATATCAGTACTTTCTTCATTCCTTAACACTTCAGCTTATACAGGGCACTAACTACAATTCGATATTTTTATTTTTAATGTTTATTTTTGAGAGAGAGAGCGCGTGCGCCTGCAAGTGGGGGAAGGGGCAGAGAGAGAGGGAGACACAGAATCCGAAGCAGGCTCCAGGCTCCGAGCTGTCAGCACAGAGCCTGACGCAGGGCTCGAACCCATGAACCGTGAGATCATGACCTGAGCTGAAGTCAGACACTTAAGCAACTGAGCCACCCAGGCGCCCCTACAATTGAATACTGACTGCAACTTTGTAAAAAGTTTGTAATGAATTACAGGAATCTTACTGTAACCGGTGCATAAACGTGTAATGCTAATCCCTATCAGGACATGATCTGGTCTGCTTTTTTTTAATTTTATTTTTTATTTTTTAGAGAGAGAGAGAAAACTTGCATGAGTTGGGGAGGGGCAGAGCAAGAGAGAATCAGAACGCAGAGCCCGAAGTGGGGCTCGATCCCATGACCCCGGGATCCCGACCTGAGCTGAAATCGAGAGCCAGGTGCTCAACCGACTGAGCCCCCCAGGCGCCCCCGGTTTGGTCTGCTTCAGACCTGCGAATAAATAGAATCGTAAGTTACATACTGTTTTAGGTGGAGGGGGGAGGGGTTGCTCAAAATCATTTTTTGAGACCTATTCATCTTGCCGAGTACATCAAGAATTCAGTACAAATGTACGCAGTTTGTTTCTCCGCTTATCTGCTGATAGCTATTTGGGTTTCTAAATGGTGACAGTTAAAGCCACTACGAATTTTCTCAGACGGGTCCGTTTTTGGACACAGGTGTTTGTGTGTCCTGGGCTGGTCACAGGCAGGCAAACGTTCACCTTTCTAAGTCTTCCAAAGTCATGTGCCATTCGGCACTCAAGCCAGCAAGTGTATAAGGGCCCTAGCTGTTCCGAATTCTTGCCAACGCTTGGGATTGTCTGTTTTTAAAAACGGAACCGATGGAGGGGGCACCCGGCTGGCTCAGTCAGGGGAGTGTGTGACTCTTGATCTCAGGGTTGTGAATTTGACCCCCACGTCGGGTACAGAGATTACTGAAACAAATAAAACTTAAAAAAAACAAAATGTAACCAGGAGCGCCTGGGGGGCTCAGTCGGTTGAGCGTCCGACCTCGACTCAAGTCACGATCTCACGGTTTGTGGGTGTAAGCCCCGCGTCGGGCTCTGTGCTGACGGCTCAGAGCCTGGAGCCTGCTTCGGATTCTGTGTCTCCCTCTCTCTCTGCCCCTCTCCCACTCGTGTTCTGTCTTTCTCTCTCTCAAAATATACAATTTTTAAAAATAAATAAAATAAAATTGTTGATTGCAGTTCTTTTATAGTCTGGATACCTGTACTGCAAATATTGCCTTCCTGCCTGTGGCCCAGCCTTTTTTCTTCCCCTACGGTGTCTTTTGAAGAGCGGGTGCTTTGATGAGGCTCTTTCAAGTTTTCCCTTTATGGCTTGTGCTCCGGGTCCCGTGGAAGAAATCTTGATACACAGTGGCGTTCGTTTGTCTTCCGTTGCTTTCCGTTTTTCGGCGCTGCTTTTTTCTTTTGCACATGCTTGCTTTTACATCCGTGAGAACAGTGATATGGCTCCAAAGTCAAACCTGTAAAGCAAGGCTTATTTAGAGGGAAACTGCCCCCACCCCATCTCCCTCAACACCAACCTTTAGTTTAAAAAAAAATCATTCTGGGGCACATGGGTGGTTAAGAGTCCGACTTCGGCTCAGGTCGTGATCTCATGGATGGTTCATGGGTTCGAGCCCGGCGTTGGGCTCTGTGCTGACAGCTCAGAACCTGGAGCCTGCTTCGGATTCTGTGTCTTCCTTTCTCTCTGCCCCTCCCCTGTCCATGCTCTGTCTCTCTCTCTCAAAAATAAACATTAGGGGCGCCTGGGTGGCTCAGATGGTTAAGCATCCAACTTCAGCTCAGCTCATGATCTCACAGTTTGTGAGTTCGAGCCCCATGTTGGGCTCTGTGCTGACAGCTCAGAGCCTGGAGCCTGCTTCAGATTCTGTGTCTCCCTCTCTCTGTGCCCACCCCCCACTTTCTCTCAAAAATAAATAGACATTAAAAGAAAGAATTTAAGGAGCTCCTGTGTGGCTCAGTCGGTTAAGCTTCCGACTTCGGCTCAGGTCATGACCTCACGGTTCGTGAGTTCGAGCCCCGCGACAGGCACTGTGCTGACAGCTCAGAGCCTGGAGCCTGCTTCGGATTCTGTGTCTCCCTCCCTCTCTGCCCCTCCCCCACTCATGCTCTGTCTCTCTCTGTCTCAAAAATAAATAAACATTAAAATAAATAAATAAGAAAGAATTTAAAAAATTGCTCCCTTATTTCATCTTGGAAATTATACACATCCCTTCCCATTTCCCTTATTTTTTTTTCTTTAAATCCTTATTTATTTTTGAGAGAGAGACAGAGTAGGAGCCGGGGAGGGGCAGAGAGAGAGGGAGACACAGAATCCGAAGCAGGCTCCAGTCTCCGAGCTGACAGCACAGAGCCCGACGCGGGGCTTGAACTCACGAACCGTGAGATCATGACCTGAGCCGAACTCAGACGCTCATCCGACTGAGCCACCCAGGCGCGTCCCCAAGCCTAGAGACTTATTTTTAAGGCTCCAGATGGGTCCCCACGCCCCTGCCGTCGGGAACCTGGGGCTGCTTTGGCTGGACTGGAGCGGGACACTAGGAAAAGAGCTCCCTCTGGAGGGTCCTCGGGCCGGGTCATGGGAGGGCCCCTCCTCCTGCTGGGAGGGCAGACAGTGCCTGAGCCTCTGGCCACACATCACAATGGCTGTTCCACCCGAGTCAGGCCCTGGAAGAGGCACCAGGGAGGCGGCACTCTGGCCGGAGGGCACCCAGGCCTCGCCATGGGGACTCCAGACAAGCGCTCCGCTGCTCAGAGCTTGGAACCCGATGCTGCCGGGATACCGTTGCTGGAACAAAACACGTTCAGGGCACCAAGATGGAACAGTCCCCAGGGTGAGAGTTCCCCCTGCCCCCCACTCCCCGCCGCCATCCCGGTGACCAGTTTGGGGCCCCGGGAGACAGGAGAGGAGACCGGGGTCCCCTTGCCCAGCCGGGGGCTGAATCCGGCCCTCCACCGCCACGTCCCGCTGTCCCCCACCAACACGAGGACCGTGTGACCCAATGGGGCCAAAGCGGGGCCTCCCAACATCCTGCGCCCTCTCTTAAAGTGTTGAAAAGAAGTCAAGGAAGAAGCCTAATGACTCTCTGGGATCAGGTACACCCCGCCCCTGCCCTGGCGGCCGGACACGACCCAGACTGGATGGGGGCGGCAGGGTGGGGGCTCCCGGCCCTGCCGATGAGGTCTCGGCCAAGTCACCGATCTCTCTGGATCCGTTTTCCGCCTGGAAAACGGCGGAGAGGACGAAGCTAAGGGCGGTGAAGGGCCAAGGGCCACTGCCTCGGCTGGGTCAGGTGAGCGTCTAGCCCACAGGCCACGTACGTCTTGTCCGGCCCTCAGTTTCCTCACCTGTAAAATGGGCATGACGACCAGCCTTGGGTGGGACGGCTGGGGGCACCGGTTGGGTATGAAATCTCTTCCTGTCCCCGGGAGTCTAGACGGCAGGGCAAAAAATGGAGAGGGGCTTCCCTGGCTGCCCCCACTGTGGGCAGAGGCACGGGGTTGCGGGGGAGGGGGGACCGCAGGCAGCCCTGAGGATGCCGCAAGCCCCTCCCCTGGGAGGGGTCCCCATAGAGGGTCCCCATCCGCTGCCCACACGCTCATTACAATTATAGCTCCCCCCTCCGGACCACGTGCTGGGCTTCCAGGCCCCGGAATTCCCTGTCCGGACAGCTTGCCCCTGACTCCAGGGCCGGCCAAGGGTTCGCCGCTGGGAGCTGGGGGTGGCAGGCTGGGCGGGCACGCAGTGTGACGGTCCCCTTGGGGGGCAGGACGGAACCACGGTTGGGAGGAACGCGAGGGGGCTGTGGCCCCAACCGTCCTTCTGGGAAGGAGCAGAGGGACCGCCGCCTCTCTGGGAGCCTTGGGGCTGCCCTGGCCGGAGGCGAGGGGCTCACCACCACACGGGGCGTGTGTGCTCGGGCGGTGGGCGCCCGCAACTCACACCCCTGCTTGCTGGGGGACCTCAGGCAAGTGAGTGAACCTCTCTGAGCCTAGTGCCCGCATGTGCAAATTGGAATAATACCCCACGGCTACCTCCCTCGTGTGCTTACTGGAATCGGTGGAGTGAGGTACGAAAAACGTTTCGCACGGAGTTGGGCACAGAAATAACAAATGCTCAATATTTACAACACCAAAAAAAAGATCACGGGCCCCGTGCTCTTTTCGTGTCCTCCACTTCCCGGCACTGCCTCCCGGAAGATCTTAATCCTAGGACGCGAGCGCACAATCGGGGTCAAAAATGTCTGCGTTCAAACCTCAGCTGCTCGGTCTACGCGAAACGGCCCCTGGCATTCACGGCTCCTGGCCTTGGCTTTCCCTCCTGTAAAATGGGCGACCCGCTCAGGCCGGCCGCCTCATCAGCTTAGCGCCTGGCACACAGCGAGCCTTTGGGCCTGAGGGTGCGTTTCCTTCCTCTCTCCCAAAGAGCCTCCTCTTCCTCCTCCTCCTCCTCCTCCTCCTCCTTCTTCTCCTTCTCCTCCGGGTCCTCCGCAGCTGAGAGCTCCCGCTTCTCCGATATACATCCAAGCCCCGCCCCCGGCGGTTCACTCAGGTGAGCACCTCTGTCCCTTCCCCTGGGGCTTCCCTGGGCTCAGGCTGCCCTGACCGCGCCTAAGACTCTGCCCCAACAACGCCTGCTCTGGAAGTCCTTCTCCGCTGCCCCCGGGGGGCTGTGGGACCCCCATGGCTGGCCGGCACCTCCTCTCTCCAGCGCGAAACCAGGGGTGCAGGGGTGCAGTGGGCGCTCCGGCAGGCTTTCGGGGAACCCCCTGGACTCCGCAGGGCAATGCGGCAGCCCCGCCCAGGGTGGGGCCTGGGCTTCTCGGGGTAGGTTTTACAAGGCTGTCGAAGAACAGAGAAGACTCGCAAGGCCTCGAAGCATCGAGAGCTGCAGGGCTGGCTGTTCTGCACATTCCCAGTGGGCAGAACGGAAGGGCCCGGAGGGTCACCTGTTCTAGCCACACAGCGCTTTCCTTAGGTCCCTGCCAAGCCAGGGATTCCGCGCCCCGCACATCGGGGCTCCGTGCATTCTGAATCCCAGCACCCCTCGCCCGGGCCCCCAGAGGGATCGATGCCCCTAAGCCCCTCCTCACCGCTGCAGACCAGACCCCCAGCCTTCAGCCAGGACGCTAAAGCTCGAGGGAATTGTTTTCTTCACAACAAACTCAGCCGTCACCCCAGCCCCCCTTTCTCCGCACCCCCCGAGACGGCAGACGTGGCCGCAGGGGTTAAATAGCTAAGCACACAGGTGTGGGCCCCGCTGTACAAATGCGAGAGGAAGTCACGAGAAGGCTCGCCACCTGGTAGGTAGGTTCTTGATTGTACTGTCTGGGCCAGGGCGGCAGAGCCGTTTGCTGAGAGCAGGTGTTAGCTACTCTGACAGACACCCCTGGAAGGGGCTGGATGAGCGAGCGCGCTGTCCTGGGAGGCTCGCTGAGGTGCAGGGGCTCAGTTTCAACCCAGAGATGCTTCCAAACCCCCTGGATCCCCTGCCCAGGGCGAGGCAGGGCGTCTGGATGGAGGGAGGCCCCTGAGCCCTGTGGGGCAGCAGGGGTGAGGGAGGGTAATGGGGCGGGGAGCAGGAGGGGGGAGGCGGGAGGGGGGCCTGGAGCCCAGCCTGGCGGCCTCGGGCATGCTGGGGAGCACGGAGAAGCTGCAGGAATGCCAGGACGGGGCCAGGGTCTGAGCTGCACCCCCTCCCTCCTCCCCCCAGCACTGTTCACAATACCTAGGATGGACTCTGCCGTCCCCATACAGTCCATATGTCACTACTGTGGGAACCACATCATCACAGTGACCACCCCGGTCCCAGGGGTCCTCACCTGGCTGCTGTGCACGGGCCTCTTTGTGTTCGGGTGAGTGGTCGCCGCGGGGGCGCCTGGCCGCCGCGGGAGCGGGGCCTGCTGGCTGGGGGCGGGGCCTGCTGGCTGGGGGCGGGGCGGGGCGGGGCGGGGCGGGGGCGGGGCGCTGGCCCACACGCCGCTGCCCGCGAGGCTGCAGGTGCTTCCTGGGCTGCTGCTTCCTCCCCTTCTGCGTGGACAGCTTGATGGACGTGAAGCACACGTGCCCCGTGTGCCGGCAAGAGCTCTTCCGCTACCAGCGCCTGTGAACGCGCCCCGAATAAACGTCCGCTGAGTGACTCGCCTGCCCGCGTCTGTCCTGCCGGGGACCCTCCTGGCCCAGGGAGGGGGCGCAGGGGCCTGCCCTCCGCCCTGGCACGGCGAGGGGGCTGGGCAGGCACTCGGCGCTTGGCGCGGGAGGGGGGGGGGGCTGGCGCACAGCAGGTGCTCGGGCAGCGGCGGGCGAATGAATCAGGGGTGGGGAGCGGGATTCCCCCACCCCCGGCCTCTCAGGCTCCCTGCCACTCCTCGGCTTGTAGCCACGGGATTGGTAAATGCTTGGGACATTAAAAAGCCCCAAGCTGGTGAAGAACAGTATCCCCTCTGGGCAACTCGGGGTCTGCTGGGGATGAGGTGGGGGGCAGAGAAACCCCGGGGGGGGGGGAGACTAAGGGAGGTTTTGTTTTTGTTTTTTAAAGATTTTAAGTAGTCTCTACAGTCGACCCCTAAGGGATTTTATTTTGCAAAACTGGATGTTATTCACCCATCTTTTCAACTAAAATGAATTTTCTGCCGAAGACGGGAAGAATGTAGAATTAGGAGAGAGAAAAGAAAGGGAACCAGGTGTCTGGCTGGCGACTCCTGGCCTCAGGGTCCTAAGTTTGAGCCCCATGTTGGGTGTAGAGATTACTTAAATAAACAGGCACTAAACTCGCTGTGATGCCCACCGTCCCCCAGGGCAGCATGTCCCCCTCCTACCCTACAGATGGGGAAGCCCAGGCAGGAGGGCACCCCGCTGCTCCAGGAAGGCTGCTCCAGGAACTGGAGGCAGCAGGGCCTAGCTCCCTGCAAAGCTATGGAGGTGGGAAGGGGTGTGCATGTGTGTGTCTAAAGCTATGGAGGTAGGAAGGGGGTGTGTGTGGGTGTAGAGCAGTTTAACAAGCAGCTGTCAGCAGGCAGAGAAGTTCCCCGAATGTCAGCCCCCGGAAGATGCCTGGGGCAGCTGGCCCCCCTGCCCGCCCCACAGATGCCCCGGAGAACCGGAGACCACCGGCCCCCGAGTCAGCGCGAGCTGCAGGGCCGGGAGCCTCCATCTCCACACCTAAATGGACCCATCTCGGCAAGGTCTTAAGGATTAGAAGCCCGAGCGCACCTGTGTGGCTCTGCTGGTTAAGCGGCCGACTTGGGCCTCCGGACACGATCTCACAGTTCATGAGTTCGAGTCCCGAGTTGGGCTCTGTGCTGACAGCCTGGAACCTGCTTCCGATTCTGTATCTCCCTCTCTCTCTGCCCCTCATCCACTTGTGTTCTGTCTCTGTCTCAAAAATAAAATAAAAATTTTAAAAAGCAGCTGAAGCATCTGGCCCCCAGTCTGACCCGGTACTAGGAGCTAGTCTCCTAGCTGCAGTACGGCAGGACGGGGCCATCTCAAACGCCGCAGGACATTGATCGCTGCGACGCTAGGGCAGGCCCACCGGCCGCCAGGACCCAGGGAAGTCTTCCCTGGGACGGAGCCAATCTCCGGTTCGGGGGGGCTCTGCACCTGTGTGGAGGCACCCAGGCCAGGAGGGGACGGTCGCCAGCGTGCCGGGCTCTGCTGAAGAAGCCAAGACGGGTCTTGAGCCGGAACCAGATGCGTCTGGCAAAGTCGCCTCGAGGCCCTTGTTCGATTCCGCGCTCGCCAGGGCACTCGCTGGCTTTGTCTGCGGTTCCCAGGTGGGTCCAGACAGAGCGTCGACTCACATGACCATCCAGACCAACTTCTTGGGCCTCCGCGCTCACTGCCTTAACGGGAGCCCCCCGCACCCCCCCGAGACCTCACTGAAGGTCAGGCTGGGGCGTGGGGGTCCTCGGCCTCACTATCCCCGGGCACGCTTTTCCCAGAGGGCCACCTTGGCCGTGTCGGCTCACAGCCCTGCTCCTGTCCCCCAGGACGGCCAGCTGGGAGGGCCCGGGAAGCAGGATGCTGAGGCGAGCAGGGAGTCTGGGCCAGCTCTCCACTGGGCGAGCCCAGAGCCCAGCCAGGTGGCTCAACCTGTCAAAGTCCCCTGGCTACTCCGGGCGGCCCAGAGGCAGCAGGGCACACTCGAAGGTGACAGTTGTTACTTAGCTCCTTTTGCCTCCGAGCACGGCCACAGCCCAGCGACGGGACGGGGTCCCGCCCACCTTATCCCAGGACCAGGCTGGGCGTGGGGCTTCATGAGCCTTGAAGGGAGCCCACCGCTGCCAGCCTGGAGCACTCGGGAGAGGCCGAGCCGTGCCGCGCGCACAGGGGCGAGGAGGGCGAGGAGGGCGAGGAGGGCGAGGAGGGCGAGGAGGGCGAGGAGGGCGAGGAGGGCGAGGCGCGGTGGTCGTGTGGAGAGCCCGCAGGCCAGGCCTTGAAAGCGGCTACAGACACAGCCCTGAACGCATCTCTGCCGCCTGCCTGATGCCAGGTGGCCTTTGCAAGGGGACAGATGAGCACCGAGGGTCCCTCCTAACGTCCGACCAAGGCTGTGAACGGAAACCGACTCCGGCCAGATCTCGGTGTCAGCACCCACATGCTCGCTTCCAGATCGGCCATCGGTGGCTTGGACATGTGGGGGCCCTCCCTGCGTCTCGCTCTGACCGCTCTTAAAACCCCCGTGGGCCTGGCTCCCATCCAGGAAATGGATCCAGGAAGAAAAGGTCAGGAAAACCTGCCAGCGTCTTCTACGTCAAGTCGAGGCTCTGAGTGAGCCAGTCCCAGCCCCTCACGTGCGGAAAATCGGCTCAGAGCGGCTTCCTCCAACGAGGTAGACGTTGGCCACACGTGGCCAGGGAAGTGAAATGACACACTCAATCCCTCAGCCGCTTCGGTGCATCTCGGGTGCCCGGCAGTCAGTGGCCGCAGCTGCTGCTCCAGGCGGCGCAGACAGAACCTTCCACGGTGGCAAGACGGAGGGAAAGGCTGGGGCCCCACACAGAAGTCCGTGGGGCCCGGGTTTCCGCATGCTGACGTCTGAAGTGCATGTCCGTTTTCAGGCAAGGCCCGGCCCCGGGGTCGGGCTCTCGCAGCTTCTCCCCCGACGGCTCCAGCAAACGCCCAGCCGGCTCCCATGTCTTCGACGGTCGGTGACTTGTGCTGGCCGCTTCGATCTGCAAAGTATGACATGTGGCTGCCTCCAGGCTCCAGCAGCAGAGACCGCCACGGGGCCCCAGAGCCGTCTTCTCCCACGCTGCGGGTTTCTCTCTGGGGACTCCAGCAAGATTCTCAACGTCCCCATCCTGAACATCAGGCAAACCACGACCGCGTGCCTCCGAGCAAGCACAGAGACGTGCAGGGGGGAAGCCCAGTACAGGCTCCATCATGCAGTCCCAGGGCTCCGGTCCGGGGTCACCCTCCCGAGGGAACCCCGCTGCGGTGTGCCTCACCCCAGCACCACCTCGTCACGCACCAAAGCCGCGCCTCCCAGCGCCGGGCACGCAGCCAACACTGCAGGAGACGTGCACCCCTTCTTGCTGGAAGCGGCGGTCCCCCCAGCAGCGGACTTGGAAGCGCTTAGAGAAAGGGGACTGGCCCTCCAGTGGGAAGGCAGTCGCAGGTATACCTACGAGGACGAGGACGCTGTTGCAGGAAGTGGCGCGCCCCTCATGCTCGTTACCTAAGGGACTCCTCCTCCTGGGGACTCTGAGGGCTGTCAACAGATGAGAACGCCCCCGGGGCTTCGAGCGAGCTGTTTGAAAGGCTGGGCTCTGCCCCTGCCCCCAAATCAGTTCTATGAACTCAGACGCAGGACCCTGGAGCAGGGAGGGAACGGAGATCTAAGTTCGCATACGTCCTCGTCATTAGTCCTTGCTACAGTCACTCGGCAACATAAGAGAACGCTGTAGGGGACCCTACGAGAGCCAGCCCACGGCCACTCCTGAAACAGAAGACCAACCCTTTCACGCTCAGAGGCAAAGATCCCTCCCGGCCTGCCCAGAACTCCCCTCTCAGGGCGCGCAGGGGGCAGGTCCCGGGGGGCGGTGGGCGGGGCGGAGACACACGCGGGACCACTGAAACCTGCGGGCAGCCATCCTGAGAAACCTTCCACGGCTGGCGCTGGACCGTGACCGGGAAGAGGCAAGATCCAACCCCCCAAGGACGACCAGGGCTGTCTGCGAGCGATCCTGGCAGCGCGGGGGCCACGGGCCTCTGGGGGGAGCACAGGCCTCCCTCGACCTCCACGCCACTCACCGATTTCGAGTTTTTTATAGAAAATTTTATTCAACATACAACATTTTCCAGCAAAAAGGCAATATACAGGAAGAGTGGGCGTACACCGCGGCTACAGAAACAAACGAAAACCCTGGAGAAGAGGAAAATAAGTGTGATTTGCTGATTCTATTTTACTGCACTCAAAACTAGACACGCAGCCGGCATTAGCTCCAGAGGACGAGGGAGCGAGGCTGGGGCTGAAATAAAACTACACACAATGAATATCAACACCAGCGAGGAGTCACTCGGATGCACCCGACTACAAGGCCCCTCCTCCCAGCGGCGAGTTACACGTTCACTCATTAAATATACAATTTCATTTCTCTGGGGCTTTTTTCTTTTTCTTTTTTTGTTTTGTTCTGTTTTTTTTTTTTTTTTTTTTTTTTTTTTATACAAAGTCAACAGCGTACTGACCACTAGGGAGCATGCCCTCTCTGCTCGACGGCTCTCCTTTCCGGCTGTTCCGTTCCGAGGAAATTCTACGGAGAATTCTTCCACCCGCTTGTATCCGCCGTGGAGACGGTGGGGTCGTGACGTCACACCGTAACGGCATCGAACAGCGTTTTCAAGGGAGCGACAGGAGCCCGGGCTGCCCCCGGACCGCGCTCGCACTCGGGGCGTCGCCGCTGCGCGCGGGCTGGAGGACGGCAGCGGCTGACGGACTGCGACGCGTTTACCGAGACGCCCAGGCCGCGGGGGGCCGAGGAAGGGGGACAGCACACGCAGTGAAGGAAAGAGCACTATTTATTAGGTTGTGAGTTTCTCGGTTTTGCCTTTACAGACGCACAAAAGGTCACGGAAAGGAGAAGTGAGGGGAAACGGCAGGCCAGCCTACGTGGGAGACCAGCTGCGGGGCCGGTGCCCACGACCCCGGACGCACGCGGCCGGGCAGACCTCCGCCGCCTGGACTCGCCCCGCGGCCTCGGGCCAGAGCCGCGCGACCCTCGCCTCTTCTCCCCCGTTCCGCTGACGGTAGCCTTGCGCTGTGGTTACCATAAAATAACTCTCATCGGCATCCAAGCTTTATAAAAACACCTTCATTTTGCTCAAAAAGGGCAGTCAATAGATACAGAGAAGCCAAACGGAACAGCCTCAACAAAATAAAATTAACATCAGCAGCAAATCCTCTTGCTGAAGACTTCGGATGGTGCGCGTGTACCAAAGTTCCGGGCTGTTGAAGGGGGGCGCGCGGCCCCCCGCCTCGCACGCACCGCGTCAGGAAGTCAGTTATGGATCTTAATGGCCTTTTCCAGGTAGGTGTAGCGACTCCTCTTCGGGGCTTTGTTGAAGTGGTCGAGCCCTAGCCAAGGCCGAGGGTGAGACATGTTACCTGGTGGGGGAAGACAACGCGGCTGAGGCCCGGCTCCTGGGCGAGCGGGGCCCTCCCTTCCCGGCGCGCCGGCGGAGAGCCACCGGCACGTCGGCCCCGAATGCGTCTCCGAGGCACCCCTGGGTCACACGCCGCGCCTCCTGCCCCAAAGAAGGAGCTGGAGCCCGGGGCCGCCCGCCTCTGGGGCCACGAGAGGGCTCTTACCAGGCTGGGGCTCAAAGTCTTTCAAGTTCACTTCGTACTCATCCTCGTTGATGTACTGGTGCCGGCCCATCATCACGATGGCGAACTTGAACTGCAAGACAGAGGGCCGCTGCTCCGTGAGCGCCGGGCGCCAGCCAACCCCCACCTCCGGCCACAGGCCGGCTGCCGCGGGAGCCAGGATCTGCGCGTGCTGCCCGCGAGTCCTGCCCGCGCGCCCCGGACGGGCCTACCTTCTCGAACTCCTTCTCCTGGATGTCCAGCAGGCTCTGGATCCGCTTCATGACTTCTCTGAAATGCTCGCCCTGCGGACGCAGAGCACGTGTGTGCGCACACCGACCCCCACCCCGCCGGCAGGAGGCCGGGTCGGCGGCGCGCACCCCCAGCGCCGCGGGCCCTTGGCCTCCCCCACCCGACGGCCTCACCTGGTGGATCCTCAGCAGGAAGGGGATCCCGAAGGTCCCGAACACCTCCTTGTGGAAGTGGGCCACGGTGACCAGCATCTCGCTCTCCTTGTCTATGTCCACCTGGTCCAGGGGGATCTCCTGGGACACAGGGGGGGGCACGCTGAGCCAGGCCGCGCGGTCCGGGCACACACACGCCCCGCGTCCGCCGGACTCACTGCCCCAGCGAGGCGGATGGGTCGGACGCGCACCCAGAGCCATGTGTGGGTCCCGTCAGAATGAGGGGGACTAGGAGCTGGAAGGGGTCCCGCAGGAAACTGCAGGAAACCGAAGGAAACGCTGGGTTTCCAGAGACCGAAGGACATTTCCGCTGCCCCCGGTCGGCAGGGGGCCGGAGCTCCCGAGCAGACCTGTTTGGCGGCCCGCACTCAGCACCCGCGTCTGAGGATGAACCCTGGAGGGTCCCCGTGTACGGGCAGCCGCACGTGAAGGGACAGTGGCTCGGCTCGGCGGCCACCAGGCGGCACCACGGGCCTGGCCAGCTGCTCCGCGTGCCCATGGCCTTCATGAAGCTGAGCCGTACACCCTCCCAATGGTTACCACAGAAAGCGTCCGTTCTGTGTTTTATCACAACGCTACGTTAACTCCTCGACAGCCCGAAGAGTACAACTAACGGCGGGGCTCACTTGTCCCGGCACAGACGGAGCCGGAGCGGGGCCCGCCAGCCGTCCCACCGCGACACCGCCCCGGCCCCGGAGGGCTGTTACCTCTATTCGAAACGTTCTACTCGTCGCCGGAGATAAGCATTCCAGCAGCTCGTCTTCCTGGTGCACCCCGATGATCTTGTAGCTCACGATTTCTAGCAGCCTGCACAGAACGAGGGGGAGCGGGTCACACCACCCTCGGGACAGAAGGGACCGATGCACGGCTTTCCTGGACAGGTTCTTTACCACGGAGCTATGGGCATTTGCTTGTGGTTCTCCTCGGCGGAGATTTGAAAGGCCCAGAGAGCAGGTGTCCACTCGGGCCGCAGGGACAGGGTGCTGGTCGGCGGCCCCCCCGGGAGTGGGTGGTTCAGAACAGGCCCCGGGGATGCTCGGGTGGGAGGGGAAGCGGCCGCACGTGGGCGCGGACAGGGAGGAGAAACCGAGCCTCCCAGAACCGGGCACGTCCTTCCTGCAGCGGTTCCAAACGGGGCCGGACTGCTGCTGCTTTCCTCTCTTACTCTTTAGAGAATAAAGATCTCGTTCTTTTGTGAATGTCACAGAGCAAACATTCCGGCGACCAGGCGGCCCCAAGGGCAAGAACGGTCCGCTCTCTGACAGAAACACCGCTCACCCGCGGGGCTCCTGCCTTCAGCCTCGACCCCGGCTCCGTGGGTCGGAAGCGTGCTGACTCCTCCCGCGCAACCAGGAGCAGTTTCGGCTGATACTCCGTTTGCACCCCCTCCTTACTGGGCGGCTTTTCTACCCGAATCGAACTTTCCCCCACAGCTCAGGGGTAATGGGGGGGGGGAGGGAGGGAGGAAGGAAATACGGCTCAGCCGTTAAGCATCTGCCGTTGGGTCAAGTCACCATCTCACAGCTTGTGGGTTCGAGTCCCACAGCGGGTGAGCACAACCCCTGTGGTGAGCCCCACCTGTCTCTCTCTGCCCCTTGGTCACCTGCGCTCTCTTGCTCTCAAAAGACAGGAAAAAAAAAAAAAAAAGGCTCCATTATGAAGAATGAGCCAGGCTGGAAGCCGGACCGCAGCAGTGTGCACGTGGGCCCCAGGGTGTGGTGGCCTGGGGCCTCGGCTGCAGAGTCCAGGGCCGCCCGCCGGCAGCTGCAGCAAAGACTTGCCTAAGTTTCCCTGACGCCTTCTCCCCGAGCTCCACGGCCTTTTTACATTCTTCCAGCAGGTCCCGGACGCAGCCGTGCTTGTCAGGGTATAGTGTTATTTCCTAGGAGAGGACCAGAGGAGAGACACGCTTTAAAGCGAACGTACGAGATCAGCTAGGACACATCCGTTTCGCTCAAGAGAGGCAACAACGGCAAGAGCTGTCGCCTCCAGCTTCCTGCCGCATCACCGACGCCCCAGGCCCGGGGGTGAGAAACGACACTGATGCAGAAAGGTCTCCACTCCCAGGACGGCTCCTCAGGAAACTCTCCCCACGGAAGGCCACCCCCCCAGCCCGCCAACAGGACACAGTGACAGCCCAGGCGAGGACTATCTCAGCCCGTCGATTCCACCCAGATAGCCGTGTATGGCACGCGGCCTGCACGCGCCTGCACGACCGGCCGAGCTACAAGGGCAAACACCTGGGGTCCCGGCAGGGCCAGACTTTCGAGAACCGCCACCTGCCAGCGGGCCGGGCCTGCCTTCGGCGACTCCTGCATCGCCCCACCTGAGGTGGCCCAGAGGCAGACCGAGGTCCAGAAAATGCAGCCTTGGGCCAATCGGCACGGGCCCCAACTGAAGACACTCTAGTTATGGCGGGGGTGGGGGGGGCGGGGACACCTTTCCTTCGTTGTGTTTTCAAGGGCTGGTCACACAGAAACTTAAACGCCAACAGAAGTACAACTTCGCACCATTAAAACAACGTACCTCTTCCCTAAACTGGCTGTTCAACCATATACACTTAAAACTCCGTCTGTTTTCGAAGTCTGTGATCTTCATCTTCAGCTGGTAAGAAGAAAAAAAGAGACAGACCCCATCAGGTGTGCTTCCATGACACCCAGGCCTTCCCTTCGGGCCCCACGCTCGCGTGAATTCGAACTCGTACCTGCTGATAGTAAAGCTTCTTCGGCTGCCTGGGCTTGAAGAACTGCAGGAGGTCTCGCAAGGTCCCTTCGTAGTTATGTCTGAGAGGGTTGCCTGGCCCGTCCCTGTAACTGCACAAGAACAAACGCCCTGTGGACTCGCCTGCAGCGAACCCCCCGCCTGCCGCCGACGCCTGGAACCCGGGGCTGCCCCGGGGCTTCCCTTCCCGGTCCGGTTTCCCAAGCCCGGCGTCCCTCGGGCTGTCCCGCTGGCACGCTCTGGGCTGTGGTGACGTGGCAGGCACAGGCCTGGCTTCAGACGGGGCCGCCGGTGACTCGGGCGTCCGGGGGGGCGGGGGGGCGGGGCGGCAGCGGGTCAGGCGCCGTGGCCGGCCACTGTCAGAGCTCCGCGATGGCTGCCCGGACTGGGGAGGGCGGAGGGCCCAGACGCACAGGGAGGGCGCGCGGGCGCGGCGTACCCTTGAGACTTGAAGAACTGGAGCAGCATGGGGTCGGTGTTGAGCCTCTGGGCCACCGTCTTTGCGACCTGGGGGAAGGGGAGGGGCCGGGAGACAGAAGGAAGTCTGTTTTGGGGCATGAGCCCAGAACTGCTTACACACCTTACCGCTGGAACTATCCACCTGAGGCTGCTCCTAAATAATCACGACAGCCTGCACTTCCCCGGCCCGAGACTCCGCACAAGCCCCGCGCCCCGCACACCCCCATGCGGGCAGCGCGCTGGTGAGGTTAGCAGGTTCACTTTTTTCATTTGTAGGTTTATCTGAGGAGACCCTATACCCAACATGGGGCCCCAAGTCCTGACCCCGAGACCAAGAACCACCTTTTCTTCCAACCGAACCAGCCAGGCACCTCAAGGGTTTTACTTTTAACGGTGAGGTCTACGGGCTTATCCTTCCGACGGCACGTTGTAACTGAAGCAACCTTGCTGTTACAACTATCATCTCTGAAACCGAATTACGCTGTAGCGGGTGCAGGGTGGGGCGGAGTGAGTGCGGGGTAGTGGGTGTGAGGGAGCAGGGAGGGGTGGATGGGGGGTGGTGTGGGGGAGCGGGGAAGGGTGGAGTGGGGGGAGAGGGGCAGGGTGGGCAGCAAGTTCAGAACAGCCACCGGCCCCAGGGCCAATCCCCTCAATCAGGAACTTTCTCAGACAATGGGGCTGGCACGCTCCCTCCAGAACCAAGGCCATCAGCCATAGGACGGGGAAAAAGAGCATTTATCAAATACCTGAAAATAATTCATTCGGTTTGATAGCGTAACCACGAAGCCAGGATCGTTGGGGATTGTTTTATCACAGAAAATGACATCGACGCGGTGGTAGAGGTCTCTGAAATACTCTTTCGCGGTGGGCAATTCACTGTTATCGTTCTCAGGGTCATCCCTAGTGGGAGGGCAAAAGCGGTTTGCAGGCTGAATCCAAGTCCTGGTCAGGGGTCCGGGTTTAAAAAAAAAAAAAAAAGGCACCACCTCGCAACCCACAGTGACCCCAACAGGTGTGGACAGAAATTCTGACTTGCACCTCAGGATGCCGCGGTCTGTCCCGGCCCCCTTGGTCAGCGGCCTCTGGTTTCCTACTCGAGGGGAGGGGGCCGCAGGGCGGAGCCTGCTCCCTAACTAGAGCGGACAGGCACCTGGCCCTCTGAACACAAGTCTTCGAGACAGGGAAAGGGCTGCTTCCAGGGCAAGCAGCCGAGACAGCAGCCCCGAGGGTTTGAATGCACTGCGAATTAAACAGATTACGTCGGCAGGTGCGCGCTGCGGAACCTCACACTGTAAGGGAAGGAGAAACCATCGGGCTCTTCCGGAAAGACGCCCGCCACCCCGCTGAGGTACCCTGCTCGACGCGGTTTCTTCGGAAGTGAGAGTGTCCACTAAGTAAGGAAGAGGTTCGTTGCCCATTGCCCCCAAACCCAGAGAAGGTAACTTCTAGCAACGACCTCAGGTCCTGCCAACAAAATGAGACTCGGGGTCTAGACACGATTTTGTTTCTCGGGTCTAGGGCTTACGTAAAACACTCGACACTCATACAGAGTGACAAAGCCCTTCCGAAGTACGTACTTCTGGAACACTATAATGTCGCCGTCCATTAGTTCGTCCAGGGCTTTATCAAGAGACACATCGTAGTCCTGAATTCTCTCCGTTAAATTCGGCTTAACTTCCTACAGGCAAAGAGAGGAATGGTCACAATTCAATGTCTGCCTAACGTTCGACGCGGCCGGACACCGAGAGGGCCCTCCGCGCTCCGTTCTCTCGGCCGACACTGTCCACAGGCGAGACCGCTAAGGAAGTATTAACATCCACAAGGACGTGGTGACCGCTGACGCCAGATGAGGACATGTCGGAAGTCTACGAATGTGCCCCTCACCCCCACTGAGCTGCACACTTGGGCCAACAGTAAACTCGGGGCCGGCAAAACCGACAGACACCGCCCCCCCCACCGCCCCAGCCACCCACCCTACACCGATTACGGAAACACGAGCCGTCCACACCTCATAGAGGATAAGGCTAGTATCTTGGATAAATCCTGCTCTGTCACACATAACCGGGAGCAAGTCGCCTGGGTGGAGACAAACGAAGAATCGAAGCTGTAACGTAAGCCCGCGCTCACGCCAGCAGCTCCAGGGCTCGGCACCGCAGGCACTCACGTATTTTACAGGATATCGGCGTGTAGATGTGCCCACAGTAATTCAAACTCCGTGTTTTGGGGTCGTACATCTTCAAAAACAGCATGACATCATCTGTGAAGTTAACAAGCAGGTTCTGTTAGGATTTTCACAGCCGGGACGATGTTTTAAAGACATTATCGGTAAGCCTAGTGGCGACGGAAGGACAGTTTAGGGCGCCCGCGAGCCACGGTGTCAGATGAGGTTCATCAGAGGCTGACCCTTCTCACTGCAAAGGCCGAGCCCCCGGGAAACGCTGCTCTGAGGCAGTGAGGCAGGAAACTTGCACTTCCAGAACAGGTATGACTAGCTGGCTGAGCGCTGTTGCCACGGAAATATGCTAACGCAGGGTCCCTGCCGAGCGCCCTACAGGGATAGCCGTGCGAACCCCGCCCCGCCTGCCCCGCCTGCCCCGCCTGCCCCGCCTGCCCCGCCTGCCCCGCCTGCCCCGCCTGCCCCGCCTGCCGGGGAAACATCTCCACACACTCTGCGGCCGCTTCAGGGCGGCACAGGCCACGAAGCCTGAGCTGTTCAGGATGGGCCCTGGGGCGGGACGAGCTCCTGTCACAGCCGTCAGGTGTGCGGCCGACCACGGGGCCAAGACAAAAGCCAAACACAAGGACTCAACATGGCCGTTGCCTTCTCGCCACCAGCGGCCGGTCAGGCCCGCCCGGCTTCGCCGAGGAGCTCGAGCACGGGAGGGGGCCGAGGGCCGCTTGGGGAACCGGGTTGCTTCGCAAGGAAGGAGCGGCAGACCCGGAGGTCTAGACGGCGCTCCGGGGAGCCGGCCCTGCGCTCCGAGGGCACTTACGATCTTTGTCGAACTTGGGGAGCGTGGCTCCGCTGGCGGCCAGCTCGGGATCGACGGTTTCCAGGAATATCGTCCAGGGGTTCTCGTTGTCGCTGAGCTCGATCATCTAGTTCCCACACAGGCGCTGGCGTGAGACTGCGGCCGGCGACGCCCTCCTCCCCGCGCCCCCACCGCGCGCGGCCGCTTACCGTTTTGTTGCCGTCTGCCTCGTTGTCTAACATGGCCGGCCGCTTGGTGCCGTTGCTCCTTGCCTGCATGGGCCATAATCGGATCTGATCCTGTGGAAACCCCTAGGGGAAAAGGCGGAAACTAAGTTGATTACAACAAAATCATCTGTCGGGATTCCATCTGGGGGCCGGGGCGGCTCACTCAGGTCACGATCTCACCGTTCGGGAGTCAGAGCCCGGTGCTGGGCTCTGCGAGGACGGCGTGGAGCCTGCTTGGGATCTCCCCACCCCTTTCTCACCCCCCCACCCCCGTCCCTCCCCTGTTCGTGCTCACCAATCTCTCAAATAAAAACTTAAAAAAAAAAAATCCCACGCACACGTGAGTATTCTAGGCTTAGTTACAGCCCTCCCTGCTGACGCGGACAAGACTCGCCCTCCAGGGCTCCTGCCGGTCCAGGGCTCGGGGGCCCGACCCGACCGCGGGCAGCGGGCAGCGGACGAGCGAGGCGGGAGAACGTGGGAGACCGGAAGGGCCGGCCGCTCACCATGGTCTGGGAGAGGTTCTGGACGAAGTCCGCGAGCGACGAGTTCTTCAGCACTTTGAACACCGTGTACCTCACCTTCTCCTCGTCGTACATGTCGTTCCCCTGGTGGCCACAGAACTGGTCCTCCGCGACTATCTGCAGACGCACGAGAAAGCATACGACAGACTGTCCACGCTGCATACGAGTGCCCCGAGCCCACGCCAACCAAAACCGGCTCGAACAGGAACACGCTACAAACAGCTCCTCTTCGGCTCCGACGAACCTCCTCCGGGAGACCCGAGGAGCAAAGGATCAGAATGACGATGGATGAAGCCGGGTGCTGATTCGGAACGGACACTTCCGTTCCCACGGCCGCTGCCCACTCACCGCGAGCACCACCGGAAAACCCACCGTGTGGCGGTCATTGTTGGGATCGCAACCGAACCGCCCACCGCCACCCCCGAAATTCGCCTCTCCGTCCAGCCCTCCTCTCCATCCCCGTCGATGGTCATGCTTCTCCGTGGCCTGGATGCCCACCTCCCACCGGGAGCTCGCCTGCCTGGGGCCTTTCCCCTCTGACCCCTCTGTGCTTCTCAGCCACCCCGACCCAGTGTCGGGGGGCCTGAGTACCGCTGACATCAGCCCCCGGCCTGAGCTGGCACGCACACCCCACACGGTCAGGGAACCGGAGCAGCGAGGGCCCCGTGAGGACCCGGGGTGTGTGTGTGTGTGGGGGGGGGCTGACCTGCACTTGCATGTAGAGGTGGGCCCCGTGAGGACCCGGGGTGTGGTGTGTGTGTGTGGGGGGGGGGCGGCTGACCTGCACTTGCATGTAGAGGTGGGCCTCCTGCCGCTCCTTCCGCTTCTGAGCCTCGATCCTCTTCTCCTCTTGGAGGCGTTCCACCAGCTGCTGCGGGATATCGTGGTCGGTGACCGCTTGTAACACCTCGCCTGCACGACACACGCCCTTCGCTTACCTCCGTGCGGGGTCTACGCCCCCCTCCGGGGAGGGTCCCCATCAGGGTCGCTGTCAACAGGGCAGATCCGAGTCCAGCAAAATCACGTGGCACCGTGAGTCCACATCGAAGCCCACGGGCCCCCTCCGGCGTGCTGGGGGGGGGTGGGGGGGGAGGCGGACGGGACGGGCGGCGCAGCTCGGGGCACGCCGTCGCGCTCCCCGCGCTGACGGACCGGCTACTCACTCAGCTTGGACTCCCTGATGTAGACCAGCATGTAGGCGTTGGTGCAGTGGCGCACCGACAGGTCGTCATCGTGGCCACCGTAGTTGTGCTCAATGGCCTCCTCCTTCGTGCACCTGGACACCACGTCGTCGTCGAACTTGCACCACTGGCAACGGGACGGGCAGAGAGTCGCTCTGAGGGGCACGCCCCGTGAGCGGCGGCGCTGTCCCCCCAAGGGCCGGGCCGGGCGCTGCCTCGGGCCACCCCGGCCGTCCCCGACCCCTATTCTGGGGCGACTGTGAACTTGTCGCTTGGCGATCCCGTCACATACTCCAACGGCCCATATGAAATCCCGCTCAATCTTCCGACGGCACAACCCCTTACGATCTGAGAAAATCATACGGAGTGCCCTGACTCCGCAGGTGAGATGGAGTTTTAGGGGTGCCTGCGAAACTAAATGCGACGCTCGACCTATCGCACGACACGTTGTCACAGCAAGTGAGGGCCTGGCTCCGACGACGGTCGGCAGAGTCGTACCTAGCACTTCTCTTCCGACCTCTCCACGGGGGACCCAGGCCTTTTCAATGTCCCTACGTCTTGGGGGAAAGGTTTTATTGTGATCTGGCGCTGTCTGCCCCCCACCCCCATCTCCTCAGCAGGAGCAAGGCGGGCTCGACCTCTGCTCCGCGGTGGCCCCACGGTCCTGGACGCGGGCCCGAGCAGACCCTTGCCCCCAGGGAAGCCTCAGCGATGGGACCGAGCATCGCGCAGAGCAGACAAGCAGGCACGAGGATGGCATGCGATCCACCCAGCCTCCCCTGCCCGGGCTGGGAGCACTGCTCAAGTGGACAGCAAGGGCCTCCGTTAGATATGAAATGACAAAGGTCCCACGCTCAACACTGCCGGAGAGATGCACACGGGAAGTGCAGTCACTGCGCAGGGGCAGACGGACGAATCAGAGCCTGGGGCGGAGCCCCGCACCAGCCGGGCCGTCGGGGGAGCTGGGTGCAGGGGGAGTGCCCTCCAGGCCACGACCCCCATCCCTGCCCCTGCCCAGCACTTACCTTGCCGTCCCCCTTGGGGTTCAGATAAACCACATAATGTCCGCCGTGATTATCCCCACTGTGAACCAGGACTGCGTGAAGAATGTAATTCGCAGGGTCCTTAGGATCTGTTTTTTGCAAAAATTCGTCGAGCGGTAACTGTTCTGGGAATTCAAACCTATTAAGAAAACATGTGCAAAGAAATCCAGATTTCACTGACACGTAAAAGACTTCATCCAGAGGCTTTGCTGCTAGACGCTCGAAGCGACCGGCTCCTCGCCCTTGGGAAAGGCAAGGATCGGCCGGACGCGGGAGGCCCTGGGAGCTGCTTCTGGGGCAGCGCCTACCGGTTTGAACAGTAACAGTTCTTTGTAGGTCAGTACGAAACCCGAAGCTAGGGAGAAGGAAGACGCCTGCAGTGCACGGAGGTGCCCAACAGGGGTCTCAACCGAGGGTGTCACACGACAGCCAGTCTCGGGGTGAACACGCGCTGGGCCTTCGCCACGCTGTGGACGGCGGCAAACGTATCAGCGAGCGATCCCGACTGTCGGGGACCGAGACCGCGGGGCACACGCCGCAGGTCTGAGAAACCCAGAAGGATCGAATGTGAACCGGGACACGTGGGAGACAGGATCCCGCACGCCCTGGGATTTCTGAAGACTATCTGAGTCTGATTTGTTTGCAAATTACCGGACCCTCAAGCACTGTAAGAGCACGGGCACAATTAATTACTAGGAACACTCGAGAGGCCGGAAGGCGGCGGCTCGCTGAGCACGCGCAGGAGAGCGGCCGCCCGGCGCCCTCCCCGGCACCCCCCTCAGCAATTCTGGCTCTGCTGCCAAATGTTCGGAATTCCTGAAAGATACGAGAAATCTGGGCTTTTATGTGAAATCTCATGATTTTTTTTTTTTTAACGTTGGCAACTAATCCCAATAGAAGCAGGAACAAAAGCAAGGTGAGGACCCAACAACAGCCACCAGCAGGCGGGGCTTCGTCTGGTGGACACGGTTTCTCACACTCTCCACGGTCATGGGCCAAGAGCCAGCTGGTGGTGAATCATCAGACTGGGGCCGTTCTTGCTCAAGTTTCACGGGGTGACTGACCAACCCCTCTATCCTGCACTCAGACTAACCAGGACAAAAATCTGAATTGTAGACCAGGGAAAGGTGTGTGCACTCTCGTTCTTTTTTATCCGGCGTTTTGAAAAACACCTGGAATAAGGCACACACAGCCATCTGCGTCCTCTTCTGGAAAATTCCAACACCTTCTAGAAGGCGATAACGACAGAGAGAGGACAAAATAGTACAGGAACAGCAAATCCCACTTCTGAGGGACCGGCTGCACAGGGGGGAACAGAAAGCACCCAGCCCCAAGGGACGTCCATCTGCCACGGCGCAGGGGGGCCGGGGGTCCGGAGAGGGAGCTGCAGGGGGAGCGGCCTCTGAAACTCTTAAAGGAAATCGTCCCTTTAAAGTGATAGTTCTTGGGCAACTGAGGCACAAGGGAACTCCTAAGTACACTGGAAATGGATGGAAATTCTATGAAAAGACGAGCGAAGCATGGAGACTGACGCCCTCCACCCCCCACCGGCCGCCAAAGCCAGGCAACGACTCGATCTTCACCCGCACGCCCGCACGCCCCCCGCACGCGCCCCCGCACACCCCCCGCTGGAGCTTGCCTGTCGTTGATCTTGATGTTCTGGTCCGTCTGAGGGTCATACATGAACCTCATCAGCTGGAGGTGTAACACTGGCGGCAGGGTTAGGAACTTCACACCCTTCTCTGCTTCCTGGACATTGAAAAGGAAACGCAAGTTTAGTCGGGCCCCACCGCGTCCCCGGAGCACGGGCAGGAACGGCGGCGGGCGCAGAGCTGCGGGTTCACGGGCCTCCGCCTGGGGAGCTCCTGCAACGGTACGTAAGAAACAGGCCCGTAAGCAGAGGACGAGCGAGTGGTTTTCGGCGGGCAGGGGTGGGGGGCGGGGGGGGCGGGGAGACATAGGTGAGGGGGGTGGAGAGGTGCCAACTTCCAGTGACAAAATAAACAGGTCACAGATTCAAAGCACAAAGTAGGGACACAGTCGGCGACCCTGAGAATGCTGTCTGGGGACGGACGGCCACGAGGCCTGGCGTGGTGAACCCTGCCTAATGTCCGTCAACACCAAATCCTACCCGGCACACCTGAAACTAACTAAAACGACACTGCGGGTCAACCGCACTTCAATTAAAAAATAAAACAAAATGGGCGCCCGGGCGGCTCAGCCTGTGGAGCATCCGACTTCGGTTCGGGTCACGGTCGTGCAGCTCCCGAGTTCACGCCCAGCCCCGGCCTGTCTGCTGTCAGCACAGAGTCCCCTTCGGACCCTCTGTCCCCGCCCCGTCCCCGCTCTCAAAGCCAAACATTTAAAAGTGAACTGACGGGCTCCACTTGGACCTCTAGCAGGTCGAGCCGGAGGCGGAGCCGGTGAGGTTCGCTCGCTGGCGCTTTCTCTGAGGCCCGACCACAAGGCAACGGCCGGGCGAACGCTGGCTAACACTCGGCCGCGCTCCACGGTGATTGCACGTGATGGAAAACAGGGAAAAGCACCGAAAGTCAGCGCGTGGAGAGGCAGAAGCCTGGGGTCGCGCTGCCACGAGGCTCGAGGCGCCTGCGGACAGCTGCGCGGAGCAGGCAGAGAGCCGCGCGGTCGCGCGTCAGGAGGCCGAGCCTAGGCCGCTGCCTTCACCCTGGACTGACTCCCGGGCCCGCTGTGGCAGAGCGCTCCCTCAGGGCTCACGGTTCGACCCGCTTCTGAAGACTGCCCTCAGTACTTGAGGACCGGCGACTCGGGGGACACGCCCGGCCCCGCCAGGGCCCATCTCTGGACTCTGGTTTCCTCGCTAAAATAAGCCTCTGGCAAACTCGGCCCCCAGCAGGCTCCCGCGGCCCTCGTCACAGCTCAACTCTGAGTTCAGGCCTTACTTCCAGGCCATGTCCCCCGGTAGCACCGAGTTGTGATAAGCTGCAACGATCTCGGAGGCTGCGTTAGCACGCTCACAAGGCCGGAGTTTCTCCGGAAAGAAAAATGAAAACCCCGCAACCTCCTGCCACACGAAGCCACGGCGTGATTTTCCTACAACCTGAAAGCAGCAACGCACTGTTCCTCCAGCAGGTGCCCCGAGACTGGGGTTCTAAACGTGTGTGGCCCACCCAGACCCCGATCACCAGCGCGGACGAGGCCGGGGCCGGTGAGCTGACCGAGACGCTCCCTGCACGACTAGTGGCCTGCGTGGCCTGCAAAGTGACTCTGTGATGCGCACCACGGCACCCGGGTGGCCCGACTGGGCGGATCTGTGGCCACCGCAAAACGGGCACGCCAGCACTGTCCCGTCCAAGCCCGCGAGTGTGGCAAACAGGGCGGTCTGAGGAATGAGCGACCTGGAGCGCCAGCGTCCCCAGGTGAGGAGTCCGCGACACGGACCCCGGAGGGCTGCACCCATGAGGGTGCTGCGGGCTCCACCCATCAGCCCGACCGGTCACTGGTCCAGGAGGCTCGCTGCTCTGCCAGAAGCTTCAGGTCCCTGCGGGGCCCTGTGGGAGACCAGCAGGACGGCACGTGCGCACCGAGCAAGGACAGTGACGCACTCCTCATCCTGCAGGTCGCACTCCAACTCCACCACACACAGACACCCCAAAGGGCAAGCCGCCACCGGCCAACGTGGAACCCGAGCGACGGACTCTACTGCCGTCGGGAGACGCCGCGGAAACCCTCGTGCCGACAGCACGGAGGCCGGGAGTGGGGGAACGGGGCGGTGAGCAAACGCCGAGTGCTGGGTGACAGGCCACCGGAGACGTGGGCTGCGCCGCTACCCCTGCCCGCCTCGTCCCGGGCCCACCCCCACCAGCTCCCTGAATGTAATATCTACACCCAGAATTCAAATCGTTTGAGCTCTGGATACGAGCAGCTGATGAAAAGGTCCAAGAGACCGTTCGGTCCCCGGCTGGAGAGGCGCACCGCCCCCCGTTACCTGCAAGCCGTGCTCCCCGGCGTCGTACTTATTGTCGCCGTCTAGCTGCTCCACAGCCACATAATCCACAAATGATTCGAATACTTGAAAGAGAGAGAGAGAGAGAGAGAGAGAGAGGAGTCAGCCAACGGTCTCACCAAGGCCTTGATGACAGCGCGGTCGCCCCACGTGCACAGGCTTCCCAGGGAGGACGCCGGCGGTGGCCTCCAGCCCTGTCCCGGACCGGCCACCACGCCCCCGCCACCCCACAGAAGCCGGGACCCGAGAACACCGACATGGTTTCCTGAGGGCGTGTCAAGCTAGGACACAGAGCCAGATGTTTTAGCAGCTTTACCAAAAACAAGTACCATGAAAGTACAAACTCTGACCCAAACGCTCTCTCAAACGTGTCGAAAGAGCAGGAACGCGGGGTGGTCAAGGTGAAAGGGTGCACACTTCGGCCGCCAGAGGACGAAGGACCTAACGCAGAACGGTGACGAGGGCGCGTAACCTCCTGTTACCTAACTGAAGTTTGCCAAGAGGGCAACACCTAAATATCCTCTCCCCGCCCCCCCCCACACACCCAGACACAGACGAAGGGACGTGACGAAGGCGTTCGCGGGACAGAGCACTCCTGTCACAGTACAGCCGCAACAGTCACAACGTACACTTGGAATATCCTACGATTTTGTCAGTCAAACCAATAAAGCTGGAGGCGTCGGATACACATTTGCCCAGAGAGAACCAGCAGACTGGAAGGAGGAGTCTGAATTCAAATCCACACGAATGAGGGACTGGCCACTGACCAAGGTGCAGAGCCGCACGGACACAGGGCGGGTTCACCTGCGACCCGCGGCAGAGGGCTGGTCTCAACGGCCTGCCGCACACGAGCACCACCGCGGGTGGATTGTAGGTGAAGAGAGAGGCTAAAACAGTAACGGATCAGAGACCGTCCTAGGACTTCAGGACAGATGTTCTTAGGACACAGAAACCAGGAACAACTAGGTGATTTCACTAAAATTTTGCAATTCCGTGAAGCACGGGGCACCCTTGGAAGGGTGAAAACAGGCCCACGGGAGGGAGTGCCCGGAGCGTCCCAAGGCGCCCCTGCCTGGCTCCCTCGGACGGGCACCGGGCACACTCTCCGTGCTGGACAAGTGTCCGGGGCGGTCTGAAAGAGCCCCTCGACTGTCCCTGCTCCCTGTGTGCCAGGGCTCACGGCAAGCGGCACCCGCAGCGCCGGGGGCCCAGAGAAAGCGGCAGCTCGCCGGAGCCTCCGGGGAGTGCTGCTGAGCAGCCCGAGTGCAGACTTACCTGGAGGCGGGCAAGAACCACCTGAAAGCCGGGGAACAGCCCCCAGGGCGCACGCCAGCCTGGGAACGGTCTGCGCTCCCACCGGACAGGGCGTAAAAATGAGCCTCCAAAGAACCACTCCGTGTCCGAGCAACTTCAGTGCGCCCCAGAACCCAGCTGAAGAGCGCCCACACCCAACGAGAGAAACCACCAGGGCAGGCAGCCACGAGGACGAGCAGACGCAGAGAAGTGGAACGCAGCGCTGACCAAGAGCACGGTGAGCCCGCAGAACGGGTCCAGCAGCCGCAGGGGTCCGAACCGGCGAACACGGGCACGAAGTCGCTCTCAGCCCCACCCAGACGGTCAGGCAGACCGCCGAGCTGCCCGTAAGCAGCCGGAAAGGTCACCTGGCTGACCTTCGGGGAACGCACACGGACACGAAGATGGCGCCCCACTCCCACCAAAATGTGGTCCCACCGTGGAAGCGGAGCTGAATGCCCACACCCCCGGGGCCGACAGTTCCGCCTGCCGTGAACGCTAAGCGAGCGTACCGGGGAACGGAGCCTTATGCCCGAGGGCCGCACACTGAAAACCCAAAGACCCATCAAGGGAAGAATGGTGTCCGAAAATCCACAGCACGCTCCTCACGTGCAGTACCGTAAAGCAACGAAAACGATCAAGTTACTGCTACTTGCGACACGGACGACGTGCAGTGTGACATCGAGCAAAAGGAGAGAAGCAGAGGCTGCGTGGCCTACGGATCCCATCCCTAGCAATACTTAAAACAGGCGAAACTAGCGTGGGCGGGGGCTGGGGGGGGGGGTAAAAAGGCCAAACGGTGGTCTCCTCTGAGAAGGGGAGCTCATGGCTGGGAAGGACCAGCATCTGGGCAGCAGGCGCAGGGACCCTCGACCCGTGTGGGGCTGCGAGCCTGCGCTCCCCTGGGGAGGTGCTCGCTCGTCACCCGGGCCAGTGTGTCTATCCGCTAGATTTCAGTAAAGGTCACCCGGGTCAAGGAAGCAGGAACCCAAAACAGAACTGGGCAAAAGGCCAAGCCGCTATGCACGCGCAACTTACTGTTTTTCTTTCCTTTGATACTTAGCTGGATATCATAGTAATCTTCTCTTCTGTCGGATCGATAGTCTACTTCTTTACACTGGATGTAGGACTACGAATAAGGAAAACGAGAGGGCTTCAGTACGAGCTGTCAGCGTCGTAGGGTTCTCGAATCGTTTTAAAATCTCTCTAAAGCGGGTAAGCACATACCACCATTTTGCCTCTGAACAGTTTAGGGATGGTGCCTTCCACACACGTGCCCTTCATCTTATTTTCCACATTGTCAAGCAACTGGAAGAGAAAGTTTGGGCTTTAAGAAAATGCTACGCTTCATTAATAGACAATAATTTGAAACTTGTCTAGGAAATTTCAATGGTCACGGGAGTTCTAGACTATAAATATTATGACCTTCAGCATGCAATTATGAAACATACAAAACCTTCTTTCTCGGTTGGATATTTACAAAAATATCTACATGCAACAGTTGAGATTAACCTCTATACAGCCTCTGGAATGAATTAGTAATCTGTAGTGCCTTTAGAAGCATTTTTTTATAGTCATTTTACCTCTGTGGAAAAGCATGTAAATTGAGCACTAAACTTAACTCGTATTGGTCCACACCAAGAGATTAATGAGGTTGAGCCTGTCAACAGGATTGACTGGTTTGTCCATGGATATTTAATGAACTGGATTCAATCCAGCTAGTGCTGCAAAACAGAAAACACACCTTGCCCAGCCAATCACCTTGAACAGCCGTTTCGTGTTGTGTGTGTCTGTGTGTGTGTGTGTGTGTGTGTGTCTGTGCATCTCTGGTCACGACTGGAAGGACGGGAATTTGCTAGGGACTAAAGATGGTTTGGGGGAGAATCACCCGCACAGAGAGCTGCCTCAATTAGAACTTCTGTGCAAAGGACGAGTCTGGACGCTACGGAGGAGGACAGGAGTCGCCGGTCTACGGCGAAACGGGGCGGCCGGGACAGCTACGTCAGCCAACCCGTGGGTTAGTAACTCGAGCGGCTGCACGGACGTGAGAGATTGCAACCACACTCCCTGCTGCTGCCGCATTCCAGGTGTCCCCTCCTCACGGTGCCCTCTCCGAGAACCACTTGGTTCCCACTCTCTCTGGCTCCTAAGCTGGACAGACGCTGCCCTCTCCTGCCTGGCCTGGCTCTGTCCTCAACAGAGATGGGCGCGTCTGAGCCGCGCTGGCGTGAAGCAGGTCTGAGTCCTACGCGCTCCCGCTTCCGACAGCGCTCCGCGGCAGGCGATGTCGGGAGCGCGTGGTGACCGCGCGGCACTTACCACTCGACACAGCTCTTGCACGTCGTGCTGCATGAAGCTATCTAAAGTTTCCCACCTTGGAGAGAGAAAAGGAACGTTCATTTCAATTGAGAGTACATTAAGCAAGTCAGACTTCAAGAGCAAACTGTACGATGGGCCGTCGTTCGTACATTCCTCTTCGGAGGGGACTGTCTTTGGGGGCCCCTAATTAAAGGTCCACTGCACTCTATCAGGACGCCAGCATCCTCACGGCTTTGTCCTGCTCCGAACGTCCTGCGGTCGCAAGAGGACGTCGTCAAGTGAGGACTTACTTCTCGGGCCAAATTCTAAAACAAAGCCTTTTATTTCGGAAAAGGACAAGCCAGGTCCAGTGACAGAAGCACCCAGGCGCACTTACGTGCCTGCGCTGCGCTCTGGCCCCTCCCGCCACGCGCTCGCGCCACCTCGCGGAAGGAAGCAGAAGGCGAAGGCAGGACGATACATACCCGAAGGACTTCGTTAGCTTTTTTGTTCCCACGGGCTTATCGCTGTGCTGCAATTCGTAGAACACTCTCTGTAACGCTAAGGGGACGCTTTTGGATGAATCATCGCCCTCTGTCGGCATCATGTACACAGCCTGAAATGATTGATGAAGAAATAAAAATGGAATTTTATGTGAAAGTATCGTTTCTAACATCACAACGGCTAAGGTGACTGGCAGGGCTTCTAACTATCCCCCCAAAATAGTTTGGGCAATTTTTAAAAAGATCACAGTAGTCTTTAGAGGCAACTTAAAAACCATGAGAAAGTAAAAACGAATTTCAAAAATCACCTACAACTTGCTAGCCAAAGAGAACCACTTTTTATTTCATGCCTCCTGGAGCAACACTCTTTAGCTCAACATCGCTTGTGAACAAAAGGTGTCACGAAACCTACGTGCCACTGCGATGATCCGCGACCCCTCCCCGCCCCCCCAGTACCATCCCGCCGGGCCCACGACAGTGCCGACGTAACAGGAAAAGCCAGCAGACCGGCCGGTGCCCACCCCTGCCCCCCGCCCGGAGTCCGGGCGGCCGGCACCCTCCAGGCTGTCCGACGACCAGCTGGCTTAGGCCAGACTCAGGCCACACTCGGGGACGTCTGCGGTCTTTACTAGCAGTGCTCTCGTGAAAGTGACCTTTACCTGTGTGTGAAAGTTAGCCTTCACAGCCAGTGGCTTTGCCATTCAATTTTAATACAAAACACTTTGCAAATGTTGCTGCTAATGGCTTTCATATTAAAAAAAAAAAATTTTTTTTTTTTTACTGTCTCTAGCCCAACAAGATTAGGTTAGCCAGCAAGCTTCTGATCACCCAAGTTGGTCTCGGGAGTGTCCAAACGCTGAGGCATAAAGATAGCGTGTGTATATCAGAGCGGCCCCTGTCGGGAGACAGCGCCGTGGTGCCGAGAGACACGGCCAAGTCCGCGGGCAGGACTTGGCTCGTCCCTTCAAACTTGAGACAAGGGCGGGCGGAAGGCTGAGGGGGAGAAATACCATCCATTTACCTTGCGTAGTTGATTTGTGAAAAATAAAGTCTGCAGCAGGCTGTTCATGTAACAAGTCGCTCCCTGGTTCTTTAACCCGACATAGCCCGTGTGCTTCTTTGAATCCCACCTACAAGATCAGGTCCAGGTTGAGGGAAAGCCGCACAGGACGCCCCCTGGCCTCTGCAAGTGTGTGTGGAGCGCCTCGGCCGGCCGCCGGGGAGCGGCCGCCGCACTGCTGCGCGCCACCGCCTGTCTCCCACATTCCGGACGCGGGAGCCGCGGCCACACACCCCTCCCCGGCAGGCCCCCGGAGCTCTGAGCACGGTCACAGGCTCGGCCCGCCCAGGTGCACGGACCCAGCGCTGGAGACGCGGCTTAACGCCACCGCCCTCATCTACCAAGAGGACCGCTTGCGGATACCGGCCAGACGCTAAGGGACTGGCTCCCAGCGTGGCCCTCCTGCGTTCATATTAAGTCACATGTGGACTCAGCAGGAAACGGAAATAGCTGAAACCCCTCTTTTCTGCGGAGTCACACACACGGGCGAAAGACAGGCATGTGCAGAGGGGCGCGTTCAGCTCGGACTTCCCAACTAGCGCTTCCTCTCTTCCATCTGCTACGCTGGGGGTGCTCTCCGGGGAGAGAGGGTCGGTTTTCTCGGAGTCAGTGGTCCCCACTGCACACTCGTCCCCCCGCCCATAGTGACAGGAAGCTGGCAGGGAACGCCAGTCAGATCACCCCCGGCCCCATCCCCAACTGCATTTAATGCGAAGACATGGCAACACGATCGCCACCGAGCATGACCAACACTAGACAGGATGTTTGCTGCTGGTGGAGGTCGGGGTCAACAGCACTGATGCCCAGGCTCAGTCCGGGACCTTGCTGACACGCTCGGGTGCACCAAACGGCCCTGGTTAAAGTATGGGTGTATCTGTGGATCGTTTTAAAAATGGGCAAGAAAAGGCAAGAATCCTAAATTATAGATGGTTATTTTAAAAAGTATACCTATGAAGATTTAGGGGATAATGCCTGAATAGGTTTTGATAAGTAAGACTAAGCAAAGAAATAGGTGCCCCCCCACCAAGAAATAGACTTTGATGGGTAAGGCTGAAAAAAAACCAATCTACATTTTTAGTCGAAAAAAGCAGATCGTAAACATAGGAGAAGGTTTTCAAAACGGGGAGAAAAAAAAACAGACAAAAAAACGAGTTTTGGGACGCCTGGGTGGCTCAGTTGGGAAAGCGCCCGCCTTCGGCTCAGGTCATGACCTCACAGGTTGTGGGTTCGAGCCCTTCATCGGGCTCTGTGCTGACGGCTCAGAGCCTGGAGCCTGCTTCAGATTCTGTGTCCCTCTCTGGCTCTCCCCCTCCCCCACTAGTGCTCTGTCGCTCAAGAATAAATAAAACATTAAAAAAAAACAAACAGACTCAACTTTTCTTGTTTTTGCCCCCACTCCTGATACCAGAGTACAACTCAAGCTCTGAAAAGGCTACACAGGAAAAGCCTGACCCCTCCCGCGTCAGCCAGGACCCCAGCTAGGTCACCGCTCCGCCCTGGCTGCCCCAAGGTCCCCGCCCCGTCCCGCCCAGGCCAGCCGTGCCCGCGCTCCTGCCAGAGTAGGGCCACGTGGAGACACACAGGGCGGTGAGAGGCCGGCGCCTGCCACGCCACTTCTTCCCAGGCTGCGCTTTCCAGCCTCGTCCCGGGGGCCTGGAAAAGTCAGCAGGTCCCCACGGCCCAGCTTACCCGCCTCGAGCCCCACGCCTTCCGGATGCGCCGCCCGACCTCGCACGTCACTGCCGGTGTCTGCACTCCCGACCCCTCACCCTCCGGAGCCAAACCCCAGGCTTTGTGCAGGGCCGAGCTGGGCATCGTGCACACGGACCTCCCGGCCCTGAGGGACCATCACATCTCCTGCGGGTCTGCGCAGCTTGGCCCCACCCCCCTCACCCTCCACCACCACACCTGCCACTCCCTCCACTTCAAAACAAAAGAGGGCATTTGCTCCCTAGTATTCAGGAGCTGGTAAGAGCCGCACCCCCCAGGACCGCCCCACCGCCCTGTACATTCTTTGGGGACAGAAACCCATGGCTATCTTGCTGACCGGAATGAGACGCCTAGTGTACAGCAGGGCCCGGCACACGGAAAACGCTCAATAATTGTGCCAAGTGAAGGGGTCAGTGTGAAGCTGGCCTACGTGGCCGGTATTCCCCGCATGTGCGCCAAGGGCCGTGCGCAGGGAGGGTGCACACAGGTTAAATGGACGCATCTCTGTTAATGTGCTAACGTTCCTTTCACTCCGGCACAAAAGGCATTTCTGAAGAGCACCCAGTTAAGGAAAAACTTACGCAACTCCATGGGGAGCATCCGCCTGTACAAAGACTTCAAAAGTAACTTTGTCATCATCTATAAATCCTTTCTCAGGATCAGTCACTTCCTATAAAAAAAACAAGAATATCCAACTTGCATAAGAACACACCAGCGATCGCTTCGTTCTGAAGAGACAATTACCCCAGCGCCCTCTGCTTATCAGAGGAAGACTACTTTTCAAACACCCCGATCATGCTGCTGGTTCTGCAGTGTTCTTAATGGTTTTAAACAGCGTCCTCTGAACAAAATCAGCAAAAGCCTGGCTCCTCTCGGAGGCAGCTGGGAAGTCCCGGAGTGGGGGCCTCGCCAGGGCACAGGCTGCAAGGAACGGGCGCCTGCCCACCCGAGTGGGGCCTGGAGACCTACAGGACATCCCTAAGAAGGTGCCCCGGTTCCCACTGCTGCAAAGAGCAGCCAAGGGGCGCCTGGGGGGCTCAGTCGGTTAAGTGTCCAACTTCGGCTCAGGTCATGATTTCGGGCCCCACATCAGGCTCTGTGCTGACAGCTCAGAGCCTGGCGCCTGCTTTAGATTCCGTCTCCTCTCTCTCTCCCCCTCCCCTGCACATGCTCTCTCAAAAATAAAAATGAAAAAAAAAATGTTTTAATCAAAAAGCACGCAGGGTGAACTAAGTGGAGAACTGAGGAAGGTACATGAAACCAGGCCTGGCCCAGGGGAGGGCCCCCTCTCAAAGGAGACTCAGCCTGCCGGGAAAGCCGGGAACCCCCTTACGCAGGTCTGACAAAGAGCTGAGACCCGGGCCCTGTGGGCTGCTGGAAAACCTCAGCTTGCGAGCTGGAGAGAACACATGTTCAGAGACACCGGACCACCTGAGAGAGCGACCGCTCGGACCGTGAACAGAAGGATCTGGAGAAGGAAAGAATCCGGGGGGGAGGAGTGGCGCTCAGGCCGGTCCGCGGGAACACTGGGTTACTTACGCTCCAGGCCATGAAATTGGAGAACCCCCAGTCGTTCTCTTTGTGGAAGAACAAGTGGCTGATGCGCCGACTGAAGGACTTCTCGTCGTCTCTGTAGTTTATGATCTTCAGCACGGCTTGCGCGTGGCAAGACCACGACCTGGTCAAAGAAAACCTAAGCCTCAGGCGACCCGCTTAACTGACGTTTACACATTGTTTCAAAACACGGCACACGGAAATTCCCACAGTGTTTTTCCCGTTCTTCTATTTGGGGAGGTGGTGGGGGGGGGACGACACACTGAGCTTTAATGGAGAAAGAAGCTAAAAGGGGTCGGGGAGCCCCCTGTGCAGTCTATGATGATTTGACCCATGGGATTTTTTTGGGTCTTGTTTTTTAAAGTAGGCACTGAGCTCCATGCAGAGCCCAGCACAGGAATTGAACTCACGACCCTGCGATCAAGACCCAAGCTGAGATCAAGAGTCGGACGCTTAACCGACTGAACCACCCAGGTGCCCTGACCCACGGGTTTTATTCATTTTAATTTTTAAAAGTTTTTTTTAAGTCAGTTTCTTTTGAATTGGCATCAATAAAATAGTTTCTGAACTTCAGATACCGGCCTGTAGAGTCTGTAAGAGACCAGCGTTCGGCCAGCGGTTCTGGTATCTAGGTTGGGTGCCGCGTGGAACGCACAGAGCGAGAGGAGCACGGTGTGGCGCCTCCTACGGGGGCCCGGGAGCTCTGAGCAGGGGCGCCCACTCGGCCACAGCCCCACCGTCCGGGCTGCGGTCCAGCTGGGGGCGGATCACAAAAGGGCCTCTGGATCCGTGTGTGAAAACCAAAAGGACACAGCCCTTGAAAGGAGCCCTAGGGGCTCGGAGTGGTACAAGAGCCACGCGAGGCAGCGTTCCCAGACGGCTCTGAACTCCCGGCAGCGCAGCCCCGGCACCGGCACCCCCGTCTGCCCTGGGTGCAGACGGCGCACCGCCTTCCCCAACTACTCTCCGGCCAGAGCTGTTAAGACTGCAACGCACCCCCAATACTCACCGGAAATCAGATCAGAATGTGAACACAGGAAGGAAAAATCTGACCTACACACAGGCCCTGGCTGCCGCACAGAATTGGCCTGGCATCTCTTAAACTTTCAAGTAAACACGTAAAATGTAACAGAATGTGTTCCCTGGAGCTGGGACAGAACAGCCAAGGCCAGCACCCTCCGGCCCCGTGGGGACCAGCTTTCACTGAGAGGTCTAAAGGGCCACAATCTGGGGGGGGGGGGGGGGGAGGGAGCCTGGACAGACGTGGCCAAGGAAGCAGCCTTCTCACCGACTCCTCCATATGGGAGGAGAAGGACACAGTGACCACGTGATCCGGGACCCTTTCAAACAATGTCAACTAAGCTTCTGATGCACACTGAACAGTGACAGTTTTTAATTAAGGGAAGAATCAAACTTTTGAGGATGAATCAATAGGCAGAGGTGTGCAGCCTCCCATCTGTGGTTTCCTCTGAATAAAGGGACCATCAAGACTTTTCTTAATTTGAAGACATTTTATTACATATTTCTTTTTAAAAAGTCTAAGAACGAAACAGTTTCCCTAAAATAAGCTACAGAGGCCCACATGGTAAAACCCTGAAGAATTCGGACTCTTTAATTCAAACCCTCTCAGGAGCTGGTTAACACAACAATGCCTCAGGACCTGAGGAGTGCTCCTTCCCCACAGTCCTCCCCTCAGGCACGTGCTGGCAGAGTAACTGTACCGGTAATCCCCTCGTCAGCTGGTCCGCGTGGACCCTGACTCGGGGCTCCCTGGGCCGGGAGCTTCTAACACTGGAACGTCAGATTCTTGTGTGCACGAAAACCACACACCTTTCCTAGCCTGGACAGCATACCTACCAGGGAGTTGTAAAGAGAGAAATGGATTTCACCTAATAGAAAATCAGAGGGCTATGGAGAGGCAGCAAGGAAATTCGGAAACTTTAAATTCAAAGAGGCCGGTCAGACTGGGCCTCCCATCACGGAGCATAACTATTGGCGGGTTCGGAATCGCGTCATGTAAACTGTCTTACGTGGAGTCAGATTCGGCATTGCACTGGAGAAAGAATCCTACGCTTTTTTGGTGAGGTCTGTCTGGATAAAAGCGTGGCATCACCATAATCTTCCACGGCAGATTTCGCACAAAACACGGAGGGCTAAGGACCGACTCACTCAGTCTGCTGAAGCGCTCGACAGTGAACTGAAAGGTTGCCTCGGAGCGCCAACTCGTGTCTGCAAGAAAAGGCCAGGTCAGTCACAGGGCTTGCGCGTTGTGAGACCACACCGACAGCCGACCACGTAGGGGAGCCGTCTGCACACCGCGACCTAACTGCTGGAGCCTACCTCTTGGGAAAATGGGAGCGGGGCACCTGGGAGAGGGAGGGGACACGCCGTTTGGGTGCGAATGAAATCCAAACCCCAGCGGGCTACCGACGCGCACCTGCCTGCCCTCCCGGATCCCAGAGCTGGGCCTGTAAGAGCGTCTACTCCACCCTCTCCCGACGCTGCACATTCCCAAGTCCTCCCCGGGCAGTGGACAGGCTCTGCAGCGGAGGCCTGGGGTGGCCGTGGGCACCTGCTCACGGTCAGGGCATGAGGAGGGAAAGAGGAGGGTGGCCCGGGGCCAGGTCTGGTCTGGAGAAAGGAAGGGAAGGGGGCGTTGCACCTGCAGGCTCCCGAGGCATGGGGGGGGGGGGGGGTGAACAGCCATCAGCGTTGTTTTAGAGACAAGACTGCTAAGAAGTTAGCCCCGAAATAAGCGTTAACATCATCGGTTCACAATTTTTGAGAAATACCGGCCTGGACTCCCTAAGGGGAATAACTTACAGAGAGAAAGAAACTGGTATTCTTCTCAACATGAAAGGTTAAATTTACTCAACAGACTTAAAGGACAGTGTAGGGAACGAAGGTTTCCTCCAATAGAAAGCAATGTACCAACGGGTGCCTCTTAGCAGACGTGCAAGGACAAGTCACACTTCAGAATCCCACCTCTTGCTGATGGGGACTGTTCATTTACAAGTGACACCGCCCCCCCACCCCCGCCCCACCCCCGCCCGGGGTCGACATCGAGCTTCTCAAACTCTTGGGAAGCAGCAGCCCTCCCAAGGCTGCCCGGCCACCCGTACTGACTGGCACTTTCATGCAACACCGGAAAGCCGTCACGGCAAGGTCAAATCGCCCTGCTTTCTCTCCACTTCAGTGCCGATCTGGCCGGAGATGGGGTGCAGGTCACAGACCCGCAGGGGACCAAGGGCCACGCTCGGAAGAGCCGCCATTGGTCTACACAAGAATCAAAGGCAGGTGGAAGGCTTTTCCTGGTTTGGCACCGGGGGCTGTTTTGGCATCCCTGCCCTCCAGGCCCCTGAAGCACCAGAGGCGGCTCGGGGAGGGCACGTCAGGGAGAACACTGCGCCGCCTTCCTCCTTCCTTCTGCCTCCGGACTGCTAAGGCAACCGAGGGCTCAGGGCACAGGCCTCTCGGGGCACAGAGACTGCTTGCGTTTGTGACTGTCGGAATTTGTTCCTAAGAAAACATGTCCATCAATCCTCACGAGACGGCAGTATTCTTCACCAATGAAATCAGAGCCGACAGCAAGCGCGGCAGTCAGCACGGACACCTTCTTTGAACACGCTTCATCCCCAGCTGTTTTTGCGACACACGACCCTGCTCAGCAGACCGCAGAGGCCCTCTGGGAGGAAGAGGGCTGAAGGGGGACTGGGGGAGTCCGTCTGAGAGACTCCGGCTCTTCGAGGGGCAGGTATGGCCTTAATTAATCCCTCTGAGGGACAAAAGTACCAAAAAGCCAAGAAATGCTTTCTAATGCCTGAGAATGGCTTAGGGGGAAAGTGGGCCACTATTTCACAGACACGAATGACACGTGGGCAGCATTTAAATCCTGTAAGATAGCAGGCCTTCCAGAACCCCCACTTCCCGGATAAGGAACACAGACTCGCAGAGGTGCGGTCCTGTGGCTGATCTCAGCTGCGGCGTTTTGGAGGATGCCCACGGTGGGCTTCCGTCCCGGCGATCTGCGCACCCTCAACAGCCACCGGCCTCAGGCTGGTGACATGCCGAGTTCTAGCTTAACACCCCCCACAAGGCAGAGCCCAGGAAGACTGTCCTCTTTATGGGGGACAGTCAAGAACTGCAGTCAACCAAATAAAAGCCACCACAGGGCACACACTCACGGGACCCAGGGGTTCAAGGTCACAAAGTCCTGCCTCCCTTCTAACTCACTTACTTGTTTTCAGAAACAATTCAACTCATTGTAGGATTAGATTTTTATATCGGCAAAATTGAAACATATCATCAATGCTTTTTCCGTTCCAAACTTGGGCCGAATTCTGAAACTGATCTTAAATAGGAAATAGAAGGAACTAGAACTCCGTGGGGCACTGCGGCTGCAAGGTGGCAAGCCCTTCCTACGGAGGCAGAGCAGCCGGGAGCCCGTGCCCGGAGCCGTCCTGCCTCACGGAGCTCAGCTCACGCGTGTGCTTATACACGAGGGGTGAGATTCCGCCTCACGTTCAAGGCGCATCCTTAGGGCAGACTTGCTTCTGAAATACGCTAGGAGACTTCGTGAGAACAAAACACAGGTCTGCCCTGTGGTTCTCGACCCTTCATAAGCAGTCAAATAACTGAAAATTACACTTTACACCAAAACGTGAGGGCAGGAGAGTCTACAACAGAGCAGAACAGATGTGAAACCCATCTCTGGCGGAAAGGCCCGGCCTGCTGGTAGTCCTGGGAGGAATCACAGGACATAAACATCTTTGCTCGAGAAGACAGGTGAAAGGTATTCAGATCCTATTCTCGCGACTTCACTGTGTCTGTAATTACTTCACGATTGAAACCGTGTCTAAAGCGGCGCGCTCGGGAATCTGGAGGGTGCCGCGCGCTCTGGAGAAGTAGGGTTTCATCCAGGGACTCCATAACCTGCCTTGGCACTCCATTCGGCGCATCGCCCCACACCCGTTTGCGGTCAAGGACCGGATGATAAGCTCCCACTCCATGCTGTCACCACACCTCCCCGGCCGGAAAACACGGGAAGCCATCACCCCTGCCCGTGCATCACAGAGCGGCACCGGCTGTCACTGCCACCACGCCCATTCGTGCCCCAGCCTTATCTTCACAGGCGGAGGCCTGGGTGCAGCTGCAGGAAAACGGCAGAGAACATACAGTCCTCTGTTCCGGTCGGCGTACATCGGAAGGCGGGCCTACGGAGTCCCCAAATGGCGCCCCTGCGGTGATATATCATCAAACCTCAACTCCTCATTCTTTGCCAAGTCCCAGTGAATGCCCAGAAATTACTTTTGTTTCACAGGTACCGACAATCTGTATTTGCAGAGGCTGCATTTGCTCTCAAACTCCTAGTGGTCATCTAAGGAAAAACTGAGTAAGAAACTAAAATAAAACAGAGCAGGCAGTGCAACCAGAAAAGGATTCTAATTCTTGCCCAGAATGCCACGGTAACAGGATTACTTTTTTTAAGATTTAATTTTTGAAGTAATCTCTACAGCCAACGTGGGGCTTGAACTCACAACTCCGAGATCGAGAGTCGTCCCTAACAGGATTTTTGAAGGCTCTCTGTCTCAGCCAAACACCTGTCCTTCCGTGCTGTCAGCCCCTGAACTTTTGTACAGGCAGCTCCCTTCCCGAAGAAGGCCCCTCTGCCCAGGAGGTCACCCCGATCCAGCGCTGCCCAGACTGTGTGCTTCGCTTCGTGGTGTTACGAGGAGATTCAGGAAAGGGGGCTCTCAAGTTTCAGTCTTGGGGAACCGTGAACAACACAACTCTTCTGGAGAGAAGGATGTTAGGGTGCTGACAGCCCGGAGGGGCTCCGCGATGGAGACCCTTGCTTGGCCCCGCCCCCCTGAAACTTCCTGGACTCAGCACCTCTCACCACGTGCTGACGCCTGCAGAAGAGGGTTTCACAACACCTGTCACCTGGGGAAATGCTGCCCTAACTAAGGCTTCTACTCCTAAACCAAAATCACCTCCCTCCCGCCAGTTACCGTTAAAGAGATACAATCTCCTCACTCTCTCAGCCTGGACCTTTCAAAAGACACCTCAAATCCCCGACCGGCAAGACAGTGCTGCCAAAGACCCACTGCTTTGTCCTAAAATGTCCCCAGTTGGTAACTCGCCCCAGAAATTTTTCCGCTCTTGGGTTTTACGATGTGGCACCATCATTTACTACTAACTAATTTAGTAAAATGTGCCTCAAAAAGAAAGGGGTTTTATGAGATTAACAGTGGTTCCCAAATGAGGCGACTGGACCCCCGGAGACCTCTAGCGATGCAGAGACATTCGGGTTGTCGGGGCTACGGGGAACGAGGAGTAAGGGTGGGACAGTGCTGGCATCCTATCACAGGGAGGACTGTCCCCACAACTAAGAATGATCCGCCCAAAAAGGCAACAGTGCCAAGGTCGAACCTGCCCTTTACCTACAGCTACACCTCCTCCTCCCGAGCCCTCCCCCAAACACACGCCCGGAAATGCTCGGTTGGAACGGCTCTGTGGAACTACGTGGGGAGCTCTCTGCCTGGAGTGGGCCAGTTACCGCTTTGCGAGTGACTGGAGCCCGTCTCTAAGTCACCCCTGGCACGTGGGGCCTGGCGCATCTTCCCAACTGCACTCACTGAAGCACTTCCGGCATCTCGAGTGTCCGAAATTAAACCAAGAGCCCGGCAACCACAGAGACCACACCCACACCTCGCCCTCGATCTACGGTGGGAAGCGCACTCCACAGGTAACAAAGCAGCGGGGTTCAGACCACGCCTCTTTACCTTCCTCAGATATTGCCTCAGCCAGCTGCCAGGGGGTAAACCGCACTGTGAGAGAACTCTCAACTACGGCTGCAGTTTCTCATGGAGGCTGAACTTTTGGCAGGAGGTCTGAACAGCAGTCCTTCTGGCGGTGCAGCCCGTGACTGACGGTTTCTTTCAACTGCCCCGTTACTCCCCTGGGAAGGACACAACCCTCATGAGGATTGATGGACATGCTTTTGACAGAACATGGTTTCATATTACACTGCAAGATTCCAGGGACTGCATAAAGTGATTACTGGCTGCTACCGTCTCATGATTTTGACCTTGCAAATAAATGTATACAGGCCCATATCTGATAAATTATAAAGAAGAAAAAGCCTCACAAGAAATTGATTTCCTGGGCACAAAATGTCCATGCATACACATATGCACACACTTTTTGTATAGAAGATATAGACCAAAAGTTAGTGTAGGAGAATGAAGCCCAAAGCTCGATTCTGATTTCGCACCTACGGGGAGCAGGGAGGGATTATCAGCTAGAGACAACTGATATACACGCTACGGTAAGAATGCAGTGGAAAGCCGAGTTCCGGTGTCTAGAACTATCTTGCCGCAAACAAAAAGGAAAGGAGAGTTAGGTACACTAAGATACGCTCGTCCTGAACACTAACAGTGACGGGGAGATGGCAAGCCTGAGGAATTACCCGTCCGTTACAAACTTCTGCATGTAAGCCTTCTCACCCAGGCTGAGGAGAATCACCTTACCCTGAAATTTGTAGGTAAGCTTAAAACTCAAAACCAAAACAGGCTCCTCAATTCTCCTCAGATACAAACCTCCTGAAAACTAGCTACAGCTAAGAAACTCAGAAGGACTCAAGGAGAGCTCTACAGCACACCCAGCTGTGTTTCTGTCAGTTTCCTGCCCAAAGCAAGTAAACAAACCACAGGTACTCACCATCCTCCATGTCTTCCTCTGTGTTGTTGTGCCCATCACTCATGGTTACATTCCCGTTGATAACAGGGTTTTGAGTAATTCTTGGTGGATCATCTGTATCTCCAGCTTTAAAGAAAACAAAGAAATTCCGTGGTTTTTACCTTTAAGTCTTGGGTTAAATAAAAACATATCTGTACTCTTGACGAGTGCCGGTCACTAATGTTCCAAATGGACCGTAATGAACATACTCCAACCCAAAAGCTGTCTACTAGCATGCTTACTACATAAATACGAACTTCTTTCGTTGCTTTCAAAATGCTGAATGGGATGCGGTCACTATACCACATTTGTTCCATTCGCGGTATTCTGAAATAGGCTTCCTACTCATTAAAACTCAACCCCGGGGGCGCCTGGGTGGCTCAGTCGGCTAAGCGGCCGACTTCAGCTCGGGTCATGATCTCGCGGTCTGTGAGTTCGAGCCCCACGTCGGGCTCTATGCTGATGGCTCAGAGCCTGGAGCCTGCTTCGGATTCTGCATCTGCCTCTCTCTCTCTCTCTGCCCTTCCCCTGCTCATGCTCTGTCTCTCAAGAATAAATAAACGTTTAAAAAAAAAAAAGAAAAGAAAAAAAAACTCAACCCCAGAGAAAATATTGTTGAGCTTACTAAATGTACACACAGCAGTGTGCGTTAGAATGTTCTACCACATGTCAATGCTTTAAGATGTCAAATTGTGTGTCTCAAAGTGTCACTGGGCAGTTACTGTAATAATTAAACTATAAATCCACACAAATACCAGAACTGGAGGAACTGGAAGTGGCGGGGGAGGGGGGGGGGGATGAAAGGTGGTTCCTAGAAGGACTGGCATTTATAACAAGTCTGGAAGGGGTTGAGAAAAACATAAGAAGGTTCTGTCATCCTAAATGCTTGCTGAAATCTGGCTTGACAAACATTTACACATAATCAAAGGCGTGGATGCAAAACTTCAAAGCAAATATAAGGTGTAAATGCCAAATGTAACACTCTTATCACTGTTTAAGAACCATCTTCCTGCTTTGACATAGGTCCTTGACTTAAAAGGAAAAAACAGCATGTCAAGATTTGGGATTTAAATAGCCTCCACTGGCCAAAAGGGTCATACTTCGTCTGTAAAGCCCTCTCCTCCTTCCGCATGTCGGAAAGGCTCACTGCATCCACTGCGGGCCCCCAGAGGTGGCCTGTACACATTGTGAGCGAAATTAGCAGTCTGAGCTACGAACAGCAGACGCGGTTTTGAAATGAGCTACTTAAGTGTGTCCTAGTCCTGCGACATGGTCTCCCCCATTTTGATCAGCGGGAAGTCTGATTCAGCACCACGGACAGCACCCTCCCGTCCCCTCTAGACACTCTCCCAAACCCCCAACATCTCTCAAATAATCCTGGAATACAAACAATGCTTTTCCCCTTACGCATCACAAATCACACCTTCAAAACGCTTGGAGGCCAACAAATATTACCACCCAAATTTATATCACCTCAATCCTGGTATTTTATTAACTATCAATATATACACTTAATTAACAATTGTGCTAAATAAAAGTATTTTTAAAAACAAACACATACACATTCTTAAACTGGTCTTGACCGCCACACCCTGACAAAAACCTGGGGCAGGTGGGGGAGAAGGACAAAAATTCTTTTTGCTCTTGCTTAATTAGCCCCAAGTCTAAATAAACAAACTCTGAAAACACAGGTGGCTTAAAAAGCAACATGAGAAATCAGCTACTTTGAAATGTCTTTCATCCCCATATTTCTCCTCCTAAATTAATATCAAACCATCATCAAAAATATTTTTTGAGGGGTGCCTGGGTGGCTCAGTTGGTTGAGCGGCCGACTTCGGCTCAGGTCATGATCCTAAGGTCTGTGGGTTCGAGCCCCGTGTCAGGCTCTGTGCTGATGACTCAGAGCCCGGAACCTGCTTCGGATTCTGTGTCTCCCTCTCTCTCTGCCCTTCCCCTGCTCACACTCTGTCTCTATGTCTCTCAAAAATAAATAAATGGTTTTAAAAAAAAAAAAAATATTTTTTGAGGAAAACCCCCTAAGAAGGCCTATATGAAATAAATTCCGGCACATTCCACCGATTGAGTACTATGCCGTTTTCTTTTAAAGGTTCTCAAGGTACCTAAAAGGAAAGTTCTCTAAGCTATATTAAGTTAAAAACAATTAAAGATACCAAGCACTAAGTATCATCACAAACAACCTCGGTTTTAACAGTCTGTTGGAGCAAGAACAGATAAATTCTCATTTCCCCTTTCGTGACAAACACTGGAAGGACACACAAACACACTAACTAGAGGTCCTGCAGGAGCAGCGGGCTGTACACACGCACGCGCACACGCACGCGCACACCACACGAATGCACTATCGATCTTTAATCTGCTCCATGTATACCTGCTATTTTAATTTAGTTCCTTGTTTCCAATCTGTCCCACTACAATTGCCTTATAATATGGGTTTTTTAACGTTTATTTTTGAGAAAGAGAGACAGACATGACATAACACAAGCAGGGAGAAGCAGACAGAGAGGGAGACGTAGAATCTGAAGCAGGTTCCAGGCTCCGAGCTGTCAGCTCAGGGCCTGATGTGGGGCTCGACTCAAACTGTGAGATCATGACCTGAGCCGAAGTCTTTACCAACTGAGCCACCCAGGTGCCCCTAAAATATGATTTACAATGTAGGAAAGCAAAAGTAAACCATCTCTGTACACAAAACAGAGCACCACACCTAAAACTCGGATGATGTGGAAGCCTAAGCAGTCTGCACTACTGTAGGTCATAGAATTCAACAACTGATTCATAATCCCAAAGATTCTGAGATCCGAGAGAATTCAGATTATAGCTGAGACAAGGTAACCTTAAGGATTTTGGTGACTTGAAATAGCGTACTTTCTCACCAGAAGTTACGGTAATAATAAAAATCAAGATCAAATGAAAAGATCTACAGCTTACCTCCACAGCACTTTACTGTGTAGGGTGGGAAAATAAGTAAATCGGGTCACAGTTTTGAGGAAACAGGATTAACCACAATGGTGAAATCTAATTGGCGAAAGACTAGTAATTTATAAATGAGGGATCCTAGTGTTAATAAGGCAAGAATTCTCTGCCACAGGCCCCTAAAGGTCAAGTAAACAGAGTTCTCCTTTTGAACCGGGTTCTCCTGAGCAGTACCTCACCTTTTTACACACCAAGTTACACATCTGTGCTGGGCTGGCCCATCTGCTCTTTTGCGCCCTCCGTAAGCATGGAAATGCTGGTCTAGGCCAGTGGCTGTCATGTGACAGAGTCCCTGGTTGGCCCACCATGTACACGAGGAACTTGACCAACAACAGGCCTCATGAAGCTCCCAACCAAGTGCCACAGGGCCTTGGGAGAAAAAGTTGGCAACTCAAGTCTAGTTCCTAAGGGACTGAATATCCAGCTAAAAAAAGCTCCTCATAAATGAGTTAGTTCAGCAAGAGGATTAAAAATTTAATTAAGACACAGGAAATCCCTGGACCTGAATTCAATGATGAAGGCACCTGAAGCCCACAGAAGTTCTGTATTCGGCTTCCAGAAATATCTTAAACAGTAAGTCTGCCTTCACGGTCATCAAAGAAGTTTACGGTGGAGTGGTAGATCTATTTACCACTACCTACAAAGCGATCCTGTTCCTGAATTTTATGTCCCATCTAGTGGGACTTTTCCCCTTATACGGCAACTCTCATTTGGCCCAACGCAAACCACGGCACTGAATTTTTTGACACACAGTGGTCTCAAATAAGACTGGGGACACGTGGCAAGCACCGATGACAACATGCAACGCCTCAAACAGAAAGAGGTGAGACTCAAATACAAGGAAGACCATTCCCATTACTTGTGACTGGTTAGCCTCGCGATGCCAAGCCCTGTGGTGAGCACCCAAGGCACGATCTGCCTTTTCTAAAGACTTGAGACACACGGAAGGCTAGCCTGGCTGGCTGCGAAGCCCAGGTAGGTATCCCCTCCTCTTACCGAGGAGGCCATGCTGGTCCTCGGCGTCCCTGTCCACAGACTCCCACTTGTGATGTCATAAGACAGGACCAGTCAACAAAGAGCGCCGGCCAATCGCTATGGAAACGGTGCCGACTCGGGCCTGACTCTCACTCCTGGACGCAGTAACAGACGAGGCAGATTTCAATTTGCCGTCTCGCACATTTTCTGTCACTTCGCAAACATTACTCAAACCTCTCCCAAAAAGGGCAGAGTCTGGGGGGCGGGGTGGGGAATAAAACAACCACAGTAAGACCTCGCAGCCTTCCAACTACGAGGTGTATACTGCCACCGGGTGGTGCGGAGGCCACAAAGATGGAGCCACACCTCAGATTCGGTCTCCACTCAGGCCCCAGATTCCTCCTCAAAATTTCCACCTAGCGATACAACCCAGGGAGCAAAACCACAGCGCCGCTGAAAGGCCAGGCTATGCGGAGGCCCAACACAGAGTACACGGTCTCCACTCCCGGCTCCGCCGGTTCACCTGGAATTCCAAGTCAAAAGCCATCTGGCTTCTGCCTAGTCCACCTCCCCTCATCTCCTCTCCTGACACTGAACCCATTTTAAAGAATGTCATATGAATATTTCTGTTATCGCGGTAAATTAGAACACTGGTATCTTTCTGCATACTGATCTCTTAATTAGCAGTCCCAAATGTACTTCAGAAGGACAGTGTAGAAACGTTGGTACTGGTTCTAGAAATCCATCAGCATCTAAAGACCCCCCCCATCCGAACTCCCGAGTCACCTTCGCGTCCAAGCTTGTGGTTCCCCGCCATGTCCGCATGGCTCGGCAGCAGAGTCTGCTGGGGCTGGAGGGGGAGGGTTCTCCGTCCACATCAGAGTGACTGCATAGAATCTCCAAGAGCTCCGCCTCAACATTCTCTCCTTCTAGGCCCCTCCCCCGCCCCCAATTCTTGGGTTTAGGACAAGGAACATATCCAGGAAACCTCATCGACTTAGGTAGTATCACTTCCAAAGGGGAACGAAGTCCAGAAACAGAAAGAGGTGCTAGTGGGGAAAAAAGGAGGCCTGGAGTTTGGCTCCTAGTTCCTTAGCTGCTGATGTGAGTTGCAAGTGGGGGGGGGGGGGTGCGGGGGGGGAGGAGGAGGACTGGCTGAGGGGAACACAGGGACATAGTGCGCAAACTACATCTTTCCTGTAAATGTGAAATTGATCCAAATTAAAAGTTTACTTGAAAATAGACAAAACAGAAGACCCTTAAGCCTAAGGAGCAAGGAATGTAACTGAGATTAAAAGTCTTTGTGGGAAATTTCAGCACCAAGCATCCACACGAGCAGCCCTGCGATTCTCACACAATTAGAGACAGAAAACGGCAGCCTGAAAGTGAGCCTGGGTCGGTGCTGGGGCAGGACCAGCACAGGAAACAGGGTCTCCAGGCTGCTCCAAGGGCGCCGGGGGGGCTCTGTTTGGCTGAGCATCTGACTCTGGATTTCAGCTCAGGTCATGGTCATCGTGGGATCGTGCCCCAAGCTGGGCTCCTCCCCGAGAGGAGAGTGGAGCCTACTTGGGATTCTCTCTATACACCCCCCCCCTCGGCCCCTCTCCCATACCTGCACATGCACACTCTCTCTCCCTCAAAATAAACAAACTTTAAAAAATAAATGAATAAAAATAAAGTCGGTTTCAAGTGTTTCGTGAATCTGTAACTCCCATTTCCTGGCCCCCTACCGACTGCTGGGCCCAGGGCAAACATTCTCGAGGAGATGACCGCGAGTGCCCTTTGACGAGGGACCCACTGGCTCAGGGCTACAGCCGGATGCGAGGGGCGCTGCCGCGGGGGGAGCCCTGTCCACATTCTCTGCTTTTCCTCCAGAAGGCCGGGTCTGCCCGCAAGGTCGGTCCTCAAGGAGAAATGCTCACCCCTTGGACAAGTACAAGTTCACTGGAGCCCCCCCGTGTGGGCCCAGAGGCAACAGGAAGAAACAAAGAAGAGGTCCTGAGTAGGGTAAGACCCAGCGCCACTGGAAGGCCGAACTTCTCTGTGGGCTTTTTTTTTATTTTTTTATTTTTAATGTTTATTTATTTTTGAGACAGAGAGAGATAGAGCATGAGTGGGGGAGGAGCAGAGAGAGAGAGGGAGACACAGAATGTGAAGCAGGCTCCAGGCTCTGAGCTGTCAGCGCAGAGCCCGACGCGGGGCTTGAACCCCCAGACTGTGAGATCATGACCTGAGCCGAAGTCGGACGCTCAACCGACTGAGCCCCCAGGCGCCCCACTGTGGGCTTTTTTAAGCGCCTACTCTCACCGTGACCTGTGCCCCCGCAAATTTCTCTTAGATCGGGCTCATTTCATTCTTCACTAAACACACTGTGAGATCACAGAGTCACAATTACTATAAAAATAACAGAGATCCGGGGCGCCTGGGCGGCTCGGTCATTTAAACTGCCAACTTTGGTTCAGATCCTGATCTCCTGGTTCGGGAGCTCCAGCCCCGCAGTGGGCTCTCTGCGGTCAGCAAGGGAGGAAGCTCCCAATCCTGTCTCCTTCTCTCTGCCCCTCCCCCACTTGCACGCACGCTCTCTCGCTCTCAGAAATAAACATTAAAACAAGTTAATAAAAAATAAAGTAAAATTAAGACAGTAATAGGAGAGATCCACTTCCCTGTACCCAGGTTCCCCAGTACCATTTTCCAAAATCACAGCAGCGTGTAACTCACAACCAGGACACCAGTGTTGACACCCTAGTCCTGTTCCTGTTGGCCTGCCGGGTAACACACGTGTAGGTCTCTGTGCCCACGGGTCAGGACACTGAACAGTTCCCACGCGAGGACCCTGGAGTCACCCTCTCGTAGCCACAGTCAAACCCCTTGGGCGCACCGCCCCGCCAACCCCTGGCAACGACCAGTCTCCGTCCCCATAATTTTACCATTTCAAGAACGCTGTATAAATGGACGCGGCACACAACCCTTGGGACACCTTCTGTTGCTCCGCGCAATTCCCTCCAGACCCGGGTCAGCACCTGGTTTCTGTGTCTCGCCGAGCAGGACTGCACGGCAGGGACGTACCGCCTGACCTGCAAACAGCCGGTCGCTTCCAGTGTGAGGCTATTAGAAATAAAGCTGCCACAGACATTTCTGTGCGGGTCCTGGTTCTACTATTTATTTTTACTTTTGGATTTGAAAGACTGAAATGCCGACAGTAGCAAGGAGAGCAGTACAGAGAGGAAGATGGGCAAATAAGGATTCCCCCACTCCCTCCTAACATGAAGGAAGCCCCTGTTTCACCTGCCTCCTTCCTCAGTGCTTGCACAGTGCATGTGCAACAATGTACACGAACTTTTTCTCATGAACACAGAATAGTACTCACAGGACACGAATAACCTGGAGCTACCCCAAGAGCTACCCCAAGTCGGTACACACGAATAGGCATCTGCATTTAATTCTGAGTAGCACCATACCGCATCGTGAATTTTCAACCATTCCGCCAACAATGACGGTCTCCAGTCTGTTTTTCTTTTTTCCCCACTCGACTGACGCGACAATGTGCGCGACGGTTTTTGTTGGGCTGCAATTTATCACCAGGTCGTCTTTCTCAAACTCGCTGGATCCCTCCCGCCAAGTCTTTCCAAAGGCAATTAGCAACGCCTTAACCCTTTTCCTGTTCACTTGCGCTCCTAAGACACGTGTAGGTCTGTGTCCACCGGACACACGGATGCGCCGCGACCCACAATGCTGCCAAATGCCCCACAACACACCAGGTGACCCTCGTTCAGCACAACGCTCACGTGCCGTCCCAGAGAGCTCTTCCGACTCAGACGCGGCTCCTCCACTCCTGCTCTGCAGAATTCAACCACAACTCCTGTCTCCATGTCCTGGTCCGCAGTGTAAATCCTAACGCACAGAACCTAGCTCTAAGGCCACCCGGAGGAGCAAACTGACAGCTCATAACCCAAGAGGAAGACACAGAGGCTGCACTCCGCACGACCGAGGCACTGAGTGCAGCCGCGGAGGCTGGCTATTTTAGAGGGGGGCGGGCCAGGAGACGGGGCAGGGGACTGACCTGCGGGTCGCACGCAGCAAGTGGGGGTGGGGGTGGGCAGTCCTCAGCAGCCCCCTGTGTAGGGGCTGGGGAGGCGGGTGCTCCAAGGACACCCCAGAGTCAGGGATTCACAGGCGGCGAGGTGGCCTACTCCCTAAGAAACCAGAACCCCCGAGAGCTGGGAAGGGTCCTGGAACGCACACAGCACAGGGGAAGCCTCGGCTGCCGTGAGGTCAACGCCAGGCCTGAGGAGGACTCTTTGAAGGCAAGGCTGGGCCTCACTCAGGCTGAAGTGAACTGTGGACCCTTCTCCAGGCCCAGGACAGAAGCTGGAGTTCACGGGCGGGGGAATCTTCCTAGGAGACAGTAAGGTGAGGATGGTGGGTCCCCAGTAACTCTGCAGCTGCAACCGGCCCCCTCTCTTCCAGGACTCAGCGGTCCCTAAGGCAACCACCCCTCACAGCCACGGAGTGGAACCCTGCCCGCTTACTGTCCTCACCTCCCCGGTTACAAGACCACACACCGGGGGGGCTCTGAGGAAACAGAGGCTTTCCTGCCGCCCTCTGTGCCTGGGGAGCGAAGGGAAGAAGCCTCTCAGAAACCATCTCTGGGGTGTCTGGGTGGCTGAGTTGGTTATGCTCAGGTCACTACCTCACAGTTTATGGGTTCGAGCCCCGCACCGGGCTCTGTGCTGACACCTCGGAGCCTGGAGGCTGCTTCAGACTCTGTCTCCCTCTCTCTCTCTGCCCCTCCCCTGCTCAGTCTGTCTCTCTCTAACAAATAACCATTAAAAAATTTTTAAAAAATAAAAAGCAGTTTCCGAATGCAGTCCTAGATGCAAAACCTCAACTGGGCTTCAAAAAGATCGTTTCTTCCTTTCTTTAATGTTTGTTTTTGAGAGAGAGAGGGAGAGACCAAGAGAGTGAGCGGGGGAGGGGCAGAGAGAGGGAGACAGACTCCGAAGCAGGCTCTAGGCTGAGCAGTCAGCACAGAGCCCAATGCGGGGCTCAAACTCACGAACTGTGAGGTCGTGCCCTGAGCCGAAGTCGGACGCTTAACGGACTGAGCCCCCCAGGCGCCCCTAAAAAGGACTCTATCTAATCCATTATGTCATGACATTACCCAGGATGCACCCTCTCTCCTAGAACACGGGCAGGCCCTGTGTGCCTGCAATTACGGTGACTACTGACTAAGAGCACGTTTTAATTCCTTCTTGGCTGAACTTGGACTTGAACTCAGGAAGAGCTTGAGAGGTGAAGACACACACTTCCGGTGGGGCTGGGCGGAACCAGCACCCAGTGAGCCCACCTGCTTATCAAGTGTCTCACTTGTGCCAAGCGCTGGGCTGGGCCTTGGGGTGCAGGAGGGAGCACAGAGATAAGCCCCCCGCTCTCCTGGTGCTCGCCGTCTTGCAGGAGCAGAGAAGAGAACTCCAACCCGGGGGAAACAGTTCAGGAGCCGCGGGAACATTAGCCTTGAAGGAAGAGGTGATGTAGGTAGAGACCACAGAACGAAAAGGAACCGGGCTGTCAGAGGTAACAGAGAAGCACGCTCTGGATAGGGCGGGCAGGGGCAGGGTTAGTGAGCGAGGGGGGAGGAGGGCAGGGCCAAGGCCATCAAGGGCCCTGAAGGCTCTGATAAGGACTAATGTTCCCCGCTGGGTGCGACAGAACCAGGTTGGTTCCTGCCACTCAGCCCAGTACTCAGCCAGGGCCGCTGCCACGGGGTTGAGCCTGTCAGTCCCATCACAGGCAGGGGGGTTCTGTCAGCAGCTCCGCCGCTAAGCCACCGAGGATGCGGATGAGGTGGTTTGGTTTTGTTACTGGTTTTTACTAGCCTGCCCCTCGGGGCTGGCCCGCCAGGCTGGCGGTCCTGTGAACAGTGAAACCATGGCCGCATCAATACCACCGCTCCCCAGTGCTCCGCTTTTATGACTTTTCTGATTTTACACACAGTTTGGCTGTCCCCATCCCCCATGAGGCTGGCTGGGAGCCCACTTCCAGATGGCAGTCCTGGCCTCCTAACCAGGGACTTCTCTGGTCCTCTGCCGCTAGCGGGCCACCGCGGGGGCCCAGGCCAGTGCCCCCACAGCTTCTAAGTCACAGAGCCTGAGGGTGCAGAGCAGATCCACTGTGTTGAGACTTGACGGTTAGCTCCTCACTCTGCAATAATCTTGATTTAAATTAGGTATATGAAAATAAAAGCCCCAAAGACGGGCACATATGAACTTGTGTACCTTAAATAGAAAGATTTGTTTGGGACCTCCAGGTGTAAAAACCACCCGTTCCCCAGAGGATGGCCCTAAGTGCCAATGACGTCCCCGCATCCTGACGACCGGAGTGAACGCTGGGGGCCCGGAGAGGGGCCTGCGAGCTGCACCACCGAGAGCTCAGAATTACGTCTGTGCTGCTCGTCACACACACGGTCTTGTCCACAGAGAACGAGGAGGAAGGGCCTCACCTGCCAACTTGAGGAGCACAGATGGCCCGCGGGGAAGAGAAGGGGGCCCCGGCGTGCCCGGCAGAGACCGAGCTTCGCGGAAGCCACAGGACGAGGTAGGAAGTGTTCGCATCACACAAGGGCCAAGGGATTAATACCCAGAATACACACGGTTCCTAAAGATCACGAGAAAGATTCCAACTACCACAGTGGAGAAACTTCTGAAAAGTACAAGCGACCAGTAAACATGCCCGACTTCCCTCGCCAACACGATACCATTTTCCGTCTTCCAGCGTGACGGGGAAAACTACCGGAAACGCCCCTCCGACTGCGGGTCTCCAGAACGAGGGGTGTCAGGTGGATAGCCGACCAGCCAACCCCAAGGTTGCATTTATTAAAACCAAAACACCAAACACCCTTGGGCTCCGATGCCATCGCTAGGCGTCTATTCCAAAGAGAAAGAGCGGCCGCGCCCGAAGGTCTCCGCGAGCACGTGTTTGACACTGAAGCACCGCTTCTTGAAGGGAAGTTAAAGGCAACACGAATGCTCGTGACTACTAGGGACCACGTGTCATATGGCTCTGTTTATATGAAGTTTCCAGAACAGGCAAATCTACAGAGCACCGACAGGAGCACGGGGGAGGGGACGGTTGGGGGAGCGCAGAGCCTTCTCTGGGGCCTAAGAACCTTCCAAACCTGACTGTGGTGACGGCGCACAACCGCGAACACGCTCAAAGCCACTGAACCGCACTCTGGAAATGAGTGCCGTCCACGGGGACGGGAGCTCAACAAAGCTGGGTGTAAAAGGACAGAGATAAGAAATTAACGGAAACGGGCCATTCTGCATGGGGACAAAACAGTCCCACAAACCGCAAAGGTCTCTGTCGGTCTCTGCGGCTCTGCACGGTCAGCGGTGTGCACAGTGAACAGGTGGGTCACACCGGCCGCAGCAGAACCGCTCCGCTTTCGGCAGTGTTCCTCCAAAAAGGATGGTCAACATTTTTGTGTTTTAAAAGTTCAACGATCTATGAAACGGACTGATGTGGGAAGTAGATTCTACGTGCATTTGAAAGCAAGTAAAGCCGTCATGAAGGGCAGGTGCCCACCGAGAGAGGAATCCGGGATGTCCTCACAGAATGGGTGCGGCTGCGTGTGCGTTCCTGGGGACGAAGAGCCACCCTACGTGACGCACGCGTTTACCTCCACCCTTTCTCCTTGCCTTCTTGCTTCCATGTCATGAGAATGGTTCCGAGAGCAAGTACTACCTTATTCCAGAAGCAAAAACACAAGAGGCGCACAGGCGCAGCAAAGCAAACCGTGGAGCAAAAGGTAAGAACCCAAACACTCCCTGAGGCAGCGGCCAGTCCGAGAGTCCTTAGAAGACACACCAGAGAGGAAAGAGAGCCCACCAGCTGCGGATCTGGGGTCGGGAGGGAGTGGAGTCCCGGGCATTCTGTTTACACCTTGGCAAATGGCAGCACCTTCCTACAGGTCTGGGCTTTCCTGGTTAAAAAGAAGGCAGTCTAGAGGCTGGGGGTGACTTCAGACATAGAGGAGAGATTTTGAGCAAACTCTTGATTGTGCTAATTAAAACTTTTAAAAAGCAGTCAAACACAACCAATTTCAAATGGGTTCATTTATTTGAATAAAACCACAAACGGCAACTTAGAAGGGCACCTGGGTGGCTGAGTTGGTTGAGCATGCGACTCTTGATCTTGGGGTCATTAATTTAAGCCCCATGTTGACTGTGGAGCCTACTTAAAAAATAAAAATAAATTAATAAATAAACAGCAACCTAGAACAGAAGACTCAGTTGTTTGATTTCTTTTACACGTTGGTGCAGCCAGACCACCACTCACCACACCTCCTTCTCATCTTCCTTTTGAGGGGACCCACCACGGCTATCAAGGAACAGCCACATTCAAGATCCTTTAGAACACTAGTGGCCACAAAAATTGTTTAATTTCTGTGGGAGCAGGGTGCCTGGTGGCTCAGTTGGTTACAAGTCTGACTCTTAATTTCGGCTCACATCATTATCTCATGGTTCATCAGTTTGAGCCCTGAGTGGGGCCTGCTTGGGATTCTCTGTCTCTCTCACTCTGCCCCTCCCCAGCCTGCATGCTCGCTCCCTCTCTCTCTCTCTCTCTCTCAAACCTAAATAAACAAACAAGTTCCTAGGAGGAAGACTAGTTTCACACAGAATAACAAAGGAAATCTGGTTTTGTTCAAAAAGGTGGGGGGCAGCAAAGGACTTCAGTCTACAAACCAGTGGAGACCCTGACCAACTGCTATGCACAAGCAACATCCCCTGTGAAAACTGGACATTCAAGAGGTAAGGTTATTAGAACTGGAGGTATACCATGTTCATGGACTGAAAGACGCCTACTCAAGATGTCAGTCCTCCACAAAGCCATCCTTATGTTTGAATGCAATTCCAATTAAAAATCCCAAAAGGATTTTTTTACACTTACAGACAAGTAGATTCTAAGGTTTTTATGGACAGATGAAGGAAATACAGAAAATAAAACCATTTTGGAAAGAACACAGTCTGAGAAATTGCGCCACCTGATTTGACTCACTCTAAAGCTTCAGTGATCAACATGACCACCAAAGAAATCATAGATGGTGTTGCATTAGCAACGGGATGAGCACACAGATGGATGAACTGGAGAGTCCAGAAACAGACCCCCACACAAATGTTACTATTTTTGAGAAAGGTATCAATGGAAGAGGGACAGTCATTAAAACGAATGGTAAAGGAACAACTGGGCGTCCACAGGCTAAAACAAAGAACCTCAACCCCACACCTTACACAAACATTAACTCATAACGGGCCCTGGATATAAATATAAAATTTAACACTTTAAGACTTTAAGTAAGACGAAAACACATAGTGCGGGGCAAAGAATTCATAGAAGATTATATCGACAAGTAACACTTCAACTAAAGCTAGAAGGTTTTGCTCCAGAAAGATACCATGAAGAGAAAGGACAGCTACAGGTTAGGGGAAAATGCGTGTGCAAGTTGCCTCTCTGACAGGGGACTTGTGTCCCAAATCCATAAAGAGCTCTCGACATTTGACAGGAGGAGAAACCACGCGGCACTTGAACACCCACTTCCAACAGGATGTAGGGATGGGCGATACACACACGGGAAGTTGTCCGACCACCAGCTCTTAGGTGTGCACAAATGAAAACCGCAGCGAGCTACTGCTGCCCCCGTGAGGATGACTAAAACTTGCAGCCCTGACAACACCAAGTGCCGGCAAGGATGTGAATCACCGGCCGGCTCACGCGTACATACAGGAGGAGATGCAGGAGGGCACGGCGGTCTGGCTAAGAGCTTCCGGTAAGGCTACACATACTGGCCACGTGGCCCAACAACTCCGCGTCTTACCCTAGGGGAAAGAAAACTCATGTCCACACAAGACCTGCCACTAGTATTTGCAGTGGCTGCCTAAGTGCCAAACACTGGAGGCACCCGGATGTCCTGCAGCGGGAGCAGGGAGCAACCGCGGTCCGTCCGGACGCGGGGAAACTGCTCGGCAATCTAAGGAAACCAAGCGCTGGGACGGGACGTTGCACTGAAGACGGAAGCCAGTCTCACACGTGTGAGTCCATCCACAGGACACCTGCACGACGACAAACCCGTCAGGGACTGAGGGCACAACAGAGGTCGCCAGGGGTCCCTTTGGGAGGAAAATGTGACCACACAGGAGAAACGTGAGGGGGGTCGTGGAGCAAGGGAACTATTCTGCACGCGGACTGTGGCAGCGGTGACACGAATCTATACAGGTGTTAAATTCGCAGAATCCCCTCCCGAAGGCAGTTTTACTTTATAGTAATTAAAAAAAAAAAAAAAGGAAAAAATCCACCTGTAGGGCAGAGAGAAGACCTAAAAACTCCCTTGATATACGGTTTCAGACCTTTTACCTCTTAGGGAAAAGAGAACACAAGATTTTACAGAGAAGCTGGAGGGTCTGAATCTTCCCCGCCCCAAGACCTTCAGATGGTCTTGTCCGATGCAGTATACAAATGTTGGCATCGAAATGTGTTCTTCTTGGGGGAGAGGGAGCTGCAGACGGCAAGGAACCAGGGAAGCGGCCGGTGGTCAGAACCCAACGGAAACGCCGGCTTGGTAACACGCACGCACACCGCGCACCAACAAACTGGAGCACACCGGCAAGGCGTGCGTGTTACGAGCAGCGTTCCAATCCCGACTGACTTCCCACAGACGCTCACCGGTCCCACACGAGCTCCTGGAAAAGGGAGGAAGCGGGGGAGGGAGACACGAACAATAAACAGTAACAAGTAGAAGGGCGGCCATTATGACTAGGAAGGAAAATAATCAAAATCGCAAGTTACTTTTGGCCTAAGTGCTCCCTCCTCGAACTCCCACGAAATCTGCTGTTCATCCTAACAGGATAGACTCGTAAATACCTGTAAGCGGGGGCGGGGGGCCACAGCCAACAGCGCCGCCCCATGGCGTCAGCTCGTGCCCACGAAGCAGGCACCCCGCTGCCCTACCTAGTTACCACCCAGCCTTCTTTCCCCACTCCGCCACAAACATGAGGACTTTCACACACAACAACAGTCACTGCCTTCTTTGCCCGGATGAGCTTTGGAGGGCCATAAGGACAACCCTGTTCCCAGTCGGCGACAGTGGGGCGCAGGGGCATAAAACATGAATGCATTTATATTCGATGTTTTATTTTTATTTTTTAACATTTATTTTTGAGAGAGCGTGAGAGTGTGGGGGACAGGTTGGGGGGGGGGGGACGCAGAATCCAAAGCAGGCTCCAGGGTCCGAGCTGTCACCACAGGGCCCGACGCGGGGCTCGAACCCACGAACCGTGAGATCGTGACCTGAGCTGAAGTTGGACGCTTAACCCACTGAGCCGCCCACCCTTATTCCGGGGGTTTCAGAGGGTCTTGGAACCTTGTTGTGGTTGTGCACGTGCTTCACTCCCGACCTGGATGGACTGGGAGGCACGGGGCAGGGGTATCGGGGTCACCTGAGGGTGCGGTCAGAGCGGCAGTGGAGACGCGGGTCAATTAGATTTTACCACTCACAGCGGCGGGCGCTGCTGACAGTCTGGGGGCAGTGGACCTGGTGCTGGAGTCCCTGGGGCCTGGAGTCGGCCGGGAAGGCTGAAGAGGCCGTGGGAGGAGTAAGGCCGAGCTGGAACCACACCCCCAGGTGCCGGAAGGGCCCGGAAGGCAGAGAAACCGTGAGGCCTAAAGCAATGCAGGCTCCCTGACCGCCCCTTCCGAGCTGCTGGCCCAGTGGCTCCCGGGTCGGGGTGCGAAGCAGGGCTCCTAACTGCAGCGTGGCTGCCCCGGCCCAGCACAGACCCCCACTGTCACGAGATCACCAACTCTGCTGTCACGAGCCGGTTGCGCTTTTACAACCGAGGAGGACCCTCAAGAGCTCTAGGCAGGTGGGCTGTGTCTGTCGTCATCTGCCGCATTAGAAACCAAGCCTCCGACCCGCCTCCGCTGCTCATCTAAGTATGACGAACCGGGACGTGGAAACACGGGTAACGCACGTTTGACAGGAAAAAAGGATCTTCCCAAACAAAAAAGTTTAATGAGGAATGGCATTATTTTTACATCTTCACAAATGTCCTTACTGTCTGGCTTAATAGAAGACGGCTGGACTGGGCGCTCTCTCCGCTCTCTCTGCTTCTGCTTCCTGTCACCTATGGTGTATGGTGGCGTCCATGGAAAAGCCGGGCTCACAGAGACATCTGGTCAATACCGGGGACAGGAGGTTAACAGTCGGTTCAGATGATGGTGGCAGTTCCTTGATACTACACCCAAACTTGGCACCCTCTTAAAGCGGACTGCAGTGTGCCAGCCAGTCTGAAACCCGACGGACCGCCTTTCCGTCACGTTACGATTCGCTGGTCTGTGCTGTACCTGAACGACCTGTTCCGTACCATTCGGGGCTTGTTTGGAAAATACTGATTCCCCTGATCGTCCAAATCTTCTAAATGCTGACACATTTCACTGTGCAGCTCTGTTTTAAAACACTGAGTGTAGGGACGCCTGGGTGGCTCAGCCGGTTAAAGCATCTGACTTCGGCTCAGGTCATGATCTCGTGGTTCATGAGTTCAAGTCCCGCATCAGGCTCTGTGCTGACGGCTCAGAGCCTGGAGCCTGCTTCGGATTCTGTGTCTCCCTCTCTCTCTGCCCCTCCTCTCAGCCTCGTGTTCTGTCTCTCTCTATCTCAAAAATAAACAAACATTAAAATTTTTCTCAAATCATAGTGACTAACACGTTTTATCAAAAAGACGTACAAAAGGGCAAGTGCGAATCTAACTCTCTATAACTCTTACCAAGCAGGTGAAATTAAGAGTTAGCATTAAATACTGTGCCATGTTCCCATGCGACTGAAACTAAAATACAAAAATACAGTGCCCCGACCGTCCTCCGTGGGAGAGAAGCCACGGGCGGAGGCGCAGAAAACGCCCCGGGCTCTTCCCTGCCCCCCGATGTCCCAGTCGATGTCCCAGTCAGATGTCCCAGTCAGTCGGATGGGCAGAAAAGCAAAGAACCCCACCCTCACCCCCACCCCCCGCCTGTTGATTACACCACCAAGAACCTATCGGGGAAATACAATGGTGCCTCTCTCTTGAAGCCTGGCCTCTGGCTCTCTCGTCTCCAACTCCCTGCACCTCGAGCCCTAACCGCCCGCTCCGCACAGCCCACTCCCCACGCCCCTGGGCCCCTGCGCCAGCCCTCCCTGCGTCCCCACAGCGATGCCATCTCTCCCTACCTCGGAGCCCTAGCGCCTCACCTCCTGGGCCTTTGCCGCTCGACCCTGCACGAATTGTCCCCGCACGAATCTGTGCCCCCGGGACCCGTCTACATCCCGCCGGCTGTCCTCAAGCCAAGACACCTTACGGCCTCTTGTCTTTGGGAAACCACCCCCACCCTGCCGGGCCTGAGCGGGGACTGCGAGATTACCAGCAAGCCCGCACTAGGCTGGGGCGGTTGGAGGAAACTTCTCCCTAAGTAATTAGGGAAGAAGATGCTCGGTTTACCATCATTCTAGATGATCCTGTTCAAGGCAGTCCGCACTCGAGAGGCGGGGCTAAAACCCAGTCCATGGGCGGGCCGAGCATCCCGGGCCAATCGAGTTTTCCGTGCTTACGGACAGGCTCCACAGACGGCCGGGCTGTCCAATACCAAAGGCACGACACCCCCCCCCCCCCCCCGTGTGGTAGCTATGAAGCCCCGGAAAAGCAGCTAGGGAGACTGAGGAACTCAATGTTTAATTTCACTTAATCTTTGCTAGCTTAAATCCCTCAGCCAGGAGCTGCTGCTGCCTGCAACGCTGGTCAGTGTCCGTCCAGAACTCACTCCACCCCTCGGGGCCTTGGTTTCTTCATCAGCAGCGGAGGAGCATGACAGACACTTTCTGTTCTAAAGCACACTCATACGACCAAATGCCTTCTGATAACACACCCAAAATGAAATCAGGATTTCAAGAAAAATAAGAGGCCTTTAATAATAAAAATGACGGGACCAGGGCGCCTGGTTGGCTCAGTCGGTTAAGCACCCAACTCCAGCTCAGGGCATGATCTCACGGCGCGCGGGAACGAGCCCCGCATCGGGCTCTCAGCGTGGAGCCTGGAGCCTGCCTGGATCCGGTTTTGGATTCTGCGTCTCGGTCTCTCTCTGCCCTTCCCCTGCTTGCACGCACTTTAGAGCTCTCTCTCGCTCTCAAAAATACACATTAAAAAAACAATTAAAAAAAATGAGTAGACCTAACTTCATCTCAACAGGAATTAGACTTTAAATACCAGCCTCTGATTTCCAAGGCAATCCTGGCCCTAAAGCCTTGAGATCTGCAGTCCAGTTCTCCCCTTTCCCTACATACACTCCAAGGTCATGAACAACCACCTGAAGCGGCCTGAAGACTTAAAGCAGCAGAGACCACGCTTCTCCCATCGCCCCACGGAACGGGAGCGGAGCTGGCCAGCAAGATGCCCACGAGCACCCGCCCGGGGCTGGTTAGCGCGCACTGCTGTGTCCGGGCCACGGAAGCTGTGGGACCGGCACCACGCACCGTGACGCTGATCTAGGCACCTCAAGGGTCATTCGCATCTCCTGACGAGGACACCCGCGAGCCAGCTCAAGGTCTGCGTCTTCTCCAGACACCCCTACGTCGTCGACGCCTGGGGCCCGCAATTCTGCCAGCGCGCCGCTCGGTGCGGAGCCAGTGGCCTGGGCCTCGGGGCTTCTCGGCGCTGGTTCCTGACATCGTCACTCCCGGCCACCGCCCCTGCGGCCAGAACTCGCGCCTCAGTCTGCCTACGTCTTCCCTGCAGAAACTCGAGTACAAACGACGACCAAGAAATACCCTAAATCTGCTGCCTGCGCAATGAGGGAAACCATCCCATCAGATGCGAGGTCCCAAACTGTTTTCTGCGGAACCGATAGAAACGGAGGACCCTGGGCTGACACGGCGCCAGGTTCCGCGCTGCGCTGTGTGAGCGGCTGTGAGCGCTCGCCCGCATCGAGCCACCTGAGGGTTCCTTAGACCAGTTCTGTAGTTGTCCCCGCTACGATCACTTTCCAAACTAAACACGCTCCCCAAAGCTGCCCACAAACACAAATTCCCTGACGGGAAAAGGCCCAAAAGGAAAATACTCAAAATATACCATTAAAACAATGCCACACGGCCAGCTGGCGGCTAAGGAGGCAAGGAGGGTGGCCTCTTAGGTCACCCGTTTCTTTCAGCCCCCGCTTCATTAAGGAATCTGGGGCTCTGGGGCGCCTGGGTGGCTCGGCCGCTCGAGTGTCCGACACCGGCTCAGGCCACGAGCTCCTGGCGCGAGAGTCTGAGCCCCACACTGGGCTCCTGGCTGGCGGCTTGGAGTCCCCTTCAGACCCCTGTCTCTCTGCCGGCACTATCTCAAAGGTAAATTAACATTAAAGGAGGGGGCCTGGGTGGCTGAGTCGGTTAACCGTCCAACTTCAGCTCAGGTCATGATCTCACGGTCTGTGGGTTCGAGCCCCGCGTCAGGCTCTGTGCTGACAGCTCAGATCCCGGAGCCTGCCTCAGATTCTGTGCCTGCCTCTCCTTGCCTCTCCCCAGCTTGTGCTCCCTCTCTCTCTCAATAATAAATAAAAAACTTAAAAGTAATTCCAAAAAAAAAGAAACGGAATCCGGGCTCTGGAACCCAGCCCCACCGGATCGGAGACTCTGAAATGCAGTACGGCCCGAGCCCCTGCTAGGCCTTCCCAACTTCCCATCTCTCCGGACACCCAGAGTCCCGAACGGTCTGCTCTGGGGATGATTCGTTTCAGCCAGGGATCTTAGCAGAACACCTGATTCAGTTACTTCGATCCCGGCTCCGAGGAGGGAGGCTCCGCCTCTAACCCTCGCACTCTTCTGCCCCGGATCCTCTCGGCCGCACGTCCACCTGCCGAACCGTGCGTGCGGCCCCTGCCAGTTCTGGCGGTGAGCTGCCTTCTATATTCAAAGCGTGTGGTGAACCGCACAGAACGCTCAACCAGGAGGGCCGACTGCAGCACGCCACTGAGGGGGCCCTCTGAGGGGCGGGGAGGGGAGCAGCCTGGGAGAAGGCAGCAGGGGGGCTTCAGGGACCAACGGAGTCTCCTGGGTGTGACGAATCGCATATGGCTGGGGAGCCAGACTTGCACGGGTTCAAATCCCATCGCTGACCCTGCTTCGCTAGGAAGCAGGGGTGATGATACGGCCAACTCGCAGCGCCCACACCACGTGGCCCAGCACACAGGGAGGGGTCCTCAGTGAGGGTGGGCGGCCCCGCACTCAGCAAGCTTCTCCAAAGCCCCCTACAGGCTCGAGGCCAGGTATAAACGCCAGGCACACACCTGCCTCTCACGCACTTCCCTGGATCCAGTGCGACTTTCTGAGGGCTCCTGGGACGCGTTACTACAAACTTCGTGGCTGAAACAACACACACTTGTTCTTTGAGCGTTCTGCAGACTGGAAGTCTGAAAACGGGGCTCCTTGGGCTAAATCAAGGTGTCAGCAGGGTGGTGTACCTTCTGTAGGCTCCAGGGGAGAAAGCTATTTTCTTTCCTTTTTAAGGTTTATTCACTTTTCAGAGACACGGCATGAGGGGGTGAGAGAAGCAGAGAGAGAGGGAGACACAGAATCTGAAGCAGGCTCCAGGCTCTGAGCTGTCAGCACAGAGCTCGATGCGGGGCTCGAACCCACTAACTGTGAGATCATGACCCGAGCTGAAACTGGATGCTTAACCTACTCAGCCAGTCACCCGGGCACCCCGAAAATCTATTTTCTTGTCTCTTCTAGCTTCTAGAGACCTGCCCCATCCCCTGGCTCCCCCTTCCGTCCTCAGAGCCAGCAACGGCCTTCCCTCTCCACACCGCCCGCACGGCAACCTCAGGACCCTTGCGCTTACACCGGGCCCACCTGGGTAGCCCTGGACACTCTCCCCCTCAGGGACCTTGCTCACCTTCGCCAGTAAGGCCGCGCAGCTGCTGGCTCCAGGGATCAGGTCACGGACATCTCTGGGGGCCACCATTCCGCCCACCACAGACCCCGAAACTCTGACACAGACTCGCGGGCCCCGATCCGACCAACCCTGTCGTGCTATTTGACATCTGCCTCTGACCACTCCGGCGCCCTGCTTCTCAAACCCGGCCCTGTCCCCACCCCCTCGGGAAAGCCTGGGCTCACTCGCCCTTCCCAGGGGAGCCAGTCCCGCCCTCCACTCCTTCGGAGCCCAGCCCGGAGCCCACCCGGCACGTGTGCGCCAGGCACCTGCGCTCGGGCTGTCGGCCGCCGCAGGCAGGAGGGGGCCCCGACATGTCTGGGCAACAGAAGCCCTGCCAACCAGGCTCTGTGCGGGCCGCGGCAGGTCGGCTCTGCGGCACGCGGGCGCAAGCCTCCATCCCTGGTCCCTGCGGAAGCCGGGCAAGAGGCAAAGAGGACGGGGTTGAGACTGAGGAGCCCCGTGCAGAGTCGGCGAACAGGTGCCCCTCCTCCGCGGACCTGAGCACATGAAGAACGCACGCAGGGACTTTCCCGCGCCCCCAAGCGTGGGCGCGTCCGGCTGCCCTCAGGCTGGCGTGGCCTGTCACAGGACCAAGTTACACCCGGGAGACTCCAGGGTTCATCTGAGAAGCGCAGCCCCACAGGAGATGTGACCCGCAGTCTGCTTCTTTGAACGAAAGAGAATTTCGCTCTGAGTTTAGAGGGTACGGCCGGAGCTGTCCACAGAGAAAGTCTAGAAAATCACTGGGAAAATCGCCGCCAGCCCCATCAGTGCACGGGGGCTTTCAACGCGGGGAATTGCTATTTCACACAAAACTGTGTTTGGTCACCACGGCGCAACGGCAGAGCTACAGGTGTGAGAGGGTTTCTTCACACTAATCGTCTAGACACACACTTTCAACAAACGTAAACAGCTTCTGTGATTTTCTTCCTTCGCATGTATATTTGTTCTAAGAACTGATTTCAACAGGTAACTGTACATTTGCGGCATTTAATCATAAACTCGGGCTTGTATTTTGTAGGTTTACTGTTTTTCACTATGGCGTTTTGTTTGCACTGTAGTTCTCCAAAATACAGTGTAGAAATTGTCCACCATGGACTAGAAATTAAAGGGGAAAAAAACCCCGGTTTTTCACCAAAAATAACTGGAGAGGCTGGCGCTACAGGGTTTGCCCAAGAACTACTTTATTCACTTTAACTGAGGTTTCCCGGGACACACGGCAGTTCCCCAGCATTCGATGTGAGTGACACCAATGCTTCCAGAAACACTGCCAGCCAAGGATCCTAGGCCAGCGCTGGCCACCAACACTTTCTGCCGCTGCCAGAAGTACCCTGTACCTGCACTGTCCAACGTGGTGGCCGCCAGCCTGTGTGGCCACTGAACACTTGAAATGTGGTTAGTCGAGGGTATCTGGGTAGCTTTTTTTTTTTTTTTAATTAAAAAAATTTTTGATTTAAAAAAAATGTTTTTAATGTGGCTAGTCAGTTAAGGAATGAGATTAATTTAAATTTTTTATGAGATATATATATATTTTTTTTTTTTTGAGAGACATAGAGACAGAGCGTGAGCAAGGGAAGGGCAGAGACAGAGGGAGACGCAGAACCTGAAGCAGGCTCCAGGCTCTGAGCCGTCAGCACAGAGCCCGACACGGGGCTTGAACCCACAAACTGCAAGATCGTGACCTGAGCTGGCTCAGGCTGCTCAACTGACTGAGCCCCCCAGGCGCCCCTAATTTAAATTTCTTTTTTAAAAGAGGGCATTTTTTTTTAATGTTTATTTATTTTTGAGAGACATAGAGACAAAGCGTGAATAGGGGAAGGGCAGAGAGAGAGGGAGACACAGAATCCAAAGCAGGCTCCAGGCTCTGAGCCGTCAGCAGAGCCTGATGCGGGGCTCAAACTCGCAGACCGTGAGATCATGACCTGAGCTGAAATCAGCCGCTTAACCAACTGAGCCACCCAGGTGCCCCCTAATTTAAATTTTTTTTAATTTTTTTCACGTTTATTTATTTTTGAGAGAGACAGAGACAGAGCGAGAGCAGGGGAGAGAGGGAGGGAGACAGAATCCCAAGCAGGCTCCAGGCACTGAATGTCAGCACAAGAGTCCGACTCGGGGCTCGAACCCACAAACTCCGAGATCATGGCCTGAGCTGAAGTCGGACGCCCAACCAGCCGCTCCTAACAAGTGGGTTTCTGGAGAAAGACGGGCCTCGAGGAGGAACATGATCTCAGTGTGTTCTCATCAGAACCAGCAGGCGGCCTGGAGCGCTTCGGAGAGAGGAGGAATGCCGGCTAGGACAAGTGGCCCCTGGGCCGCCGCGGCTCCCAGTCCCGAGTGCGAGAGTCGGCCCCAAGGCCGGGGCTCACAGAGAGCCCATGGCAACCCCCCCCCACCTGCTTCTGCGGGCATTCCACCAGGCAGGCTCCGCCCCCCTTTCTTAGTCCTTACACACTCGACACAGCCCTCTTAGTCCTCTTAGTCCTTACACACTCGACACAGCAGAGCAGGGCTGAGGAGCTTGGGGGACAATTCTTGTAAGTGTCCACGATGGTGACAAAACGGCACTGTGGACTGAGGAATGTTTTTAACCACTTCACGTACGGTTTTCTTTGATTGAATAATGTCTCCTCCAAGGCAATCTAAACCACCGAATGCACGACGCAGGCACTTCGAAATCACCTGCCCTGCACTGAGAGAAGCCAGGCTGCACAACCACGCCAACGGTTAAGAAGGGTTAAAAATGCACCTGTTTTAAGACAGCCAGGGCGCAGGGTCAATTAGGAGCCTGGAAATAGAACGTATTCCCCAAAGCCGCATTGATGAAATATACTTGCAACCCCAGGTACGAGGCCCGTAAGCCTTTTGATAAGAGACCCTGCAGGGACGGGGTTCGCTCAGCTGACACATCAGAGCCACGGCACGCGGTTTCCCTTGGAAAAGCCCCCATCGACTCCTCTGCAAGTACTACGAATCGGTGGCAGGAGGGGCGGTGAAGAGAAGTTACCATTCCACCCAGACACCTGCGGCTGCACCCTGGGGCGTCTCTCACTCCGCAATACTGGCCACCCTCATAAACTCATCCGACCGATTTCCAAACCAGAGGCCAGTTGAGCAACTTGTTGTGAGAGCGAGACTGTCCCCAGGTGGATCGCTGAGGGCTGGCACGCGATCCAGGACACTGCCCTGCCAGCACCGGGATGGCAGGAAAACCAATTTAGTCACCGGCACGGAATCAAAACCGGAGGACCGAGGCTTTGGATGCCCTCTGCCAGGCAGGAGGATCACCCAGGACCGTGGTGGTCGCACAAGGGAACCTCCTTCTCTACAGTTTTGGCTCTCAACGACCCCTCCCCCACACCTGGCCAAAAACAAGAAACAGAAAAAATGGACCACGACCCTGAGACTCCACACTCAGGCTTCAAACACTGGGGGGGGGAGCTACAGCTCCCACAGTCCGGCAACCTGGTCTCTTCTAAGGGACGCGGGCATCTCTGTCCCTATCGGCAGCTGTGATCTCAGCACCTCCAGGCTGGCCTAAGAACGGACCTGCCTGCAAGCAGCACAGGGGCCAGGGAGGGCCCAGAGGGCCAGGAGCACTGCGCTCCCGGTGACCCCCTGGTGATCTTCCAGCCCCAGCTCTTCTCGGGGAGCCCTCCCTCCCCCCTCGCCGGCTCCACTCCCGCTTAGCCCTGTCGGCCCTGCGTTCTGGAAGCGTTCGGCTCCTGCCCGGGTCTGTTTATTTCCTGACCTTCTCATTACCCCCATTCCCAACTTCCAAGTTCTCATTCACCAACTCTCAGGAGGAGGCCTGCTTCTCTTCAAGAGAATTTCAACACGTCTGACCTCTCATTAGCCAAGGCATGTGTTAACTCACGAGAAAAATGGCCTAACTTTCTTGCCCACGCACGACACTTAAAATCCTAAGTCCAAATTAGTTCAGAACAAGTTCACACAGCAGGTGACACTGAACAGTCCACTCTGTCCCGGGGACGTGTCGAAGAAACACCTCGTTACAACTCTTGGTCTCCAGAGTAAGATCCCTCGGCCTTGGAAGGCAAACAGAAATACCAGGCTACACGCTACGCATCCAAAAAACCAAAAAGAAGAACACGAACAATTCTTTAATACTCAGAAGAAACCGTCAGTGATTCATAAAGGTCCATCAACGCCCTGGTCTGAAAAACAGAAATGAGCTCCTCCTTCCAAAAGGATCAAAAATGCCATCGGAAGCCGCTTACGTTAAAAGCAATAAAAGCGAATTAGCAGCTATCACAGCCACGGCGGTTTACGGCTCCGGCTCTCTTTCACACAGCACCTTGCCAGCCGCCCAGCGGTCCCCAGTCCCACCGTCTGGCCTGAGAACTGCCGTTTCCTGAAGGAGCGCCCCCACAAGCTGTGGAACAAAACAAGAACAGGGGATGATCACCTTCCCCGCAAACGATCCAGGATCAGAGAAGCGAGGGGCGCGCGAGGGGCGACCACACGGTCTCCGGGACTCCAGGGCAAGCCCGACAGCCGAGGCACCCAAAAAGGTGGAGGGAGAAGGTGGCGCGGGAACGGGCTGTGAACCACTGTCCCGGGGTATCCGTCCTGCGTGCATTCAGGAGAAGCCACCGCTGTCTGCTCGAGGTCCCGACGCTGGGACCGCACCCCAGGACGCACCAGCCTGTGTGCATTCGGACCCCAAAGAACGCAGGAAGCCAAGGCCAATCCCGAGGACCCTGGTGGCCTACACGGGACCGTACGACTTCCCACATCCAGGGAAGGCAGCACACCTGCGCCCCCTTAAGCAGGGCGGTGACAGGCCGAGCATTCTATTTTCAGAGCCGAGGCAGCCGTGTGAGGTTAGGGAAGGATGGACGCGGAGGCCAGCAAGAAGGCTGTTGCAAAGTCCCAGCATGAGGCAACAGGGGCCTCACTCAGGGTGGCGGCTGGGAAACCAGAAGGACTTGGTAACAGGATGTGGGGATCCAGAGAGAAGAATTGGAGGCCGACTCCCAAAGTCTGGAGACTCGGTGACCTGATCCTCAACCTCGAATTCATCATTAGACGCTCCAAAACTTTTCGCCAAACAAGAACACTCTCACGAGAGGGCTACTGTGCTGAGCGCACTTCGGGGCCCGCGCCTCAGCGCCCGGGTCCACTCACGCCCTCTATTATGCACTTCATGTGCCTTTAAATATCATACCATTAACTCTAAGTACCTTCTGAGGCAGCTCGAGCCCAGGATTCCACAAGGCTGCTTAGATTGAGGCTGGTCTTGTTTTCTTCCCAGTCCACATCAGGACACAATTACTGTGGGACATTTCTGCACAGCCCCAAAAATGACACCCTGCCCCACCCGCGGCTGCCATGCTCTGGCCCCAAGTCGATCCGTTCCTCCCGTGAAAGGCTCGACCGCCAGGAGAACCCCACCGGGTGAACACCCACGCTCCCAGTTCTCCGCGCGACACCTTACGAGTGCTTTGCGCCTCCCCCCTCGCGGGACAGGGCTGACCTCCGTTCCAGGGCGCAGAAACACTGAGGCACGAGAGCTTAAGCCACGCGCCCGAGGTAGCACAGCAATTAAATGGCAAAGTCCACACTCAAACGCGGGCCTGGCCCGACGCCCGTGCTCCAGCCACCATGCGGCCCCACCACGAGGAGCTGGAACTCAGCGGCCCCCTTCTCCCTTTCCGCCAAGCCGGTGGCGAAATGGCGGCGAAATGGAGAACAGACTAAAAATCCGGGAGGGAAGTACTCGCTTTCTTCCCATATTTGCCGTGATCAATCTTTTATTTGTTCCCAGATCATCACAATCAGCAGCCGGAGAAAATCAGGAGGGCGGCTGCCTGGGAGGAGCAACTTCCGCTCCGCCCGAAACCTGCCGGGCTCCGCCGGCTCAGAGTCGGACATTTCCAGGTCTGGCCTAATTTTTTTCTAGATTTCTTCTGGGTTCTCGAAGTTGATTTTCATTCTGTAGCTTCGCAGTTCTTTTACCAACCACGGCTAATTCGAGAGAAAAACACCGACTCCCATGATTTTTGTCCTGTGACGGAGCTATCTGAAAAGGCAACTCGAGCTGGAGAGAGAATAAAACGTGCACGTTTGGTTTCTCTGGGGGGCGTGTGTGCAAGGAAATTCCCTTTCCGCTCCCAAACCTGCCTTAGCACCAGGGTAACTCGAAACCCCGCCCCCCATGCGAGTGTGAAAGAACAAGAAACCCACCAGCACTGCCCCCCCCCACACACCAAAAACACAGAGGCCGATCAATTCTCTGCAGAACGGCAGAGGACTCACTGAGTGGCCCCCAGCTTGGGGTCCCGACAGCAGTGGTCTGAGTGTTGTACGAAGGTCAAACAACACTGTCTGTCCCCGTTAGACTCAGAGATCACACCGCCACGGAGACCACTCACGGGGGCAGACGACCCAGGGAACGAACACCAGGGTACTACATGTGTGCTGGCCACTCTATGCAGCAGAAGCAAGGGTCCGGGGAAACTTCCTGTTGACTGGACAGGGCCTAACACCGACCAGATTATCCCCTCTCCAAGTACTCAGAGGGCGGGGGCCGGGGCAAGTCACCCCCCGCAGCCCCTCGGCCCGGCCCGCACCGCCTCTGAGTTAGACAATGAATAAGCTGCTGAGCAAATTCCTTCCTGGCCAGACCTAGTAACGCCACCGCCTCCGTACGCGCCTCCCCACTGGAAACGTGTGATCAGCCGCTTCGGGCCTTACAGGAGGCACGTGGTCCGACCCCGTGCGCTGCCAGCGTGCCCCCCATCTCTTCCCTCTCCGCCCTTCACCCTTCAGAACTTTTCCCGACCTCTCAGAGCAAGTCGTTCTTAAATTCACGAGTCCTGAGCCTTGGTCTTCTCCCGCGGATGCGCAAGGACCGCGCAGAGTTCCGTCAAAAGAATGCAAGCCCCATAAAGTGGAGCGAGGAGGAGAGCAAGCTAACACTGACCTCCTGATAGGAAAGAACAACCAACCAAACCAGTCTCCCAAGCTCCTGCGAAACCGTCCTGCCCAGGAGGGGGGTAGGGTGCTCCCCGATGACAAAGCGCTCCCTCCCGCGAGCTGATCAGAACCCTGACAGCTACCAGCTGCAGATTCGACTGGACCCAGGGCTTCAAGCCACTCACAACCTGGCGCACGAAGCCAACTGGAGTTGACACTCACTCAATCCCGCCCTGCTGGCTCCTTAGTGGGAGGACGCCTTCCCTCTTCCTGACCCTCATCTACAGTACCTCAACCCGGCACCACGTTTTAAGGAGCGTCCCGCGATAGAGTGCCAAAGACCCACGCAGCTTTTTAAACCACACACACGCACCTGTGGATGCTCACAGGGAGTGGATAATCCTAAGGCCTACAGAGACGAGGTACCTTCTGGATAATGAATCTGGGAAAGAGGACCACTCAAAAGAAACAGGTTTCTGAAGTTTAAGGAGTCGGCACTAATAACCACAACCTTGGCCGTCCAACGTCGAGACTCCAGTGAATTTGCAGATGGACGATTTTAGGGGTGACCTTTCCAATGCCAACGGTGATGTAAAAATAAAACTCCACGAGAAAAGCGAGTAGTCCCGGAAGCACGCGTGCATTTCCGAACACCCTTCAACACTCCCCAACCTTACAGAAGGGTCCTCGGACCTCGGGGCAAGACTCTTCCCCCAAAGACACACAGTTCTGTATCAGAAATAGGCCCTGGTTTTTATCAACATTTGAGAAGCGGTGTGCTGCCGCTGTTGGATTTTTGTCTTGCTGGAGTGCTATTCCAAAAAAAAAAAGGGGGGGGGGGACTGAAAAGCAACCCTTTTTGCTATATGGCATAAAAGGAACACCCAAAACTGTCTCAGCGACACGTTCCTGCAACTAGTTGGTTTCATCACACGGGCCAAAAGCTTCGTGAAGCTACTGTCTGGCTGAGGCCAAAGGAAATACAGAGCCCGGTCCTTGGCGTGGACTCTGCTCTCCTGTCCCCCCGCGACTGCCCATCGGGAAGTACCACCAGGAAGTGCTTCCCGCAGGCACTGCCCCCACTGTGCCTTTTGCTATCTGGCCAGCCCCTTTTCAGGGACCATGCGATTGCCGGCAGTAAGTTATTCACAGGAGACTACCAGTCATAGTTAAGTGTTCCCACCAACCAGGGTGGCAGGCAGTGCCCCGCACGTGCAGCCACCCTACCGGACAAACGTGGCGCTCTGCTTCCTGAGCAAGGTTCCATTCATTTCTGCGACCCCAGACGGCCAGCTAAAAGCAAAGTAAGAAGCTCCAGTGCCCCGTTCATTCAGGTACCCCCTTATTGGCTCCTGCCAGTCTGACCCCTCAAGGCAGGAAAGAAAGCTGTCTTTCTGGACTACGCTGACTTTGCCCTTTTAAGTACTTGGGGCCACAAGAACTCAAAGATGCCTTCCTTCCAACGGCCAACTCGCCGGAGCTATGTAAGCCAAAGCCTCTTGACAACAAACCTTTATAACCGAGACCCCGTATCTCGAAGTACCTGGAGAAACTGCAACTAGAAAGGCGGAAAATTAAGTTACTTGAGGAGTCGGCTTTGATTCGGCTGTAGGGGGCCATGTGCGGCGGGGCTGTGTTGCCAACGCACACCTGGCCGGATGCTGACTGCACCGCGCGAGTCAGGTAACCAAAGTCTCCTTCCCCGCCCCCCCCCACCCGCCCAAACAGGTAAGAAGAAACGAAGCGCGCCCGGCTCGGAACTCGGGGCCAGTCCAGAGACGGAGGACATGTGCCTTCCTTGCAGGTGTCCCAAAATGAAGGCCGGCGCTAGGAAGTGCCGCGTTAACGCGATCCGGGGGAGCGCACGCGAGCAGGTGCGGGCGAGCCCCGCGTCCACGGAGGGCGAGCGCTCCCCGAGCTCGCCGGCCGGAACCGGGCCGGGCGAGGCGGGTCCCGGGGACGCCCCGCCACAGGGCACGGCCCCCCCGCCCCGGAGCCCGGCTCCCGACCCGGCGGCCGCCGGCAGCCCCGGAGCACGCCTGCGTCCCTCGGGCGGCCGGGGCGCCCTCCTTCGCAAGCCCGGGCTCCGGACGCTTTGTGCCGGGAGGCGCCCCGGACAATGAGCCGGGCAGGGGGCCGCCGGCCGCCCCCCGCGCGCGCGGGCCCGGCATGACGGTGCAGCCTCGCCCGGCCGGGCCAGGCGCAGGCCCGCGGCCGCCGGGGCCTGCTTAAAGATGGCGAGCCCCTCGCGTGGCTCCCGCGGCTCCCCCCTGGCCACAATGGAAGGCGCCCCCCAGCCCCGCCGCGGCCGGCCCGCGGGCCTCACCTTCCATCTCCATGTCCTCGGGCTCGCTCAGCTGCTGCTCGCCCGCTTTCTGCTGCTGCTGCTGCTGCTGCTGGTGGTTCATGTCGGCCGCGGCCTGGGCCTCGCCTGCGGCCGGGAGCCCGGGCTGCGGGCCCGGCGGGCGGGCGGCGGCGGCGAGCCGGGGCGGCGGCGGCGGCGGCGGCGGCGGGGCGGCCTCCTCCTCTTCCTCCCGCGCGTCGTCGGCGGCGGCGGCGGCGGCCCCGGGGCGGCCCGCGGCGGGCGGCGGCGGCGGCGGCGGCGGCGGCAGGGAGACGCGCACGTACTTGCTCGCGATTCGCCCAATCTCGGCGCCGAGGCGGGCGGGCGGCCGGAGGGCCGGGCCGGGCGGCCTCGTCGCTCGCTGCGGCCGCCGCCGCCGCCGCCGCCGCCGCGGGGCCCGCCTCCCGCCGCCGGGGCCGGGGCCGGGGCTGCGGGGCCGCGGGCCGGCCGGGGGCGGAGGGCGGCCGGGCGGGGGCCGCGGAGTCAGCCCCGCCTCGGGCCGGGCGCGGCGGGCGGGAGGCCTGGCCGGCCGCGGCGGGCCTGCGGGGTCTGGGGCCGGTGGGAGCGGCGGCGGCGCGGGCGGGCGACTGGCCGGCCGCGCTCGGGGCGCTGCGGCCTCCGCCTCCTCGGCGTCGTCGTCGGGGCTCCGGCAGCGGACGCGGCGCCCGGCGGCTCGGCTCGGCTCGCTCTCAAAATGGCGGCGGCGTGAAATGTCACATCCGCATGGGGGGCCCGAGAGCGAGCGAGCGAGCGAGCGGAGAGCGGGCGGGCGGCGCAGGGAGCGGGCGGGCGCCGAGCAGGAGGGCGGAGCGGGAGCGGAGGGCGGAGCAGGGGAGGCGGAGCAGGGAGCGGCCCGCCCGCCGCCGCCGCCGCGCCGCCTCGGCCCGCCCGCCCGGCTCCCGCCGCACCGCGCCCCCTGCGCCCCCCACTCCCCCCGCACCCCCGGCGCCGCCCGGCCCCGGCCCCGGCCCGGTGCCGGTCCCCGAGTCCCGGGGCGCGCCGGTGCGGGCCCCCCGGCCCCCCGACCCTGGGGGTGAGAGCCCCGAGCCCGGCCCAGCGCAGGGGCCTGTCCCCGCCGCAGACCCCGGGGCCCTCGGCGCGGCTGTGTGACCTTGGGCGTGTAGCTGACCAGACTGCTTAGAACAGGATCCGGGACAGACCCGGGGGGACGGGCACCACCAGGGCCTGTGGTCAGTAGGAGTAGTAATAGTAGTAGTAGGATTAGCCCCCAGCCTTAACCGAGCTGTCGGGTACGCACCCAGTACCCCACGTGGGAGAAGTTACCTTCACGCTGGAGTCCAAACCAGAAAAGTTTAGTCCCTCAGAACTGACCCAAATAGCTCTTCGTTTGGCCTGAACCTGTGCCCCTCACATCAGCCCAGGCTGGTCAATAGCGGCTCAGCTTTTCTATGGTAACCGAGGCAGCCGCAAGTGAGTAATAGGCCACAAGGACATACATCTATCTCTACACATCTGTCCCCATCTAAGTGACCGTCTCAGGGGAGGATATAATTTTGCCCCCGAATGGCCCAGGAAATGGGGATTCCCGCCCCACTGTCCATCTCCCTATCTCCTGTCCCTGCATTTTGCTCGTTTGCCCCAGTTTAGTTACCGTCCTATCTCCTCGCCCACAAAAGAACGTTTTGTTCACTGTGCTGCCCCACGTGTGGGGGACATTGCAAAGACTCAGTAAAGATTTGTTAAATGAATGCATAATTCAAATGTGAGTCCCCCCACCTACCCACCCACCAAGCATGTCCTATACGGGAAGGTTTCCCGCCGGCGGAATTTCTCGCTCGCCCAAGGAACTCAGCACAAGAGAGGGAAGGAGTGACTTCGCCGAGAACCGGTCCCAGTCCCCGGGTCACCCCCAGATCCCGAAGAGGTGTTGTTATTCACACAGATTCTCACAAATGCTAATGAGCGGTTCTCAGATGCAAAGGAGGCCTCCCCACCAGCTCGCCGGAGCCTTGGGGGAGGGCAGAAGGGACCTGGGGTGGGGAGGAGCGGGGGTAGGGTGGCGGAGAGCCTGTACACAAGGCCGGCTAGGTGCCACACCGCCCAACCTCATCTTTCGGGCCGGGTTCAAAACCAACCTGGGAAATAAACGAGAAGCCAAACGGATAGCCTGCATGGCGAATAAATTAAACATAGCATACCCATGCCGTGAAATATCTGGCACTTAAAAAGAACGAGGCACTGAGACCTGCTACCACCTTAAAGACACTGTGCGGAGGGAAAGAAGACCACAGAGTGAATGATTCCCGTCACCTGAAAACACCCAGAGCAGGCAAATCAATCTCTAGAGACAGAAAGTAGATTAGGGACCGAGGGGTTCCAGCTCTGAGCAGGGACGGCTCCCAGGCCAGGGGTTTCTTTTGGGAGGCTCCGAAAATATCCGCGAATTTGATTCTGCTAACGGCGCGAAGATGCTAAAAACTACTGAGTTGCACACTTCACGTGGGTAGTGGGTGGATTGTATGATACGTGAATCGTAGGGCAGTAGAACGAATTTTTTTTTAAAAAGGTCATCTCGCAAAGGGCGAGAGTGAGGGAGGAAGACCAGAATCCAGGCTGGAGAGGAGAGACGGAGATGAGCCGGCCAGGCGCAGTGGACCCGGAGAAAAAGAAAAAAGAACAGGTGTAGGTGTGTTGACAGGCCGAACTGGCTGGACTTGCTGATAGGCTGGAGTTGGGTGGGAGGGGAAGAGGCATTGTTTTAAGCCTCTGAGTTTGTTGTGGTCGTTTATGACACAATAATAAAAAACGAATACACTCAAAGAATATCCGCCTCCAGTCCTAGAAGCATCTCGAAGGGAAGAGACTTCGCAGCAGCATCCTCTGCCCCTAGCACAGTGCCTGGAACATAGTAGATGCTCAATAAAGACCGACTGACTGGTTTCACCTCAGCTAATGTTTACTAATGGCCAGGTGCTAGGGTTTCTCCGGGATAGAAAAGGCGGCCTGCTCGCTTTAAAGGCTTTGGGTAGGGATTCAATTATAGAACTTCTTTGCTCTCTCCCGCCTTGCCCTTATCTTTCACCCAGGAGCAGCGGCTGGGGGTGGGGCTCACTTCCAGGCCGCCTCGGCTCCTCAAAAGAGCAATCAATACTAGGTGCCCTCTGAGGCCTGTGGAAGAAGGCCCAGACTCAGTTACCCCAAAGGCCTCTGCTACCCTGTGTGCGTCTTGGCCCGGGGGGGCGGGGATCGAGTCTGCGTTGGCAGTAAAGCCCAGCCGCTCACAGAAGAACAAGGGTGTGTAGAGAAGAAGGCTACAGAAGCCGCCGATCGGCCGAGTAATGCCTGCTTCCTGGGAGGGTGAATGCCGAGGTGCCACCAAAGGACCCAGAGCAGTCAAGGGCAAGGCGACTTCCTAGGGCACCATTTCTAATCATTGCCAGTTTTGTTTTGTTTTTAATTTCACACCCCCGTACCCTGGTTCAGAAACCCGGGGACCTAAGAAAGTCGGGAAACCGGGGAGACAGGAACTGCCAGCGCAGCCGACTTGTCATTAGGTAGAGTCAGGAGGTGCAGGGAGGGGCGACCCTATCATTACTCTCGGAGCAAAACATATTTTTGCTGCTCTCAGGGCCGGAGCCATGACTTGGCATAAACAGCCGGGTGGTTTTTCTTCTTAGGAACCGAAGTATTTATCTCCCTGGCAGCTGTGTGGGCCAGGGTCCGAAATGATTTGATGGAAGAGGGAAAAGAAGGGATTAATGGGAGTTTTTTATTTTTTGGGATCGCTAAATTCTTAGATAATCCATGTCTGGAAACATCACGTGGCCCCGAAGCCACAGGGTTAGTGAGGAGGGTCTGAGCTTAAAAGGCAAAGGGCCGGGGACGCCTGGGGGCTCAGTGGGTTAAGCGTCCGACTTCGGCTCCGGTCATGATCTCGCGGTTTGTGAGTTCGAGCCCCGCATCAGGCTCTGTGCCCACAGCTCAGAGCCAGAAGCCTGTTTCTGATTCTGTGTCTCCCTTTCTCTCTGCCCCTCCCCCATTTGCACTCTGTCTCTCTCTCACAAAAATAAATAAAATATTAAAAAAAAAAAAGGATAAGGCCGGGGACGCCTGGGTGGCTCAGTTGGTTGAATATCCCACTTGCGCCCAGGTCATGATCTCTTGGTTCAGAGTTCGGTCCCCTCGCCGGGCTCCGCTGCTGACAGCTCAGAGCCTGGAACCTGCTTCGGAATCTGTGTCTCCCTCTTTCTCCCTCTGCCCTTCCCCCACTCATGCTCTGTCTCTCCCTCCCTCTCTCTCTCTCTCTCTCTCTCTCTCTCTCAAAAATAAAATGAAAACATTTAACAAATATTTTTAATAAAAAAAAAAGGATAAGGCCCAGGTCCTGCAGCGAGAAGCTGTTTGAGAGGGTCAGGGGCTTTCGGAGTCAGAACCAAATGACCTAGGCTCCACAGGAGAGGTTCTGCAAAGTTGAACTTGGGGAGCTAGCTGCCTTGATCTCTTTGAACTCCAGGTTCTCACCAGGGAAAGGAGGAAGACAGTTTCTCCCTAAAGGCGCCTTTGGAAATCAAATGAAAGAAGATAACTTTACTTAAACACTTCACAGGCTGGTCCAGAGGTCACGAGATAGTTACTGGAAGGGCGAGGGCAGAACAACAGGAGACCCCAGGCTTTCACTCGAAACTGTGGGTAGGTCCACTACCTACTGTGTGCCAGAGATTGGGCTGCCCTGGAGGAGGGGGTTGGAGGGGGGGGCAAGCGGAAATGACCGAAGAGTGTCTCAGTAAAACCAAGTCTGGTGACCAGCACTTTCCTGGGCCGGGTTTGGGGACGAGAGAGAGGCAAAACGTTAACGCAAGCTCTTTGCTAGAGTGACTGCTCATGGTTGGCCACGTGTGCCAAAGTGTAGACTTTAGGGCCTGGGTTTTACTTTCTGAGAAAGAGCTCGCAAAGATGCTTTGGCTTCGGTGTGACCAGGCAGACTCCAGACAAAGCCCCAGGGAGAGGAGGCGGCGAGAACCTGGGCGGACATCGGGACTGCCTTTTCCTCTTTTTAAATTTCTATTTCGCTGGTTGGTCTGTTTGTAGGAAAATTAATCAAACCATTAACCACTTCTCGGGGTCAGACCCTCTCAAAGGGTAAGAATATGGAACAATGGGCTATTTTCAATTAGGTGATTTGGGGGGAGAGGAGAAACAAACTCCATTCAAGAACACCCACCGGGGCGCTTGGGTGGGCTCAGTCGGTTAAGCCTCCAACTCTTGACTCTGGCTTGTGAGCTCACGGTTTGTGGGTTTGAGCCCTGCATCAGGCTCTGCGGTGACAGTGGGGAGCCTGCTTGGGATTCCCTCTCTCTCTCAAAAAAAAAAAAAAACATTTAAAAATAAAATAAAGAGCGCTTACTGCGAGCCAGGGACTGTTTAAAGCATTCCACATGTTAACTGTTTTAGTCTCACGTCAACCTCTAAGGCAGGTGCTGCACCCCATTTTACAGATGAGGTCACTGAGGTGCAGTCTCCAGATTAAGGAACTGGCTCAAGGTCACACAGCTAGTGAAAGAGAAGTCCAAATTTGAACCCAAGCAATCCGACTCCATATGACCAAATAGGAAAGTATTAATAAGGGGGCGCCTGGGGGGCTCCGTCGGTTAGACGTCCGACTTCGGCTCGGGTCATGATCTCGCGGTCTGTGAGTTCGAGCCCCGAGTCGGGCTCTGTGCTGACAGCTCGGAGCCTGGAGCCTGCTTCGGATTCTGTGTCTCCCTCTCTCTCTGCTCCTGCCCCGTTCACACTCTGTCTCTCTCTCAAAAATGAATAAACATTAAAACAACATATTAAAATTTTTTAAAGAAAACGATTAAGAAGAGATTAACTTTATATCCCCATGTAAATCCCCACATGTGATCGGGAATCCCGTAACTTCACACTGTATTTACAGCACCCTCTCATCCTTGTTAGCTGGAAACCAGACGCGGGCCATGTCTGCACAGAACTGGCTTGGAATCATGCAAAAGCTTCAATAAGCTTCCTTTCCTTTTTTTAGGTTTTTTTTCTTTTATTAGTTGCTTATTTATTTATCTTGAGAGAGAGACCGAAAGAGAGCAGGAGAGGCAGAGAAAGAATCCCAAGCAGGCTAAGTCGCAGAGCCTGACCTGGGTGGGGCTTGAACCAGGACCCGACCGCCCGAGCCACCCAAAACACCGAGCCACCCAAAACCCGGAACACATCCTTTGCTTTTTAAAAGGCCACTTCTCTGTGTTTTCTTTCTCTTTTTTTCTTTAATGTTTATTTATTTTTGAGAGAGAGAGAGACTCAGAATGCGAGCAGGGGAGGGAGACACAGGATCTGAAGCAGGCTCCAGGCTCTGAGCTGTCAGCACAGAGCCCGACACGGGGCTCGAACTCACAGACCTCGAGATTGTGACCCGAGCCGAAGTCGGACGCTCAACCGACTGAGCCACCCACGCGCCCCAGAGTTGTAACATTGAGGTCCACGTTGGCGGTACAGATTATTTAAAAATAAAATCTCGGGGCGCCTGGGTGGCTGAGTCGGTTGAGCACCGGACTGTGGCTCAGGTCATGATCTCACAGTTTGTGAGTCCGAGCCGGCATTGGGCTCTGTGCTGACAGCACAGAGCCAGCTTCAGATCTTCTGTCCCCTCTCTCTCTGCCTCTCCCCTGCTTGCGCTCTCTATCTTAAGAATAAATAAATTTTAAATAAAATAAAATAAAATCTATAAATAAGATGCTAGGAAATGAAAGAAGCCAGATGCAAAAGGCAACATATTCCATTCGTATGAAATAGTCAGAGTAGACAAATGCATTGAGACAGAAAACAGGTTAGCAGGTGCCAAAGGCTGGCTATGGGGAGGTGCGGGGGGGAGGGCATGGCTGCTTCACGGTTATAAGGTTTCCTTTTGGAGTAAAAAAAAAACGTTCTGAAAACTGAGTAGTAATAATTACATAACATGAACGTACGTAACGCCACTAATGGTAAATCTTGTTATATGTATTTTACGACGCTACACAAAATACCAAGATTTGAAGTAGGGTATTCTCTCATTCCATAGCTGACGTCTCTAACCAATATGCCATGCTTTGGGTTCTGGTAGAAAGCGTGATTATTTCCAGTATACAGAAGAGGAAACTGAGGCACGGCTAGGAGGAGGCGGAAATGGATTCGAACAGCCCTGCCCGCCGCGAAGGTGCCAGGGGCGCCTCCAGCCCCTTCTGTGACAACCAAAAACGCCTCCGGAAGTGCCACCAGAATCAGCGACTCGATTCACTTTCCAACTAGTAACTCTAAAAATAAATTGCTGACCTGGAAAATTAAATTATTTTTCACAAAGACATTTGGAAACGAGGGTGGAGAGTATCCATGTGTTACCAGTAAAATTCACCGGGGCCGGGGTGCCTCGCTCGGTCGAGTGTCTGACTTCGGCTCAAGTCAGGGTCTCGCAGCTGGGGAGCTCAAGCCCCATAATCCGGCTCCTTACTGTCAGCACAGAGCCCGCTTCCCGATCCTGCCTCCCTCTCTCTCTGCCCCTCTCCCGCCTGCACCTTCTCTCACTCTCAAAAATAAACAAACACTGGGGCGCCTGGGTGGCTCAGCGGCTGAGCTTCCGACTTCAGCTCAGGTCATGACCTCCGTTTTGTAGTTTCAAGCCTCAGAGCCTGGAGCCTGCTTCAGATTCCGTGTCTCTCTCTCTCTGCCCCTCCCCTGCTTGTGCTCTGACTCTCTGTCTCTCAAAAAATAAAATAAAACATTAAAAGAAGTTTCTAATAAATAAACATTTAAAACAAAGAAAAAAAAGTAAAATTCATTTAACACTTGTGAGCCTCATATACATTCATTCAACAAACGCAGGCAGAACGCCTCTCCCGGCCCCCGTGTTGGAGGTCTGACGCGGAGGTTGCCACCAGGAGAAAGGGGACCATGAGGCAGAAAAAAAAAAATGTTAGGGAGTTCGGGTGGCCCGGTTGCTTAAGCGTCGACTTCAGCTCAGGTCATGATCTCACCACTCGTGGGTTCAAGCCCTGCATCGGGCTCTGTGCTGATGGCTCAGAGCCCGGAGCCTGCTTCAGATTCTGGTTCTCCCTCTCTGTGCCCCTTCGCAGCTCACACTCTGTCTCTGTCTCCCTCTCTCTCGAAAAATGAAGACACACTTAAAAAAATTTTTTTAAAGGAAGAAAGAAATGTTGCTAAAATACGGCAAGGTGGGTCCCCTGGCCCAGGAGACCGGGGCTCATCCTTCCAGCTGGAAGGGCCGTTTCTTGGAACCCTTCCTCCCGTCTCTCTGCACACTCAACCAACACAGAGGGCACAGCAGCCATGCCGTTCCTTTCCGTGTTTGTCGAGTCGAGGAATCCGCACGCTGGCACCCGCTTCCAGGCAGATTTCTTGAACCACAGGAAGAGTTCAGCGACTGTTGCAAACCGCAACTGGATGTTATCCGCCAGATGGAAACTCGGGGAATTTAAATTAATTAAAATAATGGCATTCGATATCACAGTTGATAGGGAAAGAGTTTCAGCCTCGGGTCCTCAGGGCAACGAACAAGCTTGAAAACATCCAGATCCCTTCGGTAGGAAAGAGAATTACACGCAAGGAACAGAGAACATTTATTAAGCGCTTACTGTGTGCCAGGCACCCTGGTGAGTGTTTCCCCCGGCTTGTTTTAATCACCCGGAATCCTGAAAGACTTAATACAGAAAGATAATGTCCCGTGTCAGTAATGGTCGCATTTCTTTAAGGAAGGAATTTTTCTTCGCGAATAATCTGTTGCTCCGCACCGCGTCGACCCGAGTAAGAGCATAAATGGAATTCTTGTCCGTAATTCAATTATCTACATTTGTGAGTTTGCGTTTCTTTTAAAAGCAACAACAAGGGGCACCTGGGTGGCTCAGTCGGTTAGGCAGCCGACTTCAGCTCAGGTCATGATCTCGCAGTCTGTGAGTTCGAGCCCCGCGTCGGGCTCTGTGCTGACGGCTCAGAGCCTGGAGCCTGCTTCCGATTCTGTGTCTCCCTCTCTCTCTGCCCTTGCCCTGTTCACGCTGTGCCTCTGTGTCTCTCAAAAATAAATAAACATTAAAAAAAAAAGGCAACAACAAGGTTTTTTTAAATGGCAAAAAATGATGTGTTTTAGGACGGAGTGTTATTTATTTTTCAGGATTTTACTTTATTATTTTTTTAAGTAGGCTCCACTCCCAACGCGGGGCTTGCACTCACCACCCTGAGGTCAAGAGTCACACGCTCTAGGGGCGCCTGGGTGGCTCAGTCGCTTAAGCGTCTGACTTTCGTTCCGCCAGTGATCTGGCGGTTCGAGAGTTCGAGAGTTCAAGCCCCGCATCAGGCTCTCTGCTGTCAACACGCAGCCCGCTTCGGATCCCCTGGTCCCCCTCTCTGCCCCTCCCCGGCTCACTCTCTCTCTCAAGAAGAAATAAACATTCAAAACATTTTAAAAAAATAAAAAGAGACACACGCTTTACAGACTGAGCCATCCAAACGCCCCGGGATCGAGTGTTAGATACTTTTTCTCACAGTAAGAAAAACTGAGGCCCTGTGGGGGCGCCTGGGGGCGCTCAGTCCGCTAAGCACCTGACTTCGGCTCAGGCCATGATCTCACAGGTAGTAAGTTCGAGCCCCGCATGGGGGTCTTTGCTTTCAGTGCAGAGACAGCTTTGAATCCTGTCTCCCTCTCTCTCAAAAATAAACATTAGAAAAACGGAGGCTCTGAAAAGAGTGACCTTTAGCGGAGCCCATTTTGTTTACTTATTTATTCAGAGGTTAATTCCGCTACTGGCTTGAAGCAACGAAACAAAAAGAAAGCGGTGGTAAAATACAACTAAGAATATGGAATTTAATTCTTAGATATGTCTAAAGTAGAAACTCAAGAGAAGAGGAAAAAGAATACAAATACGTCTTAATAAACAGCATTGTCACTATTGCTCTGCTTCAAATTTTGCATGGAATCTGCTGGGCCCACTCTTTATTTACTTATTTTTTATTTATTTAAAGGTTTTCGTTGTAAGTAATCGCTAAGCCCTATGTGGGGCTCGAACTCACAACCCCCCAAGATCAAGAGTCCCATGTTCTACCGACTGAGCCAGCCAGATGCTTCTAATTTGCTGGGCCAAATATACATGGAGCTGCCCCGGGCACCGGGGTTTCTCAGTCAGTTAAAGGTGTCCAGCCCTTGATTTTGGCAAGCCCCCGGGGCCCCGCAGCAGATTCACTGTCTCCCTCTCTCTGCCCTTCCCCCTGCTCTCTCTCTCTCTCTCTCTTAAATAAATAAAACTTGAAGGGGCACCTGGTGGCTGAGCGTTGGACTTTGGCTCAGGTCATGATTTCACGGTTCATGAGTTTGAGCCCCACCTAGGGCTCCGGGCTGAGGTTGCAGGCCTGCTTGAGATTCTCTCTCTCCCTTTCTCTCTGCCCCTTTCCATGCCCTTCTTCTCTCTCACAATAAATAAACTTTAAAAAAAAAAACAAACACCTTGAAAATAAATAAATAAATAAATGAAACGGTTCTGATTCCTGAGAATGGGTGTTAATTCTGGAGTTTTTGTTTTTGTTTCTTTAAGTAGGCTCTGTTCCCAGTGTGCGGCTTGAACTCCCGGCCCCAAAGATTAAGAGTAGCACGCTCTACAAACGAAGCCAGCCAGACGCCCCAGTTCTGGAGTTTGTTTTTTGTTTTTTTTTCCTAAAAAAAATTTTTTGAATGTTTGTTTTTGAGGGAGAAACCCAGAGTGTGAGTGGGGGAGAGGTAGAGACACACACACAGGCACACACACACACACACAATCCGAAGCAGGCTGCAGGCTCTGAGCTGCCGGCACAGACATGGGCTCAAACTCGGAGACTGGGAGATCATGACCTGAGCGGAAGTCGGACGCTCTACCGACGGAGCCACCGGGGGCCCGGGAGTATTTTAAATCAAGTAACACAATAAATATTATTGGAATATCTATTAAGTTGGTCATTAACCAAACGTATCAATCACTGAGGATAGAACATCTTCCTTACTTCTCAAGTCTCTGAGGAGAGGAACTGGTTTATCGGCTCAACAGCACAGTTTTGTAGGTCTATTATGTTCAAGGCAGTGAAAGTGGAAAGTGAGTTGGGATTTTTTTCTTTTTTTTCTTTTTTTTTTCAAAAAAATATTTTTAGGGGCGCCCGAGTGGCTCAGTCGGTTAAGCGTCCGACTTCGGCTCAGGTCATGATCTCGCGGTCTGTGAGTTCGAGCCCCGCGTCGGGCTCTGTGATGACCGCTCGGGGCCTGGAGCCTGCTTCAGATTCTGTGTCTCCCTCTTTCTCTGCCCCTCCCCTGCTCACACTCTGTCTGTCAAAAGTAAATAAACATTTAAAAAAAGCATTAAAAAAATAATAAATAAATAAATGTAAAAAAATTATAAATTAAAAATTAATAAATAAATAAATAAATAAAAATAAATTTAACAAAAAAAAATTTTTTTATTTTAGGTAAATTCTACCCCCAACATGGGGCTCGAACTTACAACGCCTGAGATCAAAAGTCACTTCTGTGTTCTACCGACCGAGCCGGCCAGGCGCCCCTGGGCTTTTTCTGTTTTGCCATAAATTAAGATGTAGCTGGCTTGTTCTTTTTCACTTTTATACAATGTCTCTCATATTAATATTATCCCCATTTTATACAGCAACCCATCCGCAGGCACGCGGGAGCCCAGACTGGATCTCGGGGGTGCGGCTCCCAAATCCCGCTTTTAGCCACAATCCTACACACGAAACTCTTCACGGCGGTTTCTTCTGAGGCCTGGGAGCAGGAATAGGAGGGATACCATGTCCATTTTTCACTTTCAACTTTTCTCTTCTTCTTTTTTTTTTTAACATTTTATTTTATTATTGAGAGACAGAGAGAGACAGAGCATGAGCAGGGGAGGGGCAGAGAGACGGAGAGACACAGAATCTGAAGCAGGCTCCAGGCTCTGAGCTGTCAGCACAGAGCCCGATGCAGGGCTCGAACTCACAAACTGCGAGATCATGACCTGAGCCGAAGTCGGACGCTCAACCGACTGAGCCACCCAGGCGCCCCTAAACTTTTCTCTTCTATAGAGATCAGCCAACTACAGCCCGTGGGCCAATTCTGCCTGTGCCTGGCCTTTTAAATAAAGTTTTATTGGAAAATTGCATTCATCCGTTCATGCATAGGCTATGGCTGCTTTCTTCACCCTCCAAAGGCCGAGTTGAGTAGCCAGAACCAGCAACCAGAAACCGTGGGGCCTGCAAAGTCAAAATAGTTACTGTCTCGCCCTTTACAGAAAGTGTGTGGACTCCTGCTGTACTATTTGAATTGTTTTATCATGTGCATACAATACTTTGTTTATTTTGAGAGACAGAGCGCACACACAAGAGCAGGGAAGGAGAGGGGCAGAGAGAAAGAGAGGGAGAATCCCAAGCAGGCTCCACACTCAGTGTGGAGCCCACCTCAGGGCTCTATCCCACGACCGTGAGATCATGACTTGAGCCAAAATCAAAAGTCAGTCACCGGACCCCCCAGGCGCCCCTATGATACTTGAATAATAAGCACACTTAGAGGAAACCCACCAAAACTATCCCAGAGCTACAGGGAGCCTTCCAGATGGTTAAGGCTGAGCCCCCAGGAGGCAAGCGGTTACGGGTTACTTGGCTTAGCGGTGGAGAGAATCCAGACGGCCATTGTTGGAGACTTCCGCCCTATTCCCATTTTTCTCGGTTGCCTCTCTGGGTGCAGTGGGCTCCCCAGATTCTGGCAGAGCCGGCACCGGACTCTTCCTATGTCCCCGTTCACCCCAGAGATACCGGGACTTCTCCTGCACTTTCTGGTCCACCCTGCACAAGCCACCCCAGAGCAGTTTCTCAGGAGAGGTGTAGTCCCCCACCCCCCATGAGCTGTGCCAACAGCCCAGGAGAGTCTCCTTAACTATCCCCTGGAGGGGGCGGGGGTAAGGCCAGGCCATTTTCCAAAGTCCCCTCAGAGGATGCGGACTCCCTCCTCACTCTCTGTAGCTCGCTGTGCCTCGCTGGCGTCTAGCACTCCCCCCCCCCCCACAAGCCCCACGACAGAGCCCAGCAGCCCAGCAGCCCAGCAGCCGGTGGCCTCCGAGATGTCTTTGATAGTTAAAACAGCTCCTCGGTGATGGGTACTGAATACATGCCAGGCCCTGTTCTGAGTGCTTTCTATGGACTAATTCATTTAAATGTCACAACAACCCCATGAGCAGAGGGCCAGACTCTTAGTCCTGTGGTTTTGTCCCTCGTACAGAAAGTGCGATTGAGCATCAGTGTTTGCCCGGGTTTGAGAGGGAGCTGAGGCCTAGGAGAAGGCGGGCGGGAATTTTTAAGATCTCCATTTTTGATTGTTTTGATCGCTGGCCCTAGGCATTTGCAAAATCCGAAGAAACTTACATCACAAAGAGTGAAATTTAACATAGGTCAACTTTAAAGAAAGAAAATTTTCATGTTTATTTTATTTTTGAGAGACAGCGGGCAGGGGAGGGGTAGAGAGAGGGACAGGATCTGACGCGGGCTCCACAAGCTGACCGCTGAGAGCCCGACGTGGGGCTCGAACTCATGAATCATGAGATCTGTGACCTGAGGCGAAGTCGGAAGCTTAACCGACTGAGCTGCCCAGGCGCCCCTAAGTTTTGAGTGAGAGAGAGAGCACAGCGGGGGAGGAGCAGAGAGAGGGGGGTACAGAGGGTCTGAAACAGGCTCCATGCTGGCAGAGAGCCCGATGCGGGGCTCGAACCCACAAACCATGAGATCATGACCTGAGCCGAAGTCGGAGGCTTCACCGACTGAGCGCCCAGGCGCCTTGCCACTCTTGATCTCAGGGTTAGAAGTTCGAGACCCACGTTGGGTGCAGAGACTACTTACAAATAGAAGGACACCTCTTTTGAATTTGCACAAGAGGGTCTCTTGAGGGGCACAGTGGCCCTGCCTAGGACCAAGGGACTGTATCGCCCCCACCTTACAGACGAGGAAGCCTCGGCGGCAGGTGGTCAGCTGGCCCAAGCCCTGGTCCAATAAAGCACCAGGACTTCAGCTCTGGAAACAACTCAACGTCCATCGGCGGACGAACGGATAAATAGAAGCAGTCTATCCGCTCAGCGGAATATTACTCAGCCCTGAAGAGGAACACCACACGGCACCTGCTACGACATGGATGAGGCTTGCAAATAATACGCCGGGGCGCCTGGGGGGCTCAGTCGGTTAACGGCCGACTTCGGCTCAGGTCATGATCTCATGGTTCATGAGTTCGAGCCCCACATCGGGCTCTGTGCTGACAGCTCAGAGCCTGGAGCCTGCTTCGGATTCTGCGTCTCCCTCTCTCTCTGCCCTTCCCCTGTTCACGCTCTGTCTCTATGTCTCTCAAAAATAAATAAACGTTGGGGCGCCTGGGTGGCTCAGTCGGTTGGGCGCCGACTTCAGCTCAGGTCATGTTCTCGCGGTCTGTGAGTTCGAGCCCCGCGTCGGGCTCTGTGCTGACGGCTCAGAGCCTGGAGCCTGCTTCCGATTCTGTGTCTCCTTCTCTCTCTGCCCTTCCCCTGTTCATGCTGTGCCTCTATGTCTCTCAAAAGTAAATAAACATTAAAAAAAAAAAATTTTTTTTTAAATTAAAAAAATAAAAAATAAAAAATAAATAAACGTTAAAAATAAAGAAAGAAAGAAAGAAAGAAAATAATACACCGAAGTGAAAGCAGACGACTCGAGAGACCCCATGCTGTAGGACCCCATGTATACGCCACGTCCGGAACAGCCAAGTTCATAGACAGAAAGCAGAGCAGAGGTTGCCGGCGGCTGGGGGGCTGGGGTGGGGGAGGGGAGCAGGGCATGGGGAGCGAACGCTAACAGGGTCCGGGACTGGGGAAAGAAACCAAGGTGTTCCGAATTGTGCCGATGGCCCCGTGCATCCCCACACACACTCCAGGCCACCGAATCAAGTAGACACCTGAGACAGGAGAATTCTGTCGCATGTAAATTATATCTCAATAAAGCTGGTATTTCAAACAAACAAAAAATTCCGCTCTGGCAGCCTGAGCGTCACACCATGGGAGCTCTTCACGAACACGCCAGGCGGCCTTCGCCCAGCCAGGCTTGTTAATATTTCAAAACCTGCATCCAAGAAATGCCTAAATTAACCCCCCCACCCCACCCCCCCACCCCCCCACCCCCGCCACCGACCGAACGCAAGCCGTCGTTGTCTTGCCTGGCCCACTCTGTGCCAGCCGCTTTTCTTGTATTAACTCCCCTTTTTCACAGCTGCTGGGCAGGTGAGGTTCGGGCTCCCGTATTTTCTGGGAGCGTGATGTTCCAGAAGCCTCGGCAATATGGAAAGCCAATCATTCGAGACTGCCCTTGGCCACAGGAGGGCAAGTATTTCTGTTTATCAGCTGGGGGAGGGGTCCTAGTGGAGAGAGTATAGGCAGTCCTACCCACGCTTGAGGTACTAGATTCTTAAATTAATGCGAGGCGTAAGCAATGTACATGATTTCACTTCAACACAAAAAGTGAGGCTTACCCGTATTTTGATTGCACTGCTTCAAATTTGCACTGAAAATAACAACCCTAATGATTATCTTTTTTTGTTTGTTTTACATTTATTTATTTATTTTGAGAAGAGAGAGAGCACAAGTGGGGAGGGGTAGAGAAGGAGAGACAGAATCCCAAGCAGGCTCCACGCCATCAGCACAGAGCCCGATGTGGGGCCCGATTTCATGAACCCCGAGATTATGACCTGAGCCGAAACCCAGAGTCATATACTTAACCGACGGGGCCACCCAGGGGCCCCTGTGGTTATTAATTTTTTTTTTACGGAGACGTTGGCAACTTGTCCAAAGTCACACAGCAAATACGTGCCGGAACCAGGATTCCGAGGAAGTCTGTCTAACTCGGTGAACCTGGGGCTCTGTGTCCCAACCTGCTAGGGCTCTACCTCCCCTAAGGGTCTTCTGGTCTCCTTTGAAAGGCTCATCTTCTCTGAGTTTAAAGTGGGCAGCATCGGTGGGACCCGGCTGGGCAGGGAAAGTTTTGAGACAGCAACTCTCGAAGGGACCTAGGAGTATTCCTCTTTAAAAGTAGTTAGTCAATTACTCAGCAATCAAAAAGAATGAAATCTTGCCGTTTGCAGCTATGTGGTTGAACCATAGGGTATCATGCTAAGCAAAATTAGTCAGTCAGAGAAAGACCAATATCATGACTGCCTTCATATGAGACTTTAAGACACAAAACAGATGAACATAAGGGAAGGGAAGCAAAGATAATATAAAAACAGGGAGGGGGACAAAACATAAGAGACTTTTTTTTTTTTAATGTTTACTTCTGAGAGAGACAGAGCATGAGCAGGGGAGCGGCAGAGAGAGAGGGAGACACAGAATCGGAAGCAGGCTCCAGGCTCTGAGCTGTCAGCACAGAGCCCGATGCGGGACTCGAACTCACGAACCGTGAGATCATGACCTGAGCCGAAGTCGGATGTTCAACCTACTGAGCCACCCACACGTCCCCAAAACATAAGAGACTCTTAAAAATGGAGAACAAACAGAGGGTTACTGGAGGGGTTGTGGGAGGGGGGATGGGCTAAATGGGTCAGGGGCATTACGGAATCGACTCCTGAAATCACTGTTGCACTACATGCTAACTACCTTGGATGTAAGTTAAAAAAAGAAAATTAAAAAAAAAGAAAAAAGCATCTGGTACAGGGGCGCCTGGCTGGCTCGTCGGTGGAGCACGCGACTCTTGATCTCCGGGTGTTGAGTTCGGGCCCCAGCTTGGGTGTAAAGATTACTTAAAATGAAAGTCTTAAAAACAAAAAACTGAACACATACATAGTATTTGGTCTAGGGTGGAATCATTAAAACCTTGGATTTGTTAAAAACTTCGGGTTTAGTCATGTTTTTAATGGTTATTTATTTTGAGAAAGCGCGAGAGGGCACATGACTGCTGGCGGGTGAGGGGCCGAGAGAATCCCAAGCGAGCTCTGTGCCCGACGCCGGGCTCGAACTCAACTAACCTCGAGATCGTGACCTGAGCCGACGTCGGAGGCTTAACCGACCTAGTCACCCAGGCGCCCCTCTTTTATATTTTTCAAGACATTAACCAAACAAATGATAAATAGGGAAAAAATACTCAAGACACAAAGGGCAGAAATCCTTCATGAGGAAAGAATATTTTCAGATACAGACAAACTAAGCTGATAACCATCTATTCGGTCCTAAAAACAAATAAAAAATAGTTAAAGATGTTCCATCTAGTTAGTAACAAAGAAATACAAATTAAACACAAGATACTTTTTCATCCTGCAGACTGGTCATGGCTAAACTTTAAAAGCTGAAAACCCAGGGAAGGAGAGGACGCAGGAAAAATACACACACTGCCCACGTGACGTGTCCCTGAATACTAAATAATTTTAAATGTTAACCTTTTTAAAATTGAAAATGCCTTTTTAAAAAATATAATGGAAAAAATACTTTCTGTTATTTATTCGACAAATATTCTGAGCATCAAAAGAGGGCCAGGCCATGGGAAAGAATTTTCATTTGATAAAATTGCAATGGGGGCGCCTGGGTGGCTCAGTTGGTGATGCGTCCGACTTCGGCTCAGGTCATGAGTCTGTGGGTTCCAGCCTTGCGTCGGCCTCTGTGCTGACAGGTCAGAGCCTGGAGCCTGCCTCGGATTCTGTGTCTCCCTTTCTCTCTCTACCCGCCCCCACCCCCTGCTCACATTCTGCCTCTCTCTCAAAAGTAAACCTTGGGGCGCCTTAAGTGGCCGACTTCGGCTCAGGTCATGATCTCGCGGTCTGTGAGTTCGAGTCCCGCGTCGGGCTCTGTGCTGACGGCTCAGAGCCTGGATTCCGATTCTGTGTCTCCCTCTCTCTCTTCCCTTCCCCTGTTCACGCTGTGCCTCTATGTCTCTCAAAAATAAATAAACATTAAAAAAAAAAAAGTAAACCTTAAAAAACAAAAAAAATAAATTAAAAAAAAACTGAATTAAAAAAAAATTGCAAGGGACGGCCACCGAAGGGTTAAGCAGGGATGGCATTAGATTCACACTTTAAAAAATATCTCTTGGCCTGCTGGGTGGAGATTTGGCCCCGGGGCAGAGAGACTAGTTAACAGGTTTTATCAATTACCATCAAGCGAGAGAATGAAAACTACACTAAGATATAACCTGCCGAAGGGTACCAACCACCTCACTGCCCGGCACTGCCTTCCCCTGAGCCCCAGGGCCTTTAGTATATTCTTTCCGGCCTTTTATAATCATGCTTGGGCCCAAAGCAGACATTTTAGGCTGGCTGTCTGATACAAGTATTATATAAACCACATTTCTAAGTCTTAACCTTCTAGGATTTTAAGAAAGATCTCTGCCCAACAGGGGGCTTCAATTCATGACCCCCCAAGATCAAGAGCCAAACGCTCTATCCACTGAGCCAGCCGGCCACCTTCTAAGAGTCACATTTTAGAAAGTAAAAAACAGGGGCGCCTGGGTGGCTCAGTCGGTTAAGTATCGGACTTTCGCTCAGGTCACGATCTCACAGTTCATGAGCTCAAGCCCCACATCGGGCTCTGCGCTGACGGTGTGGAGCCTGCGTGGGATTCTCTCTCCCTCTCTCTCTCTCTGTCTACCCTTCCGGTGCTTTCTCTCTCTCTCTCTCTCAAAATAAATAAATAAACTTAATAAAATAAGGAAAAAACAGTTCCTTAGAAAGTTAAGCAGAGTTACCATGTGACCCGACAACTCTGCTACATATAATCCCAAGGGAAGTGAACGTGTATGTTCACACAAAAGCATAAACACAAATGTCACAGCAGCCTGATTCATAACAGCCCCAAAGTGGAAGCAACTTGGAAGTCCATCCATGCTTGAACGGAGAAAAGGCATGGGGAATCTATCCACACAAGGGACTATTATTCGGCCATAGCAAAGAATGAAGTCCTCATAGATGCTGGACAAGGACGAACTTTGGAAACAATATGTCGGGTGAAAGAAGCCAGTCGCCAAACCCCCATAGTATATGCTTCCTTTCATAGGCAACGTCCAGGATAGGCTAAGTCTAGACAGAAAGCAGATGAGCAGTCGTCAGGGCTGGGGGAGGAGGAGAGGGGAGCGGCGGCTAATGAGCATTGGGGTGCGATGCAAATACCCCGAGATTAGAATTACAGCAGAACCGGGGCGCCAGGCTGGCTCCGTCGGAAGAGGCTGAGACTCCTGATCTCAGGGTTGTGAATTCGAGCCCCATGTCAGGTGTAGAGATTACTTAAAAATAAAATCTAAAAAAAAAAAAAAAAATATATATATATATATATATATACATATGCAAAAATAGAACTGGTGGTACTAATTTTAATAATCCACTTTAATTTAACCTAGCGACAGCCAAAATCTATAGAGAACTTACCAAACTCAACACGCAAAAAACTTAACAAACTCAACACGCAAAAAAAAAAAAATAATAATAATAATCCAGTGAAGAAATGGGCAAAAGACATGAACAGACACTTCTCCAAAGAAGACCTCCAGATGGCCAACTGACACATGAAAAATGCTCAACATCACTCATCATCAGGGAAATACAAATCAAAACCACACTGAGATCCCACCTCACACCCGTCAGAACTGCTAACATGAACAACTCAGGCAACTACAGATGCTGGCGAGGATGCAGAGAAAGAGGATCTCTTTTGCACTGCTGGTGGGAACGCACACTGGTGCGGCCACTCTGGAAAAGTGTGGAGGTTCCTCAAAAAATTAAAAATAGAACTACCCTACGACCCAGCCACTGCACTGCTAGGTGTTTATCCAAGGGATACAGGTGTGCTGTTTCGAAGGGATGCATGCACCCCAGTGTTTACAGCAGCGCTGTTGACAATAGCCAAAGTATCGACAGAGCCCAAATGTCCATCGATGGATGAATGGATAAAGAAGATGTGGTATATACATACAATGGAGTAGTACTCGGCAATCAAAAAGAATGAAATCTTGCCATTGGCACCTATGTGGATGGAACTAGAGGGTATCATGCTAAGCGAAATTAGTCAGTCAGAGGAAGACAAATATCATATGGCTTCACTCCTATGAGGACTTTAAGATACAAAACAGATGAACAAAAGGGAAGGGAAGCAAAAACAATATAAAAACTGGGAGGGGGACAAAACATAAGGGAGGGGGGGATGGGCTTAAGGAATCTACTCTTGAAATCATTGTTGTACCATGTGCTACCTTACTTGGATGTAAATTATAAAAAATAAACTATAGGAAAATAATATAATAAATAATAAGAATTTTTAAGTAGGCTCCATGTGCAATGTGGGGCTTGAACTCTGACCCGGAGATTGAAAGTCGATACTCTACTGAGCCAGCCAGGCTGCCCCCATTGAGTTTTCCAAAAAATAGAGGCACATGTCCAAATTGTTCCAAACGTACTTAAAAGTTTTCCAGTAACAAAATCAAGCTTAATTTTTTTTAACTTAAATTAATTAAAATTAAATTCAATTAGAAGTTCGATTCCTCGATAGCACTATTTACATTTCAAAGGCGCAGCCACAAGTAGGGTGGTGGCTCCTGCTCGGGGAAGGTGTAGATAGACTATTTCCAGGGGCGTCTGCCTGGTTCAGTTGATGGAGCATGAGACGCTTGATCTCCGGGTCCTTAGTTCGAGCCCCATGTTGGGCCTACAGCTGACTTTAATAATAACAATAATACTAAAAAGACCATTTCCATCATCACTAAAAGTTCCTTAGCATCCGTCTCTTAGAAGAGGGTCATTGTGAGGCTTAAGGGAATTGATGGATTTGAGTGATCAGCACTCTGCCTACCCACTTCTCAGTACTCAATACCATGTCGTTATTCCATGGCTGCCTCCTCCAGGAAGCCCACTCTTCCAGGCTAGGCAAGGCCCAACCCTCTCATCATGCCTTTTCCCCTCTCTCTTCCCACTTGTAACTCTCTCCTGCCTCCTAATAACTCCTAACTTAAATACCGCCCCCTCCATCCTTAATGGGCGAGTTCAGGTTTCCTTGAGGGCATCCCCAAGCCTACCCTGGTGTTGCCATTCTCCCTGGCAGCAGCCAGAGTCATCCCTTCAAAATGTAATTTGATGGAGTAATTCGCTTTTTAAGAACTTTCTGGATCTGGCTTTGTTTGTTCTGGCCCCTCCCAGCGGGCCTTTCCACCGAACCCAGAATCTGGAAGTGCCTCTGGCCTCTACATCTTGCCCCCAAATGCCTTCCTCTTCCTTCCAACAACCTCTGTCCCAGGTGGCTCCAGTCACATTCTTAGGGTCCCCGCTCGCCCCCCACCACTGCACCTCACACTGCTCCTTCCCAGAAGCTGCAGAGGCAGCCATCTGTGTGTGACTGTTCTGATTAAAAGCGTTGATGAGTTAACAGGGTGTTATTGTGTGCTTAATGTCTTTCTTCTGCTAAATGTGAGTTTCTTTAATGAGCAGGGCCCCATCTGCCTCATCTGTCCCCTATCCCCAGGGCCCGGCACACATAGGTGCTCAATAAATGTATGTGAGTTGAAATGTTTTCTTAATGTAGATTATAAAAAAAAAAAAGTCGGTCCGCTCCATAGAAATGTATCCTCCAAGAGGTAGGAACTGCCCTTATCTGTTCCCGGTAGAATCGGCAGAAGAGACTCAAACACCGCCTGAAGGCAGAAACCGATGTATTTCATTGGCAGGTTCCTCGGAGGCAGAATGCCTGGGACAGCGGTGGTCCGCAGCCTACCAGCGCTGAAGCCACGCCCCGCGCTCCAGGCAGCCACGCCCCGCGCTCCAGGCAGCCACGCCCCGCGCTCCAGGCAGCCACGCCCCGCGCTCCAGGCAGCCACGCCCCCGCTCCAGGCAGCCACGCCCAGGAGACGCACACTAGCGTCTCCAAATCCTTTCGCTGCCCAAGGGTGTGGACTCTCCCACAGCCCGGAGGAAGCAAGGGCATCCTTTGCACCGGGAACCACGAGAACCCATGTAGCAGGAAGATCTCAACCACAGAGGAACGGAGGTGGGGGGGTAAGGGGGTGGGGGAGGGAAAGCACCTTGCAAGTCTATGGAGCCAGAACAAATGTCCAACATTTCAATGCTAACTTACAAAATTTCACCTCTGGACTGATAGGCTTCCCAGATTTGTAGGGTTTTATTGGTTTTTTTTTTGGGGGGGGAGGGGTATTTCTATACAGTGGTCAATTGAGCAGTACTTGTAAGGTGATCTGTTACTACTCTGGAAGAGAACTGGATTTTAAAAGATGACAAAAGTGACTTAAGGGATTTTCAGGGAGAATTACGACCACACTTCTGCAATCTGCGCCCATCGCGGAGCCTGGGTTCTTAAAGGAGCCTTGTCGCCGGTTACTCTGCTTCGACCTGGTTAACAGCTCACCTTTCTTTGCTCTCCACCCGGCCTCTGGCCTCTGCCCCGAATCCAACCTTTTGCGAGTTACTCAAGGACGCAACTCCTTTTTGGTCAATCCAATCAGCTTCCAAAGGAGCAACGCCAAAGGCACGAGAAGGGAACTCAGGCTCAGACGGCAAAGGTCAATCGGGCATTTGCAAATGACAGGCTTGCAAACCTAAAACCCCTCCGCAGCAGAAGAGACGCAACCAGCGAAGGAGGGGCAAGGCCGGACGGCAAACCCGACTCCGCGCCCCTGAAATCTACAGCTTTCCCAGGAGCCGGCAACAGAGTTGGGAAACAGGATTCTTCAGCAAAACAAAACCCAAACAACATACCTTGTTTTTTGCTGTTCTCCCTCCAGCTAAAGCTAGTCAGGAACAACTTGGATTGGAAGCTGGTGCTGGGGACGTGTGGGGGGAGCTCCCTCAGGCACCTGGGGAGGGACCACCGTGGGAGAGACCCGGCTCTGCGCCTCCTGCCAGGCTTACAGCCCTGCGCAGGCATCTGCTTCCGAGGCGGCCTTGACGCTCGGTCAATCTCTTGCGACCCAGGGCTCCGGGGCCTCGACGCACCGCTCTGCGCCCGCTCGGAAGGACCTAACCCAGGAGGGAAAGCGATCTGGTCCTCTTCTTTCCAATCTCCAGCCCTTTATAGGCCCCCTCCCAGCGGCCCACCCCCCTCCCCTCCCCCACTGGCATGTCTAAAGGCTGGGGCTGGGACCCTTGCTTCATTTGCATAACCTAAAGGTTTACTTCAGGCGTGGTTCCAGAACCAAAGAGCTAGCTATTCTAAAGTAATTTTGAAGGCTCCACCTCTTCGTTTTAAGTTGTATTTATTTAAGTAATCCCTACCCCAACGTCGGGCTGGAACTCACAATCCCAAGATCTGGAATTGAGGGCTCCATCCCCTGAGCCAGGCAGGCAGGCGCCCCTTCACCTCTTCTTGAAGCATAGTGAAAAACTCCCTCATGTGGGGACTTCCATTCCAAATACTGTAGTGCCTGCTCCCCCCTGTCCAGGGGGATGCCTGAAACCAAGGGTCATCCCGAATCTTACATACACTATTTTTTTCCTATACACACATACCTATGGTATGCTTAATTTTTTGACATTGTATTTTTACATAATCTGTATGCAAAGGTGGGGTTTGAGCTCACGACCCCAAGATCAAAAGCCTCATCCTCCAAGACTGAGTTCGCGAGGGGCCCCCACACATACCCATGATAAAATTTAATTTAGGGGCGCCTGGGTGGCTCAGGTCACGATCTGGCGATTCTTGAGTTTCAGCTGCCGTGGCTCTCTGCTGTCAGCACAGAGCCTGCTTAGGATCCTCTGTCCCCCTCTTTCTGACCCTCCCCACCCCGCAGTGCTCATTCTCTCCTTCTCTCAAAAATAAATAAACATTAGAAAAATTTAGAGGGTGCCTATGTCGGTTAAGCGTCCCACTCTTGATTTCGGCTCAGGTCATAGCTCCCGGTTTGTGGGTCTGAGCCCCGCGTGGGGCTCTGTGCTGACAGTGCGGAGCTGGTGTGGGATCCTCTCTCTCCGTCTCCCTCTCTCTGCCCCGCCCCAGCTCTCACTCAAAAGAAATAAATAAAATTTAGAAAAAATGTTAATTAATAAATTAGGCACAGAGATTAACAACAAAAACAATAATAAAAAGAATAGTTATAACAATACACCAAATATTGTCATAAAAATCTGCGAATGTGATCTCTCTCTCTCTTTTAAAATACCTTATTGTACACTCCCCTCTTCTCGTGATGATGCGTGAGATGGTACGGGAGGAGACGGAGCGAGGCGAAGGAGGGAGGCGCTCTGATGTGGCGTTCGCTACTGCCGACCTTTTAGCCACACTTCAGAAGTAGGATCTTTGTTTCTGGACCAAGGCTGACCATAGGTAACTGAATCCCACAAAGTGAAACCACAGATAAGGGGCAGCTACTGTGTTCACCAGAGCACTTTGTTAGATGGATGGATGGATGGATGGATGGATGGACAGAAAGAATGAATTTGGCCAAGCTACAGAAAAATGTCTGCCCTTTAAACATTGTATGTTTCCAGATCGCAGGGTGGGGAGTTTAAACCGGCATTGGGCTCTGCGCTGGGGTGGAGTCTACCCTAAAAATAGAGAGAGAGAGAGAGAGAGAGAGAGAGAGAGAGAGATTCAGTATTTCATCTTATCCATTGTTTTCCTGCAGACTTAGCCCAGCATTGGCTTCCGCCGTGTACCCTGGGGCTAATGAATCAGGCCCAGTTTAGATAATATCTTTATAACCTTAGCATATTTTTCCATTGTTTAATTGCATTATAGGACAGGTCCTCTGCATGGTTAAAGGAAACACACTTTCATAAAACATCACAGCGTGATTGCATGTCATCCACGCCGGATAATATCTGTGCCCACGTCACGGCGCTCCACTGAGCTCATCAGGGTGACATAATCAGGTAATTTTATTTATTTATTTATTCTTATTATTTTTTTAAGTAGGCTCCATGCTCAACATGCGGCTTGAACTCACAAGCCAAGATCAAGAGTCACATGCTCTACCGACACGGAGCCAGCCAGCCGCCTCATTTTATTTTTTTACGTAATAATCAGTTGATTGTAAACGCTTTCTATTTTGTGGAAATCCTTAGTAGGTTGTTACGTGAGTGTTTAGGAATGTGTTAGCAATGTGTTTTGGGAACATTTTACCTGGGAATGCATCATTTTTTTTTTTCAAAGTTTATTTATGTCGAGAGAGAGACAGAGTGTGCACAAGCTAGGGAAGGGTAGAGAGAGAGAGAGAGAGAGAGAGGGAGAGAGAGACTCCCAAGCAGGTTCCGCGTTGTCAGTGCAGAGCCCGACGAGGGTCTCAAACCCAAGAACCGTGAGATCATGACCGGAGCTGAAACCAAGAGTCAGAGGCTTAACCGGCTGAGCCCCCCAGCCACCCTGCATTATTCTTTTTAAAATAATGGGATATTTTAACAACAACAACAACAAAACTAGAAACAAGCCAAGGGGCCATCGCAGGGGGAATGGGTAAGTTGGCTCTAACACACGATCCTACAATGGAATGCCCTGCAGCAACAAAAAAGAATAAGTCATTGAAATACACAAAAACACGGATGCCTCTCACCAGCACGTGAGAGTCTATTTATAAGGACTAGAAGAAGCAGCAGAACTAATCCATGCTGCTAGAACTTGGTATAAAGTTCCCACTGGATGGGGAATGGACGGTGCCTGGGGAGGCCAGGGGGTGGGGGGGAAGCTTTGGGGTCCCGGGAAAGTTCTACCCATTGGCGTTGGTCTGCGTGGCGGTTACGGGATGCGTCCCCATGCAAAGGCCGTCAGTCGGTACACTTGAGGTCAGCACGCTGTACTCTGTGTAAATTGGTTCCCCTCGTGCCCCGTAGCCGTGCTCTGTAAGGTCACCACAAACACTGAATTAGGGAACACCGAACAATCGCTCCTGGGAACCACATGCCTTGAGTCACATTTCCCGACCGAGACGTCACCTGGTTTCAGGTGTGTCTCTGTTTAGGGACACCTTACCTATATACGCTGTTGAGTCGTAAACATCGAATTCAGGGACAGCAGCCCTACAGCCTGGGCCTCAGTGAAGCTTTTCTGACACCCAAGTCTTCTCTGCGAGGCACGCCACAGCCTTCTCGCACTCAGGGACGCACTGGCCAGCCCACCGCGCCTGGGTGCCCGGGGGCCATTCCAGACAGAAAAATGAACAAGAGGTGCAAACGCGCAACGACCGTGGCGCCAAACAGACCGCAAAGAGGACACCTGCGGACCACGAGAGCCGACGCAGGAGGCGGCGTGTCATTGCCGTGTGCACCATCAGCTCGACACGTGCCTGTTGAGTGACTCCGTTACTGCGCTGCCGTGCCCTGGTCCAGGGATGACCCCCCAAAACACCGTGAGTATTGATTTGGGGGTTGCAAAAAATTTTAGTGAGTGAAGGCGCCAACTACAGAATCGACAGATAATGAGGGTAGACTATTTGATAACTCAGGGGAAAAAGTTTTAAGAAAGGAGAACGTAGGCTCTTGCCATCGGAGACTCGGCTGTCTAATACATTTTCAAGAAGAGACTTCGTTGGTTGCCAGTGCTGTTCTTTTAAAAAATTTTTTTAACGTTTATTTATTTATTTTGAGAGAGAGAGAGCACAAGCTGGGGAGGGGCAGAGAGGAGAGACAGACTCCCAAGCAGTCCGAGCCATCAGTGTGGAGCCCAATGTCGGGCTCGAACTCACGAACCGGGAGACCATGACCTGAGCCAAAATTAAGAGGCAGACGCTTCGCCGATTGTACCACCCAGGGGCCCCTCCAGGGCTGTTCTTACAAATGTCTCTTTTCGTCCTCTCCCTCTGCGGATCTCACGATGTATCTCCATCCATACTACAAACACGGATTGGGCGCCTCCTGTATGCCAAGACACTGCCCTATGACATCAATGGCGGTTCTCAGAAATCAAAAACACGGTCTCGAGTACAAGTCCTCGACATAATCACAGCGCTTTTTTCCCCTCTTAAATAGAAAAGATATGGACGCTGGTGAAAAAGCAAAATTGTCAGAGTATAGAAAGGAAAACTAAAGCTTCCCCTGCAGTCCCGAGGTTGTACACAATACATACAAACGGTGATGAGCGGAGCCGGCTTCATGTGGAACTCCCTGGGAAGCCTCGGTTTCTTTGCATGTAAACCAGGGACCAATCATGGCGTTTCACTCAAAGGCTTAACCCACCTGCCTGTACATGGTAAGTCTGTCTTCCTCCTCTCACAAAACAGTTATCGAACACCTGTTATAGGCCAGGTGCCGTCGTAGGCACTGGGGCTACGGCACAGATTAAAAAAAGACAAGTATTCATATAAATCCCTGCCCTTGTGGAACTTAAGTCACGTGGCGGGGCAACAAAACGAGTCAATTATTAAGTCTGTTAGAAGGGAAGAGCTCTCTGACAAAAAGGAAAGGAAACTGGGGGGTCTAGGGAGTTTGGGGGTTACGTACAACTCTGGAGGAAATGGCAGCTTTAACCAGACCAGGTAGGAAACGCTTTTGTGGAGGTGACCTTTGCAGAAAGAGAGTTAGCCAGGAGGCTATGGGGAGAAGAATAGCGGGTGCAAAGGCCCTGAGGCAGGATTATGGAAGGTTAACTAGTAAAACAACAGCAACAACAACAACAAGGAAGGATAGCAGATGAGTGGAGAGGGCAAGGAGGAGAAGAATCAGTGAGAGTCAAGAGCTAGGGAGTGTGGGGGGCTTGCACACCGCGGGCAGGACATTGGCTGTTACTCTGAGTGACGCGGTGTATCAATCCCAAATTTGTGTGCATAGAAGTAATATTATCTGACCTCTCTCACACAGTATTAACGGTATTTGGTGTATCTTTTGAGAAAACTGGCCGTGCACATACAAACCCACACTCAGGGCCGCCTTCTGGGCTCGCAGCCTGCACAGGTGCACGCGGGTTTGCAGGTCCCAACGGCTTCACTCTGGATTAATCTTCTGCCGTTGCCATCTTGAAATTCTTTTTTTTTTTTAATGTTTATTTACTTTGAGAGAGAGCACAAGTGAGGGAGGGGCAGAGAGACAGAGAGCTTGAGAATCCCAAGCAGGCCTGACCCCATCAGCAAAGAGTCCAACTTGGGGCTCAATCTCATGCACCATGAGATCATGACCTGAGCTGGATACCAAGAGGGAGACGCTCACCCAACTAAGCCACCCAAGTGCCCCGCCATCTTGAAAAAAAAATTTTTAACTCTATGGTATTTATTAATTTTTTAATGTTTTTTTTTTTATTTTGAGACAGAGTGAGCAGAGGTGGGGCAGGGAGAGAGAGGAAGAGGGAGAGAGAGAATCCAAAGCAGGCTCCACACCGTCATCACAGGGCTCGACGTGGGGCTCCAACCCAGGAACCGTGAGCTCATGACCTGAGCCGAGATCAAGAGTCAGACGCGCCCCCGACTGAGCCCCCCAGGCGCCCGCCATCTTGAAATTCTGAATAATTTTTGAACAAAAGGCCTCGCCTGCTCCCCACTAGCCTGAGGGCCCCCGGGGAGCCAGTGCAGCACCTGATACGCAGGGTGGTCTCAGCCAACACACTTGCCCCATTCCACTAGTCATTCCACGGAGGCTCAGTCAGCACCTACCGCCCACGGGACATGCCGCAATTACCGCGGATACAAACCTGAGACGCTCTCGGTCGCCACCCAGCCTAGTTAGCTTCCACTGTCATTTGATGTGTGCGGGTGACGCCGATGTCTCTTGTCAGTCGTTCCACTGACAGACAGGGAGGGGTGGGGAGCAGAGAGTCTATCACGATTACGTCGTTTCAGTCCACACTACCAGTCCAGGGAAAAAAAGATCCCTACTGACCAAATTACATACTCCATGCAAAACATTAAAAACGCTCCAAAATGTTAACCGGCCGATGTACGGGCCGATCGAAGCGTGTGCGCGGTAGGCTGTCTCTCACAACTCCGGAAACCCTGACTGGAGACGAGACAACACCGCAAGGAGGTTGTGGCAAACTTCGCTCACTTTTCTCAACGGCTCCTGCAACTATTCTTTTTTTAAAAACAGACAGACTCTACCTTATGGGAAAAGACTTCGCTGCCTGAGATTTTTCCAGAAGGACGCAAGCGAGGGTAGATTTCAAGTTTCCAAGTGTTGCGTCGGGCTTCTGAGAGTATGTGGTTAAGGTCGCGCCCCTACGGGCCGAGTCTCCACGCCACCAGCACCTAGCCGCCAGGCCTCGAGGCCCAGACAAGCCACCTTCTGCTCCTTCTTTTTTTTTTTTTAATTTTTTTTAATGATTTTATTTATTATTGAGAGATAGAGAGATACAGAGCAGGGGAGGGGCAGAGAGAGGGGGAGACAGAATCACAAGGAGGCTCCAGGCTCCGAGCCAACAGCACAGGGCCGGACACGGGGCTCGAACTCACAAACCGTGAGATCATGACCTGAGCCGAAGTTCTGCGCCTTCTTAAAGGAGCACTTCTCGGGTGCCTGACTGGCTCAGTCAGTAGAGCAGGCGACTTTTGATCTCAAGGTCATGAGTTCAAGCCCCCCACTGGGCTCCGCAGCACGCGGTCTTCTTGGGACTCTTTCTCTCCCCTTCTCTCTGCCGCTCCCCAGCTTGCATGCGCTCTCTCCCTCTCTCTCTCTAAAAAAGAAATAAACTTAAAAAAAAAAACAACCACCATAGTCCATCCATACAGTGGAATATTATACAGCCCTGAAAAGGAACCGAGTACCCCTACTCGACACAATACCGATGAACTTTGGAAAATGACACTTAGGGAAAGAAGCCGGACCCAGGACACCGCGTGTTGTAGGATCCCATGCATATGAAATGCCCAGCATGGGCGAATTCGCCGAGGCGGAACAGGGACCTGAGGTCGCTGGGGCTGGTGGAAGGAACAGGATCCACAGCGGAAGGACCCCGAGGATCCATTCAGAGTGAGGGAAAGGTTCAAACCCATAGCGAGGGCCGCGCATGGAGACCTCAGTGAGCCGCGGGCCTCAAATGGCCTAGTTTTATGGTATGTAAGCGGGCCTCCACGAAGTTACAAAATAAAACCCTTCTCTTCTCACGTGGATGTGTGACGCCCGCCGCAGGCATCGCCATCAGTTAAACATGTAGCCGCCGGAGTCATAAGTACTTGCGAAAGGACCCTCGGGGGTGACAAACCGCTAGTCCCTGTGAAGCACCCCCCCCGCCCACTGCCCGAGGCCCCCCAGGTCCCGCACACCTCCCCCTCTGTTCTGGCAGTCCCGCCATCCCTGGCAGGAGGGAATCCTGGTCACTTTTCTGGGTCTCCTCCCCAGGGATGACACCCTGCCCTGCCCCCACTCCTACCCCAGAATCCATTATTCCCACCTTGAACTTGGTTCGAACTACAGGCAAGTTCTGGCGATCTGTTGTAGTTAACAGCACAGTGCTGTGCACTTAAAAACTCGTGAAAGGGCACCTGGGGCGCTCGGTCGGTTAAGCGTCTGACTTCCGCCCAGGTCATGATCTCACGGTTCATGGGTTCGAGTCCGGAATCAGGCTCTGTGCTGACAGCTGGGAGCCTGGAGCCTGCTTCGGATTCTGTGTCTCCCTCTCTCTCTGCCCCTCCCCTGCTGGCACTCTGTCTCTCTCTGAAGAAAAAAAAAATTTTAAATAAACATTAAGAAAATTTTTTTTAATTTTTAAAAAATATTTATTTTGAGGGGCACCTGGGTGGCTCAGTAGGTTGGGCGACCGACTTCAGCTCAGGTCACGATCTCACAGTCATGAGTTTGAACCCCGCATCGGGCTCTGTGCTGACAGCTCAGAGCCTGGAGCCTGCTTCAGATTCTGTCTCCCTCTCTCTCTGCCCCTTCCCTGCTCCCACTCTGTCTCTCTCTCAAAAATAAAATATATAAAAATATATATATATATATATATTGAGACAGACAGAGAAATTGGGGGAGGGGCAAAGAGAGAGAGAAAGAGAATCCCAAGCAGGCTCCACACTGTCAGCACAGAACCCAGAGCGGGGCTTGAACTGTAAACCGTGAGATTGTGACCTGAGCCGAAGTCGAGAATTGGATGCTCAACCGACTGAACCACGCAGACGCCCCGATCTCATTTCTTTCTAAATCCAATTACTCTCAGCTGTGTGCGTCATTCAGCAGCGGGCGATGGCCTCCGTCCTGGCGGAGGAGCCGGACAAGAAATGAACACATCTGGCCGCGCGGAGGAAACACAAGGCCGCCTGCGGGTAAGGGCGTGGGGACGCGGTCCGCTCGCAGACGGTGGTCCAGGGCGCCTTCTTCTTCTTCTTTTTTTTTTTTTTAAGTTTATTTATGAGAGAGAGACAGAGGGTGAGCAGGAGAGGGGATAGAGAGAGAGGGAGACACAGGATCCGAGGCAGGTGCCTTCTAAGCAGGGTCCAGAGACAGCAACCCTCCGTCAGCCCTGGTTTCGTGGCCCGGGTGGCGGTGGAGGCCCCCCGGGGCCGCGGCGTGGGTTCTGAGAAATGGCCATACCGCGGCTGGCCCCTGGTGTCACTCCGCAGACGCGACAAGAAGCAATGCACAGCCAGCCAGGGGGCTGGCTGTCACCGTCACGAGGACCAGGCGGGGCACGGAGCCCTGTGCTGCCGGGACGCCTCCTTCGCACGCGGACACGGTGCCGCGGACTGACGAGTGCGGTCAGCTCACCTCTCTAGGGAATGTCCAGGATAAGAATGATACTAATTTGTGGGGCTGCTTAGTTCATGGCCAAGCGCCCCGGGACCGTCGGCCCCGGGAGGCAGAGAGAGCTGTTTCTGGCTCCTCCCCGTCTCCGTGCGGCCTGCACATACGTCACTGGAGCTCAGGAACAATCTGGAGGGTGAAGGGGTGGATGGAAGACAAGATGGGAGAAGGCGCCCGAGGGTCGCGTGTTTTTTCCGTAAGAGCGAAGGAGGAAGAGACTAAAGCAGCCGGGGCCTCCGGCCGAGGGAAGGACAGGCGCGCTCCACACCGCTCCGTCTCTGCACCCCGGCATACAGCAGGAGCTCGATAAGTGCGCATTGGACAGGGAGGGGATGTCCTGCTCGGTCCTCTCTGTCCTTGGAGGTCAGGAGCCTGTCTCGTTTGGCGTTCAGGTAAAAGCACCCTCTCGTGCCCTGCGCGCATGCGCGGGCGTTGACTCCGCCCTTCATTCATTCATTTCATTCTCCAGACGGTTTTTGAGTCCCAGTTATGTGCACGCCTCCCAGAGACGTCCAGGAGGCAGAAAGCCGCTCTGGCTGCCTCCTGGGGCCGACGGCCGGGGGAGGGGGGGGTGGAGGAGAGGTGGGCGGGAGGATGAGAATTAACTACCTGAACAAAAGATCAGGGTCCTGGACGGATGTCTAGAGGTTAGCTGGCCTCCTCCCTCGGTTCAAGGTCGCGCAACACTGGAAGGGAAGCAAGGCTTCTGGTTTTCTGTTCCTCTTCCCTTCCCTCCCGTCCCCTTCTCTTCCACCCCCACCCCACGCTTCTTTGAGGACTTGACTTTTAAGCTGTGCTTTGAAGCTGGACCGGGAAGGAGCGGAAGACTCCAAGAGGCCCTAGAAGGTGCCAGACCTGGACGGGGCCGTGGGAAGAATAAGGACGGGTTCTCGAGGGCCGGTGTGATGAGACTCGGCCTCAGAGGAGAGACGGGGTTAGGTCCCTAATCCGAGGTCGGCTCCCACACGCCGCTTGACCTTGGGCCCATCTTTCCTCCAAGAAGGAAACCTGTCCTTCTCTTCCTGACCGCGGGGATCTGCGGAAGCCAGTCATTTCTGGAACGTTCCGTGTCTCTGCAGCCCAGGGTCCAAGCACCATCGCCCCACCGGACTCCCGCTCCTCTCCGGGAGATTCCTACCTGTCCCCCACGGACACCCTTGTTCTCTCTCGTCTGCCAGGTGACACGAGGACTTCCTCCAACAACCGGGTGTCTGTTTATCAAACACCTACCAGATGCCAGGCGCTGTTCTCTGTGCCGGGGACACTGTGGAGAGAAACGTCCCTGGCTTTGAGGATGTTTCTTTCTGGCAGGTGGCGAGAAAGAGAGGCTGAGAGGTGAGATACGGGGGGCCGGGGGGGGGGGTCCCTGGAGAGACATGCAGTTGAGGGGGAGGCAGGGAGAGAGGGCTGCGTGTGTGGTGGGGGATGGGGGTGTGGCGGGGAGTCTTGTCGGGAGCCGGCAGACTGCTGGGACTCCCCATCGCTGTGGTGGGGCGTCCAGGCTGGGAAGAGGTGGTCTTTCCTGGGGCCAATGAGTTCATGGGGCTCCCTGTCTTCAAACCCTCAAGGGCTTCTGTTACTCTTAGGACAAAGGCAAAGCTTCCCAAGGGGCAGCCTGTGTGTGTGACCTGGCTTCTCTGGTCCTCCCGCCCCCAGCTTCTCCTCCACCCTGTCCTTGCCACAGAGGCCACAGGGCCTTTGCATGGGCTGCTGCTGCCTCCACCTAGAATGTTCTTCCCTTCCCACCTCTGCTCAGGTCCTGACTGTCACTTCCTGTGACCAGCTGGAGTCAGTCGTCACCCCCTCTCCAGGTACTTTCTTTCTCGGCCCTTGTCTGGGTTGGAAAAGTACATGCACGTGAGTGACTGCTGTCCGCTGACTCCCAGCATCGGGGACAGGACCTGGCACAAGGCAGGGGAGCAGCTCGTGTTTCTTCAAGGAAAGAACAGAAGGATGAACGGCCGAGGGGGCCCAGTGGGTCTTTGCGCCCCCGACAGTGTCGGGCACGCTGGGGTGCGAGGCCGACTGAGCTGTCCCCAGCTCCGTGAGCCCGGGCGTGCACGGGTGTCTCTGAGCCTCAGTTCCCTGCATCGGTGATGTGGGCGTGATCACAAAAGCGCCCGGGAAAACGGGTGGGCACGTCTGGTGTCCCCGGCCTCAGGCCCAGGGCGTGTGCGGCAAAACGGACCCAACATCGGATTTCTCGTTTTAATCATTTCAAGAGCACAAGTCACCATGGGGTGGTGAGGAGAGCTTTCACAGGGTTGTGCACCCATCACCTCTATTGGCTGTTTCCAGAACTTATTGTTATATATATATATATATATACATTTTTAAGTATTTATTTTTGAAAGAGAAAGAGAGAGCACAAGTGAGGAAGGGGCAGAGAGAGGGAGACACAGGATCCGAAGCAGGCTCCAGGCTCTGAGCTGTCAGCACCTGGGGTGGTCGAACTCATGAACCATGAGATCATGACCTGAGCTGAAATCAAGAGTCGGGTGCTTAACCTTCTGAGCCACCCAGGCGCCCCTGTGTGTGTGTGTGGGGGGGGGATAAGTAATCTCTGCTCTCAACATGGGGCTCGAACTCACAACCCCGAGATCGAGGGTCACATGCTCTACGCACTGAGCCAGCTGGGTGCCCCCGGAACCTACGGGGCGTTTATGAATATGGTGTCGTGTACCTAAAGCTTTCGGCGCAGGCTCAGGGGCTCGAGAAGTGCTCTTTAAACATGCTTACCATTCTCTCGGTCCCTCCCCCCGGCTCACGCGTGCTCCCTCTCAAAACAAGCAGACGTGAATTCGGAAAAAAAAAAAAAAACATGCTTACTTATCCGCGGTGCTGACAACGGTACCGAGAACACTGACTTCTCGCTTGCTGGGTCTCGGCAGCTCGTGCCCTGGGCCCCTGACATACATTCACCCTCATTACCTCACTCAATCCTCACCCCGACTCAGTGGGGGTGGGCTCCACGGTCCCCATTTTACAGATGAAGAAATCGAGGAAACAGAGCGGTTCGTTAACTTGCCTAACGTCACACAGCAGAGCCCGGCTGCAGTGTCCCCACCCTGGACCTCCGTGCAGGGCCTGGCTCAGTGTTCTCCCAGTTGCAGGAAGGGCGAGGAATTCGGGTCCCAAGTGCAAACGGGGGAGGCGGGAGGAGGGAGGCAGTGTTTTCCGCCTGCTCCAGGTGCCACCTGGAGGTGACAGCCCGCTGCTCGCAGGAAGGCCTGGTGCGTGCGCACAGAGCAACCTCCTCCCTCCTTCCGCCGGCCTTCTCTTTGATGTCTGGCCTCTTGTACCGCAGCTGTCCCCTTGTTAGGCTGGTGACAGGTCACGGGGCCTCCAATCGGCTTTTCGCTGGGGCCCCGAGGGGCCGGCTGGGACCCTGACAGGCCGAGCTGCCACAGTGCAAGCCCGGAAGCACCTGTTTCGTCCTGACGTGGGCAGGCGGGAAGCTCAGCGTACCCTCCGCACACCTGCCACCAGCGTCCCCCCCCACGCCCGCCACCAGACGGGCGCCGGGCCCGGCGTCCTGAGGAAGGAAAAGGAGCGGGCATGTCCAGCTTCCCCGGCTGCTCATGACACCCCAACCACGGGCCGTGGCTCCCTTCTCCCCAGCGAGGTCCTCCACGAACAGAGAGCAGGTTTTCAACTTAGGAAGCGTAAGAATGTCTGGGCCGTTTCTGTTTTTTTCGAAAAGGCATTTAAGAACAGCCGAGTTCTTTTTTTTTTCTTTCGAAGTGTATTTATTTATTTTGAGAGAGAGAGAGAGAGAGTGGAGGAGGGGCAGAGAGAGAATCCCAAGCAGGCTCTGCAGGGTCGGAGCCCGACGTGAGGCTCGATCCGGCGAACCGTGGGATCATGACCTGAGCCGAAACCGAGAGTCAGCTGCCTGACCGGCCGAGCCCCCCGGGCGCCCCGGGGCAGTTTTTTTTTTTTTTGTTTTTACATGAAGACTCCTCGGTCCCGTGTTCGGCCAGGCCGGGCTGAGGCCTGGGCACCTGCGATTCCCACCCGTCCCGACCGCGGCCAGACACGCACCCAGACAGACATGCGCACAATGACTGAGAGCTGGGGTTCTCGGCCCACCCCTCGGGACGTGCAGGACCACCGAATCGGTTTTTATTTTATTATTATTTTTATCTCTGGCATTTTTATTTTGAAGAGGATAAATAACCTAGCTGTAAATTTCGTCTCTATTCTCCCAGCCGACCTGGGCCTAGAAACTGCCTGGGCTCCCGCTGAGATCAGAGTAAAAGCAACAGCAAACATTTATTTAGGATCTACTAGGCAAATTTGCATGACATTTGCATCCACATTTGCATTTTTACCCTCGCAACACTCCCGGGAGACGGTGCTATAATTATCATCTCCGTTTTCGGAGAGGAGGAAATAACATAACCTAAGCACAGTCACCCCACCGAGGAAGAGGCAGAGCGAGGATTTGAACTCTGGGCTGTCTGAGTGCTGGTGGCCACGCCGCGCTGCCTTCATCCCCTGGGCGCCCCGACCAGGTGGCAGGAACCAGCGCGCACCACACACAGGAAGTGTGGGCCTCCCCGGGGAGGGGTTTCTCTGGGTGCAGGGTTGGCACAGGGACCTCTCCCAGATGTCCCTTCAGTCCCAAGGACACTGTCTGGAGCAGGAAGGGAACTGGCTGCAAAGCCTCCGTGTGGGGCTGGGGTGGCCGGGGGCACAGCTTGGATCCAAAAAGCACTAGGTGTGTGTTCAGCACGGGACCGCCCAGAATAAGGGATGTTTTATTACTGCGAATGTTCAGACACGTTGGTCGAAGTGGCCTGGGTGGGAAGAGAGAGCAGACCCCGGGACGGCTGCCCGGCGGCCCCTGTCACCTCGGCAGAGCACAGAGATGGCTCAGAGAGATGTTACTGGCTTCCGCGAGTATCAGTTTGGGGAGACCACACGCCTCCTGGGTGCGGGGCCGCTCACGGCCATCGAGAGTCGGGACTCTCTGACGCTGAGAGCGACGAGGCCACCCGGTGTGCAGTGGTCCCAGCTAGTGACTTCCTCATGGGGCGCTGTGGCGAGCTGGACCCTAAGCCCCCAGAGGGGTCCACGTCCTCATCCCCAGGACAGAACATGCAAATACTACACTGCATGGCACAGGGAACTGAGGCTCCTAATCCGATGACTTTAAAACAGGGACTGGGGAGGACCGCCTGGGTGGCTCAGTCGGTTAGGCGTCTGACTTCAGCTCGGGTCATGATCTTGAAATTCGGGAGTTCGGGCTCTGCACTGACAGCGAGGAACCTGCTGGCAATTCTCTTCCTCTCAAAATAAATAAATTTTTAAAAATTGTATATATATATATATTTTTTTTTTTGAAGGTGACTCCCTGAACTGTATCAGTCAGGAGAGGTTGAGTTCCACTGCCGTAACAAATACCCCCGGAGCCCAGTGACCCAGCGGCCTCAAACGACAAAGGTTCACGTCTTGCCCCTGTGACATACTCACGGCCAGGTGTCCGAGCCTCTGTTCCTTGTGGTGACTCGGGACCCAGGCTAACATGGTGGGATGCGGGGCCGAAGAGAACAGGAGCCGCTAAACGTGTTACACGGTCACTTTCACACGCGACTCACGGGCCAGACTTGCCGCAGAGCCTCACACGTACAGTGCAGCAAGGGGCACTGCACTCAAAGCTGCGGTTGTTGTTGCTGTTATAAGTTGTGGCTCTTTGGTTATAAGCAGCATAGGACTTTGACTGTGACTCTCGTAAGCAAAAAAATAAAAAATAGGCCTGGGTTGGAAAGAGGGAGGGCCCATCAGACAGGAGAGAGCATCGATAGAGGAAGACCTTCCCTGACGGGGGCAGGGGCCCCTGAGCCTGTGCCCACGGCTCGAGGAGCAGAGGAGGGCCTCCTAGCTCAGGGGTCCTTGTACAGTGCACAACCTGCTCAACCACCACAGCCACCCTGTCTGTTTTACCAGCGCACAGAGAAAGAGAGACGGAGAAAGACACCACGTGGCCAGGACTGAGCTCTGGAGCCGTCACGGTCCTTGGAGTGGTCGAGGAGCGGAGGAAGCCGGGCTGGAGAGAGAAAGAAAAATAAATCCAACCCGCGGAGAGAAACGGCGCCAGGAGGCTCCCTGAAACGCAAATCCAGTCTGCATTTCTGATGGGTTTCCATTTCTGGACCCTCCTGGGGCCTTTCCGTTGTGCAAGATGCTCCGGATCTTTCTAGCAAGCCCCCCCCCACCCCCCCTTCTGCTTCAGCTAGCTGCATTCCAGCCCCGGCAGACTGCTAACAAAGCAGGAAGCCCTGGGTTACAGCTGTCTTCTCCCCGGTTGACAGGGAGACTCTTTCGCCAAACACTCCCGGGAGGCGAGGTTCAGACTACAGCCGGGGTGCACAGGGGGGTGGCGCGGCGGAGCCGGCGTCCCCGGAGGTAGTGCCAGAAAATGACGTTCGGCCCTCTGCGGACGATGGAGCAGGATTTAGCCCCCTCCACCCCCCCCACCCCTCCACCCCCCCGCACCGGAGCTATTCTCGGAAAGCGGCTCTGGCGGCGGGGAGGGTAGCTTCTATGAGAAGCCTCCGTGGGTACATGAAACAAGACGCTTTGGAGGAGCCCCCAAAGGGTCTGCCGGGCGGTCTGACACCAGGCCCTGCCCGTTCATTCCGGGTCACAGAGCTCAGCACGCTGAGTTCCCGTCAAGCGTCACGGGAAACATGGCGCCCCCCCCCACACCCCGGAAAACACCCGGGCGTGTGGGGGCGGGATTCTTTTACGTCAGGTCCGTGATTTCGTACTACCGATTGACCTAGTGCGCAAAGACAGCGTTACCCTGTGTAAATCTACATTTCCTTTCCTCCAAGCTCCTCTCAGAGGGCTTCCCGGGGTCCTGGGCCGTCCTCTCTTCTCTCCACGCGGCTCAGGCTGGCCGGAACCGCCCATTCCCCAGGCCGCCCGATTGGCTCACAACATAGGCATGTGACCCGTGCCGGGCCAATCAGAAACTTCTCTGGGATTTTTTTCCCCCACGTTCTATCTCTCTATCTAAAATCCATTTATTTATTTATATTTATTTTCTTTAATGTTTATTTATTTCTGAGAGAGAGGCAGAGTGCAAGCGGGGGAGGTGCAGAGAGAGGGGGAGACACAGGAGGCTCCGGCAGCACACAGCCTGACGCGGGGCTCAAACTCACGAACTGTGAGATCATGACCTGAGCCGAAGTTTGATGCTTAACCAACTGAGCCACCCGGTCGCCCCATATTTATGTATTTATTTTTAAAGTAAATGCTACACTCAGTGTAGGGCTCGAACTCAAGACCCTGAGCTCAAGAGTCACATGCTCTTGCCACTGAGCCAGCCAGGCGCCCCTTCTCTAAGATCGATCCGCAGATTTGGGGGAAGCAAACGTTCTCCTTCTTAAAGGCTGCTAACCTGGGAGTCCAAAGCCACCACGGGTCATCGTTTCCACTCCATGGAGAGAATACTCTCGCAAAAGGAAGCCAGGGAGCAACTGGCAGAACAGAGAGACAGAGAAAGAGAGAGAGAGAAAGCACTTAGTCATCCTAAAACTCCCAGTGACTGTCACCCATCAGTTTGCCTCCCAGCTGAGCGCTTTGGGTTCGGGTTCGCACTCAGAGGAGAGAGTTACATTTTGTGGGGACTCCAGTCCATGCGATTCTGGAGAGGTCCTCCTTAAGAAAAAAAACAGTTTAGGGGCGCCTGCCTGGCTCAGTCAGTAGAGCACTTGACTCTTGATCTCAGGGTTGTGAGTTCAAGCCCCATGTTGAGTGTAGAAGTTATGAAAGGAAGGAAGGAAGGAAGGAAGGAAGGAAGGAAGGAAGGAAGGAAGGAAGGAAGGAAGAAAGAAAGAAAGAAAGAAAGAAAGAAAGAAAGAAAGAAAGGAAGAAAGGAAGAAAGGAAAAGGAAGGAAGGAAGGAAGGAGGAAAGAAGGAAAACAGCAGGGTAAGTAGGGCTATAAAACTGCTAGGAGATGGACAGCAGGCCAGATTACAGTTGCCGACCCTGGAGCTAACATACGTCGTCCGAGCAAAACCTCTAAAACAAAAAAGTTACTAGGGCCCCGCTCAGGGCTCAGGAGGACATGAGCAAGTGCCCCAGAACCCGTGTCTCAGCTGCCCTCCCATTAAGGCACCTCTGTTTGCATCCCATTCAGGTCCCTGAATTTGTTCACGCCTGTCATTTCTGACACCAGATTACATGCGCCATCTGCTTGTCACTGCCTTAGTCTCCCTCTGTCTACAAGGCACCTGCGAGCTGGCGAATACTTACGCTCTTTCTCTTTTCACTATATATAAAACTACATACATATATATTATATATCTATACTCTATATATAACTTTTCATGGATATATATTGATATATAGATTTAGATTGATATACATTGATATATATAACTATATATAATATATCTATAATCTATATATAACTATGTGTATAATAGTTATATATAGATTTAGATTGATCGATTGATATAGATTGATATATGAACATAGAAATCAATCCTGCCTGTACTCCGACTTTCTGTTTTCTCTTTTGGAAACCAATTTAGCAGGTCTGTGTCCTCAACTTAGTTCCCACTAACAACACAGATAAACCTAATAGTAAGTGTGAGGCATCGTGCTTAGCGGTTTAACGACATTTCCTTATTTAATCTTCTTGATAATCCCTGGAGACAGAGGGGGTGGGGGGTGGGGGGGTTCTTGAAATCCACACCGTGGGGCGCCTGGGGGGGCTCAGTCGGTTGAGCGCCCAACTTCGGCTCAGGTCATGGTCTCCCAGGCTCACGGGTTCAAGCTCCACTTCAGGCTCCTGCTCTGCGTCCTGGAGATGTCCTTCTCTCTCTCTGTCCCTCCCCTACTTGTGCTCTGTCTCCCTCTATCTCTCAAAAATAAATGAATGTTAAAAAAAAAAAAATTGAGGCACCTGGGTGGCTCAGTGGTTGAGCATCCGACTTCGGCTCAGGTCATGATCTCGTGGTCTGTGACTTCGATCCCCGCATCGGGCTCTGTGCTGACAGCTCAGAGCCTGGAGCCTGCTTCCGATTCTGTGTCTCCCCCTCTCTCTGACAGTCTCCTGCTTGCGCTGGGTCTCTCCCTCTCAAAAATAAAATAAAACATGACAAAAAAAATTAAAAACAAACAAAAACAAAAAAAAGAGAAATCCAGACTGGCCTGCAGCCCACATGACTGAAGCCCCTGCCCCCCATCTCCAGGGGTGTACTCTGATTGGTCTACACTTGAAAATCCTATTTCCCTGCCTGTGATTGGTTCAGGAATCCAGGCCTAAGCCAATCAGCTTCAGGAACTTCCCAGTGACTGGATTCTCAGTCTGTGGGTAGGTATGAGACCAACTACACTGAAAAGAAGCAACTGTATTACATTATCAGGATGGCGGGGCGGGGGGGGGCTCTCCATCGCTCATTAGATACAAACGACAAGGCATAGACCCTCAATTACCGCAAGAAGCCAGAGGCCACCTGGTGACCCCGGAAGAAACTCGACCTCACTCCTAAGGCGAAGCCTGGATAGAGAAGGAAAGCTTCTGGGTTCTTGGGGACCAGATGCAGTTTCTGGATCGGCCACCCCTCGGGGACACCCCCCCACCGGGCTCTTTGCTACGTGAGATGATGCGTCTTCTTGCGGCCTTGTCCCTTCCGGCCAAAAACATCTGGCGGACTTCCTTCACTTTGCAAGAGAGAACGCTGAACTCAACGCGAGGATGTAAGGCAAACGCGTCTCTCCGCAGGAAGTGGCAGACCTTTCATCGTGCCGGCGTGAGGACTGGCTCCAACGCCCGCCCCCGGCCCCGATTCTGCAGTGCAACCAGGGACGGCGTCGACAGCAGTACTAACGGAAGCCAACACACGTCCAATGCCTACGTGTCAGGCCCCTTGGCAGCGATTCACCTTGGTGCATTGTTCCTAGTGGCCCCATGTAACAGACGAGGAAGCTGAAGCACAGAGGGTTTAAGCACTCTGTCCAAGGACACAGGAGACTCCAATTACACACGCTCTTACCCACCACGTTAAATGCAGGAATGCCTTTTAGCACCGACCTCTGTGGGCTGAGCCGAGAAACCTGCTGCCGCAGACCTCACCAACACTCCCACTGTGCCACTCGGGCTGCTTCCCTTATCTGCAAAACCCGCCTCGCGGCTAGAGGCAGAGAGTTTGCAAACCTCGGGGCACAGCAGGGCTGCAAAAACTAATGGCCATTATTTTTCTATACCCGTCCGCTTCCTGGTTTATTCTGCTTCTTGGCTAACTCTTTGCAGTTGGCGTTTCTATCTGCACTGCCACCCCCTTCCTTATGTTACGACTTTAAATGTATTACATTCTTGGAACGTTCACCTCCCTTTTTCCCTCTCCTGTCTGCAGCTCAGTAAACCCAGCTGGCGGATAGGTTCATCTCCAACTTGTTTCTTCTTGCACTTTATTAACTCAGGAGTTGAAAACAATTCCAAGGCTCCAGCCAGGGTCCAAAGGAGGCTTACGCCAGGCCCAGCACTATTCTGAGTGCTTAACGTTAAGGCTTCTTGAAACAACCTTGGGGGGCCCCTGGGTGGCTCAGTCAGTTGAGCATCCGACTTCGGCTCAGGTCATGATCTTGCGGTTTGTGAGTTCGAGCCCCGTGTCAGGCTCTGTGCTGACAGCTCAGAGTCTGGAGCCTCCTTCGGATTCTGTGTCTCTCCGGCTCTCTGCCCCCTCCCTGCTCATGCTCTGTCTCTGTGTCTCAATAATAAATTAAAATGTTAAAAAAAAAAAAAAAAGAAACAACCTCGGAATTGTTCTCTTGTTATCATCCACTCTTCGGGGATGGAAAAAAAACAAAAACCAAAACCGAGACACAGAGAAATTAAGTGATTTGCCAAGGTTACACAGCAATACAAAACAGAGCAAAGACTTGAATGGAGAAAGTCTAATTACGGTGGCCCTTGGCATTGCACTTGATAGGGAGAAAATAGCTCTCTGTGTGTTATCAGAGAACTTTTGAAATATTAGGCACGCCACCGCCACCCCTCAGGCCAATCCTGGGTTTGCTGAAGATTCTGTCAAGCAAAGACTCATATTAACTCAGACCTAATCTTTCTCAACCTGGCCCTTTGTCCTCAGCCTGATTTCTGCAGACCGTCTCACTGGCTCTTCATCCGTCCAGAGCCAGACCGTCCAACACGAGAGCTACCAGCCACAAGTGGCCGCTGAGGACTTGAAGAGGGTTAGTCCGAACCGAGATGAGCGGTGAGCATTCAATGCACGCTGGATTTCAAAAACTCAGCAATAAGAAGAAATAAACTTTTGACAATTTTTGTATCGATTACAAGTTGAAATAACAATATTTTGAATACTTTGATTTTTTTTTAACGTTCATTTATTTTTGAGAGACATAGAGACAGAGCGTGAGCAGGGGAGGGGCAGAGAGAGAGGGAGACACAGAGTCCGAAGCAGGCTCCAGGTTCTGAGCCATCAGCACAGAACCCACAAACTGTGAGATCATGACCTGAGCTGAAGTCCACCGCTTAACCGACTGAGCCACCCAGGCGCCTCCCCCCGCCCGCCAGTGAAATAATATCGGAGGCACCGAGCAAGTTGCAGTAACATTTTATCTATTGTGCTATTTCGAATTCTCAAACTTCCAACAGTACTGTGTCGTGATACCCATTTTAGACTCCGGGCTACAGAGGCTCTTTGAGACTGTCCGTGGAGGGCACAACCTCAGCCGCACCTCACCACCTCCCTCGGAGCCTTGGTGTGCATCTCTCTGCTGGTTCTGGTGAGCTCTCTCTCCCACTCCCTCTTCTCCTCCCTGGCCGGGCTTGAGTGTCGCCTCCTCCATGCTGCCCTCCTCCATCACTGCAGCCCACTGAGCCCCATGTTGGGCTCTGTGCTGTTGGCTCAGAGCCTGGGGCCTGCTTTGGATTCTGTCTCCTCTCTCTCTGCCCCTCCCCTGCTCATGCTCTGTCTCTTTCTCTCTCAAAAATAAACGTTAAAAAATTATTAAATATTTTTAAGAAAAGAAAATAAAATTGTAAAAGGGATAGGTGATTGTTTTCTTTAACGCAAACATTATGACAGTGTTTGAATTAGAAGTGAAGAAACAACCTCTCTCTTGCCACTTCAGGTGTGTGTAAGTCCAGGCCCACCCAGGACAGGGAAGCCATTACGGCAGCGAGAAGAAAGTTCCATATAATGAATTATTAACCGTCATGGGCGATGGATGCAATGATGGACTGGACTCTAGGGATGAGACAGAATGCCCAGAGAGGAGGCTCTCTCCCGCCAGAGGTGTTGCCTCTAGGACTTGCTGGAAATCTGCTCCCTGGGAGGCTGGGGAAGTCTCCCTGGAGGCTCTCCAGGCTGACATGAAACCACGTGACGGGGGTGTCGGGGGAAGTCGGCGGCCGCCGGTCACGCCTGGCCACCGTGCCCGGGAGCTGCCTGAACAGCCAGCCGCGCCAAAGAGCCCGACTCGGTGAAGCTCCGTGCCCGTCAGGAGGCGGGCACGGGAGGAGCAGGGGGGGGGGGGCGGCGGAGAAACGTCCAGACACACTCCAAGCGCCTGCCAGGTAAGCACGGGGGCGCCAGGAAGTAAAACCCTTCCCTCCTGAACCGCCTCTCTCTCCGGCGCCCTCTGCTGACGAAGCTCCAGTGCCAGCCGGCGCAGGAAAACAAGTTTTCTTATTTGTAATTTGTTTTAAATGTTTATTTATTCTTGAGAGAGGGAGCGGGGCAGAGGCAAGAGAGAGAGGGGGACGGAGGATCAGAAGCAGGCTCCGCGCTGACAGCAAAGAAACAGACAGACGTGGGGCTCAAACTCAGGAACCGAGAGATCACGACCTGCGCTGAAGTCTGAAGTCGGATGGATGTCGGATGTCCGATGCTTAAGAAACTGACCCCCCAGGCGCCCCAGGAAGAAAAGTTTTAAAGGGCCCAGATCCATTTTCACAGAGCAGGTATGAAAGGATGATTTCTGGTAACGGGCATACACTATAATGATGAAAATCTCCTGGTTGCAAGGGACAGACACCCCATTCGAACCTGCTTTTTCAAAAGTTGTATGTGTGTGCGTGTGCGTGTGTCTGTGTGTGTGTAGGGGTGGAGGTACACACAGTGTCAAGAATATCACCTCACAGGTTCCTTATCAAGTACAAATGACAGAAGAGGCCTCTGTGGTGGATAAATCTGGAAGATGCCACCTTAAATCAATGGTCGAATTGAACATCACCAATGATAAGAAAAACCAACACCAAGTCCCCCTGTCGGTGAGGAACTGAGGGACACAACAGCACTTAGGAAGTACTCTCACCAAAAACATTTCGTCAGAGGGCACCTGGGCGGCTCAGTCCGATTCCCACCCCAGTCATGATCTCACAGTTCGTGAGTTCGAGCCCTGTGTTGGGCTCTGTGCTGATGGCTCAGAGCCTGGAGCCTGCTTCCAATTCTGTGTCTCCCTGTCTCTCTGCCCCTCCCCTGCTTGCACTCTGTTTCTCTCTCTCAAAAATAAAAAACAAGACTAAAAAAATTTCATCAGCATTGAAACAGCGGAGGGGCGCCTAGCCGGCTCAGTCTTGGTGGAGTGTGTGACTGTTATCTCAAGATTGTGAGTTCGAGCCCCGTGTTGGGGGTAGAGATTATTTTAAAAATAATAATAAATAAACTTAAAAAAAAAAAAAAGAATCCAAGCAGTGGAACCAATTTTACAAATACGAATTAAGACGTTTTACAAAATAACTCTCTGGACAGAAACATTAATGTCATAAAAAGCAAAAATGGCTGGAGAACAGTTCTAGGCTGTAGGAGACAGGACCCGACAGCAGAGCGCGGTGTGCGATCCCGAATGGCGAGACGAGGAGGACATTACTGCAGCCGCCAGGCTACACTGCACACGGACCGGATATCGGAAGAGTAAGGCGTTAATGTCAAATTTCTTTTTTTTTTAAGTGTATTCATTTATTTCCAGTAATCTCTACACCCCACGTGAGGCTCAGACTCCACCCCGAGACCAAGAGTTGCATGCTCTTCTGACTCGTGCCCCAGTGTTAAATTTCTTTTCTTCTTTTTTTCTTAAGATTCCTTCCTTCCTCCCTCCCTCCCTCCCTCCTTTCTTTCCTTCCAGAAAGCACGAGTGAGGGGCAGAGAGAGGAAGAAAGAGTGCAGCGCCCCATGCGGGGCTCAAACTCACGAACCGTGAGATCATGACCTGAGCCGAAGACGGATGCTTAAATGATTGCAAACACCCGGGTGCCCCACCCCCATGTTAAATTTCTTCTTCTTTTTTTTTAATGTTTATTTATTTTCAAGAGACATAGAGGCACAGTGCGAACAGGGGAGGGGCAGAGAGAGAGGAAGACACAGAATCGGAAGCAGGCTCCAGGCTCTGAGCTGTCAGCACAGAGCCCGACGCAGGGCTCGAACTCACAGACCGCGAGATCATGACCTGAGCTGAAGTCGGCCGCCCAACTGACTGAGCCACCCAGGCGCCCCTAAATTTCTTAAATGTGATCATTGAATTGGAGTTGCGTAGGATAAAGTCCTTGTTTTTAGGAGGTACGTATGGAAGGATTTAGGGCGAAAGTGTGTGATGAGACTAAGTAACTCTCAGATGCCAGGATTCAGTAATAAACACTCGGAGATAGACAATAGTAGAAGAGCGATAGACAGATGATAGATAGTAATAGACAGATAAATGTAACAGAAAGATCTAAGGAAAACGTAGGAAACACAATTTTTAAAGTAGGAACCGAGGGGCGCCTGGGTGGCTCAGTCGGTTAAGCGTCCGGCTTCGGCTCAGGTCATGATCTTGCGGTTTGTGAGTTCGAGCCCCGCGTCAGGCTCTGTGCTGATGTCTCAGAGCCTGGCGCCTGTTTCGGATTCTGTGTCTCCCTCTCTCTCTGCCCCTCCCCTGCTCATGCTCTGTCTCTATGTCTCTCAAAAATAAATAAACGTTAAAAAAATAAATAAATAAAAAAATAAAGTAGGAACCGAAGGATTGACCCTCAAGACTGAAAAGGAAGACCCGGGCTTCAGGCATGGTCGGACACACGCGCTCAAATAACGGGTCAGGAACCTGCCCTCCTCCCTCCCCCGGCTGTGCTCTGCTCGGATTTGCTCTCCCAGCTTCGCGCCCTACCGGCTGGGCCGTGCCAGCCCCTGGACAACCCCTCTTTCCAGGGCCGATGCTCACTGGACACTCGGGTCACGAGCTCCTCGCTGAAATATGAGGGCACGGTGCACTGATGGGTTACAGCGGGTCCCGGGCCCACCCGGGAGATCGGCTCCACGCAAACCACATGAGCTAAGAATGAAGGACTGGTCATTCCCCGGAGAACATTTGGGAAGGTATTACCAGAAGAAAGAAGAATCGACACGGGACAGGTAAATAGGACATTTGTAGTGTATATATATATATGTGTGTGTGTGTGTGTGTGCGTGTGTACTGCATTACATATATATTTAACTATCTGTACTTTACATCCTATTTTATTTTATTATTTTTTTTAAATGTTTAATGTTTATTTACTCTTGAGAGAGAGAGAGATTACAAGCGGGGAAGGGCAGAGAAAGGGAGACACAGAATCCAAAGCAGGCTCCAGGCTCTGAGCCGTCAGCACAGAGCCCTACGTGGGGCTCGAACTCATGAACCATAAGATCATGACCTGAGCTGAAGTCGGACGCTTAACCACCTGAGCCACCCAGGTGCCCCTACATCCTATTTTAGACTAACATTTTCATTCATCGAGATATCATTGTCAATTATATCTCGAGAAAGGTGGACCAAAAAAACTATCCTAGACAAAAACAGAATCACGGACAGTCGAGAAGCCTGGGAGACGTGACCTCATCCGGGTCATGGTCGAGGTCAACGCCAACGTCGAGCAGCCACGCTGGCCACCGGCACCCCTGATCGGAGGTGACGAGAACGGCTCGCGCGTCTGTGTGGTCTTGCTCGCCAGCGCCCCCATCTCCGGCTCGTCCGGAGCCGCTCCGCCCGGGTCTGAGCTGAAATCCTCAAGACCCTCACGGTCGCCAAAGACGGGGGCAAGGCCTGAGAGCGAAACAAGGGAAAATGACAAAGCAACGTCAAGCAGTGTTCGGGATGGGACCCTGGGACAGAAAAAGGACATGAGGGAGAAACTAAGAACATCTGAATAAAGTGTCGATTTTTGTTGATAATAACAGATCAAGTATTGGTTCGTTCCGTGCAATGAATACACGACATGACAGAAGGTCGGAGAAGTGGAGGGCAGGTGTGCGGAAGCTGTGCCAGCTTTGCCATCTTTCTGCATATCTAAATACATTTTTAAAAAATGTTTAAGTTTATTTATTTATTTTGAGAGAGAGATAGTGGGGGGGGGGAGCAGAGAGAGAGAGAGAGAGAGAGAGAATCCCAAGCAGGCTCCGGGCCATCAGCTCGGAGTCCGACTTGGGGCTTGGTCTCCCGAAACGCGAGATCATGACTGAGCCGAAACCAAGAGTCGGATGCTTAACCGGCTGAGCCCCCCGGGCGCCTCATGAATTTTATTTGTTTAGATACATTATAGACCCCTTGTACCGCATCGGTTCTTGAAATGATCGCACGGCACTCCTTGCTGGGGCCGATTTGTGATTTTTGCCGTTTGCGAAAAAATTTGGCAGTGCCTTCCTAGGCGGACTTGTTTCCAGAAAGGAAGCCAGTCTCCCCTAAAAGTGCCGCGGCTTGATAGAACCGGATCTGAAGACATGCCAGCCCTCCGTCACACCCCAACCCCCCGGCGCTCCCCCTTCCTGGGGCAAAGCAGAAATCGGTCGCGGCCAAGCTTGGTTCTAGAACGCAAGACACTTAGTTCCCAGCCCCGCTGCGAACCGTAAGCTCTTTCCCTCCCCAGGTCTGGATCCACCTCTGTAAACGCAGGTCATGGGCGTCAGCGGCCGTGGTTTGGATCAAGCGAAATCCGATGTCTGGGTCTAGACCCCGGAGGACAGCTGACCTGGAAGGAAGGGAGGCCCAAGAAAGAATAATGAAAAGAAGGCACTAGAATGCCTTGAGGTTCGATGGCGCTCCCGGCTTCCCAGCTGGCAGCATCAGGCGGCGCTGGGACTTGAACTAGGTTTCCCTGGACTGCGGGCTAATCCCTGTGAAGCCCGAGCCCTCTGCACGTACCAACTGCTTGCTTTGTGTTTGGACCGGAGCGTGCGCTTTGTTAGGGTTCGAGTTTGCCACCCGATCTGTTTTTCATACATCGAAGGCCAGACGCAGACACAAGATGAAGGAGCCACCTTTCCCTCCCCTCACCAAGGGACTTCTACTTGTACATTTCTCAGCGCGGGAAGCCTCCTCCAGGAAGCCCTCCCTGACCACCTCCTCCAGGAAGTCCTCCCCGACCACCATGGCCCCTTAGCATGGTCCTCGCCGTGGGGCGCTGACTGCTTGCTCCGTGCGCTGTGAGTTCGGGAGTGGAGTGTCTCTTGTCTGACGCCACGGCCCCCGTGTCCGCCACGCCATTAGGCCAGAGCGGCAGTCCGACACGTGTTTGCTGAGGAACGGATGAGTTTCAGAACGAACCGTTCGTGGAAACGGAGGCGGGCGGCTGTGCCTCGCTCTCTTTGGAACTGCACAATCTGTCGCTACGATGGATTCCCCCCAAACTGGACGGTTGAAAACAAGAGGAATTTGTTTCATCACGGCTCTGGGGCCAGCAGTCTGGAACCTAGCAGAGGCCCCTAGCGGGGGCAAGAGCTGTTCCTTGGCACTTCCGGTTTCCGGCGACTTCCGGCACGGCCTTCCTGGGCTTGTGGCTGTACCAGTCCAACCCCCCACCTCTGTGTGAACATGGCCTTCGCCTCTTTGTGTCTGTCCTCCGCATGTCTCTGATTGGGATGCGTGGCTCTGGACGGAGAGCCCATTGCATTCGAAGGTTCCGGACACGTAGGTGTGAACATATCTTTTGCGGTACCATGCGACTCGCTATCTCCCACTCCATTGTAATTGTTGCTTTTCTCTCTGTCTCCCCATGACTGCATTGTGTCACTTAGGAATATATTAGCTGCGAGGGATAGAAAACCCCACCGGCGGGGCTGAAGTCATAAGGACACTTGTTGTCTACCAAGAAGTGCAGAGGGAGGTCCCCCGGGGTCTGTCTGGAAGCTCGGTGCTGTCGGCAAGGACCCAGGCCCCCGCCCTCCGACTTCACCATCGTCAGTATTGTGGCTTCTCAACTTCAAGTTCATCTTCTGGTGGTCACAGAATGGCTGCCACAGCTCCAACCATCAAACTCCTACCTACTACTCACAGCAGGAAGGGAAAGAAGGCAGCAAATACAGCCACTCTCTCCTCATGCTTGTCATTACATCAGGGTGAGAAAGCTTTCCCAGAATCCTCCCAATGGACCTTCCATTTGCATTCACTGACCGCTCCACACCTAAACCAATTCTTGTTAAAGAACAACAGAATAGCCACGACTGGCTTGGACCAGTCTCAGTCTTAGCAGCCTAATAAAATCACCTTAGCAGCTTTCAAAAAAATACTAAAGGCCAAGCAGGCTCAGCGCTGTCAGCCTGGAGCCCATCGCGGGGCTCAAACCCACAAACCACAAGATCATGACCTGAACTAAAACCAAGAGTCAGATGCCCAAATGACGGAGCCACCCAGGGACCCTCCAGCATTTAAAAATTTTTTTCAATGCAGAGCACAAGCAGGGGAGGGGCAGAGAGAGAGGGAGACACAGAACCCGAAGCAGGCTCCAGGCTCTGAGCTGTCAGCACAGAGCCCGACGCGCGGCTCGAACCCACAAACCGAGAGATCTCGACCTGAGCCGAGGTCTGACGCTTAACTGACTGAGCCCGCCAGGCGCCCCCTGGCATTTTTAAAAAGACGGTTTCCCCAAATGATTCTGTTGTACAGCTGGGGTTGGAAACCACGGACTCGAACGAAGGGTTAGCCCATTTTTTTCCATCGGGCCGGAGAAGAAATTTCTTCGGCTTCGCGGGCCAGTTTTTCTTGCAACTCTTCGATTCTGCTGTGACAGCACAGAGGCGGCCACGGACAGTGCTGAATGAACTGGGGCTGTGTTCCAATGAAACTTCATTTCCGAAGGCAGGTGGCCAGCTGAACTTGACCTGCGAGCCATCGCTTTCTGCCCCTGCCCCCAAACCAACCGGAGTTGGACCATTTCAGTCTGTGTGGCGTCAGGACGCCGTGAACCGGAAGAGAGAGAAATGATCTGGGGGTGGGGGAGAAGGTTGGGAGGGGCAACGGTGAACTTCTAGAAGGCAAGGACAGTGTTTCTTTCACCTGCTTTTGTACACAGGGGCTCGTGGCTCAGGCAGGGTTTGCTGAATGGAAACCAAGCACATTTCCCCTGAAACATGATTCCGGACAAATCCAATCTCCAAAAATGTTTTGGGAAGAAATGTTGTAAGAGTGGGGCGCCCGGGTGGCTCAGTCAGTGAAGCGTCCGACTTGGGCTCAGGTCGTGACCTCACGGTCTGTGAGTTCGAGCCCCGCGTCGGGCTCTGTGCTGATGGCTCAGAGCCTGGAGCCTGCTTCGGATTCTGTGTCTCCCTGCCCCTCCTGCCCCTCCCCTGCCCCTCCCCTGCTCATTCTCTGTGCCTCAAAAATAAATAAAAATTAAAAAAAAATTTTTTAAAGACAGGAAAGGGGCCACAAAGCAAGGAATGTCGGTGGTCTCCAGAAGCGGGGAGGCCCTGGGGCACGCTCTGAATTTAACCCGGGGAGACCTGTTTTGGACTTCGGACCGCCAGGACCGGCCGACCAGAAATGCGTGTTATCTTAAGGCGTTAACGTGAGCGGGGACGTGTCACAGCAGCCCTGGGACGCTGCTAACACCAGAGCCCACGGTGCTCCCCTGGGAGCCGCGTCTCCGGGCTGGTTCCCCCCTACACTGAATCCACACTGCCTGGGGCTTCCCGGCGGGCAGTGACACAGGAGATCTGAGGTCAGCTCCAGGCTGAGGCCTCGGGGTACTGGTGAGGACTGAGTCCCAAGGGGCAAGAGGGAAAGCTCTGGGGTCCCGCCGCGGAAGGCTGTGCAGAGAGAAGCCGCCCTGAGGCAGCTTGGGGTGGACAGAGGCCCCGTCTTCTCGGGGCTCCCGTTTCAGCCTCCAGTGACCCCAGCCCCTCGGGGGGCAACAGCGTGTGAGAGAGAGAGACCCCAGGCAAGATGGGCTCCGAGAGCCAGCTGCCCGGTCCACCCACACAGCTGGAGACATAATAACAGGGTTGTTTTAAGCCACTGTCTAAGTTTAGCTCCCATGAGTTGGGTTGAGGCCCTTCTGTGGTGAGTGCTAGGGAGCCAGCCTCACCCAACACTGTCCTGAGTCTCACCCCCACTTCCGAGATGAAGACACTGAGGCCCTGAGAGGGGGTGGTAAGGAGAGCGGCTGGTAGATGGGACAGCTGGGTTTGAAGCCAAGTCCATCCTCCTCCAGAGCCCCAGGCCCTTAGCACCTGCCAGGCCCGGCTCTCCTCAGAGCTCTCCGGGTTGTACCTGGAGGCCCAGAGTGGCCCCAGCCCCTGCTCCGGTCGCCGTTCGCGGGTGCCTTGTGAGGTCAGGCCGACCGACCCCCAGCTCCCCCGCAGCCTCACGGCGGGGGCGGGGGGAGGGGGGGAGGAGCGGGATGACTTACTGACTTACGGTAAGCGGAAACCCAGACTCTCCCAGGAAGCGCGGCCGGATCCATTACAGGGTTATTCTAGCCGGTGAGGGACCTGCGCGCCCGAGGACACGGCCGGCCTGTCCGGGGAGGGGCCGGGGGGGCGGGTTCGGAGCCGCCCTGTGGCCGCTCCGTGGGCCGAGGCTCAGGAGTGCGGAAGCGAGGGGGTCTGGGGGGGGCGCCGCTCTGGGTCCCCTGAAACCGCCTCCCCCGACGGCCGGCCGGCGAGGGCTCCGACGCTGAGCGTCTACCTGCAGCCCCGGGGCGTTCCGGAGCCTGCTGGTCCCCGGGGAGGGCCTTCCGGCCGGCCGCTCGCCCCGGCCTTGACCCCCCGCTGCCCGCGCGGCGCCGAGCTCCGGCGCCCTCTAGTGGCCGTGCGGGAGAAGACAGACGGCCTCTGGGGAGCTGGGCTCCCGCTGACCCTGAAGGTCCCCTCTCCCGTCTCCGGCGAAGGCCGCTGTCCCCCGGCCTTCCCAGGCGGGTGTGCTCCAGCCGTCCCAGCTACCAAAGGAAGCTTGCTTTCTCACTGGCTTCTCTTTTTTCTTTTTTAATCTTTTTAATGTTTATTTTTGAGAGAGACAGACAGACAGACAGAGAGAGTACGAGTAGGAGGGGCAGAGAGAGAGAGACACAGAATCCAGAGCAGGCTCCAGGCTCCGAGCTGTCCGCACAGAGCCCGACGCGGGGCTCAAACGCAGGCACCGCGACATCACGGCCTGAGCAGAAGCTGGAGGCTTCTGTGGAGAAATCATCATCTGTTAAATTGCTTGAGGGGATTTGGGGACGAAGAGCATCTATAATCTCCATCAGCTGCTAATGGGGGGGGTCTCTGACTCCAAACCCCCCAAAGCTTAAGAAAATCGCCGGAAGTCCTGGTTTCTTAGCGTGGCCTCTGTCTTCAACGTGATCCGGCCCGTTCCTACGTCTGTCCCCTTCGTAGAACAAAACAGATAAACAGAAGTCACTTCCTTTCTTGGCTGCCGTATTAGTGGGGGGAGGACGACTGGGTAAACCAACACCCCCTCCCCCATCTCAGGGGCTTATACCGAGAGAACTTTATTTCTGGTTCTGTGTCCAGTCGGGAGACCCCTGGCTGCGGGGCCGCCAGTCGGGGACCTAGGTTCTGTCCCTCCTTGGTGGCTCCGATCCCCTCGGCGTCCTCTCCACTTGGTTGGCCGACAGGCAAAGAGCAAGGAGCATCAAACTGTTGGCGGTTTTCACGGGCCGGGCTTGCAAACGCTGCCGGAAGTTTCCCTTCACTGCCCGCCGCGCTCTGCCACCCCCGGCCGCCTCCCACTCTCGGGTTCAGCTCACCCGAGTCTCTAGGCCACCTGCCAGCCTGCTCCATCCTCCCCTACCCCCCCATCCCCCGCACGCACCACCGAGCCTCAGCCTGCTAGGCCCTGATTCGGTTACATTCTTGCTCTCCAAACTTCAGCCTGCAGTCAAATCACTGCGGGGCCTTCGGAAAATGCAGATTCTGAGTCAGGAAGTCTGGAGGGGTGCCTGGAATTCTGCATTGTTTTTAACGTTTATTTATTTGTTTGAGATAGCGCCAGCGGGGGAGGGACAGAGAGAGGGGGGCACAGAGGAGCCGAAGCGGGCTCTGCGCTGACGGCGGCGGGAAGCCTGATGCGGGGCTGGAACTCGGGAACCCCGAGATCACGATCTGAGCGGAAGTCCGGCGCTCGACCGCCTGGGCCGCCCAGGTGCCCCTGGAATTCTGCATTTCCAGCAGGTGCCCCGGTGCTGCTGGCCCACAGACCAAACCTGGTGGAGCAAAGGGTCGGATGCCTCTCCTCTCATCTCCATAGCAACCCGTGCTTTCCTCCATCAAACCGCCGCGTCGTCCGGGCGCCTGCGCGGGCGTCCGGCTCTCGGTTTTGGCTCAGGTCAGGATCTTGCGGTTCATGGGTTCGAGCCCCGCCTTGGGCTCCACACCAGCAGTATGGAGCCTGCTTGGGATTCTCTCTCTCTCTCTCTCTCTCTCTCTCTGTCTCTCTGTCTCTCTCTGCCCCTCCCTTGCTCATCCTTGCTTTCTCTCTCTCTCAAAATAAATAAAATAAAATAAAAGACCACTGTGTCATAGAGATGGCTCATTTCTGGGGCCGTCTCCCAGGCTCCCCAAGACCAGGCGGCTGCGTCTGCCCGTTGTTGGACGCCTTGGGTGCCGAGCGCAGCGCCAGGGAATGTTGCGGAGTGAATGACCGGAGAGCGTCTCTTCCTTTGTCGTTGGGGTTCCCCCGCCCGGCCCCTGGCTGAGCCACACTAGGTCTGGGGACAACTGGAAACTGCCACGTTGATCAGCGGAAGAGCCGGGCTCTCGGAGGAAGGCAATGACGCCAGAGCTAGGCAAAGCCCCTTTCTCGGCAGCCCCCACCCCGGCTCCCCCCGCCGCCCCAGTCCAGGGCTATGCTTGGTCCAGAGTGTCCTCTGGCCTCGAGATGCTGTGTTTCCGATTCTTCCTTCCTTCCTTCCTTCCTTCCTTCCTTCTTCCTTCCTTCCTTCCTTCCTTCCTTCCTTCCTCCCTTCCTCTTCCTTCCTCCCTCCCTCCCTCCCTTCCTTCCTTCCTTCCCTTTCTTCCTTCCTTTCTGTCTTTCTTTCTTTCTTTCCTTCTGTCTTTCTTTTTTCTTTCTTTTTTCTTTCTTTCTTTCTTTCTTTTTTCTTTCTTTCTTTCTGTTTATCTATTTCTGAGAGAGACAGACAGAGCATAAGCAGGGGAGGGGCAGAGAGAGAGGAAGACACAGAATTCGAAGGAGGCTCCAGGCTCTGAGCCATCAGCACAGAGCTCGACGCGGGGCTCAAACCCACAAACCGGAGATCATGACCTGAGCCGAAGTCGGCCGCTCAACCGACTGAGCCACCCAGGCGCCCCCTCCTGTGGCTTTTCCAAAGCCCCAGAAAAACTAAGTTGTGGCTTACAAGATTGCCTATATTCAGTTATTTTTAACCCGCGAAAAGTCAGTTTCGTATGCTTCGGCTTACAAATCCAACAATTCACATATTTACAGCTTTCCCCAGAAGGGAAATCCTTCCTGAAATATTCTGACCCGGAGCGGACCAAGATGTCAAAAGAAAGAAAAAAGAGCCACCTCTAACCTCTTAGAAGGAAGACAGGGTCGTTGTCCCGGGAGCCCAGGAAGAGACCATCAATGAACTCGAAGGTCTCTGGACTGAAGCTCGGTCGTTTCCAGGAATCCCGGGTAAAGAGGCAAACTCAGAGAGTGTAGGCGTTTTCGCCGTCAGACAAAGGGAATTAAGTTCCGAAGGGGACCCAGACTTTCTCCTCGAGAAGAAGATGGTCGCATCAAACCCTAGCCTGGGTGAGCTATCATTTCCTAAACTTCGGCTCCCAGAAAAATCTCATTTTCCTTTAAGCCAGGGGAAGCAAGCATGGCTTTCGATTCCAGCAGGGAGACAGCGCCACGGCAAAAGGCGATGATTAGATCCAAGGCGCAGTTCAACGCGTCCTTCAAAGCCCCTCATTGGATGCAGAGGTGACCTTCACGCTGCTCCCACGACTGGTTTGCTTGGCCTTTTTTTTTTTGTTTTTTTAACGCTTATTTATTTTCGAGACATAGAGACAGAGCATGAGCAGGGAAGGGCAGGGAGAGAGGGAGACACAGAATCCGAAGCAGGCTCCAGGCTCTGAGCCGTCAGCACAGAGCCCGACGCGGGGCTCGAACTCACGGACCGCGAGCTCATGACCTGAGCCGAAGTCGGCCGCCTAGCAGACTGAGCCACGCAGGCGCCCCTGGTTTGCTTGACCTTAAAGAAGGTCCTGTCATTTTTGTGCCTCGCTTTAAAATTTCAAATATATGTCTCTTTTATTCTCACGGCATGAAAACATAAACAACAGTGAAGACCCAGAGAGCTTCGGGGACTGGGAAGAGGCGGTTTCGTTGCAGGCTTTGCCAAAAATCAGCAGCAGGAATCTCATCTCCGGAGAAATCTAGATTCGGCATTCGTACCCTCCTTTTCCCGCTCTTCCTTTACCTCACAGGGAAAGGCTGGATCCAGCCAGACCTGAAATCTCCCCCTTGGACTCTCCAATTATGTGACTCCGTCGCTCACACCTTTTCAGCATAAGCCTGGCTCAGATGGGTTTCGCTCACTCAGCACCAAAAGCCTCGGAGCCAACACGGAAGTGAGGGACGCCCAGGTTTTCAGGGTGCTGAGGCTGACTGTGAGGTGTGCCCCGGGCTGCCCTTACCTCGGGTCGCTCCGAAAGCTGGACGAGCCTTCTGGTGCAGACCGTCATGTCGGGCTGACGGTGCCATGCGGGAAGGAAGCAGGGAGACAGGGACCCCGGGTAGGTGAGACGGGACAGCAGGCACGGGAGTCACCGGCTCCTATGGAAGCAGGCTGCAGCCTGTGACACCTTTTTGTTTTTGTTTTTTTAAGTGTATTTATTTTGAGAAACAGAGAGAGAGAGAGCATATGCAGGGGAGGGGCAGAGAGAAAGAGAATCTCGACCAGGCTCAGACCCCGACGCAGGGCTCGATCCCACGACCGGGAGACCGTGATCTGAGCCAAACGCATCCGGAGTCAGACGCTGAACGGACTGGGCCACCCAGGCGCCCCTGCGGCCCTGTCACACCTTCCCCGGGAGGTGGGAGTGGGAGTCCCATACTGCCTGAAACGGGGGACATCCTCCTCCCAATGGTTCCAGAAAAGGAGAGTCCTTGGGGACACCTGCTTGTGGGCCCTGAGATTCATGTCTACACAGCAGCCGGAGGCCTGGGTCACGGGTTTTCCTTCCGGACACTGGGCGGGCGGTGGGGGAGTGTGGGGGCGGCGCCTGGGGTAGGAGGCAGGCTAGGCAGCGCTCTGTCTGCGCAGCCTCCGCCTGTGGGGCGTGTGGTGTCTCCTCTGAGTGGCTCACCCCTCATCAGTCTTCAGTATCCGGTTCAAGTATCATTTGCTCTGAAAACCCCTGCGAGCACACGCAGCTCCCTGTGCCCGGGGCGTTCTTCCTCTTGCCTGGGGCGGAGACCACCAACTGTCCCCTCATGTTGCTTCTTCTCTTATTCCTTTAGGGCTAGATCCCCGGGGGACAACCAAGCACACAGCACACAGAGGAAGACTGTATTTCTCACGTGATTAAATTGTGGCTAATGGAATGTGATGTCCAACTTCTAAGTCACGGCCTTAGGGGAAAGAAGCATGCTCTCCATTTTTCCTTCCTGCTGGCTGGAGTGTTGGTATGATGGCAGGTGCTAAAGCAGCCATTTTGGACTATGAGGTAAAGATTTGACTCCCTAACAATGAAGATTTGCCCTATTAGTCCTGTACAGAGGTACGTTGAAGGGAGAGAGAGAGAGAGAGAGAGAGAGGGAAGGGGAGAGAGAGAGAGAGAGAGAGAGAGAGAGAGAAACTTCTATCTTGTTTTCTCCCCTGTTAATTTGACCCTTGTTCCAACACCCAAACCAATACCCTAACTAACACACCACTCGATCCCTGGCTAATATCTACGTACTCTTCAAACCTCAATAAAAATATCACTTCGTCAAAGAAGTCTTCTCTAACATCTTCCCACCTAAAATAGGCCTCCATTCACGCCCATGCCTTCATCTCGTATGCTAAGTATTTCGTATTTCAGGTCCTCATTAGCCCCATTTTACAGACGGGGAAGTGGAGCCACAGAGAGTGTCTCCGAGGCCCGTCGGATTCCAGGACCTATTGCTACAGCGTACCAGCCACAGAGGCAGGGGTGCAGAAACAGTCACTTCCTCAGAGTTCCAGAACTCGAGTTCACCCAGACCCCAGCCCTTCTGGGGACCCCTCTCTCTCCGTGGCTGGGCCGCGGACATCTCGCACCGTGCTAAGGGGGCCCTCTGGCATCGATGCCCACAGGCTGCCACGGAGCCACCTGCCGTCTTGCTGTATGTGGCCTCCACGGCTCCAGACTCCCCTGTTGCCTCTGCAGCCTGCCCAGAAGGCTCCAGAAGCCTGGGTTCGATCGTAAGTCTGCGCTTGCAAGTCGTTTCACCTCCCAGGGGCTTTGGCGGCCTCACCTGTGAGTGGGGATGGAAGGGCGTGCAGTCCTGCCTGCCGGGGCGCACCGTCCAGCTCCGACCTCCCCCCCCCATCATTCCCCCCACTCAGGGACTCTGCTTGGAATCGTGGATTCCCAGACACGCAGACCTCTGCTCCGGCCGCTTCTCTTTCTTCCACCCTCATCGAAAGAAGTCCGTTTCTGCCCTGGGGTCAAGCCTCACCCTCCTTTCTGCTCCCGCCTCTGGCTGTCAGACTTGCAGAGTTGATGCATTTTATTTTTTTATGTAAGCCGTTTACATGCTTAACAGACAGAAATGGATACATTGAAAATCTTCCTCCTGCACCCTGCCCCTCCTCACCCCAGAGGCCAACATTGTTGCCAACTTCTTTTGTCCTTCCGAGGCCATCGAGGCCATCCGCGCAGAGCCTAGCAACCAGTTCCATGAGCCTGGTTCGCCCGCGGACGCACTCATTGAAATCTTTTAAGGAAACTGCCAAACATGTGCCAAAGTCCAGAGGACAGCCTAATGACCCTGCCCGGTGCCCGTCGCCCAGTTTCAACCCCCGTCAACTCGTGGCCAGTCTTGTGTCCTGTGTACCTCCACCCACCGGATTCATGTGAAGCAAATCCTAGACACTCGAGTATTTCTTTTGCATGTATTTCATAATGAACCTTGAATATACAAGTACTCTTTTTTTCAACGTTTATTTATTTTTGAGAGAGACAGAGAGACAGAGCATGAGTGGGGGAGGGGCAGAGAGAGAGGGGGAGACACAGAATCCGAAGCAGGCTCCAAGCTCCGAGCCATCAGTACAGAGCCCGATGCAGGGCTCAAACTTCTGAACCGCGAGATCGTGACCTGAGCCGAAGTTGGATGCTTAACCGACTGAGCCACCCAGGCACCCCTAAAATCTTTAGCAAGACTCCTTCATCGGGGTGGTCGGAAGGCACCGTCCGGCTTGTCTCTCTTGTTGTCACGTTGGACTCCATTCCTGTTCGTTGCCTTGATCTATTATTGATTCCTCCCAAGCTGCTGACTCCCTCTACCCCTCTTCCCGTATTAGGTGGAATCTTCCCGTAATCAACCCTTCGGTCAGCCTGAGGTTACTCTCAGAAGGAGGAACGAATGCTTGTTTCTTCCCCTGTATTTGCCACTTGTCAAAATAATGAGTTGGTTTCTTAGCATCTGCCGAGGTGAGCCTTTTTTTTAAAGCCTGATGATGAGTTTATAGATTTTTAAAAAATTTTTAAATTTATTTATTTTTCAGAGAGAGACAGAGGGAGTGAGCAGAGACAGAGAGAGGGCAAGAGAGAATCCCAAGCAGGCTCTGAGCCGTCAGCACGGAGCCCAACGCGGGGCTCGAACTCTCGAACCCTGAGATCAAGACCTGAGCCAAAATCAAAAGTCGGACGCCTAACCGACTGAGCCGCCCGGATGCCCTCCGAGGTTATAGATTTAAATACATTTGCCATCTTTCAGCCTGTTTCCGTTCCTCTATTGGATGCTCACGTCATCCCCTCTCTGGCCTAGGCGACACTTGAACTTGGCACCCTCTGCCGTCAGTTTTGATAGCTGCCGTGCTCCTCCGGTACACTTCTGCTCCAGACCTGGAATCCGCCGTGGCTCCAAGGAGCCATTTGGGCACTAGGGTTACGCAGCTTTCTTTTTTCTACACACGCAAACTCCCGTAAAGGAGTCCAGTCATTTGCAATTTCACAACATGGTGTATCTCGGATGTCAGACCCCGCGATGTGCTTTGGACTTTGGAAACCTTGATTTGCAAAAGGAAAGCTCCCAGGATTCCTTCAGCTTTACCCCCCCACACCCCCACTGTGGGCCCCGCCTCCGCCCCTTCAGGCGTGAGCACCCGGCCAACTTCAGTGTGAATTCGGGGGAGAGGAAGGCGGGGAGACCCAGGCCGAAAACTCAGGGTGTGTAAGGCTCAGGGCCCTTGAGGGAGGTTATCAGATCAATGATTCGCCTCATCCTTCCGATCTGTTCTTTCCTCCCGTCTGCAAAAACATACCTTTCGATTCCACGGTCTTAGAGCGTTCAGACAACTACTTCTCCTTGGAGGGGGGGGAAATGCAGAGAATCCGGCAGTTACATCGGAACGCGCGTGCTGAGCACCGCCTCCTCGGTCCCGTGCAGCTTGGCGCTCGCCCGCCCGAGAAGGCTGGCTCCGGGCCTTTGAAGAAAGTGGCTCTTTGTCGCGCTCCTGTTCCCCTCCTGTTCCCCTCCTGGCAGCTGTGTGCAATCCGGAGTCCTGGAAACTCCTCCCTGCTCCCTTCTCCCTCCACACCCAGCCCCTCCCTCCTCGGCTCTTCGCTGGCAGGTGTTATCGAGAATCTAAAGTTCAAAAAGGCAAGTTCATGGAACTCCGTGCCAGGGAGCCGTGAGTCATCTCGCTTTGCATAATACAGTTCTTAGGGTTACTTTTCAAATGCCGAAAAGCCTGGTCATCTACCTTTCTTTCTGGTTGTTTTTTTTTTTATTGTTTATTATTTATTTTTGAGAGAGAGAGAGAGAAAGAGAGAGAGACAGAGTGTTAGCAGCGGAGGGGCAGAGAGAAAGGGAGACACGGAATCCGAAGCAGGCTCCAGGCTCTGAGCCGTCAGCACAGAGCCCGATGCGGGGGGTCGAACTCAAGGTCATGACCTGAGCCAAAGTCGGACACTTAACTGACAGAGCCACGCAGGCGCCCCCTTCTCGTTTTTGACAGAGAAGTGGGTACTGAGAAATACCGCCGTGTAGAAGGAAGAACAGCGATCCAGGTCATTGATTTTTTTTTAATGTTTACTTATTTTATTTATTTTGAGAGAGAGAGTGTGCACGCAAGCAGGGAAGGGGCAGAGAGAGAAGGAGAGAATTCAGAGCGAGAGAGCAAGCTCTCCACTCAGCGTGGAGCCCCACGCAGGGCTCGATCTGCTGGCCGTGAGATCATTACTTGAGCTGAAATCAAGAGTCAGACGCTCAACCACTCAACCGACTGAGCCAGCCAGGTGCCCCCTGGTCATGGATGGATTCTTTGTATCAATCTTTTGTATATGGTGTGAAATAGCCACGCCCCTTCATCGTTCCGCACATGGGTGTCCAGCTGTCCCAACCTCCTGCTTGGTCGGCCTCTGGACCCGGCGGTCCCCCTCCCTGTAGTACAGTGTCTATGTGAACCTGTGAGACAAGAATCTCTGGGGCGTCTCCTGGCTCAGTCAGTTGAGCATCCGACTCTTGGTTACAGCTCAGGTCATGATCTCGCGGTTCGTGGGTTCGAGCCCCTCGTCAGGCTCTGCGCTGACAGCATGGAGCCTGCTTGGGATTCTCTCTCTCTTCCCCTCTCTCTGCTCCTCCTGTGTCCTCTCTCTCTCTCTCTCTCAAATAAATAAATAAACATTTAAAAATAAAATATAAATGTGGGGGCACCTGGGTGGCTCCGTGGGTTAAGCGTGCGACTTCGGCTCAGGTCATGATCTCACTGCTCACGAGTTCGAGCCCCAGGTCGGGCTCTGTGCGGACAGGTGGGAGCTCGGAGCCTGCTTCGGATTCTGTCTCAGTTTCTCTGCCACTCCTTTCCTCGTGCTCTGTCACTTTCTCTGACTCTCTCAAATATATAATAAAAAAACATTTAAAAAATTAAGTCAGGCGAATTTCATGGTCAAAAAGAAATAAAAAGAGATGCGTCCTGTCACTTTTCTAACCTTTCTCTGTATAAGCTACACAGTGATCAGGGCACCCGGGGGGCTCGGTCGGTTGAGTAATTGACTTTGTGCAAGGTCACGTTCTCACGGTTCATGAGCTCAGGCCCCACACTGGGCTCTCTGCTGTCAGCGTAGGGCCTGCTTCCGTTCCTCTGTCCCCCTCTTCCTACCCCTCCCCCACTTGCGCTCTCTCAGAAATGAATAAACATTTAAAAATAAATCTATAAAGGGACACCTGAATGGCTCAGTCAGCTGCGCATCCGACTTCGGCTCACGTCATGATTTCATGGTTCATGGGTTTGAGCCCCGCATCGGGCTCTGGGCTGACAGCTCGGAGCCTGGAGCCTGCTTTGATTCTGTGTGTGTGTGTCTCTCTCTCTGCCCCTCCCCGGCTGGTGCTCTGTCTCTCCCTCTCTCTCAAAGATAAATAAACATTGAAAAAAAAATGTTTTTTAATCTATACAATGATCTACTGTGAATAATTTTAATCATAATTTATGACCTCCCCAATAATGCAAAGTTACCTTTGCATCAGTAAAGCACACAATAGTCAAAAGAGACACATTTTTTGAATACATATAATTTATCTATTTATTTATTTTTAAATGTTTATTTTTGAGAGAGCGCAAGTGGGGGAGGGGTAGAAAGAGGGGGACGTGTGGGGGCGGGGTAGAGAGAGAGGGAGAGAATCCCACGCAGGCTCTTTGCTGACAGCACAGAGCCCGACTCGGGGCTCGAACCCACGAACTGTGAGATCATGACCTGAGCTGAAGGTGGACACTTAATGAACTGAGCCACTCAGGCGCCCCTCAAAAGAGACACATTTTAGGGCTCCTGGGTGGCTCAGTGCATGAGACTCTTGATCTCGGGGTGGTAAGTCTGAGCTTCACATTGGATGTAGAGATTGCTCATTAAAAAAAAAAACCTTAGGGGCACCTGGGTGGCTCAGTCAGTTAAGCGTCTGACTCTTTGGCTCAGGTCATGATCTCATGATGGATTGTGAGATCAAACCCCGTGTCGGGTTCTGAGCTGGGCATGGAGCCTGCTTAAGATTCTCTCTCTCTCTCTCTCTCTCTCTCTCTCTCTTTCTCTCTTTCCCTCTGCCCCCTCCTGCTGGTGCACTCTGTCTAAAAAAAATAAAATTCTTAAAAAATTTCTTTAAATAAATAAATAAATGGATAAATAAATAAAATATTTTTAAATGTTTCTTTATTTTTCAGAGACATAGAGACAGAGCACGGCAGGGGAAGGGCAGAGAGAGAAGGGAGACCCAGAATCCGAAGCAGGCTCCAGGCTCTGATGAGCCATCAGCACAGAGCCCGACGTGGGGCTCGAACTCACAGACCGCGAGATCATGACCCGAGCTGAAGTCGGCCACTCAACCAACTGAGCCACCCAGGCGCCCCTAAAATATTTTAAAAGGAGAGAGAGACACACACATTTTGTAGTGGAGAAGCAGTTCTGAACCCTGATTGTGGTGGTGGTGACGCGAGCCTGTGCACGTGACGGAATTCCACAGGACGGAGGGCACACACACGGCCCGGAAAGCGGGTGAGGTTTGCAGTTTGGCGAACGGCATTATCCCAGTGTTAACTTCCTGGTCTTGATCACAGACTACATTTGTTTATGCGAGATGTTATCATTAGGGGAAACTGGGTGAAAGGTACATGGGAAATCTCTGTACCATTTTTTTGTTTGTTTGTTTGTAACCTTCTGTAAGTCCAAAATGGGGAGGGGGCGCCTGGGTGGCGCAGTCGGTTGAGCATCCAACCCTTGGTTTCCGCTCAGGTCCTGATCTCACGGTTCCTGGGATCGAGCCCCACGTGGGGCTCCATGCGTCTCCCTCTCTCCCTGCCCCTCCCCACCTCAAAATAAATAAACTGTTTTGCACGATGGGGAGGGACACGGGATCGGTGAGCGGAGCCTGCAGAGCTTGACCTCAGAGTCGTGAGTTCGAGCCCCATATTGAGTGTAGAGACAGCCTACAAAAAATATATTTTAAAAAGCGGGGAAAAACTCAGGGCTACTTCGGGCGTGGGGTTTTTGAAATAAAACAAAGAAAAAAATAGCAACCTTTCAATGGCTTCCTGCTGCCTTCAGGATTCAGTTCAAAGCCCCCGGGATGGCACTCGAGGTCCCTCCTGACCTCGTCTGACTACTGTTCCCAGGTCGCTTAGGGTTTGGAACACGCAATCAAAGTGTGCCATCGGTAGACACCCTAGAAACCCGGGTGGTGAAAGACAGTTAAGAGTCGCGATCCTCGAGGCCAGTCGGAGGGCCGGGCTGGGTCCCGGGGACAGCTCATCAGCTTCGCGCCTCGCTTTTAGCACAAACACTTTATAGCCTCACTTTACTGAAAGCGAGTCTGTGGCGAACGTAGCCTTTCTCTACACACGGTCTACAAAAACATTCTAATGCCCCAACTGCATTCTAAAAAGGAAAAATTTAGGGGCATCTGGTGGCTGCGTCGGTTAAACGTCCAACCTTGGCCCAGGTCACGAGCTCGCTGCTCGCGGGTTTGAGCCTCTGACAGCTCAGAGCCGGGAGCCTGCTTCGGGTTCTGTGTCTCCCTCTCTCGCTGCCCCTCCTTGGCTTGCTCTCTGACTCAAAAATATAAACGTTAAAAAAAAAAATGAAAAAGGAAAAATGAAAAGAAAGCCAGTTAAAAAAATAAAAAATAAGAAAGGAAGCCATTTATAATAAAAAGCACATGTCTTTGTAAGAGATGAGGTTTTAAAAATTTTTTATTTATTTCGAGAGAGAAGCACACACGTGAAAAGGGGAGCAGGGGAAGGGGGAGAGACCGGGGAGACAGAGAATCCCAAGCAGCCTCTACGCTGACACGAACTGGTGTGAGACTCGATCCCACGAACCATGAGATCGTGATCTGAGCTGAAGTCAGACGCTTAACCGACTGAGCCACCGAGGCGCCCCCCTCCCACTTCTTGTTCTCAAGCTCGAGTCTGGAGAGGTCCGGCCTTTGCTTCTAGGCGCCGTGGGACCGGAGGCCTCCGAAGACGGGGTGTATCTGTAGAGGCAGGTAGGGAGTCGCTTTTGCGAGGTGGAGAGGAGAGGAAGGAGCCCAGGGGAGGCGGTGGTCCCAGAGTCCTGGGGCTCTCCCAGTCCCCCCAGGGAGCTGACCAGCGAAGGAAGCCAGGATGTCTCAGGGCCTCCTGGGAAATGACACGCAGCTCTGGGAAGGCACGCGGAGTAACGTCCTTCGGCTCTGGACGGGCCCAGAGAACGTGACAGAGGCGCCCGGTGAGATTAGCGGGGAGGCCGCCAGGAGCCACGGAGAAGGCCTCCCCTCAGGTGGAGGCTGGACGAGGCTGACCCGCAGTGGGCACCTGGCTCTCGAGTACACGCTGCGGGAGCAGAACAGGGATGTGGAGGGGTCACGGCAGGGTCAGTGCACCAGGGGGCCTGAGCGCCAGGCGGGGGAAGGGGCAGGATGCTCCGAGCGGCCCCCAAGTCTAGGTGGCCTGAGGAGGGTCACATAACCATTTGGTTAAGAGAGATGACGCTGGGGGCGCCTGGGGGGCTCAGTCGGTTGAGCGTCTGACTCCGGCTCTCACGTTCACAATTTCGAGCCCCGCATCGGGCTCTGTGCTGACGGCTCAGAGCGTGGAGCCTGCTTCAGATTCTGTGTCTCCCTCTCTCTCTGCCCCTCTCCTGCTCACACTCTGTCTCTCTCTGTCTCTTAAAAAGTAAAATTAAAAAACGTTAAAAAAAAAAAAGAGAGAGAGAAGAAGGAAAAAGACGACGCAGGCTGCAGTATGGCAAGCAGACAGCAGGGGGCGAGAGGAGGCCGGCAGAGGTCATCCCGGGCCGCCCAGGAGCAAGCCAGCCTGGGGACACCGCGGACAAGTGTGTCCTGCTCTAGAGGCCTCCACGCACAAAAACCAATACAAGACGCAGTCCTGTTACACAGGTTACACGTGTCAGCCGCGTCGGCCCAGGAGGCGCGTGTTCATTGTCCCAGCGCTCAAAGAAATAAAAGATTAGTGGGTTTCAGCAGAGTTCTCGCTGCGCGTGAATACACAGCCAGACGACAGGCGAATATGTCGGGAGGAAGTGCTTTTACCTCCAAGGCCAGCGGGCCGAACGCCAAACCTGGCCACAGGCAGCGACCTCCCAGGCACCGTGTCTAGAGTTTTCCCTGGCAGGCAACATGGCGTGGACTTGTAAGGTCACAACCGCTCGGTCCTGTTAATTCGTCTGTCACAGCTTCCGTTTCTGCAGCAGTAAAATCAGATCACGATTTCCACCACAGTGTCGGCGTGAGGACTCGCCGAGACGATGCACCCGAGTGCTTAGCCTAGCGCATTCAAGAAATGTTAATAATTATCTTTATTGGTATTATTTTTTTCCTGAATAAGAATGCAATCCATATGTATCATTATTTTTTAAGTTTATTTTTATTTTTGAGAGACAGAGAGAGAAAGCAGAGCAGGGGAGGGGCAGGGAGAGAGGGAGAGAGAGAATCCCAAGCAGGTTCCGTGTTGTCAGCGTGGAGCCCCTCGTGGGGCTCCCTGTCTCGAACTGTGAGATCATGACCTGAGCTGAAATCGAGAGTCAGACGCTTAACCAACTGAGCCAGCCAGGCGCCCCTTCGTCTATTATTAACTTATTGTTCAGCCAGACAGCTGTCTTTCCCATAGGACTGCGAGTTCCCTGAGAGCAATGTCTACATCTCGGTCGTCTGTTTGCCATAAACCTACTACCAGGAGCGCGCGTGGAGGAGGGAGCCTGGCCCTGTCCACAGTGCTGAATCTTCCCGGTGTGGGTATTTCCTGTGAGGCCTCCTGCCCAACCCATTCACATCTCCCATGGTGTCCTCTGCCGAGACGCCCTCTGGAGCGGTGCCACACAGTGCCCCTGACCGCCCAGACCTGCTAACAGGTAGTGAAAGGGCACATACGGCATGAGCTCACTGCTGAAAAAGACACTGTATCGCACGTTCATTTTTGTAGAGTACACTACACACTGGGCGCTGTTGGGTCCTCGGGTCGTCCCCCAAAGAGCACGAGACACGTATGAAAAGGCAAGAGCGTTCACTGAGGTTCCAGCCTGCTGGGGTCAGCCACTCCGTAAAACGGCGACCCCGAGAGGCGCACACAGGCTCCTTTTAAGCACATTCCCAAGGCGGGAAACAGGTGTCTCTATTTGGGGGGTACGGGTGCTCTAAGGATTGGTCCAAGCCGGTCTGGTGAGGGGTGGGGCCTGATTAATTGGTCTGGGACCTTTCAGGCAGGACTCATCAAACAAGTTACAGACGTATATACAAGGATCTGTATCAAACCGTTAATGGTGTTTGCCACGTTACAGTGGGATTAGTGACTGCGGGAGCTGCCCTCGTATTGACTTATACTCTTTGGTATTGTTTTTTGATTGTTTTAACAATAGCCCCTACATTATTTTTTTTAAGATTTTATTTTTTAATAAAAAAATAATTTATTTATTTATTTTTGAGAGAGAGAGAGAGAGAGAGAGAGGACACAGAATCCGAAGCAGGCTCCAGGCTCTGAGCTGTCAGCACAGAGCCCGATGTGGGGCTTGAACCCACAAACCATGAGATCATGACCTGAGCTGAAGTCAGAGGATCAACCGACTGAGCCACCCGGGCACCACGAAATTTTGTGTAATGTTTACTTATTTTTGAAAGAGAGACAGAGAGAGAGAGAGAGAGAGAGCGCATGAGCAGGGGAGGGACAGAGAGAGGGAGACACAGAATCCGAAGCAGGCTCTGGGCTCTGAGCTGACAGCACAGAGCCCGACGTGGGGCTCAAATTCACAAACCGCAAGCTCATGACCTGAGCTGAAGTCAGACGCTTCACCGACTGAGCCCCCCAGGCACCCCCACCAATAAGTTCTCATTTTCAGTGACCACTTGCTACAGCCCAGGCACAGTGCTAAGTACTACAAACACATTAATTTATGTGATTGGTTCTCCACATGGTAGACAGTAATACCATCCCCATTATACTGATGAGGAAACTGAGGCCAGAGAGATGCATCAACTTGGCTGGTATCTCGTGCCGTCTGTGTGGCAGACTAATTTCCAAGAACGGCCACAGCAGTATTTCCGGGTCCACGTGGCTTTCTAGAACCTGCGGCTCCCGGCAAGGAGCAGAATCTGTTTCCTCTGCATCTGATCTTGGGCGGGACCTTGTGCCTGCCTCGATTACTAAAATATGGGGAAGTGTTGCCAGGTAACTTCCAACACTAGGCCAGGACCAGTGACACAACTGCCGGCTGCCCCTCTCTCTCTCTCTCTCTCTCGCTCGCTCTCGCTCTCTCCTTCTCGGGATGTTTGGCCCTGGAACCCAGCCACGATGCCGTGTGAAGGCCCGAACCAACCGCGCAGAGAGCCCCACGTGGGGAGAAACCGAGGCCCAGCCTGCACCCAGCATCGACGCACGGGGCAGTGAGGGAGCCGTCAGGTGTCTTCCGGCTGAAGCCCGGGACAAGGAGGAGCAGACGCGCAAGTCATCGGGGCTGCCGCGGCCTGTCCGAACTCCTGACCCGCGGCACCCGGAGGCACAGTAACCCGCAGCCCCACGGCAGGAAGTCGGAGGGATGGGGCAGCGGACACAGCAGGGGCTGACACCGGGAATCCCCGGCTCTTTCCGCTCTACTTCCGCCCTTTCCCGCCTCTTGATACCTGATGAACCAGCACTGTTCCGGCAAGTTGGCCTCGCTTCTCCCAGCCTGGGGCCCTCTGGCTAATCTCAAGAGCAGTCATTTATATTTGGAGAAGAAAAATCAGACTTCAAAGACAACCATTCACAGAAGGTGTAAGAGGCTCTCCTCTCTTCGGCGAGAGCTCTGGTTCTTCCCATGAAGGAGAGCCTCCGGCCCCCGGATGGCCCACCCCCGTGCCCCCAAAACCCAGTCACACAAAGGGTCATGAGCATGTCTGTGGATTCCTGCCGCCCCTGCAGTTTGCTCGGATCTCAGAGTCTCCTTTTTTTTTGTTTGTTTGTTTGTTTGTTTTTTAATGAAGTCTCCAAGCATCCACCAAGGCGACCGTTCTCTTTTCTGTGCCTCCCTCACCTCCCTCCAAAACACAGGGGCTCCTTCCTTCCATTTGGTTTAGCATTAAAGAAAAAAAAAATTGCACTTAACTTTTCCTGGGCAGGCCTAGAAGCGCCTCGGTGCGCCTTCAGGCTGGAGAGCTGGAGTTTGGCTGAATGTGAGTCTGTTTTCCTCCTTCTGGATGGGTTGCAAGGTGGGGAAGGAAGGAAGGAAGGAAGGAAGGAAGGAAAAAAGGAAGGAAGGAAGGAAGGGAGGGAGGAAGGAAGGAAGGAAGGAAAGAAAACCCAACCATCTCATCCTAAGGTCTTTAAAAATAATCATAATTAGGGGCACCTGGGTGGCTCAGTCAGCTGAGCATCCGACTTCGGCTTAGGTCATGATCTCACGGTTCATGGGTTCGAGCCCCGTGTAGGGCTCTGTGCTGACAGCTCAGAGCCTGGAGCCTGCTTTGGATTCTGTGTCTCCCTCTCTTTCTCTGCCCCTTCTCCACCAGCACTCTGTCTCTCTCTCCTCTCTCCCTCTCTTAAAAATAAATAAACCTTAAAAAATTTTAAAAATAAAAATAATGATAATTAAAACAACAACAAAAAATAAGGATAATTTAAAAGAGAAATATGTTCATTTATACACCACCAGGACATTCGAGTGGAGTTTGGCTCTGGACGAGGCTGGGGCCACCAGCTCAGATAACACCGCTCGGACTCTGTGGTGCTTCATTTCCTGGCGCCTCTTGACAGCACCTGGCCACTTCAGGTTTTCCATATCACAGAATCAAATGCAGAGGAAGACAGAGTTTCTCTGCCCAATAGCTGGAAAAGACATCAAGCAATGGGGACTTGTTTTGCTGGCCGATTCTTCCTGGAGCACGAGCCCTGTCCTCAACCAATCGGCATGGCCTGGACGAGGCCACCTGTTGGCTTCCTTTAGGTCAAGGGCTGTGAACCTGACTTTACAGGAGACTGATGAAGAGGGTCGGGGACAGAGGACCGGTTATCACAGGAAGGGTAAGGCTTTGGACAGAACACAAGCCGCCACTACCAGATGGAATCAGGAAGCTGTGAGAGAGACAGGTTAAATTTCCGCAGACTCTGACAGAAGCTATCCCCTCGCGGAAGGTAATGCGGAAGCGGTCCTACGGACACGTGGAAAGGTGCCCGAGCTCTCGAGAAGTCTGGGACACGCAAAGCAAAACATCAAACAGGATCCAAGTTTCCCACCTTGCTCATCGGAGGGCGTAAATGAAAGCCGGACCCAGCTGGCGTTGGTAGGAGTGCAGGGATGGGGTGCTTGGACAATGACAGCGGGGTGTAATTGGGGCACCCTTTGGGGACGAGAATCTGACAATACTTTCCGAAGATTTAAGTCCTCACTTCTAGAAATCTCTGGAAATCGCCCTGAGTGCCCAAGACGTGTATACAAGCGATGATGGCCAGAGGATTGTTTATCAGAAGAGTGGAAACGCCTTAACAGTCCGCCTGCAAGAAATAGATACATTACAGCATCTTCGCTCAGTAATACTTGCAACTCTGTGGCACCCTTGAAGTGACCGAGGAAGACCCAGTATGAACTGACATGGGATGCTTTCTAATGTGTACCAAGTGCAGGGCACCTGGGTGGCTCAGAGGATTAAGTGTCTGCCTGGGTTCAGGGCATGATCTCACGGTTTGTGGGTTCGAGTCCCACATCCGGCTCTGTGCTGACAGCTCAGAGCCTGGAGCCTGCTTCGGGCTCTGTCTCCCTCTCTTTGCCCCTCCCCCACTCATGTTTGGTCTGTCCCCCTCTATCCCCCCCCTCAAGAATAAACAAATATTAAAAAAAACTTGGAGAAATTTTTAAAAAGAGAGAGTGTAATGCAACGGTCATATATATAGAATCTGGGGTCGGGCTGTGTGGGTTTGAATCCCAGCCTCCCCTCTCTGAAGCTGTGCGGCTTTGAGCAGGTTACCTCACCTCTCTGGGTCGGCCTTTCCTCCTCTGCAAAAGAGAGATAACAGAATGTGTTATATGGTCGTCATGTAGATTAAACCAGTTAATCTCTGTAAATCGCTTTGAGCAGTGCCCGACAGGTAGCAGGCACCCAGTTAGCGCTAGCTAGTAGCCCTGGGCACGCAGTCACAGAAATGCAAAGCATTTGCAGAAATGCAAAGCAGAGAGTCTGTAAGGATGGGCTCCAAACTGTTGACGGCAGAAGCCGACGAAGAGGAACTTTGTATTTTGCTCTGTATCGATTTGAGTTGTTAGAATCTTTAGAAAACACATGTGCGTATGACTAGGGTCACAGTGTAAACCCCCCCACCCTCAGATCCCGCACCATGAGGTCAACTCACTTTCTTGCTTTTGTGGGCCGCTGTCATTCTGCGAGGGACAGGGCAGGGCCTGGCATGGTCCAACCCCCGCTCCCGGGGGGACGGAGAAAGGGAAGCGGCCAGAGGTGAAGCTGCTCCTCCAGCCGGAGGCTTTGACTCACTGGCCAGCCTGGGGCCCACGCCCAGGATCCCGTTACCCCGACGCCACCCCACTGCTCTCTCCGCCTCGGGGTTCAGTCCTCAGCATTCCGTGGTCTTCATGCCCTTAAGTCAGGTTTCCCTCCTTCTTAGGCTGCGCAGACGGGCAAACGGCCCAGCTCCGAATGTTCTGTTCTAGCCGAGCCTGGGGGGCTCGGATGGTTAAGGGTCGGACTCCTGATTTCAGCTCAGGTCAGGATCTCAAGGTTCATGAGATCGAGCCCCGCATCGGGCTCTGCGCTGACAGTGAGGATCCTGCTTGGGATTCTTGCGCTCCCTCTCTCTGCCCCTCCCCCACCTCCCAAAATAAATAAACATTAAAAAAAAAAAAAGAGGGGCACCTGGGTGTCTCCGTCAGCTGAGAGTTCGACTTCAGCTCAGGTCATGATCTCCTGGTTTGGGAGTTCCAACCCCGTATTGGGCTCTCTGCTGTCAGCATGGAGCTCACTTTAATCGTCTGACTTCCCCGCCCCCCTTCCCCTTCCCCGCCGCTGTGGCTCCTCTGTCCCCTCCCCCCACCCCTCCCACTCTCTTTCTCTCTCAAAAATATATAACCTTTTTTTTAATTAAAAAAAAAAAAGAAAAAGAAAGAAATGTCCTGATCTGTCGTCTTGCCAAATCTGGGAAGCAGATAATATTTGCTCATTTTCCAGGTGAGGAAATCGGAGAACAGAAAGGCCAAGTTTCAAACCCATCTCTTTCTGATGTTTAGGCTTGTGTTCTTTATTAGTGTTTTTTTTTTTAATATCCTTATTTTTATTTGCATTTTTGGCTAAATAAGCCACTTTAGCAAATTCTTTTTTTTTAATTTTTTAAATGTATATTTAGTTTTGAAAGAGAGAGAGTATGAACAGGGGAGAGGCAGAGAGAGAGGGAGACACAGAATCCGAAGCAGGCTCCAGGCTCTGAGCTGTCAGCACAGAGCCCGACGCGGGGCTCGAACCCAGGAACCGTGAGATCATGACCTGAGCTGAAGTCGGATGCTTGGGCAACTGAGCCACCCAGGCACCCTGAGGACTTTTGTTTTTGTTTTTTTATATTAGTGTTTTTAAATAAGTTACTCCGGGCGCCGTGCCTCCAAGAAAACCTAAAAGCAGGAGCGCCCTCTGAGGTCGTAGGGCCGCCCGCGCTCAGACCTCGCGGTGGCCTTGGCTTCCTGCCCCCGGGTCTGCACGCCTCTCCAGCAGGCGGGTCTAGGGCCCGCTGGCCTGGACCAAACGTGCGGTTTCACCCGGTCCGACTGTCCCGGCCAAGAGGGTGGGGTCAAGATGAGAAAGGAGTCTTGGACCACGTCGGGCCCCTGGCCTCACCCCAGCCGGGAGCCCGGGGAGGCCCAGAAGCGGAGTACGGGCGAGTCAGCACACAGGGCGGCGGAAACGATGAGTCGGCCCCCGGTCATGAGTTCGCTCTTCCTCGCCCGAGACATGAGTCAGGGCCTGTACGCCTTTAATTTCCAGACTCCCAACTCTTCCCAGCAGGGAATGGGAAGCCGATGAAGGAAAGCTCCCCGCAGCGGGGGCCGTGGCCCCAGATGGCCCGACTTCGACTTCTGTCTCTTCCACTTACTAATCACGGGCCTTAGCAGGTCACGGAGCCCGCGTTTCCCCATCCGTAAACTGCAGGTGCTAACGCCTATCTCGCTAGGTTCCTCCACCTAATCAGCATTTACTGAGCACCTACTATGTGCCGGGCACGAGCGATGTGGTAGTATACAAAACAGGCAAAACTCCGGCCCCCACGGAGCTTACATTCCAGGGAGAAAAAACAATGAAAAAAAATCTGTGTGTGTCACGCGGTAACGTATGACGTTGGTATGTCAGCAGGAGACCAGCAGAGACAAAGAAAAATTCAACGATGCGGCAGGACAGAGGGTCCAGAGGGTTGATGGAGACAGTTGTATAAACTAGCAGGGGTGGGGCAGAGAGAGAGAGAGGGAGAGAGCACCCCAGGCAGGCTCCACATTGTCAGCGCGGTGCGGGGCTCGGACTCCCCAGCTGTGGGATCGTGACCTGAGCAGAAGTCAAGAGTTGGTCACTCAACTGACTGAGCCCCTCGGGCACCCCCACGTTAATCATTTCCAGATGAACTGTTCAGGGGCGCCTGGGGGGCTCAGGCGGTTAAGCGTCCGGCTCTCGATTTCAGCTCAGGTCGTGAGCTCACGGTTCATGAGTTCGAGCCTGATGCGGGGCTCTGCGCTGACGGTGCGGAGCCTGCGTGGGATTCTCTCCCGCTCTCCCTCTTTGTCCCCTTCGCCTGCCCTTGCTCTCTTGTTCTCTTAAAATAAATAAAAACAATTTTTTTGACTCTCCAGACTCCTGGCTTGTCCCATTCCAGCCGCAGGAGGTGGTTCCAGGAAGGTGAGGGAGTGAAATGAGACGGGGACCCAGAAGGACCAGCAAAGGGTTCTTGTGCCGCACCAGGGCCGGTTTGTGCCACGCGCGGCTGGCACTCGGCGTCCCCGGGGCTGGGTGCAGTCACCTGAGGGACTGTGCAGGGTACAGGTCAGAGGGGCTGGGCGCAGGGCGGAGACCCAACTGCCATCCACCCTTGAAACTTCAGCTCCCGGTTTCCAGGCTGAGCCGGTGCTCAGCTGAGCCGGAGAGCACCCCCAGGTGGAGAGGAGGGAGGTGGGTCCCGCAGGGGGGAGGCAGAGGAGAACAGGAGGCCATCCCTCTGCAGGGCCGCTGGGGGAGGGAGGGGTGTGTGATATCGGCACCCTGACGTCCGTGGTAATGCACGACCCGTCCTGGGCAAAGCTTCGATATCCCTTCGCCGACTCCTCGGGATGGCCCCATAAAACAAGTATTGCTGTTACCCCCGCTCTACAGGTGGAGAAACTGAGGCACGGAGGAATGGCAAACCACTCACACAAGATCCTCCTCTAAGTCAGTGGTGGAGCAGGATTCAAAACCAGAAGGTCTATGCTGGTCGTGAGCACTCGCTGCTCTGGCCTGCCCGTCACGTTCTGCTTCCTGTCCTGTCTTCCATATATACTCAGCAGGCTGTTTCCTTCAGGTCTCGGCTTGCGGACCACCTCCTCCAAGAAGCCTCCCGTGATCACCTCTCCTACTAGTACCTACTGCCGAGATCTGTCAATTTTCTTCATAGCACTTAACAGTTTGTAATTATTTTGTCTGTTGCTTTACTTGCGTATCACCTTACTTACCATGAAGACTGTAGTCTCCATGAGGACAGGGGCCCATCTGTCCTGTTCACTTTGAATTCCGACTTCCTATCTCAGGGACTGGCTCAGCGTAGGAACTTAATACTCTGCGCCTCTGGAGAGGAGTCGAATGATTAAATAAAGGAACCCAACATACCTGACATATACAAATTGCCTTGTTTTCCAAATAGTCATTAATGCGGCCTCTGGAATCTCCCTGAGGGGTTGGCCTAGGGTGCTTCCATGCGGAAGATCCAAGACACAAATAGAGAGAAATGATTTATTCTGGGTCACCGATGACTCGATGTCTGGGAATAGAAACACACTCCAAAACCTTTGCTCTAATTAGTCGAGGTAATTATTAGGCGCACTAATTAGGCACGAATGACCTCAGCCGGGCTGTTTTGTAACCTCTGGAATGTAAGACCTGTACTAATTTCGCTTTAATGGCAGGATTCCTTGTGGCTTGCCACCCCCAAACCTTCTCTGCTTTTTCTGAGCCAACAAACATGTGTCTCAAAACACCATCTTTCAGGGGCGTCTGGGTGGCTGAGTCGGTAGAGCACGTGACCCTTGATCTCAGTCTCGCGGTTGTGAGTTCGAGCCCCACATTGGGTGTAGAGACTGCCTGAAAATAAAATCTTTAGGGTCACCTAGGTGGTTCAGTCGGTTAAGTGAGCAACTCTTGATTTCGGCTCAGGTCATGATCCCAAGGTCGTGGGATCGAGCCCCGAGTTGGGCTCCACGCTGAGCGTGGAGTCTGCTTAAGATTCTCTCTCTGTCCCTCTGTCCTTCCCCCACTCTTGCTCTCTCTCTCTCTAAAAAAAAAATAAAAATAAAAAAATAAAATCTTTAGAACACACACACAGTCTTTCCAGTAAGAGATCCTTCACCTCACCCTCACCCGCTGTCACGTTCTGGAGTCCGTCCCTCAAATTATTTCCCTCTGATGTGGCTTTTGCTTGCAGCCGATTCTTTCCATTTGGGGGTAAGAGGCGAACTCTGGTCCCTGAGAAACTCGTCTCCTGGCTCCTTCACTTAGTGAAGCAACATTTACTGCGCCCCCTACCGGCAGCCGGGGTCTATGCACCCCAACAGAGCCAACAGCGAATAAAACAATTCGCACCCCGGAAAAGAGTGCTCGGGGCGTTCCTGGCAGTGCGAGGAGGGTTGACAGCCTTCTAGTTCTTTATCTTCCTCTTGACTCCTTGTCGCAGCCAGCGCTCCCCGTGACCTCCCTCCGTGTGACGCATGGCGTGGCGTGAGGTTACTGGAAACAGCCCCAGAAACAGCCCTGTGGGGAATGAGCTATTATTAGCGCTAGGATTACCGCCCCCATTTTAGAGATGAGGAAACCGAGGCACAGGGGCTGACGGAACCTGCCCAAATTCACACCGTTGGTAGGTAAGCAACAGGGAAGCAGGACCTGAACCCGGTCTTCAGAACGGGGGGCTCCTACCCACTATACCAGGCTACTCTAGCAGTATTTTGGATTGTCCGGAAAGGTCTCCAAGTTCTCTGACATTCCACACCCATTTCTTTTTCTAGTTTACTTATTTATTTATTTTGAGAGAGAGAGGGAGGCGCCGAGAGAGAGAGAGAGAGAGAGAGGGAGGGAGAATAGAAAATCCGAAGCAGTCTCCCGCCCCCCCTGCTGTCAGCACGGAGCCGGTCGCAGGTCTCGAACTCACAACCTTGAGATCATAACCCGAGCCGAAATCAAGAGTCGGGCGCTCAACCGGCTGAGCCCCCCAGGCGCCCCTGCTCGCCCACTTCTATGTGCACAAAACGAACATTTCCTGGGGACTCTCTGGCTGCCGGCAAGCAGGGAGATGGGGACGAACCGAAGCCAATGCATGTCCCAGAATTGGGGCCGTTTGGAGGAAGGAGCAGGACTCTGGAGTCAGACCCGGGCCTCCAATCCTGGCCCAGGCAGTAATTAGGGTTGCCAGATTTAGCAAATAAAAGTATGGGTCACACAGTTACACTTGACCTTCAGATGAACAGTGAATAATTTCTTCGTCTAAGTGTGTCCGTGCTCGTGTTGTTGCATTTCGCCTGGCAGCCTTCATTAACTGCTGTGTGACCGTGGGTCCTTCACTCAATCTCTCTGTTCTCAGCTTCCCTGTGTTCCCAAGGAGGAAACTAATTCCCATTGCACTGGGTTGCTTTCCGAAATAAGAAAGGGTGTGGGGCTACTGGGTGGCTCAGTCCGTTGAGTGTCGGACTTCGAGTCAGGTCATGATCTCACGGTTCGTGAGTTCAAGCCCTGCATCGGGCTCTGTGCTGATGGCTCAGAGCCTGGAGCCTGCTCAGATTTCAGATTCTTTCTGTCCCTCTGCCGCTTGTGCTCTGTCTCTCTCTGTCTCTCGAAAATAAATAAACTTAAAAAAAAAGAAAGGGGGCGCCTGGGTGGCTCAGTCGGTTGAGCGGCCTGACTTCGGCTCAGGTCATGATCTCGCAGTTCGTGAGTTCGAGTCCCACGTTGGGCTCTGTGCTGACAGCTCAGAGCCTGGAGCCTGCTTCAGATTCTGTGTCTCTCTCTCTCTCTCTCTGCCCCTCCCCTGCTCGTGCTCTGTCTCTATGTCTCTAAAAAATAAATAAATTAATTAATTAAAAAAAAAAAAAGAAAGAAGAAAGAGTGGTTATGTTAAGCCCTGGGAATGCGGCGTGCAGCAGCTGGGGTAGAGGGGCCTTTGAAAACCAGCTCAGGCCACTGCCTCCTGAAAACCCTTTGAGGTTCCCAAGGCACCTCGACTGCAGCCCAAAGTCATCTGGATGTACCTCAAGTCCCCGCGCTGCAGGTGGCGTCCCGGGCAGAGACCCTTCTCGAGAACCCCCGCAGGGGCCCACCCAGGATTATTCTCCCGGCTGCCTGTCCTCCCCAGCCTGTTGCAGCCTCTCCGTCTCGGCCACCCGGCCCCAGCTGCGCAGCCGCGAGGGCCTGCTTGCGGGTTTATCGGCTTCCACGTTAAAACCAACCATAGCAGAATTTTTAATCCGAAAAGTTTCAAAAAAATATGCACAAGTAGAGGAAATGAGGGCGTCTGACTGGCTCCGTCGGCAGGACGTGAGACTCTTGGTCTCAGCATCTTGAGTCTGAGCCCCATGGTGGGTGCAGAGTTTACTTAAAGAAAACGGGGGCGCCCGGGCGGCTCAGTCAGTTGAGTCTGTCTTGACTTCGGCTCAAGTCATGATCTCACAGTGGTGAGATCGAGCCCCGCGTGGGGCTCTTGCGCTGACGGTACAGAGCCTGCTTGGGATTCTCTCTCTTCCTCTCTCTCTCTCTCTCTCTCTGCCCCTCCCACTCCCTCCTCCCCTCACTAAAATAAAATTTAAAAATTTTTAAGAAGAAAAAAACCCATAGGTCAAAAGAATAGAATGGACTGGCTCATCAGCTCACGACCGCCCCTGTTCACCCCCTCCCTGCCCTTCCCTGGAATTTGTAATTCCTCCTCCCAGGGCTGTTTCTTTTTTTCCCTTTATTTTGGACATTTTCACCCTCCGGCACAGGATAATCTGACTTTTCATCACTCCCCCACCCCCCACCCCGTGGATGTATTCTTTGTTGTGGCAGAAACTTTGTTCCAAGATTCCTTCAAGCTTTTGCCTTTGAACCCGAGTCTTGCTACTCCAAGCGAGTGTAGAGACATAAAAAAAAAAAGCCTCTTTCGCGAATCTTGCAAATCAAAAGCCTTGGCTTTCAAGATTATTATCTCTGCCATGAATTTCACAAGCCTGTTGAGGAACTTGGTGACAGCCCAGAATTTGGCTGTTCGGCTCTTTCTTTCTTTGACTTGGTTTGGGTCAAGCCTCTGTAAGGGGTGGGTGACCATTCAGGATTCGGGCGCAACCTCAGGACTGGGTTTTGTGGGGGGAGGGGTCATGGGGTTTTTTTAAAAAGGGAACAAACACAGCCTTGCTGCGTCTGCAAAACAGGCGCCTCACTGCTATTTTTGTCATCAGAATAATTTTCATGAATTTCAGTGATTTCTCAGAACACTCACAGACGGGATGCCATGCCTTTGTTTTTTTCTTTCTTACTATTATTTTTTCTAGTTTTCTTTTCAGTGTATTTATTTATTTTAAGAGAGAGAGAGAGAGAGAGAGAATGAGTGCCGGGGAAGGGCAGAGAGAGAGGGAGACAGAGAATCCCAAGCAGGTTCCTCACTGTCGCTGGCGATCCTGGTGCGAGGCTCAGACTCACGCACAGCAAGGTCATGACCTGAGCCTCAACCAAGGGTTCAAGGCTTAACCGACTGAACCACCCAGGCGCCTCTCCACCCCAGCCCATTTTTCCCCCCTATGTGTTTAAGCTCTTCAACTACCATTTCTCCTCATTGAAACTCTGGCCAGACCCTAACTCCCAGCTCTGGGTGGTTGTTCTGTCTACAGAATAAGTCAGTGACCTGGGTGTCTGCAAAGGCAGCTTCGCGGGGCTGCACCAATCCAGGCTGGCGAACCCGTGGCTGGCTGTCACCTGAAGCCCCGTGTCATTTGAAAATCCGAGCCTCCTGCTTTGCCTTGCATCACGCGATTTCCTGTCATAAGCACCGGCATTAATGTTGAAGTTAGTGGCCTGTATATATATATAAAAAAAATACGATTTTCCTTTCCGGGCAAATGGGCTGAAATTTCCCAGTGGTTTCCAGGCCCAGAAGTCCGGATTTAGCCAGACAGGAGGTTCAGGCCCAGACACGATACACGCTGACAGGGAAGCAGGGATGGTCGAGGGAGAGCCGCTTGCTGAGAATAGAATCACTGGTGTTTATCCTCGGCTCGGCCAACAGCTTCCCGGTGGCCCCACTTGCCACAGCCGGGCTGTTCCCAAAAGGGCAGTTTTCCTTATGTCAGAGTCGGAATAGCCTTGTGTCCTTGTAGCCAGACGCAAGAACCCTTGTGTTGTTGTAGCTGTTTTAAGTGCACGAAACGATCACAATTGGATGTGATTTTTTTTTAAGTGGGGGATTTTCTTTCTTTCTTTTTTTTTAATGTTTATTTTGAGAGAGAAGAGAGCACTTGCACCAGGGAGGGGCAGAGAGAGAGAGAGGGAGAGAGAGAATCCTTAACTGTCCCTATGTGGACTCAGTCCCACGAACCGTGACATCATGACCTGAGCCAAAATCAACAGTCGGATGTTCAGCTGACTGAGCCGCCCGCACTCCCTGGGTGATTTTTTTTTAAACAATAAACTATTAGAACAGTTTTATGGGGCGCCTGGGTGGCTCAGTCGGTTGAGCGGCCGACTTCAGCTCAGGTCATGATCTCACGTCTGTGAGTTCGAGCCCCGCGTCAGGCTCTGTGCTGACAGCTCGGAGCCTGGAGCCTGCTTTGGATTCTGTGTCTTCCTCTCTCTCTGCCCCTCCCCCGCTCACGCTCTGTCTCTCTCTCTCAAAAATAAATAAAACATAAAAAAAAAGAACAGTTTTTTTTTATTTATTTTTATTTTTTTTTCTAACGTTTCTTTATTTTTGAGAGACATAGAGTGAGCAGGGGAGGGGCAGAGAGAGAGGGAGGCACAGAATCCGAAGCAGGCTCCAGGCTCTGAGACATCAGCACAGAGCCCGATGCGGGGCTCGAACTCACAGACCGCAAGATCGTGACCTGAGCTGAAGCCGGATGCTTAACCGACTGAGCCACCCAGGCGCCCCTGGAACAGTTTTAAACTTACAGAAAAGTTGCGAAGATAGTGTGAGCAATTTTCCATATGACCCCCACCCACTTTCCTGTAAGATTTTCCCGTATTATAAACATCTTACGTTATTATCATGTATTTGTCACAATTCACCAATGTTTTTATTTATTTTTTGGAATTTTTTTGATGTTTATTTCTGAGAGAGAGAGAGAGAGAGACCACGTGAGCAGGGGGAGGGGCAGTGAGAGGGAGACAGAGAACTCTAAGCAGGCTCCAGGCTCTGAGCTGCCAGCACAGAGCCCAACCTGGGGTCCGAACGCACCAACTGCAACACCATGACATGAGCTGAAGTCAGACACTCAACTGACTGAGGCACCCAGGCGCTCCATAAATAAAAACTTTTTTAAAAAGTTTACTAATTTAGGGGCGCCTCGGTGGCTTAGTTGGTTAAGCGGCCGACTTTGGCTCAGGTCATGATCTCGCGGTCTGAGTTCGAGCCCCACATCAGGCTCTGTGCTGACAGTTCAGAGCCTGGAGCCTGCTTCGGATTCTGTGTCTCCCTCACTCTCTCTGCCCTCCTCCTGCTCACGCTCTGTCTCTATGTCTCAAAAATAAATAAACGTCAAAAAAAATTAAAAAAAAAAGTTTACTAATTTAGATGCCCCTGGTTGGCTCAGTCATGGAACGTGTGACTTTTGATCTCAGGGTTGTGAGTTCCAGAACCATGTTGGGTGGAGAGACTGCTTCCCCACGGAGCACTTCTGATACCACAGGCCATTGGACTGTGTTGATTTGAGAGCTAATTTCCTATTTGGGGCACTTAGTTTATTTTCAGTTTTGGGTTCCTACAAATAATTCTGTAATGAGCGAGGCTGGGGGTTCTGGTAACAAATCTTTGCATACAGATTTGTTTTCTTCACATAAATTTCTAAACATAGAGTCAAAGAGTCAGGGTGGCATATTTCGAGTTGTTGGATGGGAACCGTTGAATGCTTAACCGACTGAGCTACCCGGGCACCCCTAGTGTGATGTTTTTAATGCAATTAAAGGTCTTCTAGCTGAAAAAATAAAAAGTCTTTAAGGGCTTCGATTAAATAAAAAGAAATATCGGACCACCTGGATGGCTCAGTCAGTTGAGCATCCAACTTTGGTTCAGGTCATGATCTCGCGGTCTGAGTTCGAGCCCCGCGTCAGGCTCTGTGCTGACAGTTCAGAGCCTGGAGCCTGCTTCGGATTCTGTGTCTCCCTCTCTCTCTCTGCCTCTCCCTCGCTTGTGCTCTGTCTGTCTGTCTGTCTGCCTCTCTCTCTTGCTCTCAAAAGTAAACATTTTAAAAAATTAAGATAAAGGGATATCATAAACAAACCAAAAGGGGCGTTCTGTGGATAGAAGCAGGTAATAGGAGCCTCCTTGTGCCTTAATTCCTGACCTTTAAAATGGGAATAAAAATATCAACCTCACTGGGGGATTTGGGGGATCAAATAAGTTAATACGAAGGCCTTATGATAAATATTAAAACATGCGGAATCAAAATGAACCACTCAGGCAACAGCGGGTGCTGGCGAGGATGCGGAGAAAGGGGAACCCCCTCCCACCGCTGGTGGGAATGCAAACTGGTGCCGCCGCTCTGGAAAACAAGATGGAGGTTCCTCAAAAAATTAAAAATAGAGCTACCCCACGACCCAGCAATGACACTACTAGGTATTTATCCCAAGGATACAAAAAATGCTGATTCAAAGGGGCACAGGCACCCCGATGTTTATAGCCAAGAGCCAAATCATGGCAAGAGCCCAAATGTCCGTTGACTGACGAACGGATAAAGATGATGTGGTAGATATACACAATGGAGTGTGACTCGGCGATCGAAAAGAATGAAATCTGGCCATTTGCAACTACGTGGATGGAACTAGAGGGTGTTATGCTAAGCGAAATAAGTCAGTCAGAGAAAGACAAATATATGACTTCATTCATATGTGGAATTTAAGGAACAAAACAGAGGAACATGGAGGAAGGGAAGGAAAAATAAGATAATAACAGAGGGAGGCAAACCATGAGAGACTCTTAAATACAGAGAACAAGCTGAGGGTCGCGGGAGGGGAGGGGGGAGGGGGATGGGCTGAATGGGTGAGGGGCGTTCAGGAGGCCGCCTGTTGGGATGAGCGCTGGGTGTTGTGTGTAAGTAATGAATCACCGGTTTCTATTCCTGAAACCATTATTACACTATATGTTAACTAACTTGGATTTAAATAAAATAGGGGCGCCTGGGTGGTTCAGTCGGTTAAGCATCTGACCCTTGGTTTCGGCTCAGGTCATGAGCTCATGGTTCCATGGGCTCGAAACCTGTGTCGGGCTCCGCACTGAGCGTGGAGCCTGCTCGGGATTCTCTCTCGCCCTCTCCCTCTCTACCCCTCCCCCGCTCACCCTGTCTGTCTCTCTCAAATACATGGAAAACCTTAAATAAGATTTAAAAAAACCCACACGTGGAATCGCACGAGCGGCAGGGGGACCTACCATGACCATGTCGTTCTTACGGATTACTGCGATGCCCAGTTCTTCCTTGTTCTTGGGGGTCAGGAGATAGTGTCAGGCAGGGTCAGGTGACTGGCTCTGGCCAACAGATTAGGATCAGAAGCGATGTGTCACTTCCTGTCTGAGGGAGCAAGAAGCCGCCGTCAGACTATCCAGCCTTCGTCTTCCCCTTCGCGGAGGGCGGAGTCACAAGACAGAAGCCGCCTCATCCCTGAGTCACCGAGCTCGAGCGTTGCCCCTTGGGGGGCAGCAGCGAGGACTGTCCCCTGGACCCAGAGCAGGCTTTGCCTGAGCAAGAAATGAACTTTCACGGGGTGTAGCTGATTCAGTCTTCCCGTGGTTGTGGTTCCGTCCCTGACAGTTGCATACCCCATCCTGACCAGTGGGACGCACGTGTGAACACTCCTGGACGAGACCCCAGCCCGTGTGTTCGGAGGATGCAGGGTACCGCACCCAGGCCTCTCCTGTTCCCTTATAAAAGGCTGCTGTTCCAGCCGCTGGGAGAACTCACGGAAACACAGTCTGCCAAGCATATGGGTATATGGTCACCTCTCAGGACCCCTGGGGTGCAGGGACCGCGGTGCTGAGTTTTTTTGGTTTTCAGTCGAGATCTAATTGACAAGTGACATGCAACACTGTGTGAGTTCCAGGCGTAGGACATGATTACTCAACATTTGTACATATCGTCAAACGCTCGCCGCAGTGAATTTAGTTAACTTCCGTCACCACACAGTTTTACGAACCCTTTCTCCTTGTGAATAGTTTACTTTCTTTTTTTTTTAATGTTTATTTATTTCTTTTTTTTTAAACATCAGACCTTATTTTTTAATGTTTATTTATTTTTGAGACAGAGAGAGACAGAGCATGAGTGGGGGAGAGAGAGAGGGAGACGCAGAATCTGAAGCAGGCTCCAGGCTCTGAGCCGTCAGCACAGAGCCCGACTCTGGGCTCGAACTCACGGACCGCGAGATCATGACCTGAGCCAATGTCTGACGCTCAACTGACTGAGCCACCCAGGGGCCCCCGATTTACTCTTTCAACAACTTTCAAAGGCACGATACGGTATGATTAACTCTGGTCTCCGTGCTATACAGGTGCTGTGTTTTTAAGAAGGGAAGACAATGTTCCTGTGATTCTGGGATTGTGACCTGCCAGCACCATGGGTAACGCGTCCTCGTTTGGGCAAAGCTAGGGGAGAGGTACGTGTTTGCCCCTGTTCCTGGTGGTGGGCAGCCTCTGAGGGGGTCCCCAGAGGTCTGCGTCTCTGGTATTCAAGCCCTCCTGCCATTCCCTTCCGGATCGTGTGGGCGGAGCGCCCCTGACTTGCCTCCAGTGAACAGAGCACAGCCGAAGTGACGGATGTCACCTCCGAGGGTAGGTTATAAGAAACAGTCATTTCTGTCTCGGGCACCTTCTTTGTCCTCCTCTGCTGCAAAGAATCCAGCTGCCGGGTCACAAGCTGAGCTGCCCCGTGGAGGCTTCGTTAACACAACTCTCACCCAAACCGTCTCCTTTCCCAAAGGAGATTCCTCTTGTAATCCCTCCTTCGGGTCCTTCCCTGGCCTTCCCCTCTTCCCCCAGCTCTGTGGCTACAGATCGCTTCGAATTTTCTGTAAGGGGAATGAATGAACCCTAAAGCACAATCTTTTTGGGGGGATGGGTCTGGCTTCTTCACTTAGCGTAGTTATTTGGAGAGTCACCCGAGGTGTACTGTGTTCCGAGATTCTTCTCTTCACACGGCCGCGCAGCATTCGTGGGACAGATACACTGTGGTCCTCTTATCCCCCCCGTGGGACGTTCAGGTTGCTTCCAGCTTCTGCCGACTGCAGAGCAAGCCAGGGGGGCACCCGGGGGGCTCAGCTGATTAAGCAGGACTTCAGCTCAGGTCATGATCTCACGGTTCATGAGTTCAAGCCCCGCTTTGGGCTCGCAGCCGTCAGCGCAGAGCCTGCTTCAGATCCTGTGTCTCCGCTTCTCTCTGCTCCTCCCCCACCCGAATAAATAAATATTAAACAGAAAAAGATGTTAAGAAAGAGCCTGTAAGTACAAGTGTGGACGTAGACTTTCTTTTCTCTTTGGAATACCTAGCAGTGAAATGGTGGAGTCTGACCATAAGCGTATGTTGAATTTTATTTTATTTTGTGAAGTCTATTTTTATTCTTTTTTTATGTTTATGTTTTATTTTTTATTTTTATTTTTTTTAATTTTTAATTTTCAATTTATTTATTTTTGAGAGACAGACAAAGACAGAGTGTAAGCAGGGAATGGGCAGAGAGAGAAGGAGACGCAGAATCCGAAGCAGGCTCCAGGCTCCGAGCTGTCAGCACAGAGCCCGACGTGGGGCTCGAACTCACGAACCGTGAGATCATGACCTGAGCTGAAGCCAGATGCTTAACCGACTGAGCCACCCAGGTGACTCTGTTATTTTATTTTTAAAGTAATCTCTACACGAATGGGTATTACTTAAGCCTCTAACCTGCTCTAATCCCGAGATCAAGAGTCAGATATCCTACCAACCGAGGCAGCCAGGCACCCTGTATATGGAATTAAAATTTTTTTAAGTTTATTCATTTATTTTGAGAGAGAGTAGGGAAGGGGCAGAGATAAAGGAAGAGAGAATCCCAAGCAGGCTCTGCGCCAACAGCGTGGAGCCCAATGTGGGGCTTGAACTCATCGACCGTGAGATCATGACCTGAGCTGAAACCAAGAGTCCAGTTCTTAGTGGGCTGAGCCACCCAGGCCGCCCCCCATTATGTTGAATTTTAAAGGGAACTCTTGACTTATTTTTCAAAGTGATTGTACCATTCTACAGTCCCACAAACTGCTGTGTCCGATGTCAGATAATCCTGGCACTAACCCAGTAAATGCCAGAGGGCGGTCCCCGTGTCAGCCAGTCCCACGCCCCCCTTCCAAACGCTCCCCAGAACGGGACGATACCACCACCCCCGCTAGACCAGAGGCGTTCTTGTTCCGGTGGTAGGAGCCCCCATTTAGGAACCTTGGAAGAAAGCCTGTGAGCCCATATGTCTTTTATTTATTTATTTTTTATTTTAAGAGAGAGAGAGAGAGAATGAGCATACGAGCAAGGGAGAAGGGGCAGAGGGCACGAGAGAGAATCCCAAGCAGGTTCCACCCTGAGCGGTGCAGAGGGATCCCGACACGGGGCTCCACCCGCAGCCCCGGGATCGTGACCTGAGCTGAAATCTAAAACTGGAGGCTCAACCCACTGAGCCCCCGGGCGTCCCTGTGAACCCGTGTTTTTGAGCTCGGGTCCCAGTGGTAGCCTGAGGCACGAGATGGCAACGAGAGCAGGAGGTGGCCACGAGCGCTACATCTTGGCTTGGCTTTGCATCTTGTGGTTCTTTGGTTTCTGAACAGACCAAACTGCTCTTTATTTAGAGAACCGTGGTGCATATGCAGTGGAGGAACACCACGCGGTGGTTGGAACTTAGAGTCGGGACCTATTTGCTTTCTATTCTTAACTTTGTCTCTGGCCCTGGAGCCCCCTCCCTCCCTCCTCCCCCCTGCCAGAGCCTCCCTGGGGTAAAAATAAGTGGTGCTTGGTAATCCCGAGCTGAAAGGTGGTACTTAAGTCAAAAGTCTACCTGAACTCAGCTAATTTGCTCTAATCACCTACACCAGCCAAGGATCAGCTGGTGGGTGGGGGGGAGGGCATCATTATGACGCAACCACCACCATGCGTTGCAGGAGGCCACCAAACACTGCTGTGGTTCCTGAAACCTTCATGCCTGGCCCCTGTCAGGCTGCAGTGTGCATCGGAATCCCCAGGAGGGCTTGTTAAAGCACAGACTGCCTGCTCCCACCCCAGAGATTCTGCTTTCGGGTGCCTGAGAATCTTCGTTTCTTTCCTTCTTTCTTTCTTTTTTTTTTTTTTTTTTGAGTACACTCCACACAGAGCCCAAAGCGGGGCTTGAACTCAAAACCCTGAGATCAAGACCTGAGCTGATATCAAGAAGAGTCAGATGTTGGGGCGCCTGGGTGGCTCAGTCAGTTGGGCGGCCGACTTCGGCTCAGGTCATGATCTCGCAGTCTGTGAGTTCGAGCCCCGCGTCGGACTCTGTGCTGATGGCTCAGAGCCTGGAGCCTGCTTCTGATTCTGTGTCTCCCTCTCTCTCTGCCCTTCCCCTGTTCACGCTGTGCCTCTCTGTCTCTCAAAAATAAATAAACATTTAAAAAAAAATTTAAAGAAGAGTCAGATGCTTAACTGACTGAGCCACCCGGGCACTTCCCCACTTTTTAAAAAATTTAAAAAAAATTTTTTTTAGAGGTGCCTGGGTGGCTCAGTCAGTTAAGCGTCCAGCTTTGACTCAGGTCGTGACCTCACGGTTTGTGAGTTCCAGCCCCGCATCAGGCTCCCTGCTGTCGGCGCCCACTCGGGATGCTGTCTCCCTCTCTCTCTGCCCTTCCCCCGCTCTCACGTACACTCTTGTTCTCAAAAATAAACAAAAACAAATTAAAATTTTTTTTAATTAGTTACTTTTTATTTTATTAAAAATTTTTACGTGAATTAATTAATCGTAGTTTTTAGTTTAGAGAGTCTTCATTTCTAGTAAGCTCCCAGCTGGCGCAGTCGCTACTGATCCTGGCGCCACTCTCTGAGACGCCCTTCTCTCCTGGAAGTCTCTATTCGTCGATGTAAAGTCCAGTTAAGTCAGTGACCTTCAGCTGGGGTGATTTTGCCCACCGGGGGGCAAAATCTGGAGACGTTCTGGGTTGCCATAATTGGTGTAGTGGGCACCGCCACTGGCATCGAGTGGGTAAAAGCCACTCAAAGTATGAGACAGCCCCCCCACAGGAATTATGTGACCCACAGTATCAACAGTGCTGAGGCTGAGAAACCCGGAAGTGTCGAGGAAAGCATAAATAAATTAGGAGATTATTATCACAAGGAGTAAATATTACGCAGCTCTTGGGAAGAATGCTCCTTAGACCTTTTATTTCTATTTCTTTTTTTTCTCAGACAGTCTTTAAAATGTTTATTTATGTATTTTTGAGAGAGCATAAGCAGGGGACGCACAGAGAGAGAGGGAGACAGAGAATCCCAAGCAGGCTCCGTGCTGTCAGCACAGAGCCCGACTTGGGGCTTGAACTCATGAACGGGTAAGTAGGACGCTTCGCTGACTGAGCAACGCAGGTGTCCCATTTTCTTAGACCTTTTTAAATGGGGCGCCTGGGTGGCTCAGTTGGTTAAGCGACTGACTTCAGCTCAGATCATGATCTCATGGTCTGTGAGTTTGAGCCCCGCATAGGGCTCTGTGCTGATGGCTCAGAGCCTGGAGCCTGCTTCAGATTCTGTGTCTCCCTCTCTCTCTGCCCTTCCCTTGCTCATGCTCTGTCTCTATGTCTCTCAAAAATAAAATAAAAAACATTAAAAAAAATAAAATAAAACGTGGGGAATTGTTTATGATAAGGGGGGAGATCAAAGGAGTATATTCGACATTATCGGTGGTTTCATTAATTTTCTTCGTACTTAATCACTTCCTAGAATTTTCTTGTTTCCGTGTTTATTGATATGTCATTGTCTCCGTTTACGTGGACCTCATCTCCTGGCATAGTTTAGGAGAGCGTTAACTCGGTGGTGGCTAAGTGGCTGTGGAAACCCAATGTCTGGGAAGTCAAATCAATGGCGGGTGGGCAGGTTCTTAGCAACTGACTCTCCAAAAAAGAAAATCTGTTTGCAGCGTTTGCTGATTTTCACGGTGTAAACATGCCCGCCCGCCGTGGCTGATTTCAAGCCACCCCTCCCCCGCTCATGTTCTCTCCCCCTCTCTCTCAAAAAGTAAACATTAAAAAAAAACAACAACACATATTTTAGGAAAATCAAGGAATCGCTTGGCAGGCAGCGGCTGGAGGCCTGAGACACCATGTCATCAGGAGACTTCTTCCGTAGCGACCTCACCACGGGGCCGAAGGCCCGAGCCCTGGGCACCGCAGGCGGAGTTCTCACAAGCCGGCAAGGCCCCGGGCGGTCTTCCTGAGAATGCATTTAATTGCCTGTGATTCACCCCTCCGAAAGCAGTCAGAGAGAGAAGGGAGAGAGATCGTTCTCAACCTGAGTACCATCTGATAACTGGCAGCGACTTGCAGTTCCAGTCCCAGGCTGGGGACCAGCCCCGGAAGGGACACGCTGTTGTAATGCGCAAGAGTTGCATAAAAGGTGGGGGAAAAGCAAAGAGAAAGCACACAGCAGCCTCAAACTTCCCCAAACTACAGGACGTTACGTTTATTTAGCACTGAGCAGATTACCACGGCCTTTACACACCCTGAGCAATGGATCGTGTTTCGCTGTTGGTGCAGAGGCCTAACCACAGCTGCTCATGGAAACGAGAGCGTTTTTCCTCTGCTTAAATAGTGGTCTGAGGACATCCACAAGTTCATCAGACTTCCTCCTTTCTGCTGCCCCATTCTCGGCATATGGCTTCCTTCCTCAAGGTTACCTCATGGTCAAAGATGGCTGCTGCAGCCCTGGCTACCTTGTTTGAGTCCCAGGCCACAGGAAGGGGGAAGTAGCAAGAGCAAGAGCCTAAGCTCAGTCACTTCCTTTTAAATAGCTTTCCTGGAAGCCCCACCCAAAGACTTCCTCTTACTATTTCATCATCCTCCCTCCCTTGCAAAGGAGGCTGGGAAATGCAGTCCTTGAGCTGGGCACCCTGCCCACTTGAATACAATTTAGGCTCTGTTCGCAAAAATAACTGTGGAATGGATATTGGGAGGGAAGCTTGCAGTCTGCAATATGCTTCTATCGTCCCGCTCTGTGCACGGTTTTGAGAGACCTTGTGGAGAATCCAGGATTTTCCCCCACAAGATCTGCCATTCTTTGACATTTTTTTGTGTCACAGATAAACGGACTAGCAGTATTTTCTTTTCCTTTCTTTTTCATTTTTTAGAAAGTGAGAGAGAGCATGACCGGGGGAGAGGGGGAGAGGAAGGGAGGGAAACGGAGAGAGAGAGAGAGGATCCTAAGCAGGTTCAATTCCATGACCCGGGGTTCATGATCTGGGCTGAAACCAAGAGTCGGATGCTCAATCAACTGAGACACCCAGGCACCCCAAATTTAGCAGTATTGTCTGTTTTTTTAAGAAAGGTAGAATTTACTTGCCTAAGGTAAGCTGTATTTCATAGCAACGGGAGGAGGACATAAAAGGCTTCCAAATTTTGTCAAAAATCTCTTTTTTCAAAATTTAACTTTGTTTTCTGTGTTTCCACGGGCAACAAGAGTTTAGGGAGAAACACGTCCCTTTAATTTACGAAGCGAGGTGAGTTGTGACCACATCTGGTCACAGGAAAGGCATGAAGAGAGACCAGAACACCTCTCTCTCCCCCTCTCCTTCCCCCACCTCCCAGAACAGCAGACGGTCGTTCCCATGCATGGTGACCGAAGTGTGAGTGGGGGGTCCACCCTCATCTCCAACAAGCCACCCCCCTTTGGGGTCCAGGACTGCACAAAGAAATGCACCCTCAGTAGGGGGCTGAGTGCGGCATGGACATGGGCTAGATGTGGGGTTTTAAATATATCCCCAGTTCTGTGGCAGGCCTCCCTTCAATCCCTTCAAAGGGTGGAGCCAACCCCTCCGGCCTTGAACGTGACCCAGACTCTGCGGCTTGCTTCTGTGGCAGAGACCGTACACACATAGCTCTAGGACTTCTGAGGCAAGGTCATAGAAAAGAGAACTTTCTCCTGGAGTTCCCCCTGAGCTAACCCCCCACGGGGGAACCAGCTGCCACGTCTTGTAGCAAACGTGAAATTCAGAAACCAACGCTAGGGTGTACTTAATGTCAACACTGGTCCTCGACTTGAGCGGGCGATGTGTTAAAAACTCAAAAAGTATCGCTCTAATTTCAATGTATACGCCGTGAAATGCTAAATAAAAGACGGTTGGTTTTATCTTGTTATTTTTATCGGCCTTTTGTGCTCACAATATTATTTGACTTTCCTCACGCCCTTGAGTCTAACTTTGATCTCTTCTGTCAGTAATTCATCTAGGAGACCGTGTGTAGGGCCTACTGTGAGGAATGCACGCATCCCGTATCATGAGACGCGGTGGGGATCACGCATTCTCTCGACGTTTCTGTGTGGTAGGTAGTCCCGGAGATGAGGAAAAAGATGGGTTGCCATTTCAATTTTAATTCAATCATGCGAACCAATAACCTTGGGCGTGTGGAAAGCCTTTCTAAGCCCGATGCAAAACTCGGGAGCTAAAAATTCAAAAGCTGGACTATTTAAAAGAAATTTCCAAGGCATGAAAAATGGAAAAGGATGAACAAAATAAAAAGCCAATGACAACCTGGGAAACTAGTCACAGTCCAGCCCTAAGGAGATACCCTTTTTTCACTTCTTTGACCACCGAAATGCAGAGGTTTTTTTTGTTTGTTTTCTTTTAAAAAAATTTTTTTTAACATTTATTTCTTTTTGAGACATAGAGACAGAGCATGAGCAGGAGAAGGGCAGAGAGAGAGAGAGACACGGAATCTGAAGCAGGCTCCAGGCTCTGAGCCGTCAGCACAGAGCCTGAGGCGGGGCTCGAACTCACAGACCACAAGATCATGACCTGAGCCGAAGTCGGCCACCCAACCGACTGAGCCACCCAGGCGCCCCTGTTTGTTTTCTTTTTAAATACAGTTAATAAGACTATGGAAAAACAGCACACATGTACTCATGGGAGGCAATGCCAATTGGTCTGCCTTTCAGGAGGGCGTTTTTTTTTTTTTTTATGTTTATTTATTTTTGAGAGAGAGAGACAGAGCATGAGCAGGGGAGGGGCACAGAGAGAGGGAGACATAGAATCCAAAGCAGGCTCCAGGCTCTGAGCCACCAGCACAGAGCCTGATGCGGGGCTTGAACCCACGAACTCCAAGAGCATGACGTGAGTCAAAGTCGGATGCTTTAGCGACTGAGCCCCCCAGGGACTCCGCAGAAGGGCATTTTCAAAGTCTCTTTTAAAATATTTAATTCATGGCTCTTCTGATCCCAAAATACGATTTCTGGGGCCCCCCATAGGTACGTGCGCGCACGCACATACCTGCAAGGATGTTCCCTGCAGTGCATTTATTCCGGGGGGTTCGCTGCAGCATTATTTAGAATCACCAAAGATTGGTTACAACCTAAATTCCCATCAAGAGGGAATCTGTTAAATACTTTAATCCACACAGTGAAAGATTTCACCATATTTTATTTTACTTTATTTTGTTTTTGTTTATTTATTTTGAGGGGGGGGAGGGAGAGACGGAAGCCCAAGCAGGCTCGGGATGTCAGTACAGACCCTGCCACGGGGCTTGATCCCACGGAGTGCGAGATCATAACCTGAGTCGAAGTCAAGAGTCGGCTGCTCAACCGACTGAGCCACCCAGGCGTCCCTTTCACAAAATTTTAAAAGAATTTCTGTGCTGACAAGGAATGATGTTCAAATTACGTTAAGACAAAAAAAGTGTGCAAGAGTACTCATGAAATGATCACGTGTTTTTCCTTAAAGGGGGACGTACGTGTGTATAGTTACACACACACACACACACAGAAGGACGCCGTTTCCGAAGGTTACACGTTAGCTCCTGAGTACAGGATTGAGGAGTGGCCCGGACGAGGTAGGCCGGATGGCTTTTCACTTCTGAATGTTCTGTGCACCTGGGATTCTACAGCTGAAACAAGGAGTACTTTTGTGGTAATAATAATAATCCAACCAGTGAATACAGAATACAGGGCTTTTCCCATAAGATTCTACCTCATGGGCTGTATTGGGAAGAAGGAATTAAAGGCTGGCAAGGACGAGCCGTACCGGGCCCCCGAGTGAGCAGGTGTTCCTGTAGCACTAAAACACTGAAAACGGCCAAATGCTTTCTGGAAGTGAACTGATACACCATGATGGGCCCACTCCCTGGGGTACTACCTGATTGTTAATGAGAAGGAAGCAGGTGACTACCATTGACCTTTAAGGAACACGGGTTTGAACTTCGTGGGTCCACTCATAGGCGAATTTTTTTCACTCCATACAATACTGTTCTGTAGATGGATTCATTCTTCCTTGTAATGGTCTTAATCACATTCTCTTCTCTCCGGCTTTTCTTTATTGTAAGAATACGGTGTAGAATACATATATGACATCCCACCTGTGTGTTAACCGACCATGTATGTTACGATGGATAACGCTTCCAGGCAATAGGAAGCTATCAGGAGTTAATTTTCAGGGGTGTCCGAAGTCCCATGGGTTTTCGACGGTGCATGGGGTCACACCCTTAACCCCCACATCGTCCAAGGGTCAGCTGTATATTGTTGACATGGAAAAGATGTCCAATATTATAAAACGGAAAATAAAAGGTTACTTTCATAACAAGCTGTGTAATAAATCTTTTGTGTTTCAAAGTGTCTATGTATAGGGGCGCCCGAGGGGCTCGCTCAGTGAAGCATCAGACTTCGGTTCAGGTTGGGCTCCGTGCTGACCGCTCAGAGCCTGGAGGCTGCTGCGGATTCGGTGTCTCTCTCTTGCTCTGCCTCTCGCCTGCTCACACACTCTCTCAAAAAGAAACAAACGTTAAAAAATAAATAAATAAACTTAAGAAAAAAGTATTTATGTATACATAAGGAAACTTCTGGAAGATTGTTCAACATGAAAGTGCAGGGCCAACTTCCCTGGTTGAGTCTGTAGAGTATGTGATTCTTGATCTTGGGGTCCTGAGTTCCAGGCCCATGTTGGGTATGGAGCCTGCTTAAAAAAAAAAATACCCAAGTATGCATTAACCCACATTTTCTTGAGTCATCAAATGCTGATTCCTTTAAAAGGGTGTGAAGTTTCCAGAGTTTAGCTGAGAGATGTCAGGGAATTCAGGATCACTTTCTCAGGTCTCTTAATACTTAAGTCTTGTCTGTCTGTCCTTCCTTCCTTCCTTCCTTTTCTTTCTTTCCTTTTTTTTTTTTTTTAATTTCTTTTAACGTTTATTTATTTTTGAGAGACATAGAGACAGAGCGTGAGCAGGGGAAGGGCAGAGAGAGAGGGAGACACAGAATCCGAAGCAGGCTCCAGGCTCTGATGAGCCACCAGCACAGAGCCCGACGTGGGGCTCGAACTCACAGACCGTGAGATCATGACCTGAGCTGAAGTCGGCCACTTAACCAACTGAGCCACCCAGGCACCCCTTTCTTTCCTTTTTTTAAAGTGCCATTCTTTATCGAATAATTTTGTGGACTGACAAAGACATCCGTTCTTTCCTCCTTTATTCTCACCTAATCCTGAAAGCAAACCCGAGGAATTTCTGCTGTCATCTCCAGTTTTGAGGCTCAAAGAGTCTTACTAATTTGCCCAAGGTCACTCAGAGAGGAAGTGCCTAGAAAATTATTTAGAAAGCCAAACGAGATGGCACCATCTCATCTATAGGAAGAAAGAAAATGTGGTTCAAGTCAAACTAGGTTATCCCTGGTTCTTTATGCCTTTTCCAACTCTGTGCTTTTCTTTTTATTTTATTTTGCAATGTTTATGTGTTTTTGAGAAAGACAAAACATGAGCTCGGAACGAGCAGAGAGGGAGACACAGAATCCGAAGCAGGCTCCAGGCTCTGAGCTGTCAGCACAGAGCCCGAGGTGGGGCTCGGGCCCACGAGCTGTGAGATCGTGACCTGAGCTGAAGTTGGACACTTAACCGACTGAGCCCCCCAGGCGCCCCATACCTCTGTGCCTTTCAATCCGTGTGTCCCTGGCTCTGAGGGGCCTCTGCCTTCCAGGAGCCTTGCCCGTGCTTCACCGGCCAGCAAAAATGCTCCTCCCCCAGGAAGTCCTCTGAGATTCCACCACTGGGAAATATCCATCTATCCTCCTTACAAATCTAACTTTCTGCCCTCACGGCTCTGGGCACACGCTGTTTTTTACAGTGGCCACAGGTGAGCCTCATCCCACAGTCCTCGAAGGTTGGCTCTGAGCACCTGCCAGGTATCCATGTGTAATAACGTTGCTTAGGTTTTATAAAGGGCAGTTTAGAATAAAACTGAGCAACAGCCTGGGTCTCCATCTCTGTGTGTTTGTGTCTGGGGATGGGGCTGGGGGGGCGCAGAGGAGAGGGAGGGATAGAGAGGGAGAGACAGGGGCACTCATTTAAGGCCTTAGCAGGTCTCAGAAAAATCTCTATGAAAAGGCCCTCATATTAAACATTTTTTTGCCATACGGGCCCCTAGGGGGCTCAGCCAGTTGAGCGTCCTTCTTCGGCTCAGGCCACGATCTCACATTTGTGAGTTCGAGCCCCTCATCGGGTTCTGTGCTGACAGGTCAGAGCCTGGAGCCTGCTTTGGATCCTGGGTCTCCCCGACTCTCTGCCCCTCCCCTGCTCCCACTCTGGCTGCCTGAAGCACTTGGGGTTCCCCTGTAACACTCACTTTTGCCTGGCATGTACTTTTTGCGGTGGGGTCCAACTCCCTTTCTTCCTAAACCTTACTTATCTTTTTCAAGACTGCCAAGATTGTGACCTTGAAGAAGGTAGTTTCTGGAGACAGGAGACCTGTAGGTAAACACACCAATAGATTATACTAGGGAGTGATACGGGGTATGAAACCGTAAAACAAGGCAATAGGAGCGTCGAGGGCTCTACTTTAACAAAGCTGGCAGGACAGCAGCTCTGTGCTTACAGGCCATTTGAGCAGAGCCTTGAGAACTGAGGGCGGGGTGGGGGAAGGGTCCAGCGAGAGCGGGCCATGAAAGCAAAGGCCCTGAGGCAGAAAAGAGCCTGGTGCCCTGGGGAAACATAAAGGCCAGTGTGACTGGGCGGCAGGAGCCAAGCAGAGGCTGGCCTTAGGTGAAAATAGAGGAAGCTGGCCCTGATCCGGCAGGGACTCGGAGGTCAGGTTTTAGTCCAGAAGTGATGGTTTTAAAGCCACTTGCTTTGCAGGGGCTCGAGGTGGCGGCTAGTAGGGGGATGGTGGCCAGGCCGACTTCTCCATCCCTGGGTGGCTCCTGGCGCTGGCGTCGGTGGGGAGCGGGGGGCGGTTTTGCCTCTGTGCGGTCATCGCCCGTTTGCGTGGCTGCTTTGGCTGGGGTGCCCGGGCCGCAGGGGCGCGGCGCGGGTTAACAGGAGGCCGGGCCGTCCACTCGGCGCGGCCACGCGGGTTCCGGCTGCGGGAGGCGGGGGCTGGCGCGTGACGCAGGCGGCCGCACGTGGCCCCGCAGCGTGCTTGTCGGGACAGGTGCGGGGCTGCCACCCACGCCGGCTGCGGCTCCCCCGTCCCGCGCTGCGCTGCGCTGGCGGCCTCCCGGGCAGGGCCGGCGGCCGCATCACGGAACGCTGTCCCCGAAGGCCAGCCAGCGGCCCGCGGGCCTCGCCACTTGCGAGTTTTTCTCTGGCCTCGGAGGCCCAAAATGCCTGTGCGAGAAATGGGACACTGAAATAAACAGATGGGGGAGCACTCTGTCAACTTGGACACAAGTTGGGCGTTTCCTTCTCTTTCTCCACGTCCCTCCTCCCCTTTGGAAGCCCAAGGGGCAGGAGCAGGAGGGCTGCCACCCCCGACACCCCAGCGTCTCCGAGGCGCGGTGGCCCGACTTAATTTTGTGTCCCCTGAGGCCCGGAAGCGCCTGAAAAGCCCCGCGGGGCGCGGTCGCTGGGCCGGATCACGTGACCCCACTCGTCGCCCCGCGGGGGGGGTGGTGCTCCGCGGCGAGCGAGTGCGCATGCGTACCTTTTATCTTCTACGTCCCCTCGCTCCCCCCGACCTGGGTGGGCCTGGACGCAACCACTGTCAGCTCCTCCCCCTCCTCTCCAACCTCCTGACATACACTCCCTCTCCCCCGCCCATTGGTTACGTCAGGCAGACGGGCCGGCGAACCAATCACGGAGCTGTATTCAGAGGCCGGCACGCGGAACCGGTCGGATCGGGCCAATGGGGGCCCTCTATGCGGGCGCGCCCCAACCGGGCCGGAGAGCTGAGGCCGAGTGGGCGGTGCTTCCCCAGTCAGCATGTGGGCGGGGGAGGGCGGGGACCAGCAGCCGCAGAGGCGTCGACGGCGGCGGCGACGACGACGTTCCTCAGTCTTCGGGGTGGGCTCGGCGGCGTAGGCCGGGTGTGCGGAGAGCTAGGCGATCAGCGGCGGCGGCCCTGGGAGGGCCGCGGCGCCATGGGCGGGCGGTAGACGGATTCGGGCCGGCGACGCGAGGGGCGGCGGCAGTCGTCCGGGCCGCAGCGACCTTCGGCGGGGCCCGGGGGTGGGGAGGCCCGGGGCGGGGGTCGTCCCGGGCTGCGCGGGGCCGCGGGGCGGGGCTCGAAGGCCGTCGGGGTATAGGAGGCCTGGGCCGCCGCGAGGAGGAGCTGCTGCCGGTCGCTGGGCCCCGCCGCCGGGCCGCTCGACGACGACGCTCCCGCGGGGGCCCCGCCTGAGGAGGACGCGGCGGCGGCGGCGGCGAGGCCGCGGGAGCCCGCGGAGGATGGAGGAGCGGAAGGAGGAGGGCGAGGCCGAGATCCAGGAGCACGGGCCGGAGCACTGGTTCTCCAAGTGGGAGCGGCAGTGCCTGGCCGAGGCCGAGCAGGACGAGCAGCTGCCCCCTGAGCTGCAGGAGGAGGCGGCGGCCGCCGCGCAGCCCGAGCACAAGCAGCAGAAGCTGTGGCACCTCTTCCAGAACTCGGCCACCGCCGTGGCCCAGCTCTACAAAGGTGAGGCCTGCCGCCGCCATCTTGCCGCCGCCGCCCCGCCGCAGCCGTCGCCTCGGGGCCGGCGGGTCGGCGGCGAGCCTGGAGGGCGGCCGTCCCGGCCCCGGCCCCGCCGCCGCGCCGCCGCCCCCTCCTCACAAGATGGCGGCGCGGGGGGGCGGGCCGCGGCCGAGCAGGGGCCGGCGCCGGGGGCGCCCCCGTTTGGGGCCGCCGGGGGCCCGCCCGCGCCTCGCTCCCGGCCGCCGGCGCCCCCCGGGCCGGGAGGGCAGGGCAGGGCAGGGGCTGCCACTCACAAAATGGCGAAGGGAGGCGGCGGGGCCGGGCCATTGTGCCCGGAGCCGGCCTCGGGGCGGGGACTGGGAGGGGGCGCCTCCGGCGGCCGCGGCTCGGCCCCGGGGGGTGGGGTTGGGTGGGGGGTGGCGCCTCTGGGCCCCGCGGCTCGCCCCCGCCGCGACCCCCCGCCTGCCGTGTCCGGACCGAGTGCGGGATCCCGAAACCCTGCAACAAAATGGCGAAACCTAATATGGCCGTTCGGAGTGATTGACGCCCAAATAACCTCTCTTTCTCTGTGTCTCTCCCTTCCTCTCTGTGTCTTTTGTGTTTCTTTTTCTCCCCCGCTCCCCACCCCCCTTTTCAGACCGAGTGTGTCAGCAGCCAGGACTTTCTCTCTGGGTCCCCTTCCAAAACGCAGCCACCGCCGTCACCAACCTCTATAAAGGTAAAGATCACCTTGCCGCCTGGGGGACGGGCAGCCTGCGCCGGGGCGGGAGTCCTTCGTCGCGGGGGTGTGGGACACCGTCGCCCGGACGGCCCGGGTGCGCCGAGTCCCTGGGGGGCAGCGAGCTCGGGGGCGGCCCGGCCGGACGACTGGCCCTTCCTGTCTTCGCCCGCCTCGGGGCGTTTGACCCTGGGGGCGTCGGTGCGCGTCCTCGCCGGAGGGGGCCCCGAGTGCCCGGCCCGCCCCGCTCCGAGGCCTGCGGCTTCCCACGCCCGAGGGCACCCAGGGCGGGTGGTTCGGTGCCGCAGACCGAGGGGAGCACCTCCTGGAGAAGGGTCTGGAGACTTGGCTTAGACCAAGGTCCTTTGATAGCTGCGGGGGCAGCCTGTGCGCACGGTCACCGACCGTCCTCCCCTGGCGACTCGGAGTCGAGCTGCCGTGTATCTGGTTGTGTGTGTGTGTTGTTGGCCGGAAGCCGTTATCAGAGTTTGTGTTGGTGGGCTGGCGCTGCGTGGTGGGGTTCTTCTGGAGCCGGTCCCCTCCCCCGAGGACCTGCAGGTGAGTGCCGAAGCGTCCCTGCTCTCCGTGCGCTCGGGAGCCGCGGCAGTAGGTGCTGGGTCTTGCTGATTTTGAAGGTGTGGAAATTGGGGTTTGGGGACCAGGTTCCTGTGAAGAAAGGATTCGAATGTGTTAATGTTAGGAAACAGTAATTAAATCAAATGCTTTCCAACTTCAGAAGCTGCTTCTAACAGTAATGGACTGTGTGCACTGGAGAATTCTCCAGACAAGTTGGAGCACGGCTGCGGGGTGCCTTCTCAGGGTCTTAGTTTCGCGCGGAGGGTGCACACGGTGGCAGCACCCTGTAGGAAAAACACCCCTCACTGCGAGCTTCCCCGCGTGGACTTTGCTGTGTTTTGGGAGGGTAGTTGGAAAACAACCGGGTTCGTGGAGTGTGACTCTTAGGGGAGGAGGAACTCAGTCTGGGCTTGTGAGAAAAGGGAAACACAATTAAATGGTGTCCCCGTGGTCAGCTTTGATTTTATGGAGGTGAATTCCTTAAATTCTGGCTTGAGAGTGAATTACTCGAACATCCATCAGCGCGAAGATAATTAAGCCTTGTCCCGAATGGCTCTTGGTGGCACCCGGAGAATTCTGAAATACTTATATCCTGTTCTAAAAACCCCTTTCTTGGAGTGTAACTTGGATACTGTGTAACCGCTCTTTGAAGAATCCTGTAGCTTGAATGGGATGAACTTGAGTCGCGAGCGCGGCTGCCTCCGACCCAGGCCGGGGCGCCGCTGGTGCAGCGCACAGTTTCTCCTTCCGTGAGGTCGCGGATCGAGCCTTACTGCGTGCAGTCGTGTGTGCCTGGCTTCGCCCCCTTCCCGTGTCTGAGATTGGTCCCTCCAGTTCATGCTGGGGGGGTTAATCCTGCCCCTCTCCCTTTTTTCTGTTTCGCTGAGCAGCACTGTTCGCGAGGTGCTACGGTTTATCCGTTGGTTGCAGCTGCTTTTTGCTTGAAGCTGGGGGAGGGCACCGTCTTCGGGGCTTCTGTATGCCAGGCTCTGCCCAGGCCGTGAAAAATGGGAGCGTTCTCTAGATTTCCTGTTGAGTGTTGGGTGCAGTTGTGTGCTTTCGGTGACGGCTCTCTTCAGAATTAAAGCTGGCGGTTTTGATTGCCGCCTCAGGTAAGAAGGTGGGTTCAGAAGCTGCACTCTGAAATTCTCCCTGATTTGATTACTGGATTCGGAATTACTTTTTGTAATATATTAGTTGTCTCTGTTCAGAAGATGTAATGAGAGACCTACATTTTAAAAAAAATGAAACTCGTGAAGTTCTGGGGTTGTCGTGACTATCAGCTTGTTAGAACGCGTTTCATTTCGTGTCCCGTTACTGTGGAAGCGACCTCTCCCCCTGTGCCTGCTGGGAGCGGTGGGCTGTGGTTTGTGGGATTCGGTAGTGTGGCAGCACAGTCTTAACTGATTCACCGAGCGAGGCTCTCGCTCTGCGGAGCCTCACAGAGCCTCACGTTCCTCTCTTTCAGGGTGAGGTCTTTGGGGACCAGGAGTGCAGCTGTAGGAATAATTAGGCACCGTAAATAGAACTGGTACAGTTAGCAAGGTGGTGTCGCCCGTGCGTGCGGCGTGGAGCAGCGGGAAACCCGAGTCCGTGCCCCCAGCTCTGATGAAACATGTCCGTGCAAGTCACCAGGGGAGGATGCGGAAGGACCCCTGGACGGGACAGCGCTCCCGTGTGCTGTGTGATTGAACACCTCTCTGGCAGGCTGCAAACGGCTGCTTTCGCAGAGGGGGGGAGAGGTTGGCGCTTGTACCAGCTTCTCGAGAACTCCTAAAGGGGCACGTTGGCAGTTGGGAGTGGAGGTAAAGCTTAACTGAGGACCTTTTGGTGCCTTGTGGGCTTTTGAAAAATCAAGTGTTAGTTACCTGGTTTGGCTCGAAGGATTTAGAGGCTGTCCCTCAGTGTGGACAGAATTCCGCAGGATGCAGTGCGTGGTTCCTCCTCCTCCCCGTAGTAGGGCCAGGCTTCGGTACCCTCTCGTGCAGAGGGGAGGAAGAAATCGTGGCCGCCGGCTCGCCTCTCTTCCTTGATCCGGTGAATCCGAAGAGGGCGACGTCTGTTTACTGTTCAGTCAGCTTCTGTTCCTGGCCTGGTTCGGAGTTTCATACCTGCAGCTGCAGGGGGAGCGAGGAGTTCCTGTTCGTTCAGTCCCGTCCAGGGTCATCTTACCTGGGACGTACTGGACCACACCTAGTGGTTTGCCTCTTTCACCCCCCCTCCCCCCGCGTTTTCCTGGGTGCCAGCTGCAGTCGGTTTCCTGACTCCTCAGTAGGAGAGTAGTGGTCTCCTTAGGCTAACTGCCTTCCGCTTGGGGGGTGGGGGTCTTTGCTCAGAAGAGAGGTTGCGCTGGTGGTTGCCCTCTGGGACGAGGCTCATCGAGGAGCCTCAGCGGGGAGGCCGGAGTGGGTGCCGGTGCCCCCGCTCTTCGGCGGAGCCCTTGAGCCGGTGCTTGATCACATCCCACAGGGGCCCTTCTCGGCAAATATTTCCCTAGCTGTCTTTTTTTTTTTTTTTTTAATGTTTATTTTTAAGAGAGAGAGAGTGAGTGCGTGGAGGAGGGGCAGAGAGAAGGAATCCAAAGCAGGCTCTATGCTGTCACCACAAAGCTTAATGTGGGGCTCGGGCCCACGAACCGCGAGATCATGACTTGGACTGAAATCAGGAGTTGGACGCTAACCAGCTGAGCCACCCAGGCCCCTTGTTTGTCTTTTTTTTTTTTTTTTTAAACTCTCTTTAACATTTTTATTTATTTTCGAGAGTGACCACGCGAGCCGGGGAGAGGCAGAGAGAGGGAGATGCAGAATCCAAAGCAAGCTCCAGGCCCTGAGCTGTCAGCACAGAGCCTGATGGGGGCTCGAACCCATGAACTGAGATCATGACCTGAGCTGAAGTAGGACACCTAACAGAGTGAGCCACCCAGGTGTCCTTTAAAATAATTTTTAATACTATTTTTTAAAGTTAGCTCTACACCCAGCAAAGGGCTCGAACTCACGGTCCTGAGGTCAAGAGTCACGTGTTTTGCGGGCTGAACCAGCCAGGTGCCCCTGCCTCCACTTTTAAAAACTGCATCTGAAACTGGAGTTGCGTAGTGAGTTCTACTGCCTGTGTTGGAGGCTTTCTCTTGATACGGTTTGTGTGAAAGGCGTTTCTAGTTCTCGCCCTGAGCAGCATCTGCCCAGCGTGCGTCTGTACTCCGGCAGTGTTTCAAGCAAGCCAGCATCGCTAGAGTGGCAGCCGCTGCCGTGGGCGGAGTCGGGATTTGGGACTGTCAGTGTTGACGGTCCTGGAGACAGATGATGGGGGGAGATAGTCCGCCAGGTGCTCCTTCACTTTGTCCATTGTGACTGGGCCTCCGTTACCTGCACCGTCGGGGACAAGATCTCAGTTTGGCGTTGGGGTATCTGGGGTGTGGTGAGTGTTGAAGTGTCGACCTCGTTGGCATTAAAGTCCTGTTTTTCAGATTTTTCTGGCTCTGTGCAGTCTTAAGATGAAGGAAGAAATTCCAGATTAGTTTTTGTCTTTGCATTTTTTCCTAAATACATACATATATATAAAACGTTTATTTTAGAGAGACAGCATGAGTGGGGGAGGGGCAGAGAGAGAGGGAGACACAGAATCTGAAGCAGGCTCCAGGCTCCGAGCTGTCAGCACAGAGCCTGATGTGAGGCTTGAACTCACGAACCCTGAGATTATGACCTGGGCCAGTCAGACGTTTAACTGACGGAACCACCCAGGCACTCCGTATCTTTTGCATTTTTCTTATGTTGAAAAAAGCTTTGTGGGGGGTACTTTGCTTTTTCATCTTTCCCTAAAAGGACTAAATGTAAATTGGATTGGCAGGTGAGAAAAATAGCGTGATGCCATTTAAGTCCTTATTTTTGAGATATCTTGATGCCAAATCGTTTTTATAATACGCTGTCTCACGTCCGTGTGGCCATCTTAGCCCCGTGTGCGGTCGAGTGGGTTGTACTGAAAATCTTTGAGCCCGTGGTGAGCGTGGGGTGTGTAAGCCAGGGTCACAGACGCACGTTCTACCTGGAGACAAACAGTGGAGTTTCATCTTAAAATTTGACCTTCTGGAGTTGGTTTGTGACCCACCTGTAAAAATCCCATTCCTGAACTTTGAAGCTTTTTTAGAACACCTTAGTCTGGATTATAATTCTAAGTCTTAAGTTTTAATATCATAAGGAGCAGTGGCCTGAGTCACTAACATCGTTTGTGGATTTTGTTAGTTTTTATAGAAGACAATCATTTTGTTTTTAAGTTTATTTTTTTATTTTGAAAGAGTGTGAGCAGGGGAGGGGCAGAGAGACAGAGAGAGACAAAATAAATCCCAAGTAGGCTCCGCATTGCACTGCCAGCGCAGAGCTGGATGTGGGGCTTGAACCCACAAACCGCAAGATCATGACCTGAGCTAAAACCAAGTCGGACGCTTAACCGGCTGAGCCCCCCAGGCGCCCCGACAGTCGTTTCCTTATATACGGCTTGTCTGTAAAAGGAGGTTTTGGTCGCAGATAAAGCAGAAATTACAAGACAGGCTTCAGTGGGGTGGGCGTGGGTGGCTCCTGTCTGGCTCGAAGGCCGAGGGCAGGATGGATTTGATTCAGACCGCCCTGCTCCCAGCTCTCCACACCGCGGGTGTGCACACGCGTGCCCGTGCGTGAGCTTTGTTTTCGGGCTGGTTTCCGCGTGTTGGCAGCTTGCGTCTTCGGGTCTCTCACCGACGCTTCGAAGAGCCCGGGAGCTGCTTTCCCGGGAGCTGCCAGCAGAGGGCTTCGTCCGGCTCGTGGCCAGAGTCGGGTCACACGCTTAATCTGAACCAGTGGCCTAGCTTCTGTTTCGGCCTGTGCAGCTGAGACAGCACCTCACCACGTGTTCCACCTCTTGGGGGAACGTGAAGGAAGCTCTCTCCAGAGCTCGGCGACGCAAACTTGGAGTCCTTTAGGAGAGGGAGGGCGAGGACTGGATGCCAGGCAGATGGGGCGCGTGCGTTTCTTCCCTTTCTCCTGTCCTTTGTCGGGTGGGCTGGGTGGACATGGAGTCTGGAAGGAGCTGCGAGTGAATGCTGCTTTTCGGGTACACTGCTTTGTTAGGGCGTACAGGAGTCGCTTTCTCAAAACCGTTGGAAGAGGCTTTTATTTTGCCTGCAGCTCTGAGCTTTGTACCTAATGGAACAGTTGTGATGCTGTTGGCCGTGTGGCAGACCGGTGAGGGAGTGCAGACTGCGTTTCCAAGTTCAGATGCCGAGTGGTCGTTAGTATTCCTCGCAGATGTTGCTTTGGTCTAGCAGTGTGTTCTCACAGTTGGTAGACCCTCTACGGAGGCTGCAAGACGGTTTCTCTCTGGTTGGGGAAGAGCCGTGGGCCTTCACCTGCCGCCCCGCAAGGCCCTCGGAGCCTCTGCTCCTGTTCCCTGTTTCTGAAATTGGAAGGTCCGCTCTGGCTAGCTCATTGGTTTGGGAGTGTCAGAAAGCTATAAACAGTGAAATTGGGTTAATCTTGTCGGTGTGTCGCAAGTAAGAAAGTTCTGCATTTGGTCTTCATCTCAGAAATCAGATGACTCTGTGCCTGTTGTCCCCTGCCAGTGGGGAGAGGATTAGACCTCTAAAACCCCTGCTTATGTAACCCCCCCCCCTTTTTTAAATACACGAAACGCGAGACATCGACTGTGACTTGAATAAGGAAACGAATGTGTTGTGCTTAAAGGTTAGATTGACATTTTGGTGCCCGTGGGGTTTGCCTAACCTTCAAGCTGAGGGCCCCTGCTGCGCGGAGGCTTCTTGGCTTCCCTGAAGTAGTTCTGCACGTAAGACTGGCCCACAGTGTCTGTGCTGTGCATTTCTGGAATTGGGGTGTCTGTCTGTCAGGGTTCAGATGTCTTCACAGCAGTCTGGCCGAGAGCCTTCAGAAAGCCATCCTCGTGCATTCACGGTGCCGCCGTCCACTCCCTCGGCCCGTGGTTACAGTAAAGTCTAGCCGGTCCTGCCTGAGATCTCCTGTCTCCTGTTGAGTGCAAGGTAGATAGGAGGGTTTTATTTTCAGCCAAGTAACAGTGTAGAGTCCTAAACAGAAGGACTGTATTTGGAATGCTTTAGGGTCAACATGAGATTTTCTGTTTAGGGAAATAAATGAGATTGGATTAATCTGGGTGGTGAGGTGATTGGATTTGGCTTTCAGGATCTGCTGTTAAGTATAAAACCAAATTGTGTATAAAACCAAATCGCGCCCAGGCAGTGCAGAAGGGTGTCCCTGAAGACCTTAAATGTCATTTATGCTTTTCTCTTCCTGTACCTTCTCATCTGTAAAAGTCAGTGTTTTATAAAATGCCTGATATTTAGCGTGTTCTTGGTTGGTTTTGTTTCAGACTTGCTCAGAATTTCCAACGTGAAATAATTGGTCAATTAAGAGTTTGTGTGTGTGTGTAAATTTTAAAAGAGCTTTGCGATGTATCTAACTTTGTTTCATTTAAGACAGTGAATAATTGCATTTTCCAACTTTGTTCACATCTGTGATTGAAGCATCGGCCTTCCTTTGCGGGGCGTGGCTGGCTCATTGGGTTGGGCCATGACTCTTGATCTTAGGGTTGTGAGTTCAAGCCCCACGTTGGGCATGGAGCCTACTTTAAAAAAGAAAAAAAAATCAGATCTTTGCAGATCTGATTTTTGGAATTTCCTTGTGTCCTCAATCACAACAACCCAAAACTTAGCTTTCCTCGCTGAATTGTCAGTTTTGTAATAAGCAGCTCAGCTGACACCCTCCCTTTGGCCCTTGAGTTTTGTATCCAGTTTATGGAGAATTCTTTGGTGCCTGGTTTGCCCGGGCGCGCTCGCACACCTTCATTTTCCGTTGCACTGGGCAGATCTCCTTCGGACTTGTTTTTTGTATTCCTTCCGCACTTCCACCTTTCCCCCCACCCCCGTACTTCCAGTTCTGCGCCTGCTTCCATTCGGGTCTTGAAAAATAAAATTTCCTCACTCGGTTTGGAAACCCTCTTCTTCGGTTACAAGCTGGAGTCTGACCGTTCTTTTAGGTAGGGCAGGTTTGTAGAACCCTGGTGGCTTCTAGGTACACACACGCGCTTGGGGCTCTGTCCGGGCTCAGGTTTTGCTCAAAGATGACATATCTCAAAAATGCTTCCGGTGCTTTCAGAATCCCTTCTTTAGATACGACTTTACCAAGGTCGTCTTACAAGAGTTTGTCTACTCCTGAGGTTGGCTTCAGTGAAGCCTTTAAGAGATGGGACAGTGCTCTATTCTCCTCCTGAATGCTGTTTGTCTTTGAAGTGGATTTCATGCGTGCTTTGTGTGCTTTGTTTCTGACGAAAGGAGAAATCAGAAGACACTCCTTCACGTTGTAACTTGGCCATTCTAGTAATGAGACACTAGAGAAATTACTTCATTCCCAAGCTGCTTTTTCTGTCTTTAAAATAAGAAGAATCTACTTCTCAAAGTTGTGATGGAGTTTACTATTTTTAAAGCATGGACAACTTATTCCTTTTTTTACTTTTAAGTTTATTCTGAGAGCAAGGGAGAGAGCGTGAGCGGGGAGGGGCAGAGAGAGAGAGAGTCCCAAGCAGGCTCCGCTTCATCAGTGTGGAGTCTGATGCGGGATTCGAACCCCCAGACTGTGAGATCATGACCTGAGCCGAAACCAAGAGCTGGACGCTCAACCAGCTCACCCAGATGCCTCGGAACTGTCTTCTTTAATGTCACTAGAAATATACTCGTGAGTTTCTGCTAGCAGAGCGGTTCAACTAAAAATAAATCTCAGTGGCTTAAATTTCCCCAGTTCTTTTCCAGCTGTATAAAATATGGGAAGAGCAGGGATTGTTTTATTGAAAAGTCGGTCTCAGTCTGTACAGGGGGAGTATTTATTTACAGGCAGACTGGGAGGCAGCCTGAGGTTTTTGAGGCAAGGTCTTCTGGGAATGATTTTAAGAGATGGGAAGCTTTCGGGGACTGGCAGCCGGATGAAAGTATACCTAGGGAACGGAAGCCTTTTCTGTTTCCACTGTGCTGTCTGGTGCTGGCGTCAAGTGGTCAGAATTAATTTGTCCTCAGGATTTCTGAACTGTTTGCTGCTGCCTGCAGTGTGTTCCCAGTTCTTGGCGCTGAGCCTGTCGGTGGGAGCTCACCCCCAAAATGACGGAGATGCAGGCGACCTGAGCGATTTGTAGTATTTAGTCCTCTGTTGAGTGATGTGATGCTCCTACTTAGAATTAATTGTGAGAATTAACTTATTTCTTTTATTCTTTTTAAAGTTTATTTTGAGAGACAGAGCACGACCAGGGGAGGGGCAGAGAGAGAGAATCCCAAGCAGGCTCTGCCCTATCAGTGCAGAGCCCAGTGTGGGCATCGATCTCAGGAGTTAAGGGATCCTGACCTGAGCCAAAACCAAGAGTCAGACGCTTAACTGGCCAAGCCACCCAGGTGCCTGAAGAACTCACTTTTCTGAAAGAGCGTAGAGCTTAGTGGTTAAGAATCGTGGACGCAAGCAAAATTCAGCTCTCGTATCTATTCTTCGACTTGGGTAGAGTTACTCAGTGTAACTCATTTACCTGTTCCTCACTTGCACTGGGAGGACCATACTGACACTTTCAAGGTCTTCTTAGTACTTTTTTTTCCTAAAGTGAAGCCGAGTATAGTACTAATACACGTTTAATAATTTTCTCATCAGGGAGCCTGGATGGCTCAGTCAGGTCAGCGTCTGACTTTGGCTAGGGTCATGATCTCGCGGTTCGTGAGTTTGAGACCCGTGTCCGGCTCTGTGCTGACACCTTGGAGCCTGTTTTGGATTCTGTGTCTCGCACTCTGTGTCGGAAATGAATAAATATTTAAGAAATGAAATAAAAAGAATTTACCCATAGTTAGTAGTAGTAAACCAGGCTAGCTTAATTAGATTAAGTATAGCAAGATTTTTAACGGAATAGCATTTTAAAAATGGTAACTTGACTAACAGTAAGTATTTCTGCTTTCTCTTTAAAATTATTTTTTTTAAAAAACAAGGCAGAAGCTCTAGGACTGTGTGATGTGTTAGCTCTGAATTTAGGCTGTGAAGATTAAATGCCATGGATAACGCTTGAAACATGGAGGAAATACCATTCAGTTGACTAAATTACCCATAGACCTCGAGAACCCCAGTCCGCTCATGAAATGGTTTTCTCTTAGGAGAGAATGCTGCATGGCTCTACTGATCATGATGTATCTTTTTTCTTGTTCTTCTTTCCTAACAGAAAGCGTGGATACTCATCAGCGAAGTTTTGATATTGGAATTCAGATTGGCTATCAGCGACGCAATAAGGATGTGTTGGCTTGGGTTAAAAAGCGCAGAAGAACTATTCGTAGAGAAGATTTGATCAGCTTCCTGTGTGGGAAAGTTCCTCCACCACGAAACTCTAGAGCTCCCCCAAGACTGACTGTAGTGTCCCCTAACCGAGCTACTTCAACGGAAACTAGCTCATCTGTAGAGACTGATTTGCAACCCTTCCGGGAAGCCATAGCTCTGCATGGTAAAGCCGTTTAAACATATTTCTTTGGAAAAGTGGTTAAGAGTGTGCCTGTGGACCCCTTTTCACATTTAGGTTTAGGTCCCAGATATATCGTCTTGTGTTTTGTCTCTTATTAGTAACTACATGCTCCAGAAGTGTTTACCTAGACTGTAAGCTAAGAACCTACCTGGGCAATTTTTGAATGTTAGCTAGCCCATTCTAAAAAATGTTTTTAGAAAGGTAGCTTGAGCTTATCAGTGTCACAGTAACAGAATCTTTTGCAACGTTGATTAGAATTTATTGCTTTGTTCTTATTATTGTACATGTTTTCCTATTATTATGAGTCAAAGAGGAAGTTCTTGTGTCTTCAGAATTCTGTTATATTTCCACTTGCCTGGAGAGCCGGGTCAGTTGTGGGCAAGTGAGGCAGGAAACTGTTGGGCTGTGGGAACTCCCTTTGACCCTGGAAGTCACTGAGTGTGCCTGGAGAGGGTGAGGGGCGATGACCCCGGTGGCAAGGGACAGATGTAAGAGTAGTGGGCTTTCCTTAGGTCTGTCGTCCCTCCGTTAGGTTCTCGCTCTGATAGTCACGACTGTCAGGACAGCCCGTCACCGGCTCCCCAGGCCAGGCCCGCCGGAAGGCGGCGTTCTTGGCCAGGGGGTTGAAGTATTACTGGAGAGACCTGGGGTGTGGTGTGTAGTCAGCAAGTCTGTCGTTCGTTCCTCTCTAGGACAGATTTCCAAACGGAACTGGGAGAGGTACTCCCAGGACATTTAATCCTGCTTTGAAAATCAGGGAGCAGCAGAGCAGTGAGACTTAGTTGAAACCAAAATGAAAACCCAGACGACGGTGCGGCCGCCTGAGCAGAGGGAAGCGCTTAGGCCGGGGCTCCTGTGAGAAGTGCACGTCTCTGGGCCGTGGCGCAGGTCCTCTAAAACCAAGTGGCCTGGTGTGGCGGCGGGTGGGACGACCCGCTTGCAGAGGGCGTCGGTGTCCTTGGAGCTTTAATGCTCGCGCTCTTGCTCTCTTTGGCGGACCTCGATTCTTTACCTGAAACCCTGAGAACCCGGGGTTGGGAAAAGGCGTTTTTCCTGCTGATAGTTTGATATGCTAAAAACACATTAACTGTGAGAAAGTCCCTGATGTTGGGATGCCGTCCTTAGTCTCACGTAGTGGAATAGTCCTGCGTCAGAACCTCTGAAACGCCGGCAGAAAAGAGGTCGATCTGGTCTTTGTTACAGAGCTCACGCCTTCTACCGTTAGGTTCGGAGTGAATGACTGGAACCGTGGGTAGGTCAGGTGACTGTCCTGTCCGCGCGTGGTAGGGCCGCATGCGGTCGTCTCTCTTAAGCGTTCTGATTTTATCGTCAAGCTCATTAAGGTTCGTTCCATACCTCTCGGTAAGGTTTCCTTTTTCTGTATTCTACTATGCTTGAGAAGATAGTTTTAAGACCCACAAAATGCCCACTCCTGTTATAAAATCTCAGCACGGTTGTATACCTTGTAAAAAGGGCCAACTCTCCCCTAGCCCCCCTTGACTGTTCAATTTGCAGTTTATTATTTTCCTGAACTTCTGTTGGAGTTTTAGTAACAGTGTAGTTTTAAGAAGAGATTGGTTATAATTTTGACTTAGGTTTAGATTGTGAGGTTTGAGAAAGGTTAATTATGAAGCTGTGTAGAAAAGTAATCTTTCCCTTTTATAAAGTTACCCAATTAGCGCAAGTCCGCAAGACAGTGGAGACTCCGTGTGCTCTTGCTCCTAAGGTTCACGCACCGAATCTGTAGTGTGGCCTCTTGAGACAGTACACAGAAACATAAGTGGCATCAAGTTCCGTGCTGTAGTGGTTTGTAGAGAACATGGATGAGTGGAGAACGCTAGTCCGGTTCGCGTGTTGACAGTGATCTGGATGATTTCCGGTAATAGGGCGCTGGTAACTCTATTGTCAGGCGGACTGACGGCCGACTTTGTAGCCGGCTGTCCTCGTGATCTGATTTATTGGATCGTCTGTAAATTGAAGCGAAAACTGTTTAGATGTATCTGGAGACATCTCAGTTAGGGCACATGCTTGTCAGAATTTAGTTTTGCAGATACCAGATCCGTGGAGTGTGATCGAAGTCAAATTGCAGTTCTTAGGAATCTACATTGGAAGGAGAGTCTAAATTCATGAAGTTTTAGAGTGGGGGGGACACGTAGGAGAATTGCATATTGAAGCAAACTTAAGTTTGTAAACAGCAAATGTGAGTGTGGGGGTGGGGTCACACCATCCTATCCCTTTTCATGAGAGGACAGGTCCCCGCCCCCCCCTCCCCAGTTTTTCTTTATCAGCTACTAAGCACCTGTACCAAACACCCTAAATATACCTAAAATATGCGTTTTTATTTGAAGAAAAATGGCAGAGATGTAAGGTCCTTGCAGTGCATTTGCTTCTCACAGACACCGAGGGGTCTGCCAGATCCTCTGAGGAGCGCCTCCTCTGCCTCCGACTGGACGCAGTTGGACTCAGACCTCCGTCAGATGGTCCGCAAACAGTTTCAGTCAGGTCGCTCGGTTTTTGAAGCTCACAGAGCATAACCGGTCCTGTGCTTTGTTTGGCGCTTGCCTGCAACATGGTTGCTTTTTTCGGGGGCCCTGGGGTCCGGTCATCTGGAGAGTCAGCTGAGCGAGAAGTACAGAAGCACGTGCCACACTCGTCGTCCTTGCCTTGTTCATCTTTGTCTTAAATAAGAACAGAAAAGTATCAGGCGTGCACTTAGTGCCTGCCACCTCGTCTCGAGTGTGACCGAAGATTTCAGATGGACCTCCAGCTCCGGACCGTTGTTGTGGTTCTCAGCCTCCCTTTCTGATTAGGCCGCCTGGGCGTCCCTTCTCATCTGGCGTTTCCCTTTGGTCTTTGCTTCATCTGCTCCTTCAGCCTCTGACCTTTCCTCAGGCTCCTTACTGACTTAGGTTTCACTCCCCCAGTGTCCAGCCCTCGCCGCCTTCTGCAGGGCCCTGTGCTTGCAGTTTGGCCCGCTTCCGGACTGCCGGGCACGCGTGCCCTGTCCTCTCCGGCCTGTGCCATCCCGGCAGGCATTGCGCTCACCTAGGGCTCACGTCAGCAAATACCTGTCTTTTCCTCATTGAGCCGCTCAGATGCGTGCGTGGCAGATTCTCTGCTGTCTCTGGGAATATGTAAATGAAGAGTGCTTCCTTTTCTGTTGAGGCCAACACAGAACATCCTGAACATGGTTTGTATACGAAACTCTAAGGCCAGAAAGGGACATTTTACAGGGCACACTGGCTGTCCTTTCACTCTTGTCACTCACTGGAGTCAGAACCCAGCATGGCATTGAAAGGCCCTTTGATTGGGTCTCCACCGTAGGTCAGGTATCTTAGCCATACCGTCTCACGTAGGAAATTGCTCTGCTCTTTTCCAGACTTTAAGCCTGATCGAACGCCTCTTCCGTACCGAAGCTTTGTTTTAGTTCTCCCTTCTTCAGAAGCCTTCCTTGAGCTGTTAAACTGCTCTTTGTCTTGAGATTGGCTTCCGTGGCTGTCCTCTCCAGGAGCTCGGGCTACCTTAGGGCAGGGCCTTGCCTCAAAGCTCGGCTGTATCAGAACCTGGCGAACAACCTGGTGTTAGATGTGTTCCCAGTTGAACACGGAGTTCAGCGGTCTGTTACACGAAAGGATACAACACGGTGGGGGCAGAGAACCTTTAGAAAGAGTGGAGGATCACGGGTCCCCAGGTGACAACAAGGGGAGAATGAATGGTGTGTATCTTAGGAGAGCTGCACAGTAAACTCCTTAAGTTAGAACAGCCGAGACTCGAATGGGGTTTGAGGATGAAGCTCCATCCCAGCCATCTTAGTGTCATTTGGTGCCAGCACTCCACTGAGGAGGTTCTCATTTGACCCTCCGCTTGCCCGGAGTTCCTACCGCTTATTTCGTTGACGAAGAAAGAGCGTATCTGGCTGTGATGGGACGGATAAGTGATGGACTAGACGCCCCAGATCCGCCTGTCTCCAAAGCATACGCGCTCTTACCCCCTGTGCCTCCATATTCGTGCGTATGTGCTTGCTTTTCTTCTCTGAAGACATCATAAAATACATCCGTTTTGTGTATCGGGTTTTTCGCCATGAGTGAATCTTGAGGGGTAGGCTTGAAGGTGAATGGTTCCTGACCTGTATTTCTGGTTCCTTAAGTAGGAAGAGTGTTCAAGCTTTTGTGTGTAGGCTACATTCCCGGTAGGACCTGGGGCAAGATGATTAACTTTTCCAGGGCAGTCTCCTTTGTAAGGTGTTAGGTTAAATGAGAAACTAAGCAAAGTACCTTTTCACAACACTGTTTTTTACCTTGGGAGAAGCAGGGCCTCCGGTTAGTTCCGAGGCCTGTGGGGGCTCTCCTTGCCTCCGGGTGGCATTTTACTGCAAAAATCGACCTGGAGCTCTGGTAGCCTTTGAGTGTACTTTTTCCCTTCCCTTTTCAGTAAGGATGGCCTTTTAAATTGCATATATTACCCCAGTGGGGAAGGATAATTTAAAACTTAACTGTTCATTACTTATGTTACTTGCTAGAATCTTGAGCTTTTTTTATGTTGATACAAATCCGTGGAGTTGGTGAGGTTCTTTTTCTGCGGGATGGACCGAGATGCCGAGTTGACTTGCCCAAGCTAGTGTTCCGTCTGGAAAGCCTTAGATTGAAACCCGGTTTCCTCATTCTGTGTTCTGTTCATTATCATGGGGGTTAGGTGGAAGGGGTCCAGAGTGAGAATGGGGCCACACCTTACTGGAAGGGGAGAGCGACCTGGCTGGGAGGAGGAGCTGGATGCCAAGTCAGGCTTCACTCACCGGGCCCTGTATTCAAGCCGCCTCACCTCCTCACCTCCTCTTGTAGATGGTCTCTGTAGGTTCCTGGCCCTGGTTCAGACTGTTCATAAAAATCAGAAACACTGGGTTTTAGTTCCGGAAGTCATGTGGATGGCATTCTTGACTAAAGTGCTAGGAACTAACACCACCGGGCTTGGGTTTTCCTGTAAAATTCATCAGTTCAGATTCCGGCCCCTAGCATGCAGGGTCTGGTGTCCTAATAGGCACAGCCATTGCCGTCATTGGCATTTGGCTTTAGGATCTCACTTTGTCCAGTTCTAAGTTCTTTTCATGTTTAAATTAGGAAATTTTAAAAGGGCATTGCGCTGCTGTACTCACTATCGCAAGTACTGAAAGAGGCTCAGGCAGCCTGGCCTTTAGGTGACCCTGGAGAATTTCACACAAAGGAAACCCTCCCTTTGTTTTCCTGTGGCTGTGGTGTTGCCGAGTTCTGATTTCTGCGGTTCAGATCCTTCTGTGGGAGGGGTGGTCATTCAAAAATAAAGTCTATATTGTCACTCCGTAGCCTTTTCTATTGCCCAGCGTTTTACCGAAACTAAATACCCGGCCCTCTATTAGAGGCTAGTGGGAGGGGCCTGTGACACCGATGAGTTAGGTAACGTCTTTGAGGAGCTTCTGGCCTGATGGAATTTTGGGAGAGCGTTTGCAGTGTTCAGACCTAGGCGGTCAGATGGAGGCACCGTGCCGCTGCCCCAGGAGGGCATTGGTTGCCATTTCTGGCTGCTTCCTTTTTTCGCCTAACAAAGCCTTCTCTGGCCTACATACTTGGCCATCCTTATTCTCTTAAATCATTAAGTTGCTTGACGGATTCTCAGACGTGGAGAAACTGGGGGTAGGGCTTTTTCAGAAAATTGTGTAAGGTCAGGTAGGAAGTTTTACTTGGGAAAAACGTAGGGCGTGTTCCTCATTTGTCGCACTCAGTGTCTAAAACCGATACCACCTTCTCCTAGGGTTTACGGGAACCTGTGCTTCCAGGCAGCCTGAGCCAGTCAGGGTTTTCCTCGCCTCTGAGCACAGATGTTTGTAGCTTTGGTTGATTTGGTCAGCATGTTCTTCGGCCTGTGTGCACTAGAGTGATACAGAAGGGAAGTTAGGAAATTCCAGTGAGACCAAAGCTGCTTAATACGATTTCACCTGAGATATCCAGTACATTTAAGAAGAAATTAAGTAATTGTGCTTGGTTCTGTCTCTTCCCTTATGACTCTTGTCCCCTTCCGTCCATAGAGGTAAATATTTAGAAACATTTTGACAGCTAACACGGGTGCCCGGGTTAAGTGTCGTCACACTTACTCTGGTAACTGCTGCAGAGGACTAACTGGAACCCACGCACCTGTCACGGTCTTCCCTCCCTGGCCCCCACTCCCCGTGCGGCGTGCGGGACAGCGCGAGACACCTGCTGCGTGCGTGTTGTAAATTGCAGTCCGCATCTTCCTGAAGTAACGGAACTGTCAAAAGATACTTAACAGCAACATATTTTTTAAAAAACTTATTTGGAAATTAAGATGTAAGAGATTTAATGCACCAAAGCAAACTCCTCTCTTAAGTGCTTGAAAATGATTATTTCAAAGAATCTTAATTAAAATTCCTCTCTGAAGGCTGGAATCTCTAAATTGCGGCCTTTGTTCAAACCAGCTTTTGAGAACAAGAACAACAAAGGCAATTAACACAGCATTAAAATTTTTTATGAAAACTTGGCATTTTCTTTAGATTAAGATTAGATACTAGCTGCTGAAGTTTCTGGGGTAGGACTTAACTAAAGCTACCAACATCAGTGATAACGAAATTGTTTCGAAGTTGTGGTAAAATTTTGTTGGACCTTTTTTCACTGATGTGAACGAGGAGTCCTTGCAGCCGTGCCTCAGAGCCAGCTCGCACAGCGAGTACTTAGTGTCTGCTGGGGGTTTGTGAAGCACTTGAACTTTTTAGTTTAAATTTTCCACTAGTCTTCTGATTTACAAATAACAGTTTCTTGGAAAGTTTGAAAATTTCCGAAAAGTAAAAAAATTCAGTATCTTGTTATCTGACCATACAGAGATAACTACAGTTAAATGTTTGGTGCATTTTCTTTCAGTCTTTTTTTTTTCAATGTATAAATATTAAAATTATTTCATAGTTGAGATCATACTGCATTTATGGTACTGTATCTTGCTTTTTTCATTTTAACGTCGTGAGCATTTTTCCCATGGCATTAAAACTGTCTTTGAAAAATTGAAAGCATTGGGCTGTCAGCGTAACTGAAAATGTTCTCTTGGTGTGACGCATGTATCTTTGTAATTGGTTTGATTTAGTGTGCTTTACTTCAATAAAAATTCAGTATTACAATTTACATATTGGGGTGGGGAGTGGTATCTACTTCAAATTACTAAAATTTCAGTAGAATTCCTTTTTCAGGGATTTGAACTCCGTCCCTGGTGCGTTTCACACACGACATTTACACAAAGTGCTTGCTTGCTCTAAAACCTCAGGACACCAGTTTGTGCACAGGGAGCCCCCCCCTCTCCGTTTGAATAGTGCAGTTCACTTGAGCTGCGGGAAGGCCAGGGTCCTAGGGTTCCGGTCAGGAAGTCAGCGCTTGGTTCAAGCTGGGGGGATTTCAGATCCCCGCCCCCCCCCGTCGTGCTGCAGGTGAAAGAAACTGGTGGAGCACATCAGCCGAGGGGTCCGAGCCTGTGCCCGGTGGACGGACACTCAGAACGGTCCTCCAGGGCCGGCCCTCCGCTCGCTCAGTCTTCGGGGGTTGGGGAGCAGGTGTAGAGTGTGTGGAGGCGGCCTCCAGGCCACAGGCTGCTGGAGGAAGGGGGCGCATCGGTCTGCATTTGCTCTCTCTGTGCCTATATGTGACCTAACTGTGTGCTGGTAACCTGGAATTCCATGTAATTAATTCTGAAAACCGGATTTGCTTATTATCTGAAGCATGAACTTGGTATGAAAATGATAGTTTTGTGCTCTTCTTAACGATCCACCATGTAACCTGGACTCCTATGACCTGGACTGTAACTTTGTTTTAGCTTCAGTGGGAGCTTTCTTCTCAAAGTACGATTAAATCATCCTGATTTCCCCCCTCCCTCCTCCTGCACTAATCATTTAAAACGAATGCAGAAACTTGACAACTGCTGAGTTTATCTTGTATTAAGCAATGGAGACTTTTCTGTCTAATCATACTACTTGTTCTGCTTTTTGTCAACTGATACTCCCACAGCCCTTTTGAAAACGTGTGTTTTGGTAGAAATTAAGTTGTATGCCCTCGGGCCGTACAACTTCGTTCTCCGTCCTGAAGCATGTTCCGACTCTGTACTTGTATAGGCCTGATTGTTCATGTGGCTTAGCTAAGGTTTCCTGAAGCATCTTACCGTAGCTGTCACTGGTTTATAAAATAAAATTTGGGCTGTTTAAAATATATATTTTTTTGGTTGTTAATCTTAATTTTTTTTTTTTTTTGGACACGAAAGTGTTTTGGGGGAAGGTTTTCAGCTAGTTACACGTTGAAACGAATTTTCACTGCGGAGAGTAAGTAGGTAGGAAGAAGGTCATGCTGCACGTTGTGGTTGTACTTGAGCTGCCCAACTGAAGGCCCGAGTCGTACACTCAACAGAAGAAAGATGGCAGTTTCCCAGCAGTTCTTGGGGAATTTTCAAATGGACCAAATTGATACTTAATCTCTCTTCTTTTTCACCAAGAATAGCGGTGGAAACAATAGAAGTGTTTGCTTGGTGTGCCTCTTCGTTTCTGGTGGAGTATTCTGTGAGCCTTGGGGGTTTGTCCTTAGATGTTAATAAACTTCTTGCTATGTTAACAAGAGGGGTTCGGGGTGGGGGGGTCGTTGAGTTCTCTTGGTGGTTTCAAATGATCAAGGGGGTTCTCCTTGTAATTACTGAAGTTAGCCCAGTGTCGTGCCAAAGGCCTAAATTTTGCAGTATAGTTGCCTTAGGACTTTTCCTGCGTTCTGAACCAGCTATGAGAAGGTTCTTGTTTTAAGTCCACGGACACCCTTCAGTAGTTTGTTTAGGGCTGCTAGGTTAGGAAAAAGGAAAGCACAGCCCACAGAACTTGGGGGAAAAAAAGAAACATGCCAGCAATTTGGGAATAACTTGAATCTATCTGTAAAAACTTGACATCAAAGATTTAAGAGACGAGAGTCACCTGGCCTTATTTCCCCGGCCTTGGCCTTGGAGAGGAGAATGAACGCCCGCAGCTTTGCATTTCCGTGCATTTCAAACTGGGTAGGACTTTGAAGCGCTCTCGTTTGCAGAACAGCGAATGCCCTGTGCCAGGCGCCGAGCTGAGACCGCACGGTCAGACGGCACTGTGTGAAATGAGCCCAAGCCATTTCTTTCCCTTTTATTTTTTAACAAACCCGCACGGCCTGAGGAAGAAGCAGCGTAGCTCCTTTTTGCTGTTGGGTGGGAGAGGTCCAGCAGGCAGAGCTGCGGATGGGCCCAGTGCGCGGGAGAGGTCCCTGTCCTGTGGAAAACGATGCCCGTAGGTAAGCTAAGAGGTCGAGGACACCACTCTGGGTGGCGCCCAGCTTGTCAGAACCCCCCTACCCCCCTTCTGGCCAGAGGCCACTGAGGAAGGGGCGGGAGGGCTGCAGACAGGAAGGAGTGGAGAGTTTCACGCAGGAGGGAAGCAGCCAGCACGGGACTAAAAAGGAGAGAGGCAGGAGAGCCCGGAAAGGAGCCTCAGCAGGGGAGAGTAGGTGCTGGAGCTGAGGGCCAGGCCTTAGCAGGTGCAAATGTTGGACGGAAGAGGAAGGGCCCACCCTCCCGGGCTACTTGGCAGTGCGCATGCGCTCTCCCGGTGGTGTGGCGGGGGAGCCGGAGCAGGGCGGGCAGGAAAGGGAGAGGAACTGTTGCAAGACCCTGCAGCCACTTGATGCTAAAATTCTGTTGAATTTAAGAGGGAGCAACGTAACAGTCAAGGGGAATGTTGGATCGTGCTTGAGTTTCGAGTCCCAGCTCTTGCCAGCTTAGCTGTGTGACCTTGGGTCGCTTACTTAACCTTTTAACCTCCGTTTCTCATCTGCAAAACAGGCCATACAGATGTCATAGGATCATCGTGAGGATGAAAGTTAAAAGTACTTACTACGTAGCACCCGGCACAGGAAGTACTCCAAGATTAGTGCCTCTGTTATATTTTTTTTTATTTTTATTTTTATTTTATTTTATTTTTAAATTTTTTTAACGTTTATTTATTTTTGAGACATAGAGACAGAGCATGAGCAGGAGAAGGGCAGAGAGAGAGGGAGACACAGAATCCGAAGCGGGCTCCAGGCTCTGAGCTGTCAGCACAGAGCCCGACGCAGGGCTCGAACTCAGAGACCGTGAGATCATGACCTGAGCCGAAGTTGGCCGCTTAACCGACTGAGCCACCCAGGCGCCCCTGTTATATTTTTTTAAATAGGCACCAGCCCTGCAATGGTTTAGAGCTAAAGAGTGTCATACTCACCCTTCCTCTGGCCACCAGTGGGGAGGGAGGACACGTCTTTCACAGGGAGAGCAGTGACAGGGCTGACGGCCACCCTGTAGGGAGTCTGAGAGCAGGAGGAGGTACGGGCTGCAGAACCGACCAGCATAAGGGAGGCCGTGGAGGCCAGGGGCCTGAGAGTGTTCACAGAGTATTCGTAGAGTGAGAACAAGGTCAGAGTCGGTGGGATAGAGAATTTTTTCTCAGTGTTCAAATGTAAACCACAGTAACAGAGTAGAAAGCAGAATGGGCCCCTACCAGGCCAACCTCTAAGCTCATTTGAAAATCTCAGATACAGGTCATGTTCCTTGGGAACGTTAATTATGCTGGGTCATACTCTATATAAATTTCGTCCAGCAAGAACAAAAGCCCTGTGTGAGGCTAGAGTAGCGTAAGAGGAAGTTCGTAAGGGAAGTCCACCCCACTGTGATGTCAGGTTTCCGAATTCAGTGCCGTGGCTCATGTTTCCTGGCCTCCCTTGGGCTCTCACAGGGTCGCCCCGAACGTTTCGGAGCGGGACGTACCCTCGCCTCCTTTATGTTACATTGTTCAGGAATCTGAGGGATGAGTGTCCAGCGTCGGGCGCTGAGTCTGTTCTGGATTTAACCCAACCTCGAAGTCAGCAGGATTTTTTTTTTACGCTGCCACGGGCGCTCCCTCCTCGGCTGAGGCTTCGTATGTGCTGATAACTTAGGTTGTCCTGCGGGGTGTCCGCCAACTCAAGTTCCAGACCTGTGGCGATCACGTGGCTTGTTTTGTCCAAGGGCACCCTCACTTGGTGCTCGAGGTCCCTGCATACTTTTTGAACAGTGACCTCTATTTTTTGGGCTGCGGAGTCCACGGTTTTGGACGAGCAGTTCGAAATCTTGCTCCCCTTCGTGCCCCGTACACACTCTAGGGGGATCCGTTGGGGGAAACCCGAACGTCCTATTGCAAGCAAGCACCTGCTGTCCTCAGCCGCAAACAAGAATCAGGATATACCCAGTAGAGCAGATGGGAGGGTTTCGCGATCTGTGTGTACACCTGCCGCGGCGCTCGCGACCGAGTGTGCTTCCCAGAGCGGGTGATGGCCAATGTCGTAAACCTCGGTAGTCTTCCCCACGAGACCTCTCCGTCAAAAGCCCGGCCATTTCGTTGCTCCGGAAGAACACGTAACGGCCCCCCTGGGGACTCCTTGAGAAAACAGGCAGACTTCCTTTGGCACTGTGAAGCATTGCGAGTGACGTGGGTTGCTTTCGAGAGGGTTGGATGATCGAGCAACTCTAAACCCTTTTTTCTTCTTCCTAGGTCTTAGTGGTGCAATGGCTAGTATAAGCGTGCGCTCGAGCACCCCAGGCTCTCCTACACATGTAAGCAGTGGACCGAATGCTAGTCGAAGGAGAAATGGACTCCATGATGTCGATTTGAACACTTTCATATCAGAAGAGATGGCACTCCACTTGGACAATGGTGGAACTAGAAAGCGTACCTCAGCCCAGTGTGGCGATGTCATTACAGACTCACCAACCCATAAACGCAACAGAATGACCTAAACGGCAGACATTTTCACACCCACCATGCTGCTTCAAAGCCACCTGATCCTCAACATATACTCTTATTGCAAAGGAAACAGAGGCCATCTTCCCTTGTTCACTGTTTCAGACCAGTGAATTCTATAGTGGTTGCCATAAAAGGAAGCTCTAGGCGTTTACAGCAGGTGCCTCTTGTAACCATGGCTTTCTTAAAACTAGAACCCGAGCAGAGGACATCAGACATCGTGTAGTCGTTAGCAAGACCCTCATAGGCAAACAGATATCCGTTCCAAGGCTAAAAGTGACCTTAACTGTATTTATTCTCAAAGGGAAAGGAAATATCAGATGTTTATTTGGTTATTATAGAATGCTTTTTTTTCTCCCCCCCCCCCCCCCTCGCCCTTCCTTTTTGGTCCATTTCCTGCTGCGTTGAGTATTTTGCTTCAACAGTATTGCCAGGTTCCTAAAATGATCTCAAACGAACGATTTGGCTTCCTCGTCCAAGCTGCAGGCTTCCGATCTTCGTAGCGGCCCCGCACCATGGCACCTGCTCCCTCTCTAGTCACTCCTACTGACTGGACTGTGCCCTGGTTTTAGTTTTCCCAGCAGTTTCTAATTCTGGTGATTGTGCGATGTACAGAGGTGCTATGATGGTCATGCAATTAATACTTAATATCGAATCAATACACAGAACCTTTCCTGGATTCACTGTGTGTGTGTTAGCGCTCCAAAAGTAGCAATATGATTATTGAAGTGCCCCCAGACTGACCCCGTAGGCTTAAAATACTCCCGTACACGCAGGGTACCGTTCCTTAGGGTAACTGTAAACTTGTAGACTGCGTTCAAGGGAGACCTACAGTAGGGAGGCCATGAACTTGGAGGATGGGCTTCCTTTTTGGTTCAGTATTAGCGAGAGGGAGATGGATGGCGGGGGAGGGTAGGGATTCCAGTCTTTCGTGTCCTGTTCTGCATTTTTCGTGAATTCCCTACTTCGTGCAGTTTCCATTGGAGTCGGTGGAAGCTAAAGGTCTTTCATCTCCCGATAATGTGATCGCAACTTAAGTAGCAACCCCCCCCCCACCCCAGTCCCTCTCCCCTGACAAGTGCAGTTTGGAATCTCATTCTGGAAAAGACGGAATCCCATGGAGGCCTCTCTAGATGTTAGTTAGACCTAAATAAAGGTTCCGAGTAGATTCCTCTTCGAGTCCCTTCTGAGCCCTCTCGTAGCCGCAATGTTTTAGAGCATGCTTCCTCTTCCTTTTTAATCTCTCGAACTGAATGATAGTCTTTTTTAGACGAAGAACTGATGTCAGCCTGCCAGGTACTGTAATTTATTCTATCATATTATTATATTATATATCAAGTAGGACAGTGAAAACGTTTCCTTGCAAACTTGTAGTCCAGTATCAGTTAACTTCCTGTTTTTATCCTTCAAAGCCCATTGCAAATCAGTGTAAGGGTTCTTCCGGTAATTTCTCACAGCACTTTGTTAAAGTTAGCAATTCCTTCAGCCATTTAATGATAGCTTTCTGTGAAGAAACTTCGCTAAGTTAACCGTAATATCCATGGACTGGGTGGGAGGTGAATGGAATGGTAGGAACGTGTGAGATCAAGTCGTGTGTTCAGAGACCTAGCCCTTATTTAAGAAACACAGAAACGTCAATTCCGTACTGAAACTAGGAATGAGAGTGAGGTCTTTCAAAATTTTTGCAAAAAGCGGATCATTCTTTTTTGTTTGAACATAATAGCAGGAAGAATTATACCTGAAACAGACGAGCCTGTGTATTACGAATACTTTTAAGCTTCCCTTTGGAATATGCCCAGAAATGCATTTGGAGTTACCTTTGTTTTTTGTTTTTTTTTTGTTTTTTTCTATCGTTGTAAATTTAGATTCTGGAATTGGCGTTTGGTGGTGTGAAGCGTTGCTCACAAGTGGCCAGACCCCTTGTTCCTAAAGGATTTTGAGATTGAGGAACACCTGTATAACCTCCCCTTAGGCCTCGGTTCTCCAGTTCCTCCTTCAGAATCGAATAACCATTTTTATTTTTTATTTTTGGTTGTTTTTTGTTTTAGTTGGTGCTCTGACGCTTAACCTCCGTACCCTTTTCTCTCGATTGTCAAATTTTGATAAAATATGTGCCATTTTCTTTGGTAAGAGAAAGCAGGTCTTAATGTCTGCCAGAACACGATTTATATGCCTTATTGGCTCCATTAAACTTTTTAAAAACTTTAGCATTCGTTACTTTTTTCCACTGCATTTAATCTCCAATGCGATATTTCAGCCTCCTCATAACCCCCCCCCCCCCCCCGCCCCGCTCTGTCTTCCCCTGCTCTCTCCTGTGCCCCCTGCGCACAAAATAACTCTTAAGATTTAGGAGTAGAAAGGGAAGCGATTTCTCATAGGAAAACGTTGTTCTGAGTGCTAGGAATTTGAAGCCTTCGATTGTGCCATTTTAGATGCAAGCGAATCATGGAAGATGGCATATTGTGTGGTACTTTGTAAATGACACTGGTTTTCTTTCTTTCAGTCTCTTGAGAACAGTGTAGGCTGAATTTTAAAACTGAACGGTTTCCTCTGGGGGAACAGAACCTCCCTTCACCTTAAGCTAGATCCTCGGATTCTTTTAGACCTCCCGGCTCATGAGACCTGTCGCTGTCGCCCTCACTGGCATGAGTGGGTTGAGTTCATCCTTACCCTGCAGTGTTCCGAGCATGGCTGAACTTAATTACAATGTTGAGTATTTTATAGAGCAAAATTAATGGAAAGCATTTGGCTGGATCTAAAGACCCACAGTCAAATTCTTCAATGTGGTTTACCCAGCTGGAGTCATGGTACACACCTTAAATCATTCAACGAATAAATAATTTAAAAATCCAAAAAACTATGGGGCTTGTCTGCGGTTTTGTTTTGGTCACCACATCTGAGTTAACTTTTTTGATCAAATCAAGTTCAGTCTTTTAGAAAAGAACCAGTCTTCCTACTCCCCCCTCACCCCCCCCCCCCCCCACCAAGGGCTTTTGGGACCCATTAAACTCGCATAGCTGTGTCTTCGGGCCAGAAGGGCTCCCTGCAGGAGTGAGAGCTGGGCTGGCCGCCTCCCTGCGCAGGTGGGGGGGGGGGTGACCTGGGCCTGACGGGGGTGAGCCACCCTCAGCGGTGTGGGGACGCAAGAGGCCGAGGGATGATCTGGACATGAAGAGAGTGGGGACCTAGCTGGGAACACGGGCCGCCGCATAGTTAATTTTAGGAAATTACCATGAATGAATCACTAAATTTTTGTCATGGTTTTCTTTTGAGGAGGATTGTGACGATGTCAGTATATTTGTCTCCTTGCATCAGGCTTCCTGCCGTTTGCTAGAGCCTGCTGCTGCTGTAGATGGACGACTGAGGTGTCTAGTTACAGGGTGGTGGCGAGTCTTCAGACCTACATTCCAGACTCTCAGGGTCAGGGAGGGACTCGAAAGGTTCTGCTGGAAGAAGCTGTTATTTTACTTCCAAGTTCAAAGAAACGGAAGATTCATCCCTTTAATGGAGGTACAGGAGGCTGTCGTGGGCAGATGTTCACAGCGCCTGCACCCTCTGCCCCGAAAGCTGCTGCATCTCCGGTCAGTTCAGGTGACCTCGCCTCATGCTGGCCAGCTTGCACGCGCCACACCGCAGGGTTTCCGAGGCGTACGTGGTGGTTGACGGGGGACCGTGTTTTGAGAGAGGAGCAGGCTTTCACGCCCAGGCTGGCCGTCCCGTCACCCACGTGTTATACCGATGGATCGATTTCCTGCTCCAAGACCTGCAGGATCTTCGTGGAGCGCTGCAGACGGCAGCCGCGGCCCGCACGGGTTCGGAGGGGCCGGCACGCGTTGTGTGGCCCTCGCTGAAACTGGGAAGTCTCGGGGACCCCGATGCCAGTTTCCGATGACCTCTCTTTTCGTTCGTGTTGCATTAACGCTTTAAGGACACTTCCAACTCCCCCCAAATGCAGCCACCCAGCCGCTTAGCGGTATATACAGCTCTTTCTGCGTCAGGATGTGTATGCGGATTCTTGCGGAGCGAATCGCATTGGCTTCTCACACTTAGTGCCAGCGCAGTAGCAGCCAACGTTCCGGTGTAAGTTTCTGTAGGCTGCATTGTGGCAGGTAAAACGGTTCAGAGGGATTCGCATTTAGAATGTTAACGGGTCCTCCCAAGGGACCTTCTGCGGAGTGCCAGCGAAAGCCTGCACCAGCACGGTCCTCCCAGCATCTGAGACAGGGGTGGGGGTCGACCGTGGGCAGGCAGGGGTGATCTTACGGTTTTCATTTGCTTTTTTGCCCCCCTGTACGAAGGAAGACTCTTGGCTTGAAATGCCGTGGATTTGAATGCTGGCTCCACCACTTAGTAGGTGTGGGACCCTGGGTAAGTTGCCTTCCGTGGGCTGGTTTCCTCATCTGTGAAATGGGTGCATTAGGGAAAAATGAGGTGAAGGTGAGTGACTTGAGTTTCTTGGGTCCTTTACATCTGCCTCTCCTCAGTGGTGCCCGTGAGCGTTCTGGAATGTGCCTGATACAATTTCTGCAACAGCATGTTAGAAACTTAACACATGCGTTTTTTTTTAATGGCGCACAAGCAGGGGAGGGGCAGGGAGGCCGACAGAGGACCGAAGGATCTGAGGCGGGCTCCTCACTGACAGCAGCGAGTCCAACGCGGGGCTCAAATGCAACGAACCAGGAGATCCTGACCTGAGCCGAAATCGGACGCTCGAACGGATGAGCCACCTGGGCGCTCCCGACACGTGCATTTTTGCAAGGAAAATTAAAATGTCAGGCCCGTAGAGATGCCTTCGTAATCTGTTCTCCCCAAAGATAAAATCTGAGTGGTTATGGAGGGTAACCTTCCTGGTGTTTGGCTTTTACGTGTGTAGCCATGAAAAATTCGCAGGTTGGTCGATGGTGGTTGAGGGGGGGTCAGTCTGGGACACGAATGTGAGCTTTCCAATCTTGGAAGTGGACTGATTTCACCGCGTTCGGGTGCAGTTTGAAACCCGAGAGCTTCAGGAGTCTTGGGTCTTACCCAGCTTGGCCCTGGGGGGCCTCGGGGCCGCCCGCCACCACCAGCACTCCCGGCCGCTTTCAGCACCCGGGCCAGCGCACCGACTCTCGGCCCCGATGCCCTCCACGCATCCACCAAGGTATGTGCCACTGTGATTCGGGGGAAGGTGCTCAGGCCATTGGTACTCCTTAGGAGTGGGGTGTGGTGCCGGGGCTCTGATACATCGGGGGACGGGGGAACACCTACCAAACTGTCCTCGACTGCCACGGGCGGAAGTCGATGGCTCCCCCCCTCTCTTCTCCCAAGGCGAAGCTCGTAATCACAGTAGCGAGTGCTGGTTTCGGGGTGTACCTAGAAATCGGAAACTCCCAACACGTTCCGATTTGCTGTTGGAGGTTTAGCTCGACAGAAACCTATGGAATCGGGTTGGCGGACACTTAATTTGCTATCTTCAGGCTTATCTCTTGCCTACCTTCTGTGTTCCTCTGATGTTTTGGGCTGCGATCCACAGCACGAAACACCTGTGCCATCGAGCCCTCGCGTGGAGACACACACATAACACACAGTAACTAAGAGAAGTCCGAGCGCTTCCTCATTCTGTCCGGTGCATGGCACGCTTCGTCGCTGTTTCGAGAAACAGATGGCCGTGTGTGATCCTGCTACCTCGCTCTCACCACCAGCCTGGAAGCCCAGGCGGTCCGGACGCCTGGCTGGCACAGAGTAGGTTCTTGAACATTTCTTGGATGCGTGAAGCTGGCTTGAGATTTTCTAAGTTTTCGTGAAGAGTCCCTCTCTTCCTGTGGGCTTTCACAGTGTCTCCAGAACCAGGGTGTGGTGGTGAAGAGCTTGAACTTTGGGGTCAGTCAGTGAGGTGTAGACGGGCGCTGCCATGGGTCTGGGGAAGCGGAGGCACCTGGGATGACAGCCGGCCCGTGGTAGTTAGCACACACGCGTTAGCCATTAAGTGTGGTCACCGTCCCCCATCTGGTTGGGTAAAATCTCCTTCTCAGAGGCTGAGAGGGATCTCTCCTGACCTCTGTGTACCCTGCAGCCTCGTTCCTCTCTCCCCCCATTTCCTCTCGTCCCCCAGAGTTCATGGTTCTCCGTCAGCGTGTACACCAGAACCAGCCGTGCTCAGGGTGTACCCTAGGCAAACTAGCTGGCACCCCTTGGGGCGGGCCGCAGGCACCAGCATTTTCCAAGCCCCTCCGGTAGAGGACTGCTGTCTGAGGGCCTCGGCGCGTTCTGTTCTGCAGAAGATGCGGAAGGGAGTGTTGCTTTGGCCCTCTTCCAGGTCCTTCGCTGGGCGGGTGTCCAATGGCATCGGACTCTGCGGGCCCTCCTGCAGCGGGCTGCCTGCCCATCCACCTTCGGCCCCTCGGGCTTTGCGGAAGTCTGGCCTCGGCCAGCGCGTTCCTCTGGGGCAGGGTGTTTTCCTGGGCTCGCCTGGCAGGAGGAAGTTCGCACCCACAAGGCTCAGCAGGAGTGACCCAGCAAGTGCGCCGCCCTCAAGACAGGCTCTCCTGCGCCTGGCTGGGAACGTGTCCCCTCGGGAGGGGGGACTCTCCACCCACGCACACCGAACGCAGAGGGCCCGGGTTCGGACAGGGTGTCTGAAAGAATAAAGCTAACATGGATCCTGAGTCCTGCCACCCGGTTACCTCTGTTGACATTTAAACAGTTACGTTGCTGGTACGTGCCTTTGAGGGGGTATTGTAGAGAAAGGTCCCCGCTGAAGAGTCGTCCTCTCCCGAGCGGTGTCCCTGGCAGTAAACTGTGCAGGTGTGGCCTGTAGTTGAGCGGGGGGCTCGGCCGGGGCAGACAGGGCGGGGGCCAGCCCGGGCCTCCAGGGTGTGGGCCATCGCATCATCTCGGCCCGGAGCCCTGTCACAGACACGTGTCACGAGGACCAATCCCAGGACATCAGGGTGGACCTGGCACCCCTCCACGTCTCCCGTACCTCGTCAGAGGCGCCGGGTGTACCTTATAAAACATCGCTGTGTGCGTGCGTGCAGACAGACATATCCGAAAAGCCGTATACAGAAGGGGTCAAACCCACTCCTGTCTGCACTCGGGTCTCCCAGAAGCCGCCCTTCGCAGCCGGTGCAGCTTGTACCGTGCACTTGGGGACAGGCTGCAGACGCCCAGGTGCTCGCCCACTCGTCGTCTCCTCTGTCCGTTTCCGGGTGAGAAGCCCAGGCTTTGGTGACTGGCTTTGGGGCCACTAGCCTGTGTGGGGCCAGTTGCTGCTGCTAAGGGGGCCTAGAGCCTCGTGGTTAAGGTGTTCCCCGTCTCGGCAGGTTCTTTAGGCGCCCTGCCTCAGTTTCCCCATCTTTAAGGAGGGTCGCGGGGATGAAATGAGGTAATGCCTGGAACTAGAGGGTCCCTGGCAGGTGGTGAGCACAGAGGTCTTAATCCTGGCCACGTGGCGTGGCCGTGAGCCCGCACGCGCCCCATTTCTCCATGGGGGAGCCGATGAGGTTTCCCGAGGCTGGGAGTGGTGGGTGGTCGGAAGTTGCCCCCAGTGAAAGGAGAGTGCTCTGGGGGAGGACTGGGGTACGCTGAGGTCACTGGACAGTTTAGGCGCAGAGTGTCACCAGGGAGGGTTTAGGTGACACTCCCGGGTGCGGCATGGACCCACCTCAAAGGGCAGGAACGGTCTGTTCCCAGCGGCGCCCTCAACCCGCCCACGACACGAGCAGGTGGGCTACCGCCGAGCCGCCTGGGACCCAGCAGCCCCAGAGATCAAGATCAAGTCAGCTCGGCTTCCTGGGCCAGACTACTCCTGTCCGCTGTGTGGGCTCCCCTCCAGCCTCGGAAGCCAGGGCGCTGACAGATGTCCCGGCGTGGGTAACCGGCCAGCGGCGTCACTGGCCCCACCCAGTGCTTGTGTGCGGTCCTCCCAGCCCAGCAGGCAGGGAGGGAGGCCCCACGAAGGCAGGATGGGGGCCCTGGGGGTCCGTTGTTTGCAGGCTGCCAGCATGGAACTGGCCCCGTTTGAGGCCGGGGTGGGGGTGGGGACCAAGCTTGGGGCACGGGTCCTGTCACCCTTGCTGGCGTTCTCAGTGGGTGCCAGCAGGAAGGACCCAGTAGCGTCCGGGGTCCACGCCACTGAAACCTCCTGTGGAGGTCACTCCCTCCTTCTAACTAACGTTTACTCCCGCTGCAAGGTCTGCAAAGACTGGAATTCTTTGATTTACATGTGCCCCCAAGATGCCCTTCTGCCCACTTTTTGAGAAGACTGTCTCCTTATTCTTTGCCGGTTCATCCTCCGCAGCCTCTCGCCGGAGAGCCCATCGGACCCGCGCGGGCTCTTGCCGTGTTCTCTCTGCTCTGTCTCCGCTTTATTCCTTGGGGTTTTATTTACCGGTGTGCCTTTGTCTGGGGTCTGCCTTTCTTGGAGGCTGAGTGTGTTCCTCCAGCCTGTCCCGGCGCCTGGCTCCCAAGCAGGCCACCGGTGAGTAGAGGTTGAAGGGATGAGGGCATCTCCACTGAGGAGGGAAGGGAGTGGCCAAACCAGCTCAAACCAGATCCTAACCCTGGGTCCCCCTGCCTCCGGACCTGTCCTGAAGGCACTGGGGCACATTTCTGGAATTGGCGTTCCGGTTCAAAATTCACGAGGACTAGGGACGGGCGCCTGGGTGGCTCTGTCGGTTGAGCGTCTGACTTCGGCTCAGGTCATAGTCTCAAGGTTCCTCGATTCAAACCCGTGTTGGGCTCTGTGCTGACGGCTCAGAGACTGGAGCCTGCTTTGGATTCCGTGTCTCCTTCTGTCTGCCCCTCCCTCACTTGCTCTCGCTCTCTCTCAAAAATAAACATTAAAAAAAATTTCAAATTCTCGACGACTGGCGAGTGCGGGGTGGCGTAGGGCTTGGGCAGGTGACCCTTACCCGAGCCTCCGTTTGCTATCTTGGAAAGTAGGGACGACACAGGTGACGACCTTACAGTGTGCGAGCCCGTGGAAGTCACGGAGCTCTGTCTCAGTACGTGTGCAACAGCCCCTGCTGTGTGGGGGGGAGGGGCGGTCCAGCGGCTGAAAAGAGACGCCTGACCCTGGGCAACGGATGGACTTGGGTGGAGTGTGAGACCCTCAGTCAGCTGCCCGCCAGCCAGCAGTGCGAGCAGACCTGAAGTCTCGTGGCGCTTCCCGCTGAGCCACGCACCCCATGATTCCTGACCCCCGACGGGGACCCCTGGTCGCCCTTGAGCTGCGGCAGCTCCCGGAGGCTGGGAGCCCGGCATTCTCCCTCGGTGACTCACTTCCTGTTTGGGCCTGGAATTCGGAAGACTGTGAAACTGCTGGGTGAGCTCCCTGGAAACGGCTGGGCCCGCCCACCAGGGCCTTAAAGGGACAGTCCTCCCGGGGCAGGGCTGGGTGGGGGCCCCGGTGGTGAGTGGGTGTCGACAAAGTTAGGATTTGAACCCAGGGGTTCAGCGGCCAGATCCCACAGCCCTCCCCGTTCCCCCTGAGGAACTCCCACCCCCACCCCCACTTCTCCCATGCGCAGTCCAGTCGCCGATCTGGTTTGGAAGGACCGGCACTGCCAAGACCTCACTCTCTAATCTGGTGGCGCTGGCTGCCCGTCCTGCCCAGTGTTTCCTCTCCTCTCAAGCTGGGTGTACCCCAGGCTGCAGGTGAAAATCCCAGGGGATCCGTTTGCAGGGGGGGGGGGCGCGCACTCAGGAGACCGAGGGGGGCAGAGGAGTGCCTCGGGCGGCCCACAGCAAACTGCAGAGCGCACTTCCTGTTGAGGACACTCAGCCTCCTGTGTTTAAAGACGTCCCTGTTGTCCCGTCTGAGCACCTGCCCACGGGGTTGCTCCTGGGGCAGGACCCCAGGGGAGCGGATGGGTGGACGCTTTCCTAGGCTGCTTCGGGAACAGCTGCCCAGGTCTCTGGGCCTCACCTTGTCCGCCTGGAGATGGACCCTCTCACCGGCCCTGGACTTGGCGTCCAGGGTGTGCAGCCGTGCGAACTGAAACTTGCAGATACTTGTTTTCAGGGTTTAGACCCCGCCCCCCCCCGCCCCCCCGCCCCCCCCCCGCACCTCCAACTCCCTTGCGTTCCCAGGCTGTGCCACGTGGGGTGCTGGTGGTGCCCTTGGCCTGGCCTTCAGGGCCCTGCCTCAAAAGTCCCTTCCTGGCGCTGTAATTCTTCCCCTTAGCCTTGGGCAGAAGGCGAACCCAGGCTGTGGACAGAGCAGGCGCAGGTCTCTCAGTGTGGAGCAAGCTGGGGAGCAAGACAGACAGGGACCAAGGCTGCCCGTCCTGCAGGAACCGATGTGACATGGGGGGGGCACACGAGAGGGGCCGGGCGTCCTGATCACCGTCACCGCGTGTCTCAACTTTCTCTTGGGCACGTCCCACGGTGTGAATCTGGCGTGTGCGTGTGTGCGTCTTTTGCCAGTGGGGAAGCCGGGGTCCCAGAGGTTGGGGACCTGTCTGGGAGAGGCCCAGCTGTGACTCCAAAACATCGGGACTCTCCTCTGCTGTGTGGCTTTCCCTTCCCTGAAAAAGGCACGGTCCTTCCCTCCCTGGAACTCGTGATCCGGCAGGCAGCGTGACGTTGGCAGCATTTCACACATTTAACTTTGCTTTGTATTCACGCCAGCTCAACGGGGTGTCGAGTGGTCTCAGCACAGAGAAAACCGCCTCTTCTCCCACGCGGTCATCCCTTCATAACAAGAACGGGATTCTTTGTTATAAAGTGGCTGGTTGAGACTATTAAAGCCCACTATTTAAAGAAATGGAGGGGCACCTGGGTGGCTTAGTCGGTTGAGCGGCCAACTTCGGCTCAGGTCATAATCTCACGGTCTGTGAGTTCGAGCCCCGCGTCGGGCTCTGTGCTGACAGCTCAGAGCCTGGAGCCTGCTTTGGATTCTGTGTCTCCCTCTCTCTCTGCCCCTCCCCCACTCATGCTCTGTCTCTCTCTGTCTCAAAAATAAAAAAACATTAAAAAATATATATATAAAGAAATGGAACACCACGGAAGGACGAAAAAAAGTAACACTGATGGACAGTCTCTGGGTGTAGGCTTTCTGGATTTGAATCCTGGCCCTACCGCCGACCAGCTGTGTGACCCTGAGAAACCCTGCTTGACTGCTTCGTGCCTCAGTTTCCTCATCTGTAAGCGCTGGGGAACGATGGCTTTATTTAAGTTGTTATGAGGCTTACGTGAGTTTAATGACTTAATATTTTTACACTCCTTACAGCAACCTTTGCCCCGCAGCTGAGCTAATGGCCTCCTTTGACCCCCAAGCCCCAATCCCGGTTCTTTTGCAGAGGCAACCTGTGATACAATTTTGGTAGTTTTCTTTCTAGGCCGGGAGTCGGCCAACTACAGCCCGAGGGCCAAATCCAGCCCACTGCCTGGTTTTGCCAAGCTTTATTTCCACCTGTTCACACCGTCGTCTAGGGCTTTGGCCACAGACACCTTTATGGTTAAAAGCCAACAATGTTGAGGGTCTGGTCCGTTCCTGAAAGCGTTTGCTGCCCCCTCCCTGGAGCATTTCCTACAGTTTGAAAAATAGACGGAAGGGGCGCCCGGATGGCTCAGTTGGTTGAGCGTCCGACTCTTGACTTTGGCTCAGGTCATGATCTCATGGTTCATGAGACTGAGCCCCCCACGTTTGGCTAGTTTACGATCGAGATGACAGTTATCTTTCCCGAAGGCCAGGTTGTACTACCTCTGGCTCTGGCTGCGAGTACCCACTTCCCCCTCTCCGCCCCAGAGTGCCAAATCTTTCCAAATTAACTTACAGTTGGATTTATAGTTCTAATAAAGGTCCGAAGGGAATTTTGGAAATGGGTCAGCCATATTTAAGTTCAGCTGAAGGAATCCACAGCTGAGAATAGCTAAAGCAATTTTGAAATAAAAGAAATTAAAACAAAAAAATAGTAATAATTAAAAGTTAGGTATCGGGGCACCTGGGTGGCTCAGCCAGTTAAGCGTCTGATTCTTGATTTCAGCTCAGGTCATGATCTCGCAGTTCATGAGTTCAAGCCCCGTGTCGGGCTCTCTGGACAGCACGGATTCTCTTTCTCTCTCTGCCCCTCCCGTGCTCACATGTCCACTCTCTCTCTCAAAAATAAACATTAAAAAGAATTAGGTATTAGAAGCAATAGAAGGGCGCCTGGGTGGCTCAGTCAGTTGAGCGGCCGACTTCGGATCAGGTCATGATCTTGCGCTCTGTGAGTTCGAGCCCCGCGTCGGGCTCTGTGCTGACAGCTCAGAACCTGGAGCCTGTATTCTGATTCTGTGTCTCCCTCTCTCTTTGCCCTTCTCTTGCTCACGCTCTGTCTCTGTGTCTCAAGAATAAATAAACGTTAAAAAAAAAAAAAAGCAATAGAAAGGATAGAACACTCCAGAAAATACCCTCGTTTATATAAGGATTTGGTAGTCCATCAGGAAATAGTGCAAAATGACAGAGAGGGGATAGACTGGTCATAGCAGGTGGCATCAGGAAAATTGTTTGGGGAAATATTTTTGTTAGAGCATTAATTACTTCATGCTCCCTGATATATCGACAGATTAAAGAGTTAAATGGAAAACCTAAACCATGAAAAACTGGAGGAAAATATATGTGAATGTTTAACTTTATAAGCATCAAGTTACTGGGGACATTATTTTTTAAAACAAAAGTTTGACTATAAGTATAAATTTAAACTTCAGTATAAACAAAACGGAAAGCAAAAGGGAACCGTGGCCAGGATGACAGATTTAATCTCTATATATCCATATACGTATGTATATCTGTCTACACCTCCACACATACATGAATAAGGAGGTAGTATACCAAAGAGGGAAAATAAAAAAATTCGAACAGAGAGTTTTCAGAAGCAGAAATACAAATGACCGACCAATCCGTATATGAATAAAAAGTTCAGCCTCTGTGAAATTCAGATTTTGAGAAGGAGATGCTGGGTTTTCAGTACAGTTTTATTTACTTACTTTATTTATAGAAAGAGCGAGAGTGCAGAAGGGGCAGAGAGAAGGAGAGAGAGGACCCCAAATGGGCTCCGCGCGGACAGCGGGGCTCGAACTCACGATCCGTGAGATCACAGCCCGAGCTGAGGTCGGACCCCTAACCGACTGAGCCACCCAGGTGTCCCTCTCCTCAAATACAGTTTTGAAAAGAACAGTGGCTGGCATTCCGCGCCGGGACGTCTGAGAGGATGCACCTTGGCACGTGCTGCCCCTGAGTGGTGGGCCACCTGTCACCAAGAGTAAGTTGGCTCTATGTGTGTGGGTATATCTGTATACACACACAGTTGGAGAATAAGTTGCCCCCCCCCACAGATCTTTAAAAAGTGGTCCTAGTTTCATACCTATAATTCCATTTGTAAGTATTAATCCCAGCGGGAATTATCAGACTTGGGGGAGCCGATTGTTACGCAACAATACAAAGTGTGGTGTTTGGAGGACAGGACGACACGAGGGTTAGGGGACCGCGCACACCCACCAGTTTCACTAGGTGGGGAAATCTGAAGCCTTTATGAAGCGTGTTCTTGAGGAATATCTTAAGAAGTGGGAGGGGCGCCTGGGCGGCTCCGTGGGTTAAGCATCTGACGTCGGCTCAGGTCACAATCCCAGGGTGTGTGAGTTCGAGCCCCGCGTCAGGCTCACTGTCGTCAGCGCGGAGCCCGCTTGAGATCCTCCGTCTCCCTCTCTGCCGCTCCTCTGCTCGTGCTCTCTCTCTCTCTCTCTCTCTCTCTCTCCCCCATCTCGCCCCCCCTCTCTGTGTCTCAGAAATAAATAACAAATTATTAAAAAAATGGGATAACGCTCATAATGCGTACGGTGTGATACGGACCACATGATCTTAATATGACGAGAACAGAGCCAGGCAGCAGGTTCTCAGTACATGTTAGCTGCTTTCGTTACTGGGAGCTTCAGACCCTCGAATGATCACTCGTTCAGTCATTCATTCATTCATTCATTCACACCTCAGTTGACATACATCCGAGTGGCCCACCAGTACGGGAGCTGGCTTCTCCCTCCCCCGCGACTCAGCCCGTGTCCCGACCACACAGGCTCTGTTTCTGGCTAGACACTGCCACCTAGAGGCTCCCGGCCGACAGGACGGCTGTCCCTCACAGCCCCTCACCCGGACCCTGGCCCGGCTGCTGAATGCCCCCCTCCCTGCTCATGCTCTCCCTGGGAGACCCGCTTGTTCTCCGGAAGCCTCTGAGCACCTCAACGCTAGAAAGGCCCTTCCAGCCCCCTTAACGCCGAGATCTCTGTATGGAACCAGGGAGACTTTGGGGTAGCGTTTCTTAATACGTGGTCCTTGAACCTGCATTAGTGTCAGTGGGTGGGGAACTTTGTTTTGTTTTTAATATATATATTTTAATGTTTTTAGTTTTGAGAGAGTGTGCAAGCAGAGGAGGGGCAGAGAGAGAGCAGGAGACACAGAATCCGAAGCAGGCTCTAGGTTCTCGGCACAGAGCCTGATGCAGGGCTTGAACCCACGAACTGTGAGACCATGATCTGAGCCAAAGTTGGACGCTCAACTGTCTGAGTCCCCCTGGGTGCTCCTGGGAAACTCTAACAGTAAAGATCCAGGACCCATACCGGTGCCCTTGAACCAGACCTCGCTGGGGGGAGGCAGGGGTACGGAGTAGCTAGACTTTTTTTTTTTTTTTAAGTTTATTTACTTTGAGAGAGAGAGAGAGAGAGAGAGAGATCAAGAGCAGGAACATGGAAAGGGCAGAGAGAGAGGGAGAGAGAGTCCCAAGCAGGCTTCACACTGTCAACGAGAGCCTGGCTCAGGGCTCGAACTCACAAACCTGGAGATCATGACCTGAGCCAAAATCAAGAGTGGGACTCCTAACCCCCTGAGCCGCCCAGATGCCCTTGTGTAGAATTTTGCCCTGCTCCCCAGGCAAGCCAGCGAGCTTTTATAACTTAAAAGGGGGCTGGGGCTGGGCACAGAGTTTTGACTTTCTCCTTCAAAATACACACGGATACATTTCGAGAGGTTCCTGGAGATTTAAGATTAAAAATAAAAAGTTTCAAACAGAGGGAGGCAAACCATAAGAGGCTCTTAACTACAGAGAACAAACTCAGGATTGGAGCGGGGAGAGGGGAAGGTGGGGCGTGGGCACTGAGGAGGGCACTTGCTGGGATGAGCCCTGGGTGCTGTATGTAGGCGATGAATCCTGGGCGTCTACTCGGGAAGCTAAGAGCACACTGTATACACTGTATGTTATATGCAATATATTGACGATATATTATATTAACTTGACAATATATTATATTAAAAAAAAGTGTTTTAGAGGAAAACCGAGAGGGGTTACAGAGATTCCCTGCATAGCCTCCTCCCCCCCGACACCCTCACAGCCTTCCCCGCTGTCAGCATCCCTACTCGAGCGGGACATTTGTCACCACTGATGTCCGTCAACTACACCATCACCCAAAGCTTGTGGCTGACAGAGGCATTCCTCTGGTGGTGTCAGTTCCATGGGCTTGGACACACGTATAATGACACGTATCCATCATACGGTGTCACGGAGGCTGGTCTCACTGCCCTGAGAACCCCCAGCATGTCACCTGCTCATCAGCCTCGGGCGACCACTGATCCTTTTACTGCCTCTGTCCTTTTGTCTTTTCCAGAAGGTTCTATGGTTGGAGACCTACAGTACATACCTTTTCAGACTGGCTTCTTGCCCTTAGGAACATGCATTTAAGTTTCCTCCATTTCTTTGCATGGAAAGCTCATTTCTTCTCGGTGCCGGAGAAGATGCCGTCGTCTGGACGCCCCACGGTTCCTGAAGGGAGCTGCCGTAAACACGCGTGTGGTAGGATTTCGTGCGGCCGCGAGGGCTCACCTCCGGGTAAACACCGAGGAGTGTGATTCCTGGATGGTAGGGTGGGCAGTACGGTTAGTGTCGTAAGAAGCTGCCAGACTGCGTTCCCAAGTGGCTGCGCCGTCTTGTCTTCTCACGAATGAAGAAGGGATTCAGAGGCTCGCTAGCCTTGCCGATGTGGGTTGGTTGGGGTGTTCAGATTTTGCCCCCGTGGTGGTGTCTTTGTCTGGTTATAATCTGCATTTCCTGATGATCTCCGGGAAGGGGCATGTGTTCATATGCTCGCTTGCCTTCTGTGTGTCTTCTTTGCCGAGGTGTCTGTCAAGGCCTTTGGCCCGTTTCTTAATCAGGTTGTTTGTTTCCTTATTGTTGGATCTTATGATTTTATATATTTTTTTAATTTTTTTTTAAATTTTTTAACGTTTATTTATTTTTGACAGACAGAGAGATAGCACATGAGCAGGGGAAGGGCAGAGAGAGCAGGAGACACAGAATCTGAAGCAGGCTCCAGGCTCTGAGCCAGCAGCACAGAGCCTGACGCGGGGCTCGAACCCACAGACCGTGAGATCATGACCTGAGCCGAAGTCGGCTGCCCAACCGACTGAGCCACCCAGGCGCCCCTATTTTTTAATTTTTTAAGTGTTTGTTTTTGAGAGGAAGAGTGTGAGCGGGGGAGGATTAGCGAGAGAGAGGGAGACACAGAAGCCGAAGCAGGCTTCAGGCTCTGAGCCGTCAGCACGGAGCCCGACGCAGGGCTCGAACTCACGAACTACGAGATCATGACCTGAGCTGAATTCGGGTGCTTCACCAACTGAGCCCCCCAGGTGCCCTTTTAAGATTTTACTTTTAAGTAATCTGTACACCCAATGTGGGGCTCAGCCTCAACCCCAAGATCAAGAGTCACACGCTCCACTGACTGAGCCAGCCGGGCAACCCTTATTATTGAATTTTAAGAGTTTTTTGTATACTTTATTTGATGGTCCTTTATCAGACATGTCCCTTGCAAATATTTTCTCTTGGTCTCTGGCTTGTCTTCTGATTCTCTTGATGTTGTTTGTTTATTGTTTTTAAGTATTTATTATTTAGAGAGAGATGGAGAGACTGCCTTCCTTGCACCTGCAGCTGTGTGGCCAGTGTGACCAAGCTCTGGCCAAGGGGGCGCAGGTCAAAGTGGTAGGGAAAACGTCTAGGGGGTGTTGCCCTTCTCTTCTTTCCTCCTGCCCCTGAGCGGGATTGTAGGTGTAACGGCCGGAGCTGGGGCAGCCCTCTGGAACGCGAGGACCTCGTAGGAACAGAGAATGGAAGTCATGCATAATTGCCCCCAGGACAGAGGAAAGTCACTTTCCTAACTCCGCGGAGCTGTCACACCAGCCCTGGCCGCTGTCATCTCAGATTTTTATGTCAGACGGAAGTAAATGTGTCTTACTCAGGTCACCGTCATGTTGGGGCTCTGTTACTTGTAAACCGATCTTAGTCTTAGTAATTGCACGACCTCACAGATGTCTTGGGGGGACTCAATCAGACACCGTCTACGACTCGCCCGTCACGACACCAGGCACGTTGTAAACACTCAGGAAACATTAAGACCTGAACTGACGTCAGATGTTCAGCTGACTGAGTCACCGAGGCGCCTTTATTGAGGTCTGTCGGCTCAGTCGTTCCTACTTAACTGTCAGGTTCTCTGATTCCGCAAAATGCTGCCGGTCGTGAGGACACAAAGCCTGATTCCTAAGGAATCCCGAGGTAAGAGAGCAAGGACGGTCCAAGTTTAAAAGGAAAGAGAAGAGGAAGATCAAGATGGTTTCTCTTTTTTTTAAGTTTCTTTATTTAAAGTAACGTCAACACCCCATGTGGGGCTCGAACTCACGACTCCAATATCAAGAGTTGCACACTCCCCCGACTGAGCCAGCCTGGTGCCCTGGGAGGGTTACTCTTTAATGTTTAAACAAATACAAAAAGTTAACAGTATTAAATGTAACATTTGGAGGAAGATAATGCCTGCTACTACTTCACATTGATATAATTTTAAAAAGTGATATAACTTATAACATCTTTCTGTTATTAATTAGTAATATTAATAAAGAATACAAAAATAATATATACTATATTGCATACATAGTATTTTATATATTAACTCCATTTTATTTTATTTTGTTATTTTTTTATGCTTGTTTATTTATTTCGAGAGAGACAGAGACAGCGTGAGTGGGAAAGGGCAGAGAGAGAGGGGGAGAGAGACACACAGTAGGCTCCACGCTGCCAGCACAGAGCCCAACACGGGGCTCGAACTCACGAACCTGTGAGATCTTGACCTGAGCTGAAACCAAGAGCCGGATCTTGGCCAGCTGAGCCCCCGGGCGCCCCTGTTAACTCCATCTTACAGTAGAGGGAAAACACTTCATGCAGAACTGCAGGAAACCGCTAGACAGGTGGGCTGTGTTAGGGGCGCCTGGTGTCTCAGTCGGTTGGACATCTATCCGACTTTGACTCAGGTCATGATCTCACGGTTCAGAAGTTTGAGCCCTGCGTCGGGCTCTGTGCTGACAGCTCAGAGCCTGGAGCCTTCTTCGGATCCTGTGCCTCCACCTCTCTCTGCCCCTCCCTTACTTGCGTTCTCTCTCTCTCAAAAAATGAATAAACATCTAAATAAAAAAAAAGGCGGGGGGTGCCTGGGTGGCTCAGTCAGTTAAGCATCTGACTTTGTGGCTCAGGTCATGATCTTACAGTTCGTGGGTTCAAGCCCCGCGTCAGGCTCTGTGCTGACAGTTAGGAGCCTGGAGCCTGCTTCGGATTCTGTGTCTCCCTCTCTCTCTGCCCCTCCCCCACTCCTGCTCTGTCTCTCTGTGTCTCTCCAAAATAAATAAAAACATTAGAAGAAAAAAGAAACACGAAGGGAGGTCCCACAGGTGCGTGGCCGGCCAGGGCTATCCCCATGCTCCCTGGCTTTCCGTGTTTCCACATCATGTCTCCAGGTGTTTGAGCTCCGTATTTATCTGTGCAGAAGCGGGAGAATCTTACACAACGGTTAGTGCAGGAATCGCCGAGGGGTCTGTGAGCCAGGCCGGATGGCCCCCGTTCTGGGTGAGCGGGCTGAGGACAAGGAGCCTGCCCAAGGTCCCCTGGACCCAGGGACAGAACAGGATTCTGAGGACAGTCTTTGTCTGGGAGGCTGCACGGCCACCTGGTGGAGAAGGAAGGGACACCTGCCTGAGCTAGAATCCGGCTCTGGAACTCGTAGCTAAGTGACCTTGGGCAAGTCACGATTTCAGTGTGTCTTCATTTCCTCACGTGTCAGACGGCTCTATGACGTAACCCTACGTCATGAGGGTTAGAAGACGGGACACATTCGGGGCGGCTGGGAGGCTCAGTCGGTTGAGTGTCTGACTTCGGTTCAGGTCATGATCTCACGGTCTGTGAGTTCGAGCCCCGCATCAGGCTCTGTGCTGATGGCTCAGAGCCTGGAGCCTGCTTCCGATTCTGTGTCTCCCTCTCGCTGTCTCTGCCCTTCCCCTACTCACCCTCTGTCTCTCTCTCTCTTTCTTTCAAAAGTAAATAAAACATTAAAAAAAAAGAGGACACATATGGGGTGCCTTGTGCCACACCTGCGCACACTCAGTGCACACACACACAGTGCGCACACTCAGTGCACACACACGGTGCACACACAGTGAGTGCCCGCTCAGGGTTAGCTCATTGTGGTCTCTTTCAGGGTCATTCGTTCCTCCAAGGCTGTGTGACCCTGTCCTGCAGTCCTGCTTGGCCTGGGCGTGGGGCCTCGGTCGGGGTGGGGGTTGGGCTCACAGTGGGGTGTGCTGAGGCAGAATGCTGGGCTCCCCCCTTCTTGGATGTGCAAGCTTCAGGTCCCCGAGGCTCAGTTTCCCCATCTTTAAATGGGGTTCGTGGGATCACTAACCGTAGAGTGTCACCGTGAGGTGTAAAGACCGCTCCTTCCTTCAGCATGTCCTTACTGTGGTCCGTTTCTAGACACCCTAGAGTCTTTCGAGAGGTAAATATTGAACACATTCACAAGGAAATTATTTAGCGAGTTGGGAGGACTTAAGTGCTATGGGCAAAAACAAAGCAGAGAACGGGAAGAGGGAAAGTGGCAGTTTTGTAAAGGGACCTTTGGACAAAGACCTGAAGGGGAAGAGGGAGTGAGTCAGGGAGGAAACAGGAAGTGCAAAGGCCCTGGGGCAGGAGTGCACCTGGGGGTTTTGAGGGACGTCATTGAAGCCACTGTGGCTAGAACTGAGTAGGGGAGTGGAAAGGAGGCGAAGGCAGAAAGGGACAGGGGCTGCTCAAGGACCTTGGTCCTACGAAGAGGTCAAGTTGAGTCATTGGAAACATTGTACATATTTGGGGGCACCACTTGGCTCCAGGAACTATGCTGAGTGTTGGGACCTGGAAGAGCTCAGCCCTGACCTTGGAACCATTGGGGATTTGCAAAGCGGCTTTCTCAGGGGAAGGGGGGGTTCTTGGGGCCGCCTCTGGGGCCGCTTAGTTCGTGACCAGGAGCCGACTCTGAGGGCCTTTGGAAGGAGATCGAACACACCCTTTCAACAGCTCGTGGCTTCGTTATTAGAAACGACTTAATCTTTTTTTTCCCCCTCTCTAGCGGGGGCTGAAGCCCCCTCCTCGCCTGGCTTTCTTTTCCTTTTGTCCCCGCTGCTGGCGGAGCTTGGTCCCTTTGCTTTCCCTGTAGCACTCTGGGCAAATGCTGCCAGCCTTCGGACGGGGTCGGATAATATATTCTCAGGAGGCTCGTTTTTATTATTATTCGAATCTTTAAGATGTTAGTCCATTGAATTTGGAACTGGAATCACATGGGGCCGCTGGTCCCGTCTTCTCTCCACTCCCTCCCCTTCCCCCTCCCCCCCCAGGTTCTGTTCCTGGTTCTGTGAGCAGATGGCAGCTCCTGTGTCTGTGTCTCCGTGTCCCTCCCTGTTCCCTCGCTGTCTCCTTATCTCTGCGTTGACTCCAGCAATATGGACATTGGGAGCGGATGCCTCTGTGTCAGCGGCGTCCCTGGCCCCCGCGCCCTAGATGCCAGTAGCATCTCCTCCCCAGCTGTGCGAATGTGACACGTCTCCGGACACTGCCAGCCGTCCCCTGGGGGACACAGTTGCCTTGAGAACCACCGGTCTGTCCCCTTCTTCATCCGTCTGTGTCTCTGATTGACTTTCTCTCTCTCCGTCTCTGCCCAGCACGAGCCGGTGGTTAGGGCAGGAACTGTCCCCAGGGCTGCGCCCGGTCACCCTGTGTTTCTCCTGGCTGGGCTCTGCCTGGTCCCGTCCTCAGCTTCCACGCGGCGGGGCCCGTGGGCTGATGGAGGAGGAGGAGCGAGGCCAGGGGCCCGGAGCAACTTAGGGAGTCCCCCTCGCGTGGACCTGGGGAACCTGGAGGGTCCGGGGCTCGCCTCCAGCCTCTGGAGATCCGTTGGAGACCCACCGTGCTGGGCTTTGGATAGACACGTGATGGTGGCCTGCGTCCTGCGTCCGGGATTCTGGCGTCCCGGATTCCCAAAGATGCCCCAGCCGTCGGGTAACTACTGCCCACCATCGGGCCGTCCCGTCTCTTCCTGGAACCCGAGTCCGTGAGCAGATCAAGTGCCAAGTCTCTCCTGAGACCCCCTGGTGTGGGCGCTGGCCCGGTCCCGGTCAGCCACGTCTAAATTCTGGGCCACCACGCGAAACCCAAGCGTGTGCCTGCCCCGCACCCTGGACGTGCCCACACTCCCTGCCAAGGGCTTTCCCAGAACTCCGTCACCTCCTGCTCCCTTAAGTGCCACGTCCGACCCCGACTCCCGTCCCAGGTGAGCTGGGAAGTGGCTGGTCTGGGGGTCTTGGGTGTCAGCCCCTTCCGGTCCCTGAACCGCAGCGGGAGGGACTGAGGCAGGTGCTGAAGGCTGCACAATGGCAGAGCAGCCGGGGGCTCCCCAACCCCGCTTGGAATCCAGATTCTGCCGCGTAGCAGCTGTGTGACCTTAAGTAGATCACTTCACCTCTCTGAGCCTGTTTCCTCTTACTTTCTTTTTGGGGGGCAGCTTTATTCAGATACGATCCACATAGTATATATTTCACCCACCGAAAGTATAATTTGATGGTTTTGGGTATATTTCACTATCCATTTAAGTATTTGTGGTAAAATATATATCACATAAAATCCACCATGTTGACTGTTTTAAAGTGTGCAATCAGGGGCGCCTGGGTGGCTCAGTTGGTTGAGCGGCCGACTTCGGCTCAGGTCATGATCTCACGGTCTGTGAGTTCGAGCCCCGCGTCGGGCTCTATGCTGACGGCTTGGAGCCTGAAGCCTGCTTCGGATTCTGTGTCTCCCTCTCTCTGTGCCCTTCCCCGGCTCATACTCTGTCTCTATGTCTCTCAAAAATAAATAAACATTGAAAAAAAATAATAAAGTGTGCAATTAGTGGCATTAGTTACATTCGGGACAGAATGACCTGTGATAGGAGCCATCCCAGACACTCAACTTGCCCTTTCTATCATGAAACATTTAAAAAATTAAATTTTTAATTGAAGTACAGTTGACATATGATAGTGTATCAGCTTCAGGTGAACAGCACAGAGACTCGACATTGATACAACTTACGAAACGTTTAGCCCGATGACTGCGGTCACCCCGTCACCGTGGAAGGTTATTACGATATTATTGGTTACATTCTACTGTGCTTTTCATCCCGGTGACTCATCTGTTTCATAGCCAGAAGCTGGTCCCTCGTCGTCCCCGGCCCCTTCACCCATCCCCACCACCCGCCCCTTCTTTCCTTTTCAAACAAAGCATTAACAGGACGCCTTGGTGGCTCAGTCTGACTCTCGGTTTCAGCTCAGGGCATGGCCTCGCGGTCCGCGTCGGGCTCCATGCTGATGGCGCGGAGCCTGCTTGGGATTCTCTCTTTCCCTCTCTCTCTGCTCCTCCCCAGCTCGAGCTCGCTCTCTCTCTTTAAAAAAAATAATAAACATAAAGGATTAACAGCTAAAAGAGATGCATGCATTTCAATTTTAAAGACGTTACTCGAATTTACTCAATTGTTTCGTCTGTGAATTGGAATTTGCACTTACCGAGCAGAAATAGCTCCCCCCCTCGCAGCGTTTCGAGGTCCTCAGCTGTAGACACAAATCGAGTGACAGAATGGGAGCCACTCCAGCTCTGTGGCTCTGTCCCTGTGCCCTCCTTGAGTGCGACGAGTCGGCCCTTTGCGCGCAGGGACCCTGAGTGCCTCGCAGGTGTTGGAGACGCGCCCCGCCCCCAGACAGTGCACTGGGGGTCCCCAGCCGCGAGGAGTCTTCTCTCCAAACAGACGCGGAGCTGGGGCCGTTTGGCTGGGTAACTGGGCCTTCTCCGTTCATGTCCGGAGAACGCAATGTGTATTAAAAGGTAAGTATTAGGGGCGCCTGGGTGGCTCAGTCGGTTGAGTGCCCGACTTCAGCTCAGGTCATGATCTCACAGTCTGTGGGTTCGAGCCCCGCATCGGGCTCTATGCTGACAGCTCAGAGCCTGGAGCCTGCCTCGGATTCTGTGTCTCCCTCTCTCTCTGCCCTTCCCCTGCTCGCGCTCTGTCTCTATGTCTCTCAAAAATAAAAAAAAAAGGGTAAGTAATAAAAACGTGCCGATGTGAGGGTCAGGTATATGTTGTCACGGCTCAGCGGAGCCCTGAGCCATATAAAGAGTGGGGGGGGGGTCACCGTGTTGTTCACCCAAAACTAAAGCAACCCTGTTTGGCGGTTATACTTCAGTAATACATCGAAACCCCCTCTGGCTCCAACAAAAACTCAGCACTACCTGCACAGACGGTGTGGGCCCCTTACTGTCTGCCCCGGGGAGGGGGGCCGTCCCACGCCCCACCAGCCTGTGGACTGAGGGTCAGCACTCACTTGCAGGAAGGACCCGGCGTGCTCACCGCGTGTAGCGGGTATTTGATTGACGGGTGACGCCTCTGTCACCGTCAGTGTGGGCCACTGGCCTTTCCGTAGGCGGGGTTTCCAGGGCCCGTCGAGGAATTTCTGCAGTTTCGAATCTTCTGTGTGGTCCTCACGCAAGCCCAGGTCACTGTGTCCGGGCCGAAACCCTTCTCCAGCAGCTCAGGCCTATGGAATGTTCAAGAATTGGGCTTCCTGCGGTTTTTCTGTGTAATTTGCTGGGGAAGAAGGCGCAGCCCACGTCGCTCTGAGCCTTTCTCCTGTGGGGATGTGGGTGGGAGCTCACGGAAAATCTCCTTTTTATTAAAATCCTGGGAGTAAATCCCGGGGACTCGGCGTCCGCGTGCCAAGAAGGAACAAGGGAGCCGGGCGTTGAACCTGGGCCGGGGCTGCGGCGGGGGAGGCTGTGTCCCAGAGTGACACCGGATGAAATCCTGACCCCGTCCCTCCCAGCCGACCCCTGTCCCCTCCTCTCCTCTCCCCTGTCCCAGAGCCTCCCCTCTGCACCACACCTGGTGCGGCCGGTGCTCACACCCCACTTCGGGGATGACGACAGTGACGTCAAGTGGACGGGCGTCCGGATGTCCAGTGCAAATCTCTCAGCTCCCAAGTCCCGGGGTGCCCCGCGTTTGGACACCTGGGGTCCCCTGAATTGTGTGTCTGTGTGTGCGCCCGTGGGGTTCCCTGCTAGCTCTTGGTCCAGTTTCTCTGGGCCAGCTGCCTACCCCGCGGCTGTCAGAAGCCTGAGGCTGGCTTTGTTGCAGGTCCGGTGGGTGTCCTTTGTGCCCCAAAGCTCGGGCCCTGCGCCCGTGTCCTGGGGCGACAGTAACAAAAGGCCACGCACCGGGGGGCTTAAACCATGGCAGTTTATTCTCTACAGGTCCGGGGGCCAGAGCGCGTCCCCAGGGCTGCCTCCCTCCGGCGACTCTGGCTCTAACCCTCCGGCTCCTGGTTGGCGCCGGCGGCCCCGGTGTCTTGGCTTGTAGCCACCCCACCCCAGCCCTCCCCACGACTCTGGCCGACCTTCCCTCTGAGGCAGACTTCAGTCATCGTCTCCCCGACTGGTGTGGTGGCCTCTCCACTCCCGCACCTGTGAAGATGCTGCTTCCAGCTCAGGTCACATTCTGGGGTTCCAGGTGGGCGGGATCTTGGTGGCGGACGCTCTTGGATCCATGCCAGTCCCCGCCTCATGCTGACCCCCATTCTGCATTTTGGGGACCCACCAGGGCAAAGGGCTGTGATGAGGTGTCTTCCCAGGGGGGCCGTTTGAATCCCGGGGTGGGGGCCAGAGGACCATGAGGCGGCCGCTTGGTGGGGGGAGGGGATGAAAAGGGAGCGGCCAGGTGGGGGCAGGGGACGGGTCCGAGGCTAGGAGGGGAAGCCAGCGGGGGAGCTGGAGATACTTTTTCGTGTGGCTTCTGCTTGTGACGGGAGAGCGGCACAGAGACACGCAGGATCTGCGGCCAGAACATTCTCTGGGAGGGGATATTCCCTGCTGGGAGCTGGAGCCGGGGTCGGAGCCGGGTCGCGGAGGAGTCCACGCAGAGGTTCTCAGCCCCACGCCCCGATCCCCGCACCTGCAACCGCTGTCCAGGCGGCTGCGTCTTGCAGGGGAGGCTGAGCACGGCTGGGGGGGGCGTCTAATCCTTGGGAGGCTTGCGGAGCCTCCCCCAACCCTCCGGGGGGCCAGGGTGGACTGCTCACACAGGTGACCTTGAAAAGCTCCTCATGTGGACACACACTCGCCTCTGCAGAGCCCAGGGCGGGGCCGAGGCCCCAGGGTGATAACTCATGCAGCATGGGGGGGGGGCTGGGGCAGGGGGCACGGCTGAAGTCCTGTTCTCGGGCCCTGCTCCTGACAGCCTGCTGCTCTCCCCTTACCCTGGTGACTGCAGCGATAACTCCTGTCCGTGAAGTCTGGGTGCCGGGCGGGCCGGGACCGTCCAGTGCGGCTCCGCTGGGCCCGCTGCCTCCCCTCCGAGTGGACTCTGGGCCTTCTCCCTTCCTCGGAGACCCTCCTGTCCTGGACTCTGTGGGACAGAGGCGCCAGGTGCCCTAATCCCCTGTTCTGGGCCAAACTGTGTCCCCCCCTTCCCCCACCACCGTTCATATGCAGGAGTCCTGGCTCCCAGCAGCTCCGGGGGTGGCTGTGTGTGGAGCTGGGGTTTTCAGAGAGGTGGTTAAGTAACAAGAGGTCACTGGGTGGGCCCTAATTCGGTATGACTATTGTCTTCACAAGAAGAGGATATTTGGGGACACCCGGGTGGCTCTGTCTGTTGAGCGTCCCGCTTCTGCTCAGGTCATAATCTCGCGGTTCGTGAGTTCCAGCCCCGCGTCCGGGCGCTGTGCTGACAGCTCAGAGGCTGCTGGGGCCTGCTTCAGTTCTGCCTCTCTCCCTCTCTCTCTGCTTCTTGCCCACTCATACTCTCTCCTTCTCTCTCTCAAAAAGAGAAAAAGAGGAAAGAAAAGGAAAAAAGGAAGAAGCGATTTGGACAGAGAGATGAGGAGCAGGCGGATGCCGCAGGAAACACGCAGACGGCCGTCTACGCGCCACGGAAACAGGCCACTGAAGAAGCCGGGCTGCCTGCCACCTTGCCACCTTGCTCCTGGGCTCCCAGCCCCAGGACTGTGACAGGACGGGAGAAATCTGTCGTTCGAGCTGCCCGGTCAGTGGCGGCCGGGCCCATTACCTGGCGCGCGGCTCCCACCCGGCCCCGGGACCTTGGGGCCAGCCCACCGTGACCTAGTGCCTGTTTGCAAGCGTTATTTCCTCGACTGCATGGCTGCATTTTTCCAGATGAAACCCCGTCGCTCCTCACCGTGTGTAACAGAGAAGCGGGGGTGCTCTGGTTGATGGGCGCCGGGCGCAGGGCTGCCTGGCTTCCCGGTTCAGCATCCTTATTGTCACCTCACCCCCCGCGGCCCCTTAGAGGACACTTTAAACATCGCCGCACGGGAGAGTTGTACCCATTCTGCGGGAGAGTAACCTGCAGAAAAACGTGAGGTCTGTTCCTTCTTTTCCTCTGGGCGCTGCTCCGTGTTTCGTCGCTGCGGGAACCAGTCCAGCCCGGGGCAGGAGACGCGGTAGGGTGGACCACGGGGTCCGCAGGCTCCCGCCCCTCCTCTCCCCTCCCCTGGCCGAGCACCCCTCGAGCAAGCCGTCTGAGCTCTCGGGGCCACGTTTTCTCCTCCGTGAAGCGGCACAAGGTGCTGAGATCGCGCGTGGGTCCAGAAGCCGCCTCGCAGAACAAACGTGAGTCTCGGAGTCAGACGGTTCTGCGCCGGCACCCGGCTCGTCGCCTCCGAGCCGTGTGGTCTTGGGTTGGTTGAGTCACCTCTCGGAGCTCGTGTCACAAGTCACGAAATATTCTTTTGATTTTTTTAAATGGCATTTTTGATTTTGATCTCAGCAGTAGTTGACATACAGTGTTACGTTAGTTTCCGGTATACAGTACAGTGATTCAACAGGTCATTATACTCGGGGCCCATCCTAATAGGTGAGGGTACGCTTTGGATTTTTAAAACAGTCAAAAAATGTAAAAATCGTGCTTACTGGCGGGTTGCACAAAAACACAGCGGGTTAGACTGTGAAAGTCTCCGAAGTGCTTGCAGTTTCCTTTGTATTCTGAGCGGACTCCTTGTAGGTCGGTAAACGGCTGCGGAAGGGCTGAGAGCATCTTTCTACCTCCTGGAGACAGGATGGGGGCTATTGGTCGGAAATATGAACGTGAATGGCAGCCATGTTGCCAGTCCCGAAGGTTGTTCTGGAAAGACAGAAGCCCCTTCCAGGGGAATTAGCATCCTAGGAGAGAAGGCGGGGAGAGCTCACAAGCTTGGAAGTTGCTGCCTTCTGGAGAAGCTGCACTGGCCTCTCCGCCATTCCCCACTCGGCCAGCAGGGGGCGCTAGGGGACCGCTTTCCTCTGCGTTGCGGGTCCGGGCAGCCGGGCAGCCTTGTGTGCGGCGCCCGGCAGGCGGTGGGAGATGCTGGGGATGGCCCAGATGACCTCCGAGAGTCTCTTCTGCCCACTGAAGCTTGGATTTTGTTTTTTTTTTTTTGCAGAGGAAGCCACAGGGGTGGGCTGCCCGGAGCTGGCTGGCAGCAGCCGGGAGTTCTGCGGGAGCGGCCCCCGGGCCCCAGAAATGCGATAAGATGAGAACACGGCTCCTGGTGCAGGGGGCTGACATCCTGGAGTTTCAGTGTTTCAGAGTTGCAGCGACCACAGCTTCCGGTGTGTATGTGTGTGTTTGTGGAGGGATTAGTGGGGAGGGGGAAGCCAAGGCTTCGTTTCCATTACACGCGGGCCCAGGACGCACATGGCAAACACCAGGCGGGAAAAAAACCGTCAGATTGGGCTGGTTTGGGCGCTGGGGTTCCACGAATGACACTCTGGGCCTTGAAAACCTCCGAGAAAGCTGGGAGGCGAGACTGTCTGGAAACCTCCAGGGGCCGCCTGTGCCGTCTGGGCCCCGGGCTGCGTACGGTCTGGTCTGGGATTCTTTCCGTCTGTCTGTTTGTACAACAGGGAGAGAAGACCACAGGGCCGTGGTTTGGGGCGTGGTTTCCCCAGCACGGCTCCTGCCCGGCCACCGCAGCGTCAGTAGGAGCTGCTCAGAAGTGCACGTCCCGGCCCCCCTGCCCACCCCTAGGGCCCCCTGCCTCAGACGCTGCGGTTGGGGGCCGGCTGCTGACCCCCTCCGGGCCCTCCGGGTGAGTCTGATGCATGCACGGTGGGCGAGAATCACGGGGGACCTGTGGATGTTTTCAGCCCCGGCCGCGCATGGGAGCCCTTTGGCTTTACAAGCCTCCGCGAGGGGACCGCGGCCCAGACAGGTTGCCTCAGGCCCTCTGGGTCCGGGCCCAGCACCTCTGGTTGAGTCCGAGCCAGCCACGGTCAAGCCCAGTGGTGCACTGGGAAGTGGTTTGGGGGCCAGCCAGACTCAAGTTCAAATCCCAGCTTTGTCACTTGCCGGCTGTTGGAGCCTGGGCAAGGCACGCCCGCCTTCCGGCCCCCAGGAAGTTCCTGCTCTGGAGAACTGAGGTCATCCTTCCTGCCCGGCAGAATTTGTTTGCAGACTGAGCGAAGCGTCCCGCGTAGGGAAGCACCTGGAACCGAACCTGGTGCCCCGAGGGAGTTCAGTCCGCGACGGGTCTTCTCTGCTCCCTTCTGTGGGACTCTCAGGTCCTCCAGGGCGGGGACCACATCAGAGTTTTCTTTGCATCCTCAGGGGATAATTGTCCCGTGTGTCCCACGCGGCTGGGAGAGAGCCGGGGAAGCGGGCGTGTGAGCGATGTCTTCCGTTAGGGCCCGGCCGCGACGGGCTGGGACCGCCTTTCTCTGCATCATCTTAGCGAAGGTCAGCCCTGAGGTCTATTCACATGACAGACGCCGGTCCCCTTGTCCTTGAAAAAGGGCCACCGTATTCTATGTGCATTTATTTGTGTGTGTGGTGCAGGGTTTGGGGGAGGGGCAGTAAGGAAAGCAAAGCACTGAAGACTATACTCCAGGCTGTCGAATTTGTTACCTTGTACGGTTGCAGGCAGCACTGAAACCCATTCATTTGTTTGTTTCATTCGTGGTTTTGTTCAATTCATAGTTATTTATTTAAAAACATTTTTAGGGGCACCTGGGTGGCTCAGTCGGTTAAGCATCCGGCTTCAGCTCAGGTCACGATCTCACTGTTTGTGGGTTCGAGCCCCGCATCGGGCTCTGGGCTGACAGCTCAGAGCCTGGAGCCTGCTTCGGATTCTGTGTCTCCCTCTCTCTCTGCCCCTCCCCCAGTTGCACTGTCTGTTTCTCTCTCTCAAAAATAAATAAACATTAAAAAAATTAATGAAAATAAAAACATTTTTAATGTTTATTTATTTTGAGAGAGAGAGAAAGAGAGTGAGGAGGGGAGGGGAAGAGAGAGGAAGGCACGGAATCCAAAGCAGACTGCAGGCTGTGAGCTGTGAGCACAGAGCCCGATGTAGGGCTTGAACTCACAAACTGTGAGACCGTGGCCTGAGGCGAAGTTGGATGCCTAATCGACTGAGCCATCCAGGCACCTGTCAATATTCATTTAAGGGCACTGCAGCTCTGGGGAAACGGCCCTGAACAAAACAGCCCAAGTCCCTGCTTTGAGGCGGCTGGAGCGTCCTGGGACACTCCTCGGTCGCGGGCACCCTAGGATGTGGAGGGTCCCCCATGTCAGTACAGAGAAGACAGGAGGACAAATGTTAGGGGATGGCGGGTGTTTCGGTGGGAAACCCGCGGTTCTGGAACTCTTCTGATTCTCTTGCAGCGAGAACACCCTCCCGCCCGGGCACCGAGGCCGCCTCTAATCTCCGATCGGCTGTCAGGGAGGGACCGAGCGCTGAGCAACCCGAGCGCCCCCGGGGTCAGCGCCCGCTCCGGGTTTTGCTGAGTCGGCAGCAGGACCTAATTTGTTAATTAAGAGGCGGTATTTTGATTAACCTAATGGCCTTCCCAGCACCACTTGGGTTCGGCCGTAGACATCACTGCCGCTTTTAATGAAATGGCCCGGGGGGCCGTCAGGAGGCAGCTCACCCAAACCGGGACCGGAGCTGGCAGCTGCGCCCGCGGAGCCGAGCCAGGCGCGCACCCAGGTCCTGGTTCTCAGGCACCACGCGGCTCGCTGGCCTTTCCCGCTCTGAGCCAATTTGCTCTGCGTTCGAGTGCAGCCGGTGGACTTCGGCTCGCGAGCTCAGAGGCTACGGCGGAGATGGGCCCGGGGGACGCGGCCACGTCCCCCGGCCCCGGGGTCTGCCATCTGTGAGTACCTGGGCGCCCTCGACCCCGTGCGGGGTTTCCTCGCTGGCCTGGGAACGGCTGGAAGGGCTGGGGGTCACGTCATGACTTGAGTTGTGTCCCCCACAAAAGATGTTGAGGTCCTAACTCCCAGGAAGTAGGCACTTTGCAGATATCCAGCCCAGGTGAGGGCACTGGGGCAGGCCCTAACGAGGTACGGCTGTGTTCTTATAAAAGGGAAACCTGGGGTGCCGGGCGGCTCAGTCGGTTGAGCGTCCGACTTCGGCTCAGGTCATGATCTCACAGGTTCGTGGGTTCGAGCCCCGCATTGGGCTCTGTGCTGACTGTGCAGAGCCTGGAGCCTGTCTGGGATTGTGTGTCTCCCTCTCTCTCTGCCCTTCCCCCGCTCGCACTTGAAAATAAACATTAAAAAAGCAGGGGGGAGGTGGTAATCGGGACACCGAGGCGGACTGCAGATAGGAAAACCGCCGTGTGAACCAGGAGGCCGAGAGCAGGGTGACGCCAAAGATGCCAGCAAGCCCCCAGAGGCCAGGAGAGCCCCCTGGAGCAGGTCCTCCGTCCCGGCCTGGCCTCGGAAGGAGGCCACAGGAGACCAGCAGGGGGAGTCACCGCACACTCCTGCCCCCACCGAACATCCTTCCGGCAGGGGATGGAGGGGAATTGGAGGATAAACCCCTGGGGGGATGCGCCGCTCTCCAAGGGCCCCCCCCCGCCCCTCCCGCCCCCCCCCCCCCCCGCTGCAGAGGTGGCTGGAGCCCCGCTTGCCCACAGCATGACCTGTTGACAGGTCTTCTTTTTTAATTAATGTTTATTTATTTTTGAGAGAGTGCAAGCAGGGGAGGGGCAGAGAGAGGGGGACAGAGAGACGACCTGAAGCAGGCTTGGTGCTGACAGCAGAGAGCCCGACGCTTGGCTCAAGCTCATGAACCGCGAGATCATGACCTGAGCCACCCGAGTGCCCTGGGGGAGAGAATCGTTAGCAGGCTCCACTCTCAGCACAGAGCCGGACGCGGGGCGTGGTCCCACGACCTTGGGAGGTCGTCATGACCTGAGCCGAAGCCAAGAGCCTGACGCTCAACCAACCCAGCCACTCGGTGCCCCTAGGTAGGGTATTTTTAAATACACACGTCATTGTGTTGTCCGTGTGGTCCGGCGACTTGGCGTTCTCACCAGACGGCTGAAACAGGAGCATCTATCCCTGACCCATTCTTTTCGTCCAGCCCCCTGTTCGTTGTCAGTCAAGTTGCTCCCATTTCTTCAGCTTTTCCCTACAATGCTGTGACCGTACACGTTTTAACACACACGGAGCTCCTTTGGTATTGGTGCGAGGAGTTCTGTAGGACAGATTCCTGGAAGGAGGGTCCTTGGGTTCAAAGGGAAGCACGTTTAAAATTTGGGGAGGCATTATCCAGCTGCCCTCCAAAAAAGACTGACCCAATTTATGCTTCCAGAGTAACTTAATTTGAATATTAAAAAGGACCGTGACCTCATTTTTGTACTTTAAGCTGGTGAAGTGGGGTGGCTCGGTGACATGTAGATGGGTTATGAGGGATCGAGCAGGCTGGAACCAGCTCCCAGTCAGCGGCGCCTTGTTGTTTATTTCCACTGTGCGCCCTTGAAAGAGAAAATACACTGCCCTCCTTTAAGATGTTTTATAATCTAAAATGCCTCCGAGAGACGCAAGACTTTCCAGTACGGAAACGTGAAAAACGCGCCCTGGGTAACTGCATGTGCGGAAGTCACGTGGAGCAGAGAGAGGCACTTCTGGCTCTCGTAGCCCCGCCTTGGAAGCAGAGCTGCCCTGGCTAAGCGTGAAAACAGTCGCTTAGCCCTGTGTGCCTCTGGGGATGCTTGTTAGGCAGCAGTAGCTGACTGATACAGAACTTTTTTCCTGAGCTCTCATCGGCCATCTACGTTTTACCCCGTGATCACTCTTACTAAGAAACATTATAATGACCTGCTTACTTCTCTAAAATCTTCACTACAGTGTTTCGTGAGAAGGTTGGCGGTGGCCTAACGCTACGTCACATGTCGACGTCATTCCCCTCATTTCGTCTCATCACGTAGGCATTGTATCCTCTCAGGTCATCGCAGGAAGGAGCGAGAGGGCAGGACCGTCAGGGATTTTGAGAGAGACGCCATTCACATGACGGTTAGTGCAGTCCGCTGTTAGAACTGTTCTATTTTAGCATTAGGTATTTGTCGTTCATTTCTGTGCCTGATTTATGAACTGATTTATCGTAGGTATGTGCGTGTAGGAAAAAGCATAGTATGCGCTTATGTGTTGGGTTCAGTGCTATCCGCGGTTTGGGGTGTCCACTGGGGGTCTTGCAACGTATGCCCCGAGGAGAAGGGGGGACCCCTGTACTCATGGGATGGAGAGATAAGTGAATGACAGCAAGAATAACCCAGCTGAGGGTGCCCCAACTCCTTGCTGTCCTCGGGTCCTCCCGATTATATTTTCCTCTTCCGTTTTGAAGAATCGTTCTAATTTTGGCCAATTTTTATTATCTGCCAGAATCAAACATGCACAAAACCTAAACCTTAGCTCATACATACGTGCTCAGCGCTGAGTTAACTAAGTGCTCCATCTTCACTTTCCCTTTATTTCATGTTTACGACAGTCTCCAACAGTCCCTTCCCTGGGGGACCCCTGAGGGTCAGACAGGCCGCGGCTTGCCCTCGGCTGGCAGGTGGCCCGAAGGAGGCTTGCCCCTGCACGTCTCTGGGGCTCCAGGGTCTTCCCCCCAGCTGCCTCTCTGCTCAGCGGGTCCCGCCCACCGGCGAAATGACCCCGGGGAGTCCTTCTTTGAGAATGCGTGTGTGGTGACTGAGTCTGGTCTTCTCTCTAAGCACACGTCTTTGTCCCCTGGGCTGCAGGACAACAGAGTGCTACTTTTTTATGGCCAGGAAAATAGTAATGAAAAAGGAACCGTCAGTGAAATTAATTTCAAAGATTTATGCATTCTCCGTGACTAACAAGCCTGCACCTGTTCGTTTGACACCTTTTAAAAGCTCCCCACTCACCCCCCTTCCCCGCGTCTTAAAATTCTCCACTTTCCCTGAAGGCACCTGGCTGGTGCGCTGAGCCCTGAGATGAATGTACGGTGGGAGAGAGACACGGCTTGTTAATTAAGGAGGCGGCTCTGCCACTTCGCAGCCCGGAGGAGACGAGCCAGGCCGAGCAGCAGGGCTTACCGGCGAGGAGACACCGGCGGGGCTGTTCCGAGCCGCGTGAACGGCCCCGGCGCGATGGGACCAGGACAGACATTCGTCACTTTCCCTCCGAGCTCCCTCCGCCGCCCACACTGGCTCACCCTCCTGCTGGCCGGGTCATGACGGGAACGCTTGTTGGATGAACCTGCAGCACGGCGGGGGTCGCCTGTCCCCGCCCTCCCCCCATCCATCGTTGGCCCCTGCAGGTCTCCCCTCCCCGCCCCTGCTCCCACATCCTGTCATATTTCCTTGTGCACTTGGATGGACGGACGTCTCCAAGAGTTTGACTCCAGGGGCCCTTTCTGGCTGGTGGCTCTCGGAGGTCGGAAGCGTGCGTTTCAGGCTTTGTCGAAAGCTACAGAAATCTAAGATTTGGGGGGCACCTGGGGGGCCCAGTCGGTTAAGCATCTGACTCTTGATTTTGGCTCAGGTCATGATCTCACAGTCCATGGGTTCAAGTCCTGCGCTGGGCTCCGTGCTGACAGCTCAGAGCCTGGAGCCTGCTCTGGATTCTGTGTCTCGCTCTCTCTCTGCCCTTCCCCCACTTGCGCTCTATTTCTTTCTCTCTCAAAAATAGATAAACATTAAAAAATTTTTAAAAACTTAAGAGAGATCGAGGGATAACGTACATGCCGCGTGTGTAAAAAGCACGCCTCCTGGCACGTAGCTGGCTGCACGCTTACCCATCGGGACGGTATATGGAATACTCTCACCTTCGCCGGAAAGTTCCCCAAGTGCGTGACGGAAGGTGCTGGAGGCCAGAAGAGTGGCTCCTTCTTGGGAAGAAGGTGTTAATGAAAGTTTCGGAGACTGTTGGAGGGCCGAGTCAGTAAGTCCAAAAAAACCTCAGAAACTTTTGTCATGGTCAGTTAGGGGGCATCGTCGGGGAATGGGGTTTCTCCAGTGCACAGGGTCGCAGACCCTTCCCCTGGCAGGTTCGATCTCCCGTGTGACCGAGGAACAGCCCAGATGAGACCAGAGACAGAGCTGGGTGGGAAGGAATTCTGGAAGTGTTATCTCGGCGAAGTCGAGTCACTTCTTGGGTGAGAGCCGGGTTCTGAACTTCAAGTTTGCCCGAAGGGGCACCTTTTGGGTTAGGTCTGTGTGTATCCCAGAACCGCCTCTCAAATTCAAAGACTCTGAAGACTCGGTTCTCAGGAGTCAGATTCTTCTTGACACTGTGGTTAGTGTCTGGCCTGCTGCTGCGACCTTCCTTTGCCGAGAGAGGGATTTCGTCTTTGCGATCTCAGTCACTTTGTGCCAGAGGGGATTCTAGGTCTTTGTCTTGGTGAATGAAGGCTACAGATCCAGAAGGGAAGAGGGGTTAGCAGCCATGTCCTAAAGTCATGAGCCAGACCAAGGAACAGACCGGAGGGAAGTCTGTTGGGCACAGGTCTGCTGAATCCCTCGCGGGGAATGGAGGTAGCTGAGCGTTGTGAATATTGCTGCTGACCGGCATGATTAATTTAGAAAGTCTTAGAATATTAGGTTTCTCTAGTTTTTTTTTAATTTTTTTATTAAAAAAATTTTTTTAAATGTTTGTTTATTTTTGAGACATAGAGACAGAGCGTGAGCAGGAGAAGGGCAGAGAGAGAGAGGGAGACACAGAATCCGAAGCAGGCCCCAGGCTCTGAGCCGTCAGCATAGAGCCCGACGCGGGGCTCGAACTCGCAGACCAGCGAGATCATGACCTGAGCTGTAGTCGGACGCTCAACCGACCGAGCCACCCAGGCGCCCTGGTTTCTATAGTTTTAATACACGTTGCAGCCCTTAGATGTGGGGCAGGGGGTACGGGAAGAAAATGTGGAGATGGGCAGGCAGGAAGGCGGAGGGACCTTGGGATGGTCCCGTCTCTCCGTTCCCTCCGCTGTCTGGAAGCGCGCCCACACGGGGTTCTGTAGCCAGCGGAGAAGGACCGGGGGCTCGTGCTCGACCGTTTCCTCTGTAAATACGCTCCTCCATAGAGTCCTGTCTACATCCTTCTCCCCAGTGCGGGTTTGCTCTAGGCTGTTGCTCTTGGGTTCAGAGGCAGAACCAAGGCTGTTGGTGACCTCCAGAGACCCCCCAGGAGTTGGGGGACATCATCTCTGGTGTTGGGGAGCAGCGACCTGTTCCCACGGTGGGACAGATCCCAGGGGGGAGGAGCACAGGCTTGCAGAGGTTAGAATCCCAGCCCCAGCACGACAAGCTGTGCCACCAGGAAGGTGCTCGACCTCTCTGTGCCTTATGTTCTGCCTCCGCAACCTGGGACGATGATGGCAACAGGACCTGCCTCGCGGGGTTGTCGCGTGGCTGAAATAAGCTACTGTGTGTGTCTGGGACCCAGTGAAGACTGTAGGTTTCTGCCACTCTTAGTTACTCTAAGAACGACGCAGACTCCGTTTTGATCCCCAGTCCAACGTGTGTCAGCCGTATGACCTTGGGCAAGTCCCGGAGGGCTTCTGTTTCTTCTTCTTCTTTTTAAAAAAATTTTTTTAAAAATTATTTTTAATGTTTATTTTTGAGAGAGAGAGTGAGAGACAGGGCATCAGTGGGGGAGGGGCAGAGAGAGAGAGGGAGACACAGAATCCGAAGCAGGCTCCAGGCTCTGAGCTGTCAGCACAGAGCCCGACGCGGGGCTCGAACTCACCAGCCGTGAGATCATGACCTGAGCTGAAGTCGGATGCTCTACCGACTGAGCCACCCAGGCGCCCCTTTAAAAATTTTTTAACATTTTATTTATTTTTGAGAGACAGAGAGACAGAGCATGAGTTGGGGAGGGGCAGAGAGAGAAGGAGACACAGAATCCGAGGCAGGCTCCAGGCTCTGAGCTGTCAGCACAGAGCCCGATGCGGGGGCCCAGACCCACAGACTGTGAGATCATGACCTGAGCCGAAGTCGGCCGCCCAACTGACTGAGCCACCCAGGCGCCCCTTCTGTTTCTTCTTCTGAAAAGAGGGAGCAGTCATATAATCTCATAGGATTGCGGGAACAGTGGAAACAAGACGACCACCACTAACGAATGTGGAGCAGGGACTCAGGAAATATTACTCCTCACCAAACACGTGATGGGCTGGGATCTAAAATTGTCTTCAAAGGCCATGTTTTGAACTAGAAATGCCTTTTCCAATAGAAACCAGGCTCCAGGCGCTCCTGGGTGGCTCAGTCCATTGAGCATCCGACTTCGGGCTCAGGTCATGATCTCGTGGTTCGTGAGTCCGAGCCCTGCATGGGGCTCTCTGCTGTCAGCGTGGAGCCTGCTTTGGATCCTCTGTCTCCCTCTCTCTTTTCCCCTCCCCTGCTCCGGCTCTCTGTCTCTCACTCTCTCAAAAATAAATAAAACATTAAAAAAAAAAAAAACAGAAAGAAACCATTCTCCAACAGACTGGTAGTGTCCCAAGGTGGCCCGCTACATTCTGTGTCTAAGGTTGAGAACATTTTCATTATGAAATATTTCACACCTTCAGAAAAGTACAGGAAATAATATGACACGTGTGTCCCCACCCTCTGGAGTTAACAGATGTCAACATTTTGTCATATTTGGTTCAGATCCCTCCTTTACAAGAAGAAGAAAAAAATATTCTGGTTCCAGCTCAGACGAGCTGTTGAGTCGAGAGCGTAGCCGAGGTCTGGTTCTGATGAGTGGCCTTTTGCGGGTACCCGGCTCGCCGGTATGAACACGTGAGCTCCGGGGCCTCTCTGAGCGCACACACCGGTAAACAGTGAAGATGAACTTGAGGACAGACCATTGTCCCACCCTGGGACAAGCGAGGCAGCGTTGGAATGCCCAAGAACCATGGTGGCGGTGGGAGCGCTCAGTGGAGGTTTCTTGGACAAAGCGCCATCCAAGTCATACCTTGAAGAATGAAGTCGAATTTTGTTGGGTGGGTTAAGGGAGAAGTAGGCTTTCCAGGGGGAGGGAACAGCATTTGTGAAGTCAGAGAGGCCAGATGTCCTGACTCTACACCGTGAGATGAATCTGGTTTCTGTGGCTTCCGTAACACATCGGCACTAGGCAAGTAACTTAAAACACCGGAAGTGAATTGTCTCGCCGTTCCGGAGGCAGGAAGTCCGAAATCAGGGGGTCAGCGGGGCCGTCTTCCTTCTGAAGGCTCTGGGAGCAGCTGGGTTTGCGGCTGGTGGTTCCTGGAAATCCCTGGGGTTCCCCGACTTGCTCTCTCTGCCTCGCTCTGGTCTCTGCTTCCGCCTCCACACGGCCACCTCCTCCCTGCCAGTCTGGGTCTGTCGTCTGCTGGTCTCAGGGGACACCGCTCATATGGGATCAAGGTCCAGCCCACTCCACGACGACCTCATCTTAATTCAACTAATGACATCTGCGTCACCTCTGGGAGCTCAAGGATTTTCTCCCCAGGGTGTCCCTCTCCGTACAGTGAGCGTGTGTGAGTGTTCGTAGATACACGTGTACACACGCATGTGTGTGTGGAGGGAAACCCGCATCTTGGAAGTTTCCTTCTGCTCTGCTCTGTCGCCGTTCTAGTTTGTAGGCACAGGGAGAGCCTGTGGCCTTCCTAAGGGTCAAGTGCATGCATTTTTGCTTTTTTTAAAATGTGTATTTATTTTTGAGGTGGGGGTGAGTGGGAAAGGGGCAGAGAGAGAGGGAGACACAGAATCTGAAGCAGGCTCCAGGCTCTGAGCCGTCAGCACAGAGCCTGACACGGGGCTTAAACCCAGAAACGGTGAGCTCATGACCTGAGCTGAAGACGGATGCTTAACCGACTGAGCCACCCAGGCGCCCCTGCATTAATTTTTTTTTTTTTTTAACAAAAAAGAAATTCTCTCTGAGGCTTGGTCCAGTCAATCTGATCTTTCCAGGCGTCCTGCTAGACGCCACATGACGAGACTGTGGCTGCTTCCTCTGTGCCATTTTTAGTTGGCTGGTTGCTGAATGCGCCGGGTGTCAGAGAGACCTAATTCATACAAACGGGCTTGCGGTGTGGTCTGAGAGTGAATGATGCCAAGTGGGGGCAGATGGTTTCCGGGGCATTTATGGGACTGAGACAGTGCACAGAAAAGGCAGTTGAGTTTTGGGGTGTTGAAAGGAGCTTCTGGAACTGTCAGAACCTGAGGGCCAGCTGGGGAGGGCAGAGGGGTCCGTGAGGAGGTGCCGGCACACCCACTCGTCGGCCCGGCACCCTGGGCTTGACCAGGACGTCGGTTTTGCCCCTGTTACCCCTGGGCCCCGAGGCACGTCTGGGACATAAGCAGCTGCGGGTTTTATGGTTCACTCCAGGGCCGAGAACACCTGGGACCCAGAGGGGCGAGGTGGTGCCACGTTACGGCTTCTCTAGATGGGTACGCGGGGGCGTTTGTCCCCCACCCCACCTCTCCCACATCCTAATGGTGGGCTGCTGTCAGCACAGAGCCCGACGCAGAGATCGAACTCACGAACTGTGAGATCGTGACCTAAACTGAAATTAAGAGTCGGATGCTCACCCGACTGAGCCACCCCGGCGCCCCAATATCCGTTTTAAACATTAACCACATTGCCAACAGGTGGGGACAGTTACGTCTGTTTTGTAGGTGGAGAGACTGGGGGCAATGGCAGAAGGGGATTGTCCAAAGTCACTTAGCTGGATTAGTGAGGCAAGGTAAGTAGGCGTAGTGTTGGCTGGCTGGAGTAACTTCAGGCGGCCCTGGGGCATAGGGACTGCCCCCAAGGGTCTGGTACCGGGTCCTAGAGCAACTGGGGCCAGGGGTGGTGGCCTGGAGGGAGGGTGGGAGCCTGCTGAAGCAGGCGGTTGGGGGATGGGCTCGGGACTCGCCCGGTTTGCAGGTTTGCACGTGGAATGTGTGCTCCGGGGTGGGCTGTTTGCTACCTTTAGGAATCCCCTGGGGCGCCTGGGTGGCTCAGTTGGTTAAGTGGCCAACTTCGGCTCAGGTCATGATCTCACGGTCTGTGAGTTCGAGCCCCACGTCGGGCTCTGTGCTGACAGCTCAGAGCCTGGAGCCTGCTTCGGATTCTGTGTCTCCCTCTCTCTCTGCCCTTCCCTTGCTCACTCTCTGTCTCTATGTCTCTCAAAAATAAAATAAAACGCTAAAAAAAAAAAAAAAAGGAATCGCCTAACCCTGGGAGGGCCAGTCCCTTCTGAGTCCGCAAGGCTCCAAGATGTCGAACATCAAGAATATAGAAGAAAAAAAAAAGGCACGATTCGTACTCTCTCTGCATCTTTCCCTTCTCGAAATCACTTTCCGTGTCCTGTACACCTTGGCTCCCCTGTCTGATGGCTGTCGGGTCTCGACCACTGGCCCAGGGCGCCATGGCAGCCGTAACGAACGGAGACGGGACGCTGCTTCCCCGTCGCAGGGCCAGGAGCCGAGGCTGGGGGACCGCGGTGCTAACTCCTGCAGGCCGCAGGCCCCTGGGATCACAGACTTTCTCTGCCGGCGCTGGCGCTCGAGGGGGGCTCCGGGGCTCTGTCTGCCCTGCCTCGGTTCCCCGGCTCCTTTCCCGCCGAAGATTCCGCGGAGCTGCAGAGAAAGGGCGGGGGGACCTGCATCTGAACCGAGAGCCTGTGTCGGGAGCGTCCTCACGTCCGCGGACATCCTCGCTCTCCGTCCGTCCGGAGTCGCGCAGCAATCACGAGAATAATAGCTCGCGTTGACGGCGCGCTGCTGGAGCCGAGCTCTCTCCTCGCGTCATTTCCTGACTTCTTACAGTGACTCTGCGCAGTAGGCACGGTTGTCGTCTCCACCGTACGGAGGCCGAGACCCAGGTGTAGCGGGACAAAGGACACGCAAGCGGCAACTCATTGGCCTGATTCACGCTCAGGCAGGCCCTCTGGGGGACCCGAGCTCTCAGTGCCGTTTAACAGGTGGAGAGCCAAGACCAAAAGGTTGCGTAAGGGACTTACTTACAATCTGTGCTGCCAACGCGGGCACAGCGAGTGACTTATTATTTCCTGAAGGTTCTTAACCCTCAGAATCGCCAGGGGTGGTTTTGCAGCCATTCCATTCCTCCCAACCCCGGGGACTCAGGCAATGTCAGGAGAAGTTCTGGCTGTCCCCCTGGAGCGGAGGGTGAGGGATGGTATCGGGTGGCGGCCGGGGGGGCCCGCTGAGCATAGTGCACGGGGCACTTCCCACCACAAAGGATGGGCCAGCCACAAAGAGCAACACCGCCTTAAGGTCACATGCTCAGAGCCAAGCCAGCGTCCGGGTGGAGTCCAGACCCTTTGCACGGTGCCCATCACAGGGTTCCAACGAAAGGGGGTCATTTGGTACCCCCTGCTCGTGTCGGTGTTGGCGATTGGCTCTCGCTCACGGGAGAGCCGGCACCTCTCCCAGGGAGGCTCCCCTTCACCCTCTGTGTTCCCAGTTCCTCTCGGGGGGGGGGGGTCTCTGTCACAGCGCTCCTAACCTCGTCTCTGTTCTCTGTTTCTTCCGGGGTCTTCCTCACTGGACGGTGAACCTTTGAAGGGGAGACGGGCATGAAGATGGTGATGATATGGTGATGATGGTGAGGATGATGGTGATGGTGATTTTTTTAAGTTTATTTATTTATCTTGAGAGGAGCAGGGAGGGGCAGAGAGAGATGGAGAGAGAGAGAGAATCCCAAGCAGCCTCTGCACTGTCAGCACAGAGCCTCATGCAGGGCTCCAACTCACAAACCGTGAGATCATGACCTGAGCCAAAATCAAGAGTTGGGTACTTAACTGATTGAGCCACCCAGGTGCCCCAATGATATTGATGGTGATAGTGTCGATGGTGATGATGGTGGTGGTTGCCAGAGTCCAGCTCCGGCTGTCCAGGAATTTTCCAAAGGATGGAAGGTGTCGGCACGATGAACGACTCAGGAGAACAGCATGGTTTCTGGAACCAGGCAGGCGCGAGTGTGTAATGAGTGACATCCCATCGGTAAGCATAATTTGAACAACATCCATCAGTAAAACTGCGATTTCCTCCATCTTGCAAGTTGTTTTCTAGTTAATTAGCATATAAATTTAAGGCAGGGGGAGAGAACAGGGCGTTACCTAGGCCTGCCTATGTTAATTATCTATAAACAGGCCAGGAGTCATTGCCTATTCTTCCAACTACAATGGGGGAGGTGCAACCCGTCTGGCAAGGACAGAATTCCCAATGCTTGTCCTTTGCCCGTGAATGAGTGAATTTACATAATAGGGGCCTAATATCCAGCTCATAACTGCTATCAATCTGTGCACCCCATCCCAGGATGCAACTTTAAGGTTACTTCTGGCCAGGCTACTCTCATTCAGATGTAATCCACCAAAGCATCGTGCTCCAGGTCTTCCTTTTTATTTAAATGCCATAAAACAAAAGAGCATTACATTCCTTGGGGCCAACGAGAGCAGCTCAAGAAATCTGAGCCTGAGAAATTATTTAGAAGGAGCCATTTGATTGGCAGAAGCTTTGCTATGACTGTGTTTCCACACAGGGAAGTGTCTTAACCTGTGAGCCCAAGATGGCTCCCAACACATGGTGATGATGATGGTAGTGGTGACAATGGTGATGGTGATGATGATGGTGGTGGTGATGATGATGATGGTGGTGATGATGATGATGGTGGTGATGGTGGTGATGATGGTGATGGTGATGATGGTGGTGGTGATGGTGATGATGGTGATGATGGTGGTGGTGATGGTGATGATGGTGATGATGGTGGTGGTGATGGTGATGATGGTGATGATGATGGTGGTGGTGGTGATGATGATGATGGTGGTGATGATGATGGTGGTGATGGTGGTGATGGTGGTGATGGTGATGATGGTGATGGTGATGATGGTGATGATGGTGGTGATGGTGGTGATGGTGATGATGGTGGTGGTGATGGTGACTTGATGATGGTGGTAACGATGATCATGGTCGGGATGGTGGTGATGGTGATGATGGTGGTGGTGATAGTGGTGGTGGTGATGGTGATGGTGGTGGTAACGATGATGATGGTGTTGATGGTGGTGATGGTGGTGATGGTGGTGGTGGTGGTGGTGATGGTGATGATGGTGGTGATGATGATGGTGGTGATGATGGTGGTGGTGGTGGTGATGGTGGTGGTGATGGTGGTGGTGGTGATGGTGATGGTGGTGATGGTGATGGTGGTGATGGTGATGGTGGTGATGGTGATGGTGGTGGTGGTGATGGTGGTGATGGTGGTGGTGGTGGTGATGGTGGTGGTGATGGTGGTGGTGATGGTGATGGTGGTGGTGGTGATGGTGGTGATGGTGGTGGTGGTGATGGTGATGGTGGTGATGATGGTGGTGATGATATTGATATGATGCTATGATGATTCTTCCTGGAAGTGGACAGGTGAGCGTCTGGGTGAGGGTATGGACGCTGTGGCTCTGTCAAGAGAAAGTGTAGCCCTCTTGGCCGTGGCTCAGGAGTTTCCCCACGTGTGATCTCTGTCCTCCTCCCTGTTGTCTTCCTTGCCCATCCTCAGACAAGTCAGACCTCGCCTCTCCCCCTAACTCAGCACTTCGTGGTCTGTCTTAAGCCAGCGGCCCCTGGTGGTAAAAGAGTACTTGGCACGGCCCAGGGGTTACGGCCCGGAATGCGACGTGGGTGAGCCTGGTTTAATTTTCCACCACATTAATGTTAATAGGAGACAGCTGGCTGTGGGTGCGGTTGTGCGGGACTGGGGAAGCGCCCACAGGACACAGCCACTCACAGTTCAGGAAGTTGGGAGGGCGAGGCTCTTGGCCGGGGCTCCGCTTCCTCGCTGCAGGCTTCAGTTTAACCCTCTAAGATGGGGCGCTGGTTCGGAAGATACCGCCCTCTCCCCTGTCCTTTCTACTCTGAAATTTTGTATCAGCCTTGCCCCCCACCATCCAATGTGTGGGTGCCAGGGGCGAGTCAGTAGCAGGACGTAGGTCGGTCCCTTCGAGTGCCAGGGCACTCGCCACCTTCCAAAACAGCCCTTCTGTTGCTGGTGACGGTGATAGGAACGGCGCCGATTGTGGGCCGCTGGGCGCTCTGTGGCGCGACTCCTCTTGGCCTCACAGCGATGCCTGGAGGGAGGCGTGACGAGGCTGACAGAGGTCAGGTTTACTCAGGCCCGCACTCTGAGCACAGACCACCAGGGCGTTCACCCAGCTCGTTTGATTTAACTACAGGATGCAGGCGCCCGGAGGGGCACCAGACGGAGGGAAGGGACGTCCCGGCCCCCTTGGGGAATGGCCTTGTCCCTGGTGGGTGGCAGGGAAGGGAGACCCTTGGCGTGACGACTGCTGAGGAATCTGATTCAGCACCTGCCATGGGGCAGGTACTGTGCTAAGCACTGTGCTAAGCACTCTGAGGTCGTTATACCGTTTAATTTCTCCCGTACCACCAGGAGGCGGGACCATCATTATTTCCCGGGGTCTTCGCTTTCCGTGGCTCTGGTGACAGAAGCCACACGCCGGGGAGGCCTGAACAACACAAGTTTATCGTGTTATGGTCTGGAGGCCGGAAGTCCGCAACGTCTCACCGGACTTGACATCCAGAGGTCGCAGTGCCGTGCTCCTCCTGGGGCCCCGCGGGGAGAGTCAGTTTCTTCCCCGGTCCCGGCTGCCAGACCTGCACTCCTTGGCTTGTGGCCCCTTCCTCTGTCTTCCAGCCCGGCAGCGCCGCAGCCTCCGAGCTCTCTCATGTCTGACCTCAGCTTCTTTCTTCTCTGACTCTGACCCTCCTGCCTCCTCTTGAGGACGCTTGCGTGTTCCCTGGGCCATCGGGTCACCCGAGATCGTCTCCCCATCACTTAGACGCATCTACACTTTCTCTTCTGCCACAGAGGTAACGTCTTCCCAGGCCCTGGGGATTAGAACACGGACACCTCAGGGGCTGTTATTCTGTCTACCACGTCCCTTTTCCGGGCGAGGAAACCCAGGCCTGGAGAGGTGATAGTCTGGAGAGGGGACACTGGACTGGGAGCCAGATCAACAAGCCAGCCCTCTAGTAAGGCGGAGGTGATGGGTTCGGGGCGAGCGCCCAGGGACTGGGTTGGAGCCTTCTGACCGCTGGGTGCCATTAGGGGCCGGGGTGGGCCGTGCCTTCGAGAGCACCCCCCCGCCCCCCCCCCCCCCCCCCCCCCCCGCTGCCTGGCATGGAACTGGGAGCCACGCCTTGACTCTCAGGAGCCACGTGGCTCTGGAAGCAGCAGGTAAGTGACAGAGCCCAAGACCGATGCCCCCGTTTGATTTGGAAAGAGCTGGAAACGGCCGAGGACTGAAATGGTCTCTGTCCGCCACGGCACGGCGCGGCTTTGCCGAGCCCGCTCTTTCTGGCAGGAGGAGGAAAACGCGACATTTCCCACGGCCGCCTCCCCCTCGGCACAGAGGCCGGCGCTCTCGAGCCGGAAGCTGCAGTCACTCTGGGCTTCACAAATGGCGAGAGAGAGAGGTTCAAGGCGAAGATGCATCGGGCCTGACCTCGTCCCCAAAGGCCTTCCCTTTCCAACAGGACCCGGCGGGGGAGCTTCGGGCTTTGGGGTCCGAGGCGCCTGAGTTTGAACCCTGGCTCTGCCCTGGGCCCTGAACAACTTCCTGGCCTTTCTGCGGCTCAGTTTTCTCATCGAGGGTATTGGGGGGGGGACTGCTTCCCTCACATGGTGTGGGGAGGGCTCAGTGAAACCGCGTGTGAGGTGGCTGGTGCTGTGCTGGGGAGTCGGGGGGGGAGACAAAGTCTCACATCAAGTAGCTTACGGTCCAGTTCAGGAAACAGACGAAAACAAATGAATAAACACAGAAAAACAACGTCTTAATAAGCACTCTAGGATACCATGCCCTGTGTTAGAGTCTAGGGTGGTGGGAAACTGTTCTGGCAAGGGTGATCGGGAGAAGTCTCTTTGATGAAGGGAGATTTACGTGAAACCTGGAGGGTGAGATGTGGTCACTCATGGGAATGTTGAGGAAAGGGGGGAGAGCATGTGCAAAGGCCCTGGGGCCAGGAAGACACGAGCTCGTTCTAGTAATGGATAAAAAGTAGGAAGTGAGGAAGACAGGACATAAGACGAAGCAGGAGAGGGAGGCAGGGAACAGTCAGACAGTGGCTTGTAGGATTTTAGATTTTATTCCAAGGAGGTTGGAATAGTACATGGAAGGATTTTAAGCAGGTGGAGTGGCAGGCCCGGAATTATGGTATTACGTTTTTATTTTTTAAAAGTTTTTTTCTTCTTTTGAGAGACAGAAATAGCACCAGCTGGGGAGGGACAGAGAGAGGAGGAGAGAGAGAGAATCCCAAGCAGGCTCCGCACCGTTGGCGCACAGCCCACTGTGGGGCTCGATTCCACAAACCATGAGCTTGTGACTGAGATGGGTTCAAGACTGGACGGTCAACCGAGCCTCCACAGTTATGCTTTCATTTTTTAAAATTTTAAACATTTTTATTTATTATTGAGAGACAGAGAGAGACGAAGCATGAGCAGGGGAGAGGCAGAGAGAGAGGGAGACACGGAATCCGAAGCAGGCTCCAGGCTCTGAGCCGTCAGCACAAAGCCCAACTCAGGGTTCGAACTCATAATCTGTGAGATCATGACCTGAGCTGACGTTGGACACTCAACCAACCGAGCCACCCAAGGGCCCCCACAATTATGCTTTTAAAAGACCACTCCAGCTGCCGGGTGCTGCGTGGACTAGAGGCAGGCAGGTGTCCAGTCCAGTGTGGGGTGGCTGGGCCGGGCCGGAGGTGGGGACGTGGACGGCCATGTTTAAGTTCAAGATGCAGGTGTGTTTTCGAGTAGAAGCAGCAGGAACCGGTGTCTGGTTGAGTACGGATTCTTTTCAATAACAGGCTGGTATTTTTATAAGATGCACTCTTAAAAATGTACGCGTCACCACCAAAAAAATGCCAGTCTTTATGTCTTACCAGGACGTTCTTTTTGACACAAATCGTGGTTTCTCAGGCTTGGCGCCATCACCGTTTGGGGCTGGGCCGTCCTGTGCCCTTGTAGGCGGGTTAGCGGCATCTGTGGTCTCCCCTCACTGGTTGCCACTCTCCGGAGTGGTGACGACCAAATGATCAGATGGCCACCCGTCCCTGGGACGCAGTATCGCCCCCTCCTGAAAGCCAGTGACCCGCGTCCTTGAAATCAAAGACCGTGACCTCGCTCTCGGCCCCGGGGTCACATAAACAGCTTCGCGCGGGGGCTGCCTTCTGCACGGCTCGGATCACGACAGGGACGGCGACGGTGTCGTGATGGTTCTCGGAATTAACGCCCATCGCGGTTTCTGTGTCAGATGCCGTCCGAAGCCCCGGACGGGATCCCCCGCCTTCATATTCTCTGCGGCCTTCGGCGTCGGTTTCGCCGTCACGCCCGTTTGACAGACGAGGAAACGGAGGCAGGGAGAGGGGAAGCCGCATGGTGGGGCGGGGGTCCGAAGGGGGGTCCGAACGGCCCTGGGCGGCCCCGGAAGGGATATAAGAAGGAAGCACGGGCCAGATTTGCATGTAAAATACATGACCCCAGAGGCCAGCGCGGAGGCCGGAGGCAGGAGGCAGGAGGCAGGGAGGCCGGAGGCAGGAGGCAGGGAGGCAGGGAGGCTGGAGGCAGGGAGGCAGGGAGGCTGGAGGCAGGGAGGCCGGCCTGGAAACCGATGCCAACACCCAGGTGCCAGGAGGGCGCTGCAGCCCTCCCCGACGGAGAAGCAACTTGCCTGGGAGGCCGTGGCCGTCATTCATTCCTTCATTCATTCGTTCACTCCTTCATTTCATGGCTCTCGACCGAGGCTTTCCACGCGCCCGGTGCTGTCCTAACAGGCGTGATGCTCCTTAGACTCTAGGGATGAGACAGACCCAAAACAAACACGGCAAAACAGCAAACCAACCCCCCCCAGAAACGCGGAGGCACGCTGGCATCTTCTGTGAGGGGAATGAGGACACATGAGGCGGGGCGAGTGGAGGTCCTGGACCCTCCTCCGGGTGGGGCGGCCGTGGGGGGGGGTGCTCTCTGAGGTGGCGGCTTTTAAGCCAAGCCTGTAGAAGCAGAGGAGGGTGCTCAGGGGAAGCCTGGGGAGGGGGGATTTTGTGACACATCTCTCTGGCAAGAATGACTTGGGCTGTTCTAGAAGGAGTGGGCAGGCTGGAGTTGGGGAGCAGAGGTGGGTGGGGACGTGTGCCAAGGGCAGGAGGCTGGTCTTCAGTCTAAGTGCAAGGAGAAGCCGTTTGGAGAGTCTGAGGCAGAGGGGTGTTGTTGTCTGGCGTTGGGGGACGAGGTCTCTGTGGGAGTGCTGGGGGGGTTCCTACCGCCGATGCCTGTGGGGACCTGGGGAGACGGGGTCCGAGTCCGGAGGGGGTGGGACCTGGGGAGACGGGGTCCGAGCCCGGAGGGGGTGGGGACCTGGCGAGACGGGGTCCGAGCCTGGAGGGGGTGGGGACTTGGGGAGATGGGGTCCGAGCCTGGAGGGAGGGCAGGAGCCTCGAGGAACAAGGGCATCGCCCTCAGACCCCAGAACTGCGGGGGTGGGGTGAGGGAGAAGTAGGAGTGGGGGAGGGGAAGAGCAAACCCTCCCACTTCCAGGAGGTGCAAAGCTGGGGCCCAGACCCGGTGGGGGCCCCTGGAGACGCAAAGTCGCGTGGCCTCATCTGCCGCCAACACATCTGCCTGCTGGAACCTTCCTCACCGAGTCTATTTCTGCTCCCCCCTTGGCAGCTCCGTGGAAATTAAAAGGCTATTTGCAGTGACTAATGTTGCTAATTCTGATCAAACAATTTAGAATTCATCCTTGGCCGTGCGGGAGACCCGCTAGGGAACGGAATTAACACGTCGCTCGTGGTAAGTTTCAATGACGGCTGGCGGAAAACAAAAGAGACCTAAAAACCGGTCCCGATTCAAACCGCCACTCGTTAAACAGCCCTTCCTGGAACGTCCCATCTTGACCCGTGTCCTCGCTCTCCGTCTGCTCCCAGCTTTGTAACAGAGAGCGGGGACCCTGCCAGGCAGGCTGCTGGCTCCAAGGCTCCAGAAACTTCCCTGGAGCCTGGTGGGAATGCAGCCTCACTCAGGCCCTTGCCACCCAAAGTTAGCTGCCTTTTTTAAAAAAAGTTTTTAAAAATATTTACTTTTGTGAGAGAGAGAGAGACAAAGCAGGAGAGGAACAGGCAGAGAGGGAGACACAGCATCCGAAGCAGGCTCCAGGCTCCGAGCTTTCGGCACAGAGCCCGACTCAGGGCTCGAACTCATGAACTGTAAGATCATGACCTGAGCCGAAGTCGGATGCTTAACCGGCTGAGCCACCCAGGCGCCCCCGAAGCCTTTAGCCAGCCTGTCCCGAGGCAGCTATGTGGCTCCTGTTGCTGAAAGTTAAAATTCAGCCGGCCAGGTATGAGAGAGAGTCAAGCTTCCCTGTGTTGCCCAAACTGAGTCCTTCATGAACCGCCTGTGCCGTCGTGACCACGCCCATGCTCTCTTATTTCCTTAATTAAAGCCAACCCATTTAAAAATGCGATCAGGGGCTCCTGGGTGGCTGTCGGTTAGGCGGCCGACTTCAGCTCAGGTCATGATCTCACAGTCTGTGAGTTCAAGCCCCGCGTCCGGCTCTGTGCTGACGACTCAGAGCCTGGAGCCTGCTTCAGATTCTGTATCTCTCTCTCTGCCCTTCCCCTGCTCATACTCTGTTTCTATGTCTCTCAAAAATAAATAAACGTTAAAAAAAATTAAAAATAAAATGCGATCAGTATATGCATTCGATGTATCCAAGAGTTTTTGTGATATCGATAATAGATTTTCATTAAGTTAATATATTCATTGCGTTTTCAACAGAACTTGAGAGCATTATCATAAACAGAAAAGCCAACATCACAAACGATAAACAGTGGGTGCGAAAGTAGATACAATGTTTTAAAAACATCTGATGCTTGACTTTAGATCCCTTGGGCTTTGTTTCACAGGCTTCTGTCCTGTGTGTGTGTGTGTGTGTGTGTGTGTGTGTATGTGTGGTAGGATACATGTAAAAATGGGCAATTCGAATGCAATTAAATACAGAATTGCAAGCCTTTGGACGGTTCGGTAAGTACAGAAAAGGTAACAAACGAGTTGATAGTTGCAAAAGAAAAGCCCTCACGTGGAAAACAAGAACAAGAACAAACGGAGAAAGTAACAAGCTCTTAGGCTCCGGCCCGGGAAGGCTGCTCAGGGCGGCCAGGGGGCAGAACACAGCCTTCTCTGGAACATCACGGAAGACCTCCCGGAGGAGGCGACCCACGCTCCCAATGGCTGTGTCCCTTGGGGGTTCCGAGGGAGCCTTTGAAGTCAGTAGAATCTGAAAAGATTTAATTGATTTCTTTTGTTTTTTTTTTTTTTTTTTGGCAGGGGGGAATCTCAAATCCTGAGTGCTGGCAGTGGTCTCGGGCAGGTGTGTGTATAAACTCACATAGTTATTCTAAGCTCCGGTATTATGATCATGTCTAGTCTTCATCTCAATTCTGCCCTTCCCATCACCATGGCAACCCACAAAACAAAAAAGGCAGGAGGTTATCTTGCCTGGGGCTTTGTTGCATCCTTTGATACTCCCTGAGACGCAACAGCATCGTCTTTTGAATACACACATTGTGTGGGTTACTCTGAACTATTCCTTCCGGGGTCCTGATTCCTATCAGAGAGACGTGGGGACGGACCCAGGAATTGTGAAGCACTGAGCCGGAAACCCCAGGAAAGCCATGGTGCAAATTGTGGCAGGTTTTTTTTCCACGGACGGCGTCCGCTGGCCCATGGACGCTGCTAGAGCCTTGCCAGCCCCATCAGGGGTCTCTGTCCCCGCCTGGTGACCCTGGACGGGCCTTGGTGGCTGTCTTGACCAGCTGAGGACGGCAGAAAGGGTGGTGTATGACTCGAGGTCTCACACATGCCGTGCGGGCTGGGCACACGCACCTGCGCTCCTTCTCGGAAACGAGCCACCAGGCTGGGCGGACGCCCAGAGGCCCAGGTGAGGGGGACCGGACGTCCCCAGCCCCCAGCCCTGGCCGAAGTCCCGCGGAGAGACAGCCACACGGGTCTGTCCTGGAAGCCCTCGGTCCGCCTGCCCCAGCGGGGGCTGCTCGAAACGGAGCAGAGCCGTCCCTACTGAACGTGTCTGTGAGCGAAATCCATCAGTCCTGGTGTCCAAAGCCGCCAAGTTTTGGGGTGGTTTGTGACTTGGAAATTGATACTCCAAACTGGTGTGTGTCTCGCGGGCGTCGTTGGCTTTGCGGAAGGAGAAGACGGTTTTCTACCTGTCTGCACGCATTTCCGGTTCTGTTTTCAAATCAGACCTGCTTGGGGCGCCTGGGTGGCTCCGTTGACTCCGGCTCAGGTCATGATCTCGTGGTTTGTGCCCCGCGTCGGGCTCTGTGCTGACAGCTTAGAGCCTGGTGCCTGCCTGGGATTCTGTGTCTCCCTCTTTCTCTTCCCCTCCCCTGCTCATGCTCTGTCTCTCTGTCTCTCTCTCTCAAAAATAAATAAATATAGGGACGCCTGGGTGGCTCAGTTGGTTAGGCGGCCGACTTCAGCTCAGGTCATGATCTCATGGTCTGTGAGTTCAGGCGCCGCGTCGGGCTCTGTGCTGACAGCTCAGAGCCTGGAACCTGCTTCAGATTCTGTATCCCCCTCTCTCTCTGCCCTTCCCCTGCTCACACTCTGTCTCTATGTCTCTCAAAAATAAATAAACGTTAAAAAAAATTAAAAAAAATAAATAAATATAAAAAAATAAAGTCAGACTTCCTTAGGATGCTCAAGGCAGTTGTCCGCAGTGACACCTAAGCCGCGGTTTGAAAACTGAGCTCATGGCGTGGCATCGCGGGTGACAGGCGCTGCCAGAGGGAGGCCCGGGCACAGGGAATGAAGCAGGCATGGTCGCGGTCCCGCGGTGTGATGGGAGGGAGTAGAGAAGGGGAGGAGGATGGACGGGGCGGTAGGGCCACAGCCTGGGCAACCCCCCAGGGATGCCGCCGATGGGAGAATCCGGCGCCTAGCCCCCGGTCGCCCTGTCAAGTCATGAAGATCTGGTTCCCAATTCTGGGTGCCCCGCCCCCCAGCACAGAGCTTGCCCTGCTGTTTGCGGCTCCAGCACAGACCACCCTTGCCAGCACTTCCTTGTAAGGCCCTGGAGGCTTGGCGTGAGCCGGGGAGGAAGGTCCTGCCGTGTCACAGCCGGGACCTAGACCTTAAAGCTCACACGCCAGCCTCCTGCCCCGTCTCTGCCTTCTCCTTTCAAAATGAGAGGGTGGCGACGAGAGCGTGGGCCCCCATGGGACTGTTTGACAGATTTGGCCCGTAAGTTAACGTCAAACATTTAGCACACAGCAGGTGCTCAATAAATGCAGCTCGTCCCGCTTCGGAGGTGGAGGGGGTGGGAGACGGTGGGAAGGGGGAGCGCAGCCGAGCCTGTAGATTCAGACCTGTGAGCCGAGACACAGAGGGATTTTCCGATCTCTCCAAGATGTCTCTTCAGATTTTCGAGGCGTTTTGGAGGTGAGCCAAGGACTTTCAAGTAGGAAGCGCCCCCTGACGCTCACAGGACCCCGCCTGCCCTGTAGGAAGGAGGCTGTGCTGGACTGTTTAACTGATGTCAGGCGGGCCACCCGGGGCCGAGACTTCCCTCCGGACTCCTGGGGAAATCTGCTTTTAAGCCTCTTTCCCCAAGGCTCCTTAATGGACTTGCCTGGTCTTGGGAGTGCAGCAAGGATTTTTCCTGCGTAAAATGGAGGTGACTGGAGGTGACTTGGCCCGCACACCCCATGCCTGAGGGGAACGCGCCTTGGTGACAGAGGCCACCCTGGAATGGCGGGAGGGGCGAGCGGGCCATGCGGTTGAGGAGTGAATGAGTGAGGGTTGGCGAAACCCTGCTTTGCTGCTCTTTGGCCCCAAGCCCAGGCCTCCCACCGCGACCTGACGAGGCGTGAATCTTCCCAGACGTGGAGCCTGCCTTGCAGGGGCTTGGGCACAGGTCGGTTGTCAAGTGACCAGGAACGGGGTCTTGGAGCCGGTGAGGGGCTGCGGGCCCCAGGCTGGCCTTGCTGGCATTCTGGAGGAACCACAGCCCGCACCTTAGAGGTGACTCACCGAAGGACAGGGGGGTGGGGTGAGGGTGTGGGGGGGCAGGGCCACCGACCCATCGGTTCCCACCTGCCGTCGTGGGGAGGGGGCCGCCCCGGGTGGTGGATCTTGTGTGAAGGCTGCCTGGCTCTCCTCGGGCGGAGAACAGAGCGGCGCGGCCGTGTACACCCTGCGGAAGGGTGTGGGGTGCGGCCGCATCGGGAGGGCCCCGAGGGGGCGGGGTGAGGCGCCCTGAGCCCCTGCTTTCGCGTTGCTGCCCTTTCCCTCTTCTCTCGGCTCCGTGTCGCTAGGTTCATCCTCCACTCGGCAGCCTGATCACGGGATCATTTCATCGTGGAAATTCCCACCCGGCTCCCTGGCTTGACTCCCTGGACCCCCTTTTCTCTTGGGATAAAGACAGAATTTCTCCCAAGGCCGTCATGGCCCTGTGCCATCTGGCCTCTGCCTGCCTCTCAGCCTCAGGCCGTGCCCACCTTCCTTGTCGCTCCCGGAACCCCTACTCCACTGGCCTCTGTGCCAAGCCTTGCCCTCGCCAACACACACATCCTACCTCAGGACTTTTGCACGTGCGTCTCCCTTTGTGGCAGATGCTCTCCGGCCCAGTTAACGCCGCTGTGCCCTGGAGGGCTCAGTCCATGCATCGTTTCCTCCAGGAAGCCCCAGACGGGGCCCGTTTCCCTTGGCACCTGCTGGGATGGTTCCCGCACTTCTCCGTCCGGAGCTTGGTGACAGTTCGGGTTTAGGTTCATGCGTGTCATCCTTTGCTTAACGGGTGTCGCCCAGTGAGCCGCCAGCTCCACCGAGGCAGGGAGGCGTTTATTTCCGTGTGTTCCTGTCCCCCCGGCACACGCCCCGTGCCCGGCACACAGCAGGCCGCCCACATCCGATGATACCTGTGCTTTGCTTCTTACCTGTCCAGCTTTCTCCTCTCGCCTGTTTGCCTGCAGGGCTCGGCTTCGGCCATGCTGCCGGCCTTCCTTAGAGACGGCTGCCTCGACGAGACACGCTTCTTTTTTTTAATTAAAGTTTTTAAACCAACCGTCATGTGTGTGCGTGGTGGGTGGGGAAGGGCAGAAGGCGAGAGAGCGAGAGAATCCCAGTTAGCCTCCCATGTGGGGCTCGATCCCACAGCCCTGGGATCAGAACCGGGGCTGAATCAAGAGCCAGACACTCACCTGAGCCGCCCAGACGCCCCGACCAGACGTGCTGCTTAAGCTCTCCTAAGAGTCTGCGCGCCGGGGCTTGCCACCACTCAGTGGCTCTGTGACCTTGGGCGAGGGACCAGCCCCTTCCCACGCGTGTCCCCTCGTCCGCAAGCCAGAGGCGGGCTCCGCTCCAGGCCTGTCAATGTGGGAGCGGCCGCGCATGTCACCTGCACCGAGTATCTGCCGCCTCCCTTCCCGCCTCTTGCTCCTTCTGGGTCCCAGGACCTCAGCCGGAGACAGGAGCGCAGGGGGCGGGCGAGCGGGCGGAACGTGCTGGACGGGCTCGAGGGGCCGTCCTTTCACGCCCTCTCCTTGCCTGTCGACTGCTGTAACACCTGCATTTTTTCCTTTTTTTTTTTATGTTTATTTATTTTTGACAGAGAGACAGAGTGTGAGTGGAGGAGGGGCAGAGAGAGAGAGGGAGACACAGAATCTGAAGCAGGCTCCAGGCTCCGAGCTGTCAGCACAGAGCCCGACGTGGGGCTCGAACTCACAAACCGTGAGATCATGACCTGAGCCGAAGTCGGATGCTCAACCGACTGAGCCCCCCAGGCATCCCCATTTTTTGCTTCTTAAAAAAAGAAATCAATCCTCCGTTAGGTGACACGTTTCGTGGGCCGTCTAACGCAGGCCCTGGGAGCCGGGCGGGGGCCGAGCCCTGCAGGACCAGGACCGGCCCCAGCTCTTCAGCCATCTCTGGGGCACGAGGAGCCGGTGGCTGCGTGGGACATCATGCCCCAGCCGCCCTCGGCCGGGAACTCTTGCCCGCGATAAAGAAGCAGCCGGGGAGTGAAAACGGCGAGGTTTGTTCCTTCGGCGAACGCGGATGGAGCGCCGCTCTGAAGGGAGCGGGCGTGGTGCGAGAAGGTGCAGGCTGCGCTCCTGGCTCGTCTCTGCTCCCCCGAGCGCTGCGGGGCCCCCGGCGCGTGCCCGGCATCCCTCCTGCGCCTGCCGAGTGGGTGTCGAATGATGGGGGAGGCATTCGGCAGTGACCGGTGGAGCCCGTCACTTCTCCGAGCCTCGGTCCTTCGTCTCTGAAATGGGCACAGACATGGCCTGTCCCCAGAGGTTGTTAGGAGACGCCACGCGTGGTACCCAGAGCTGGGACCTCACGGAGGGGGCATCCCGCGACGGCTTTGACCGGGATGGGGATTGGCAGCGGGGCTCAGAGAACCGTACTGTGGAACCGTCGCGTCTGCGGCCAGGAGCGCACACGGTGTCCTCTCTGCCCGGATCACACCTATTTGTTCTTCCCTTTCTTTTGTTACAGAATCTGAGATGTTAGACTCCTTGGCTATGATGGGTGAATTCTCTCCTAATTACAAAAAAAAGGCTTGCTCTTTCTTCCCTCCGCCCTGATGGAAGTTAGCCTCACGCCTCTCCCGGCTCCGGGGGCGAAGCCTGGGAGTCCGGCGCCCGAGCCGAATGCGGGCGCTGGAAGGGAGTGGAGGCCGGGACTTGGGCCCACCCGAGGCCGAATCCGGAACTGAGTCGTGCGGTCCGGGGCAGGCCACCTCGCCATTCTGGTACCAGCGTCCTCGTCTGTACCACGGGCCCGAGGACCCCCCTCCCCCCCGTGTGGCGTCAGGACGTGGTTCGTGCTGTCTCGGATCATGGAGGGTGTGGCCGGATGCTCTTGATGGGACACCTCCTTCCGCCTGTCACCGGCCGCGTCCCGTGACGTCACAGCCCTGGGAGGAACGCGGCCCCCTCTCCGGGCCTTTCCGACGCGCCCCGTGTGGTCTGCGGTCCGAAGTGCCCGGAAATCTAAGGAGCGCCTGCCGCCGTTTCCCTAGAGCCTCGTTCCCCATAGTGTTTGGAGGGATCCATCCGGGCGGGGGTTTCTGGATTTGACTTGGACCTGCCGACTCTCTCGCTTCCCCTTCGACAGGGCGTCCCCCCCACCTCGGGATGGGAGTGGTGGCCCCAGAAGAGGAGCCAGGCCTTGGGGAGGGAGGGAGGGAGGGAGGGTGTGGGCGCGAAGCGGAGTGGTGTGGGCCTGGTGGAAGAGAGAGATCTCTCTCCCGCCGTCCGCGTGTTAACCGTGAGCCCTCACAGGACGTGGCGAGAAACTAAGCCACGTCAGGTCTCCGTGCGCAGTCCCGTGGGGGAGTCCCTGGCCCCGCGCTCCTGGTCCTGAAAGAGAGGCAGGGCCGGAAGGGGGCCTCAGGAGACACCAGTTGGAGCCCAGGGGAGTTCGGACATCTCGGCTCCACGGCCCCTCCCCTCCGACGCTGCGCCCCCGGGGTCCGCGCAGAAGGATGCTCACGGCCGGGGACCCCTGCACGGCCTCGAGAGTGCAGCCCGCGGGTCCCCTCTGTCGGCCGGGTCCCTGGAGTAGCCGGAGGGCAGAGGTGGGCGCGGATGGGCAGCGGGGACTGGGCGGGGAAGGAAACCTGTCTTTCCAAAGCCTTTCCTCTGGCCCCTTGACAGGGGTGTCCTCGGTGGGGGGGGGTGGCAACGGGGCCGAGAGGCCGATGCCTCCGGAGAGGCTGCTGGTGGCCTCCCCTGGGCTTGAGCCCTACGGAGCCTGCTTGTTCGAGGTCTCCACTCGGCGGCTCCCCTGGTGGGGGTGGTGCCTTCCCCCGGGTTCGGAAGATGGGGTGTGTGTGTGCGTGTGTGCGTGCGTGTGTGTGCGTACGTGTGAGTGCGTGTGCATGTATGTGCATGTATGTGCACGTGTGAGTGTGCCCATGTGGGTGTGCATACGTGTGTGTGCACGTGCGTGCGCACACACTCATAAAGGAGGGAGAGAATGGTCCCCAGAGAGGGCGTCCACAGCTTTAAGAGGGAAGGAAAGGAGGGGGAGAAAGGGCAGGGAAGGGAGGCGAAGGGAAGGGAGAGAGAACACCCCTTTCTCGGCCGTGTTATTTCCCTGCGTCTTGCACCGCGGGGCGGGGGGCGGCCGGCTCTGGACCGTCGCCAGGCGACACATCTGCTCCTTCCCCTTCCGCTGGAGGGGGACCCAGTCCTCGCTCTTCTGCTCAGGAAGCAGGACGCTGCGGCTCACATGGGACTTCTCTTCCAGCCCCCTGGGCCCCGAGCCACCGGCCAGGCAGCCCCGGCGATGACCGACGATGCAGACCAGGGAAGTGGCCTCGTGCGCTTGGTTCTTGGGGCGCAGAGCCGGGGGGAAGGAGGCAGGGCCGAGCTGGGAGTGCGATTCTCATCAGCCGCTTCGGCCGGCCGCGCCCAGCCATACTTTCCCATGGCCGCCCGTGTGCTGGCCCCGCAGGAGCCTGTGTCGCCCCCGGCATGGCCGTTAACCCGCCCGGCCACGCGGTGGCCGGCCGCCGAGGAACGTGGCTGCCTTCGCTTCTAGTGGGGGCCGAGGGGCAGGAGGCCCCCGGATTGCCTCTGCTCCCCTGAGGGGCTTCCCGGGGCTGCGGGCAGAGCTGCGGTCAGGCCGATCTGGGGTCCCCTCCTGGCGACCTGCCTTCCCCGCTCTGCTGGCCCCGGAGCCGCCCCGCATCCCGGCTTCCTCGATTGTCACGTGGAGATGCCACAGTCAAAGCGCATTTCCTGATGCTTATATTCACTGTCCCAGTGCTCTAGGGCGTTCGTTCTGATTTATCCTGCTCACAGGACTGTCTGGGCTTCTGTTTCTGCAGAGCTTCGAGGCAGGATCCTGGTCTCTCCCACTTCGGGGGGCTGGCAGGGCTCAGCTGGGCGTGGCCCTGGGGCCTGCCGTGCAGGGGTGAGTCGGGTGCAGCCGGCAGGAGTCGGTCCTGTCCCCCGTGGGCAGGCTCCTCGGGGCTGGACATCCCAGGGAATTCTTTGCACACAGGCACCGTACCGCTCCTGGTCCCTTTGTCCTGGTCCCTTTGTCTGAGCCACCAGGACCTCTCCCTGTGACCCTGTCACAGCATGGGAAGGTGTTGCATCTTGAATAATACTCATTTATAAGGGTGCAGGGGCACCGGGTGGCTCAGTCGGTTAGGTGTCCAACTTTGGCTCGAGTCATGATCTCATGATTTCGTGGGTTGGAGCCCCGCGTCGGGTTCTGGGCTGACAACTTGAGCCTGGAGCCTGCTTAGGATTCTGTGTCTCCCTCTCTCTCTGCCCACGCTTGCTCATGCAATCTCTCTTTCTCTCAAAAATAAATGAGCATTAAAAATAAAAAGCCCGCTTAGCGCATGGAGATTAAGCAGCATTTAGGTGAGGGATGCGCAGGGAGCTCTGGGGCGGGGCCTCCGTCCCGAGGAAGGAGAAGGTCTCCCAGGGAAAGTTAACTCCAGCGCTAAAGCAGGAGAGAGAGTCACAGAGGGAGGAGTGGACGGAAGCTTCTGGGCTCAGGCCGAGGAAAGAGAGCCTGTGTGTGTTAATGCCTGACTTCAAGAGAAGATGCGGTGCCTTTATTCTCAGACTGCCCATCTGGGGCCCGTGTGGTGGATTGAACCACGTGTCCCCCGCCCCCCCCACCCCCCCACGCCAAACTCCCGGCCGCCCGGAACCTCAGAATGTGGCCTTACTCAGAATCAAGGTCTTTGCAGATGGAGTGAGTTCAGGAGCTCAGGAGGATGTCGTACCGGGTCCGGATGGGCCCTAAACCCTCAGGGAAGGGGGAGGCGCTTTGAGACAGACTCGGAGACCCGAGGTGGGGAGAAGGCCATGGAAGGCTGGAAGGCCGAGGCCGAGTCGGGGATGACGCATCACTAAACCACGGAGCGCAGGGTTGCGGGAGCCACCAGACGCCGGGAGGGAGTCAGGGGCGGCTTCTCCCTCTGAGGGCCCAGGAGGACGCAAAACTGTAGACACCTTGATTGGGGACTGCTCCAGGCACGGGGGAGAACAAACTTCTGTGTTTTTGTTTTAAAAAAAATTTTTTTAACGTTTATTTATTTTTGAGAGATATAGAGACAGAGCGTGAGCAGGGGAAGGGCAGAGAGAGAGGGAGACACAGAATCCGAAGCAGGCTCCAGGCTCTGAGCCGTCAGCACAGAGCCCGACGCGGGGCTCGAACTCACAGACCATGAGATCATGACCTGAGCTGAAGTCGGCCGCCTAACCGACTGAGCCACCCAGGCGCCCCAAATTTCTGTTGTTTTAAGCTACCAAGTTGAGGTAATCCAACAGCAGCCCCGGAATCAACCCAACGGAACGGGAGGCCTGTGTCCCTTTAGGCAGGTCCGGTGGAGACGCTGGCCTTGCAGCGGGGGTTGTGCGTATGAAAGGTGCTTCTCCCGGAAAAATGAGCTCAAAGGCATCCTCCCGAAAATGAGCTAGCCTTCCCCCGCCCTCAAGGGCCCAGAGGCCAGAGCAGCAAGGAGATGGAAAATACGCCAATAGAATATCACGCCAGGGAGGAAGGATCCTGGTCCCCTCACCGCGAGAGGACCGTGCGTGGCCTCGACACGAGCAGCGGGGACCTTTCCTCCAGGTGACATAGCTTGTAAAAGCAGGTCCCGGGTCACATCTCACGCCAGGTCAAATAAGTCCCTGCTGAACGAGTAAGTGAATGAGCGCTTGGGTTGGCGGCTCCTTGGTAAGCGGTCGACTTAATTCGATGGCTACTTTGGCCACAGGCGTCTCTGCAACCTCGGTTGCTCGTTATTGACAGAAATTATCCGATCTGATTTATATTTATATTTATATTTTTATTTTTTGCCAGCTCGAGCTGGTCTGGGACCTGTAGGCGGAGAAAACCTTGGCGGTGTCACTCTTCCTACGGATTTTGGTTCTTTAGACCTGTTTTGCAAAACGTTGGATGTTCCATTAATATCTCCGTGGAGTAATCGTACCTATAAACATACTATAAGTCGCTGAGCTGCTACTTTGCGCTGAGAGCTTTAGCCCGAAGGTCTTGTTTGGTCTGTGCGGGCGCCGCGATCTCCAGAGCGATGACAGTAACGCGGCAAGGACAACGGTACTAACAGAACCGGTAAGAACAATACCGGTGAGCGTTTAGGGAGCATTAGTGGCCGGGTGGCAGGCGTGGCGCCCCGGGGTGGCCGTGTGGGCCGACTCGGGTTTTCCCAGCGCTCCCACTCCCCCGAGTGAGATGGCGCGTTTCGCAGGAAGAGCTGGGGGTGCTGATAGCAGGAGGAGGAACGGGGAGTGAGGTCAGGGTGTCTGTGCTCTCTGTTTCCCCCTCCGGGGTCAGACCGGGTCCGTCGCACCTCTTGGCCACAGGTCGCAGCTCTCCTCTCTCCTCTCTTTCCCTTCCCCTCTGGTAACTGCCTCCTGCTCCCGCCCCGGGATTTCTCTTCCGACAGACCCTCTTCCTTCCCACCCTCGCGCCCTGCGTGCCGCTTAAATCCGGCTTCCTCCTACCTCGCTGACTGTCCGGGGGCTCATCAGCGTCTTTCTCTGCGGGGCCTCCGTTCTTGCCACCATGAGATAACCCTTCCTCTCAACCCGCTTGCTGAGGAGTCAGCCGATAACAGATTCGAGCGGCGGTTCTCTCTCTGGGGTCCGAGCGTCGGGTAGGACTTTGCATCTGGCCGCATTTTTCGAGGAAGAGGGTCCCTCGCCTCCTCCGCCTCACCCCCATCCTCAAACCGTAAAAAGGTGAAGAAGCCCTGGATATTAGGTATCTGTCACTTCTCCCAGGATTCTTTGATTTTTACAGTGGCTTTTGCATAGCTAAAAGAATGAATATCTAACGGTAGAATTGTGCGCTCTTGAGTGGTGGGAGCACATAGACAGCAGGGCGTGGGGCGGCCCAGAGCCTGCTCAGGTGGTCCCACCCGGATCAGGCTTGCCCGGCAGCCACACTCACGCAGTTCAAGGTAGAGCGACCGATTTTATTCTCCTGAAGTGGGAAAGCAGAGTCTGAGAGATTCCTGTGGGATTCTAGAAAGACCAGGTTTGCCATTCTCTAAAACTTTTCCAGAGCGAAGGAGAGAGACGATGCTAATAAAAACCAACATGCTAAATTAAATGGACCAGACAACAGAGAACAAAAGAAATCTCGCCCCCAGGGGATTTGGCCGGCTGATGTTGGCTGGTGACTAAGTGGGGGAGACAGGGAGAGAAGAAAGGAAGAGGAAAGTTGTTGCCTCTTTTGCTGGGACGATCCAATCTCTCCCCCCGGGGACCGGGAAGCAGAGTGAGCACGCCCTTGTTTCTTCGCAACACCAGGCAGTCCGGCATCAGGAAGACGGTAGGTCTTTTGGGATGAAATCTTTCCTTTTTTTTTTCTTGCGTTTCCCCCTTTCCTCCTCCTCCCACGCTGTCCTCTGCCCGTTTCCGTGTTTGTCTGCGGCCGAAAGCCCCGACAAATTGCCAGGTGTGGCAGGAGACAATTTTATCAACATTGTCTCCGATCCGCAACTCGCTGGCTCCGCCGCCTTGGGCAGGTGACATACCTGGCTGAGACTGAGTCTCTTTTGTCGCTGGAGGGGCTGCGGGGCTTGGATCCGATGATGCGTCTACAGCCATGAGCTACCGCAGGGACCACGGTCCATTAATAAATGTTAGCTCTCCTTTCTCCGCTTAACAAAATCAGCCAGGCCCTCCTGCATCTAATCGATAAATGTGCATTAAAAAAAATTTTTTTTAATGTTTATTTAATTTTTGAGAGACAGAGCATGAGTGGAGGAAGAGCAGAGAGAGAGGGAGACACAGAATCTGAAGCAGGCTCCAGGCTCTGAGCTGTCAGCACAGAGCCCGATGTGGGGCTCGAACCCATGAACTATGAGATCATGACCCGAGCCGAAGTCGGACGCCCAACCGACTGAGCCACCCAGGCGCCCCAATAAATGTGCATTTAAAGATACTGCCGCCATGGACAATGGACTATACGTGTCTCTTGTTACAAGGGCGGTACCCGGCCACAAAGGGGCTGAAGTTGTGTGTTTATAAGTGTTGTCTCTGGGGGGTGGGGAGTGGGGGTGCGAGGTGGGATCGTGATTCCGGTTTTCAGGTGCGGAGTGGGCAGGAGAAGTTTTTGAAATGCAAATGTGCGTCATGTTACCATGACGAAGCCGTTGGGAGGAAATAGAAACCCACAGAACTCCAGAGGCAGAACGGGGTTTCAAACGAAATAGGTCCATTTTCTCCACCCAGATTGGAACAGAGGATCAGAGGGGCGCAGGTGTTCTCACGGGGACAGCAGGACGGAGCCGTCTTGTCTAGAGTCAGAGACGCTTTCGCTTAAGCCTTTTAAGAGGTCTGAAATTAAAATGCCTCTTGTGTGCATTTAATGTAGATTTTTCTTTTTAAGTCGAGAAAGGCGGCTCTGTACCTACCGTGCATCTTATAGGCAGCGGTGTCTTAAAATCAAGCAAATGCGAGTTGGAAATCAGAGCTGCTGGAATGACCCATGCACAGTTCTCTTCTGTGCTAGAAAGAGGTAGACCAGTTGCCCGTAAGGGCCCTCCTGGGCTGGGGTGGATAGATTGGGCCCTGCCTGCCCTCAGCATCTATTTCCACCCGCCTCCCTCTTCCTGCCTGGGCACCTGAGCGCCCTCTGGGCCCACAGCGCGGCCCGCCTGTGTCTCCAGTGTGGGGAGCTCCCACCCCTGGAAGCGGCCTTGGGCCGAGGGCTGGGAGTGGGCAGGGAAACCCACGGACTCTGTGATTTTGGGCTCCCAGTTAGAAGGAAGTGGGGAAACAAACCGGCTTCCCGTGCAAGACCACCGATGCGCTTTCGGAGCGATGGCAGTGATGGAGCCGACAGCCGAGAGAGAGAATTCTTGAGCCGTCTTTGGTGCAAACCGCGGGGACAGGCCCCCGGGCAGGAAGAGCCGCCCTGGGGTTGTGAGAAATGACTGGTTATAGCCTAGGGAGTTGGGGGAGCTCAAGGCAAATGAGCCACCTCCAGAAGGACCTTGATGTGCCGAAGAGGACCCTCAGACACTGAGGCCCTGCTTTTGTCAACCTCTAGCCTCCAGCGAGACATTGACAAGGGGCGTAGGGGCTCCCGGAGAAACGTCACACTCTGTATTTGCCTCGCGTGCTTGTCAATGGGTGCGGGTTAGGAGGAAATTTAAGTTTATCTACTTTTGCCTCTCGACTCTGTTCCCCACGTCACTATGGAGGAGAGGGTGAGGTTGGGGCTCGGGGAAACGGGGTCCGCGGGTGTCTGGAGGGGAGGCTATTGGTAAGGCTGCCTTTTTCCTGTAAGTTACTAAGACCTTTGTCAACTGCTGAGACGCCTGCGTGACTGTGATCGCTGTCAGCTGTCGGCGGGCGTTTGTCTTCCCCTTTCCTTTGTTCCTGGGCAGCCGGAGTGCCTGAGGAATTCACCCATAGCCCACCTGCTGTGTGTGTGGGGGTAGGGGGGTGTTGCCCTCAGCTTGCCTTAAGCTCCCTCATCAGCACGAGAGAGGGAGCCTGGATGCGGGTGTCAGGGCCCAAAGACTTCAGGAGAAGGGGCGGTTTGTATTAGTCACGGGAGGGCCTGGTATTTGCCGAGCCTCACCAGCGCCCGGCTCTGTGTGTAGGGAATCACAGGCAGCGCCTCACAGGTCGTCCCGTTAGCCCGGAGAGGTAGGTGGTATTATTCACACCAGTGTACGGATGAGAAGGCCACGGATCAGAGAAGTTGAGTAACTTGCATCAAGTCACACAGCTAGTAAGACGCACAGTTGCGGGGAGGGGGGGGGGCGCCTGGGTGGCTCATTCGGTGAAGCGTGGGACTTCGGCTCAGGTCACGGTCTCGTGGTTTGTGAGTTTGAACCACCTGTCGGCCTCTGTGCTGACAGCTCAGAGCCTGGCGCCTGCTTCAGATTGTGTCCGCCTCTCTCTCTGCCCCTCTGCTGTTTGTTCTCTCTCTCTCTCTCTCACTCTCAAAAATACATAAACATTAAAAAGAAACTTTAATAATAAAGGAGTCACAATTGGGATTTGAAGCCAGGCCTGTTGTCAGCAAACCGCAGTCCCATAAGGCAAATCCTGGCCCGTGGCTTGTTTTTATAAATAAAGTTTTATTGGGACATAGGCATGCCCGTTCATTTACAGATTTCCTGTGGCGGCTTCGACTCTAGTGGCAGAGTTAGTTCTGCATAGAAAAGGTTTCCTGAGCCCCACTGTATTACACTGTCTTTGAATTTCTACAACAGTCTGCTCACCGCCCCTCCTTATACCAGGTGGGGAAACCGAGGCACAGAGAGGCAACGTCGTCTGTCCGGGGCCACACAGCAGCGTGCTGGCTGCAGTCTGGTCTGGAAGTTTTGCCGTTACGGTCCTCCCAGCGAGGGCTGCTCCTGCTGTTTAATTTTCACATTTCACGTAGCACGGGGAAGAGGAAAGGTACTTGTTAGAACTGGCTCTGAGCAGATGTCAAAATATTTTCGGTAGCACCAGACATGTGCATCGAGAAGGAAAACTGCCAGGACCGGAACTTCCAATATTTTTCTTGGTGGCGACCACGTAACGGGAGCTTTGGCAGCCTGCCCAAAGTGGTCCGTCCGCGGGAGGCCGTGGGGACGGGCGGGAAGAAGCCGGGGATGATAGCGCTGGGCTCACGGGGTGGCTGCGCAGGTTAAGTGAGGCGATGCGTGCGGAGGGTCCAGCCCGCGGGGGTCCTCAAGGAGTATTCTTAGTTCATGGCAGTATCAGGGCCGCTCTCCCCGGCTGAGGTCTGTCACCTGCAAGCTGGCTGTCCCTGCTGGGGGACCTGGACTGCAGGTCGCAGTAGTCGGGGTCTCCCCCAGGGAGGGCAGCAGGTGCACGCCCCCCCCTCCCCCCCGTTACGGCCCCTGGTGCCGACATGCCTGCCTTGTCCCCTCCGGGTCGTCAGCTCCCCCCAGGGCTGGGCCGTGTCTCACTCAGCGCCAGGCCGCGGAAGGTGACGTGAAGAGCCATTCTGAGCCTGCAGAGGGTGTGCAATGGTGGGGGGGGGGGGCGCATGCCTTTCTGGTTGCTGTTATTATTTCGCTACTGTTCCTCCTTTTTTGAAATTAAATGAATTTTCTTTTTATTAGAAAAAACTTTTTAAGTTTATTTATTTTGAGAGCGAGAAAGAGAGCAAGCAGGGGAGGGGCAGAGAGAGAGAGAATCCCAAGCAGGCTCCGCACTGTCGGCGCAGAGCCCGAGGGGGGGCTCAAACCCATGTGAGATCCTGACCTGAGCCGAAATCCAGAGCTGGATGCTTCATCAGCTGAGCCACCCAGGCGCCCCTACTGTTACCTCTTTTTTTTTTTTTAATGTTTATTTTTTTTAAGAGACATAGAGACAGAGCATGAGCAGGAGAGGGGCAGAGAGAGAGGGAGACACAGAATCCGAAGCAGGCTCCAGGCTCCGAGCTGTCAGCACAGAGCCCGACTCGGGGCTTGAACCCATGAACCATGAGATCATGACCTGAGCTGAAGTCGGCCGCTTAACTGACTGAGCCACCCAGGCGCCCCTCTTTTTACTCGAATAGCTCCCCAAAATTTTCATTGATGGCGTCCTTACATAGAAAATAAAACATATAACGAAACAAAAATCGAGGAGCGTGTCATCGTGTTTCAGTACTTTGTGTATATTATACGTAAGCCCAGGCTCACTCTTCTGTTGAGGAAACAGAGTTAAATCTTAGTCTTCTTTCTATAAGTGAGGCTTTGCTAACGTGAGGTAAATTTTTTAATGCATTTTGCTTAATACAGTATATGAAAAATGTCATTTTGTAAAGGAAACCAATGTAAAAGTTATTGCTTTTGCATCCTTTTTGGGTACGAAGTCTTCGATGGCCGTTGCATGCTTTACGCCTTCGATTCAAACGAGCCCCGTGTCAAGTGTGTGAAAGCCACACGGGGCTTGGGGTGAGCGTATCGGACCACGCACAGGCTGAATGTTCTAGAGCCTTCTTTAATCTGATCACGTATCCAAATCACACCGACTGGTTGATCAGGGAGTCTTGGCTTGAATGTATCCAGGAACCCTTTCTGCCGTCAGAGGCACTGGACCTGATCTTTGGGAACAGTTGACTGAGAAAGTGCTCGTTTATATAGACAGGGCTGGGTTTCCCTCTGTGGTCCTCGTCCTGTCTCGTTTTCTCCCTGGAAGTCCCGCAGGGGCTTCAGTGTGGGGATTTGCAATCCTTCCTCCCCAGTGGCTCGGCTCAGCAAACATTTATCCAGCCCCTGCCGTGCCGGGCTCCCTGCCCGGAAGGTTATTCCACAACAGAGGTGTGTGGTGGCAGCTTCCTCCCTGTTTCTTACGTGTTTCCGAGAATCATTGTGCAAAGCTGAGCCTGTCACAGCCGATGGAGGTGGTTCCAGGGACCATCTCCGTGGCTCTTCTTGGTTTTCCTCTTCCTTGGGGGACACATCTGCGGTCAAAGCTCCCTTGGATTGGGAAGGTTGCTCAGAAGAGAAAGATACCGATGCCATTAGTTTCGGGGACAAAAAGGAGGTAGGTCTTGTCACCTATGACAACGGTAATAGTGACCAGAAAACGCTCATCACGCGTTTACTTTCTCTCCAGATTTCCCACCTTCAGATAGGTGTTTCTACTTTATAAGGACCACAGCGTTGCAGCCGAGAGAGGCGAGGCGGCTTGCCCCAGGTCCCACCTGCAAAGGGCAGGGGCTAGGAGCTGAAGGCTCACCTGTCTGAATCCTAAACCTGTATTTTCCTCCCCTAGATATCAAATCAGCCACAATGGGACTCAAATTCTGCATTTCTGCCTGGCCTGGGGAACCCCCCGCCTCCTGACCACCGAGGAATTTTCTCCCCTGTAAAAGGGACGTGAGAGGGAAGGAAGGAAGGAAGGGAGGGAGGGAGGGAGGAAGGGAGGAAGGAAGGAAGGAAGAAATTCGCATTGAAGCGCGGGACAAAGGTAGGTGGTGCTTGTGGAGCATGCTGGGTAAACGGCGAACCCGCTGGGGATGGCGTGGCTGTCACGGATGGCAGCTTCGATGTGGTTCGGCCTCAGTTCTTGCTGAGGTTTTTACCAGCTCGCCGTCCATCTGGCACAGTGTGTCAACAAAGTTTTCCAAACAGACGCTAGGATACGTCGTCGAACGTTTAATCTGTGCGTCGTGTATTAAGAAAAACAAGACAAAAGACACGACCCCAAGTAGGAAGACTGGTGTTTCTCAAAGAGTAGAGTGTGTGGGCGCATGTTCTGTGGGCACCGAAGATCGTTCCAGGGGGTCATCAGACCCAATGTTTTTTTTTTTAATGTTTATTCATTTTTGAGAGAGAGAGACAGAGCAGAGCATTAACAGGGAAGGGCAGAGAGAGAGGGAGATACAGAATCTGAAGCAGGCTCCAGGCTCTGAGCCATCAGCACAGAGCCCACCGCGGGGCTTGAACCCACAGACCGTGAGATCATGATCTGAGCCAAAGTCGGACGCTCAACCGACTGAGCCACCCAGAGGCCCCCATCAGACCCAATGTTAAATAATGTCAAATCTAGTGGTGGAAAACCAACCCGTTCCCCCGATGGCTTCCAGCCGAGAGTCTGGCTCGGTGTCGTCGGTCTTGAACTCTCGCCGATCTCCCGTTTACACAAGGAGGAGCTGGTCTCAGCCTCCTCTCATTTTTCCGGTTGATTATGGAAAACCATGCCACCTTTCCGTTAGTGGCGATAAAAGATCTTCTTGGGGGGTGCCTGGGTGGCTCAGTTGGTTAAGTGTCGACTTCAGCTCAGGTCATGATCTCACAGTGTGAGTTCGAGCCCCGCGTCGGGCTCTGTGCTGACAGCTCAGACCCTGGAGCCTGCTTTGGATTCTGTGTCTCCCTCTTTCTCTCTGGCTCTCCCCCACTCATGTTTTGTCTCTCCTGCTCTCAAAAATAAATAAAAACATTAAAAAAATTAAAAAAAAAGATCTTCTTGGAAAAGTTCTTTCTTTCGGTAAGCAATGCCATTGGATTTGAAGGGAAGTGTTAAGTAAGTAATTCTAGACATGGCCCCGAATGGTCAGGGTGACACGAACCTTGTGACGTTGGGAGACACGGCCCGAACTGAAGGTGTGTGCGTGTGAGTGTGTGTGCGCGTGAGCGTGTGTGCACGTGAGCCGGTGTTGGCATCACGCAGCCTGTGAGTTTACTTTTCTAACCGTAGAGCAAGTCCCTGGGATGCAGGTGTTTATGAAGCAAGGTAAATCATTTTGAACGGCAAACAGCAGTGCGAAATTAAAATCCCTCAGCAATTAAAGGGCAATGCCGTCACCTGTTACGAAACACCCACTGGAGTTAAGAAAAGCAGCAAGAAGGTTATTTGAGAAAGGTGTCAGAGCTCTACCAACAGCCCCACCCCTGAATGAGTTTTCTCTCCTCTTTGGGGAGGCGGTGGCCAGCCGGGTCACCTCCACTCAATTATCAACTAAGCTCGCGAGGCTGGCCTTGTCGTTGGCAGCCATATCTAACGGGGACGGCGTGTGGAGAGGAGACAGGCACCTCGGATCCACTGTTAACTGGAGAATCGGAATTAAATCGGTCATGTCTAGGATGCTCGCCGAAATCTCATCATGACAGGCAGAAGGGTGGGAGAGCGATCGAGAAGGCGATATGGTAAAGCCTTCTTCTAGAGCTGGGCCCCTTCCAAAAGAGGGGCTTCTTCCGTAAGACACGAGGCAGCGAGCCTCGACTTTGAAGTAGCATCAGCGAATGGGAGTCAAGACAAGGCAGCCGGACTGTTCTTGGTTGCAGAGACTACTAAGGCTGGGATGACTAAGTACAGTCTTTGAGCCTTGATTGGATTCTGGGTTAATCAAGTAATTAAAAGAGAAGAACATTCCTGGGTGTGTTGGAGAGATTCTCCTTCGGGCTGCACATAAGGTATGATATTGTATGACCTCAACCTCCTGGGTGTGCTGACCATGCTACGGCACGGTAGTTGTGTTGGGGAACGTATCTGTTCTTAGGAAATCTCTGCGGAGGTGCGTAGGGATGAAATGTCGTGATGCTACCATTGTTTTCAAATAGTTCAGCGAAAAAAGATCTCAGTAGACATAAGCAGATGTGGCAAAGCATTAATGATGGGTCCATCTAGAGGAATCTATGTGTTTATGACCCTCTTCTTAGAACTTTTCTGGAGGATGACAGATTTTCATAAAAAAGAGGCGGGGAAGGTTCTCCGACCACACTCGTGGGCTGTGGGGGGATGGGGTCTGACTTGTGGCTTCGCAGTTTTCCCGGCCTCTGTGGAAATGAGGATTTGGCAGGTTAAGTGTATCAGCGGAACTCCTTGAAGGTGCTGGTCGGGGTGAATGGTTTCTTTTTAGCACACCCTGTGTGAACAAGGCTCGTAGCGGAAAGGGTTCTCTTCTGGGCTTCAGAGGCAGTAAGAGATCACAGAAGCTTCCTTTGCATCCCTTCTTCAGAAAGAAGACCACCTCGATCTTCCAGAAGGAGATGATTCTGCTCTCCCGCCCCAGGCTTACGGGCTCTCCCTCTTGTAAAAGGGCAAGGATTCTGAGTGTCTGGGCAGGGCTGGCAGCTAAACAGCACACCCGACTCCTGCCCCGACTCCTGATTCCACGGAAGACATCGCCAATCAATTTCAGCACGGTGCTCCAGCCAGTCACTACTAATCGATCCCGGAGAAACGGTCCCTTGACATTCTGGACAATTTTTTCCCTCCGAAAGTTTTCAAAGCAAAGCAAGTATAAGTTCGAGTTACTCTAAGCCTGTTACGAACGGCGCCCTCATGGTCACTCATCCCTCTTCGCAACCTGCTCTTACCAGCGTAATAAAACAGGACATTATCTTGCCTAAAATCACTTCTAAACGTTTCGCGGGATGCCCAGAAGCCAGCTTCCACACCTGGGGACTCCGCCGAGCTCATGCCTGACTCTTTTTTCCGATGTTGGAGCTTCTCCTGGCCGATCCGCTGGGACCCTTGGTGCCAACACTTAAAAAAAAATGAGTTCATTGAAGCAGATTTCACATATTGTATAATTCATGCATTTCAAGTGTATAATTCAGTGATTTTTTTAAGTGAATTTACCGAGTTGTGGAGCGGTGGCCGCGGCCCTCATGCCCATTAACCGAGGTCCTCGGACGTAGGCTGGGACTCACCGAGCCTCCCCTGGTTCGCGGGTCTTCAGGTTTGGACCGGAACCACAGCACCGGTGTTCCTGGGCCTCCAGTTGGCAGGTGGCAGATGGTGGGACCTCTGGGCCCCAAAATCCTGTGAGCCGGTCCCTCGTAACAAACCTTCCTCTCTCTGTTTACACACGTCCCTCAGTGCTGCTCCTCGGGGCACCCTGACTAACACACAGGTCCCGCCAGGGGACTGGCCCCCTCCCTCCCGTCCCCGTGTGTGCACAGAAGGGACCGCAGCTGTGCTCCGGGCCCGAGCGTCGTACGGCTGAGTCTGCTGAAGGGCCCGGGGCCAGCCTGTGCAGCTGGCGGTGTCCGGAAAAGACCTCTTTTGGCTTGTTTTCCTGTGGCTCATCCTGGCCACGGAATGTGCCGGAGACGCTCCAGCAGGTGGAGTGGAAGGAGACGCCAGGGGAGAGAAACGCCTGGAGAACTGCTCCATGGAAGGGAATCAGGGTCCTTTCAGCCACAGCACACAGCACGGAAGTACGGTGTCTTGGAGCTGGAGGAGACGAGGGGCGCACGGAGGAGGATCTGCAGATCGGTCTGGAACGTTCACGCGGCCCCCGCTGTTGGCTGCGCCATGTCGCTTTCTTGCTCTGGAGAGCCAGTAACTCCTAGGGTCCGACTTCGCTATCCGAGGCTGAATCAGCCCTGCAGCATCCCTGAAGGATGACCTTCCTTCCTTGATCACCTCCAAGGACGGGGTGCTCACTGCCTCACCTGGGTCAGGGGAGCCGAGACGATGCGCTCTTGCTAAACTATCGCCACATGCGGCCACGGTGCCTGCGTTTTGACGAGAAGCACGAGGAAAAGAGTATGTGTCTTTTTCACTCACCTTTTCTAGATGCCAGGTTCCTATTAGAGGGGAGCGTGCAGACGGCCACATTTGGACCTCTTTCCTGTGGCTGTGTTCTTTTTTATTTCATTGGAAGTTTTGCCGGGGTCGGTTCTTGTTCTGGCGAATCTAGGGGTCCATGAAGGACGGACGGTCGGGCGAAAGGAAATGAGAGAGCCATGAGAGATGGGTTCTGATGACCAAGCCGGCAGCCCTGGCAATTCTGGCATCTCTGACCTGCTAGTCTCAGTGTCTTTATTTTTAAAGGCGGTGAGTGACAATACATCCGTGACAAGGCATCATTTACAATTTTTCTTAGGTCGACATATTTGCGAATCCCTCAGACTTAGATTAGGCAGTAACTGTTTTTATGGCTTTGTTCCAAAGTTACACATTGTTTTTGAGGCAGAGCAGAAGAAGTAACAAGATAAAGTTTTTAGGAAGAGAGCAGGGTTGTCGTAGCCCTCGGTAAACAGAGGGCGCATACATCGTTGCCTTAAGACCTACGTTAATCATCTATAGATAGATTAGGAGACATCCTATCCGTAATCTTTAACCATGATGGAGGAGGTATTATTATTTGCTTGGTAGAGACAAGATCTCTAATGCTTGTCTAAGTTCTTTACCTTTATGAGTGAGTGAGCCTATATCGTAAGGGCTCATGTTTATCTGTTCTTTATACAAACAGCAGTTTCTGTAAAAGTATTTTGCTATTGCCTTTTTATTATAAAGGAGCGTGGGGATGGGAATAGCAAAAGGATTCGTGAAATGTTAACCTCAGGAAGGTGCTCAATATTTGTTGTTGATGAGTGAAGATATGTGTAGCTACTTTTATTTGGCTACTGTTTGTGCCTTATCTGTCAACAGTGCTCCTCATTTCTGGGCTAAGCCAACCTCCGGAGAAGGTCCCAAGTCTCTTCACAATCTCTCCTATCAGTCTGTTAACCAAATGCCGAGAGAAGCTTTAGGAGATGTGCCTTGAGGTTTTATGGTGGGGCTGAGGGGATGATTAACGCAACGCGATACCTGCAGGGAAAATCTAGTTTGGTTCAAGGAGTCTTGGGGCCTAATGCCTACTAATTTCTAGCCAACTCATAACTGCTATTCTGTAATGATCAATCTGTGTAACCTATCCCCAAGAGGTAACTTTGAGGTTACTTCTGGCCAGGTCACTCTAATTCAGATTTTATCAATCAAGACCAGGTCCCCTTTTCCATAAGCCGTAAAACCAAAGAGCATTATGTCCCTTAGGCCAACGAAAGTGGTTCAAGAAATCCAGGCCTGAAAGATTATTTAGAAGGAGGTAAGATTAGGCGCCAGGTTGGCTGGCGGGAGCTTTGCTTCAACCTTTTCCACACAGAGAGGGGTCTCAACCTCTGTGACGGGGACGTCAAAATGGCTCCCAACAAAGTTTCCGGAAGAATTTTTATTTTTTATTTTTATTTATTTTTTTAGTTAAAAAATTTTTATTTGTTTTTGAGAGAGAACTAGAAAGAGCGCAAGCAGGGAAGGGCGGAGAGAGAGAGGGAGACACAGAATCCGAAGCAGGCTCCAGGTTCTGAACTGCCAGCATAGAGCCCGACGCGGGGCTTGAACTCACGAACTGAGAGATCGTGACCTGAGCTGAAGTCGGATGCCGAACCAACCAAAGCCACCCAGGTGCCCCTTTTGGAAGAACTTTTAAATTCTGCTACTGGTCTTGATAATTTTCACTCCCACCTTCTTAGAACACTCTCTTCTCTTGGCTTTGGTGTCCATTCTCTCTCTTGGTTTTCTTTCTACTCCCTGACGGCCATTTTAGAATTTCCTTTTCTTCTCCTCTGCCCCAGACACGGAACCAGATGTTTCTCCTCTGATCCCTGGTTTCTCCTGGTGGGGGGCAGCACTCGGAGTCCACGGCGAGGGGGGCTGTTCTCGAAGGTAACATACATGTTGGGCTTGTATGGAGACTGCCAGTGTCGATTCAGGGCTGGCGGGTTTGCACTTATCCCCCGCAGTCTGCCATCAGTCCCTTCTTTCTTTCCTACCCAAGTCCCGATTCCTCAGGAAACCAACGTAATTACTCATTCGCTTTATATTACCACACACACAGAGTGGTCTCAGGAAAATAATAACACTCTGCCGCGGATGATTTGACGAAGAAAACGGACTTATTTTGCTGTTCTTTTTTTTTTTTTTTTTGTCCTTCATGTATAACTTACTAGGGATGTTTAAAAATCACTATGCTTTAAAGTCCCTTGAGGGGCACCTGGGTGGCTCGGTTGGTTGAACATCGGGCTCTTGGTTTCAGCTCAGGTCATCATCCCAGGGTTGTGGGATCGAGCCCCACTTCAGGTTCTACACTGAGTGCTGAGCGTGGAGCCTGCTTAAGATTCTCTCTTTCTTTCTCTCTCTCTCTTCTCTCTCTCTCCCCTGCTCACTCTCTCTCTCTCAAATAAAATGATAATAAAAAATAGAATCACTCAAATAGCTTTTTTTTTTTTTCATGTGGCCATGTTACCAAGTTGATGCACAGTTAGGACCTTTTGTTTCCTTTTGGTTTTAATTTTTTTATTAAAAAATTGTTTTTAATGTTTATTTATTTTTGAGAGACAGAGAGAGACAGTGAGTCGGGGAGGGTCAGAGAGAGAGGGAGAAGCAGAATCCGAAGCAGGCTCCAGGCTCCGAGCTGTCAGCACAGAGCCTGACGCGGGGCTCGAACCCATGCACTGTGAGCTCATGACCTGAGCCGAAGCCGGACGCTTAAGCGACTGAGCCACCCAGGCGCCCCTAATTTTGAGGAATTAAAACAATCATAACATTTAAATTAATTTTCTGAATTTAAAAATGTTATTTAAAATAGTATAATAGTTGAAAGTCAAATCGTAATGATGTGTTCCATGAAATCCATTCTCCATCTCCTCTTCCCTCTTCAACTCTTTCCTCCCGCCCCTGGTAGGCGGAGTCAATCTTGCTTTTGTGTGATTTTCCTGCTAGAAAACATCTGTTCGTGTTCCAGCTCTTTCTTAGGGAAATGACAGCAAGATAGACACATTTGTCTCTACCTTGCTGTTTCCTTTAATGATATATCATGGCCCTCACTCCCTAGGGGAATGTGAGACCCTGGGCCCTGCTTTGACGGCCATATAGCGGATGGGGTCGGGTGAACGTGCGATATTAATGTAGCGGGCTCCTGCTGCCCCCAGAGAGGTGATTCCGAGTCTGGTGCTCTCATCAACGATGCTGTGGTGAACAGTCTTCCGCTTGCTTCTTTTGGTCCTTCTGCCTCTGCGATTCGGGGGATAGATTTTCAGGAGTGGGATTTTGAGTCGATGGATAGATGCCTATGGGGTTTTGCTCGATATTGCCAAACTCCCCTCCACGGGAGACGTGTCCTTTGGCATGTAACATCCGAGAGGGCTCTTTCCCCACAACCTACGACGGCGGCTTGTAAAACTTTGGGGATGTCCGCCAGCCGGATAGGAGCCGGAGCCCCTGAGCTGGTCTTGGCTCGCACCTGACTATATGCTCTGTCCACGGCAGCCAGGGAGCTCTCTTTAGAACAAAAACTTTTTAACGTTTATTTATTTAAGAGACAGAGACAGAGCGTGAGTGGGGGAAGGGGCAGAGAGAGAGGGAGACACAGAATCCGAAGCAGGCTCCAGGCTCTGAGCCGTCAGCACAGAGCCCGACGCGGGGCTCGAACTCACAGACTGTGAGATCATGACCTGAGCTGAAGCCGGACGCTTAACCGACCGAGAGCTCTCTTTGTAAGGTTTGTGACATCATGTCACTCCCTTGCGTTAACCCCATGTGATGGCTTCCAATTTCAGTGTCCACCCCTCTCACCCAGGGAGTAGAGGCCTACGTGCTCTAGTGTCTTTTCTAGTGTCTTCTCTCCACCTCTGACCTCATCTCGTTACCCTCTCCCCCGGCACGCTTCCTCCTGGCCACCCTGGCCTTCTCTCTCTTCCCGCAAGCCCCAGGGCCATTCCTTTCTTAGGGCTTTGGCGAGCGGCTCGCCCCCCTTGGGACTGCCGCCCACTTTACACACTGCGGCTGCTCCGCGTTCGCACACCAGCTCTTGTCCTCAGCGCAGCCCGCGGCCCGGGCTTGACCGGCGGTCCCTAGGTATCCGTGCAGTCGTTCTAAGCCATCTCATCCTGGTTTTTGTTTTTGTTTTTGTTTTTTTTGTAACGAGTGATTATAACCTCCTTGCGAGAAGACTCGACCCTGACTTTTCATCCCGGGATCCCTGTTCGATGTTCGATGAATGAATGAATGAAGGAACAGCCAATATCTCCCCGAGAAGTGAGCCTCACGGCGATTCCCAGTGTCTCCCAGTAGAGGGCGCTCCTTGCACTCCATCTCGGCTGCAGGACTAAGCACCTCCTGGCCTGGTGGGGCAAATCCAGGTTTTGTGCGGCCTTGAGCTTCCGCGGTCCGAGGGTCGGCGTCTTTAATAAAAGAATACAGAATCCCAAATATCAAATTAGGCTGAAGGCCTCGGAGGAGACCCGGCTGCCAGCGAGGCCCTGAAGCTTGCGTCGGGTAACTTTCGGGGGGACCCGTCGGCACGGCTCGTTCAGCGTCTGTTGAGTGAGTCACTGAGGCGAGGGTAGATTTTCAACGCCTGATTTTTGCCGGTTTCGTGTTTCAGCAGGTGGAGGCGCAAAGACAGCCCGTAGCGGGGGGACGGGGCGACCTGCCTTACTTTAGTCGTGCACGTAATTATGGTGTTTTTTTCATCTTTCCCATTGAAGGCCGCGTCAGCCTCAGGTTGGTACCCGCCGGGGAGGAAATGATGGGGGAGGCCTCCGTGCGGGGCGGCTGTGAGTCCGGCCTTTCGGCCTGCCGTTCTCCCTGCCTTGGTTAAGGGTGCATCCGTTTCCTCTCGGAGAATCCTCCCCAGCCTCGTCTCCGGCGCGGTGTGGGGTGGAGGAGGCAGCTTCCAGACAAGGGGACTCGCGCCAGGCACGTCTGGGGGGCGGATCTCAACCCGTCGCTGCAGGATTTTAATTAACACTCACGCCCGTGTTCTGTGGACTGTGTGTGGGGTTCTAGAATCAGCACTTTATAAATGCATGGCATCTCACTGTTAATCACTCCACGCTTTGAGGGAGGTACGCTGACTACCCCGGTTTGACGGGTGGGGAAACAAAGGCACAGGGGGGTTAGGACTGTTGTCCGAGGCACGCAAGCAGATCGGGGTGGAGCAGGGATTTGAACATCGGCAGCGTGGCTCTCGACTGCTAACGTGCTTTCCGTGTCCGTTCGTTCAGGCGAGAGAGGAGAGAGCCGAGCCCATCCCAGGGGCCTCGGTGTCCGGCCTTCAAACCGTACGGGAGGACGTGACTCCCCATAGAAGGACTCGAGGAGGCGCTCCCCTGGGGATTCTGGGAAGGAATGATGCGCCCCGACTCTCGGGGACCGTCCTCCCGCGGGGAGCGTGGTATTTGGAGTAGGCACGGTCAGGCAGCACAGGGCGTGATTCCCAGCGTGCGACCCCCCCGGGCAGGTCCCCAAAGCTCTCTGCGCCCTGGGGCAGTGGTGTAGTCTCGGGGCGGTGGGCGAGGCCCTCCCAAGATGACACGGGAGCTCCTGGGACAGAGTGGTGCTTCCTTCCTGGGAGTCCTCGCGTCCCCTCTCCCCTCTTGGGCTCTGTCTGTCTTTCCCCGCCCCATTGATCTTCCGGAGAAACAGAACCAGTGCATTTGACATCGTTTTCTTTTTTTAATTAAAAAAAAATTTTTTTAGCGTTTTTGTTTAATTTCGAGAGACATAGAGACAGAGCGTGAGCAGGGAGGGCAGAGAGAGAGGGAGATACAGAATCCGAAGCAGGCTCCAGGCTCTGAGCCGTCGGCACAGAGCCCGATGCGGGGCTTGAACTCACAGACCGCGAGATCACGGACCTGAGCTGAAGCCGGATGCTCAACCGACTGAGCCACCCAGGCGCCCCTTCTTTTTTTTTAATTTTAAGGAATTGGCTCACACGAGGGTGGAGGCTGACAAATCCCCAATCAGAAGGGCAGGCCGAGCGAGGCAGAATTTCTTTTCTAGGAAACCTCAGCTTTGGCTCCGAGGGCCTTCAACTGATCATATGAGGCCCACCAACAGTATGGAGGGTAACCTTTACCTGACATCAGTGTTAATCACATCTGCACGACACTTCACAGCAGCTCCTAGACTAGCGTTTGACCAAAACATCCGGGCACCGGAGCGCCTGGGCGGCTCAGTCAGTTAAGCGTGTGACTCTTGATTTTGGCTCAGGTCACGATCCCAGGGTCGTAGGATTGAGCCCCGAGTCGGGCTCTGCGCAGGTGGTGCGGAGCCTGCTTGTGATTCTCTCTCTCTCACCTCTACTCTGCCCCTCCCCTGCTTGAACCCGCTCCCGTGCATGCTCTCTCCCTGTTTCTCTCTCCAAATAAATAGATAAACATTAAAAAAAACCCATGCAGGCACCATAGTTTGGTCAAGCTGATGCTCAGAATTAACCGTCCTGTTTGCTAGTATTTTCTCTGTAAACTGGGGCTGATGGACCAGGGGAGCCCTGAGGGGCGAGGGGGGAAGAGCGCCCGGGAGCAGGATGAAGAGGACTGGGGACAGAGTGTCCCCATTGCTACGGGATGGGCGGTCCTGAAAGCTGAGGGCCTCTGTTCCCTGAGCTCCTGAGTTATTTCGGGGGCGCCTGTAACATCAGAGCTTGAAGGTGGCGCTGGCATGTTCCAGAGCTATTTATATGACTTTCCAGCTCCTCCACGAAGACAGTTTCAGCTCCAGAAGGTAGAAGCGCCGCCCTCCCGTACAGCAGCGGCGGCTCCGAGCGCGTAGACCCGCCGGGCTGATCTGTCATCTCCTATGCAGAGACCTCCTTCCTTGCTCGGATGCCCGCGCTGGAGGGAGGGGGGGGAGGAGGAAGAGGAGGGTCACGGATGATAACCTAGTGCATGGGAAAGGACACGACCCACACGCTCACAGACGCACACACACGCGCACACACACGGTTGCGTCCATTGGTGGAGAGCGGGTTTTGCGTTCTGGTCCTGACGTCGCCCCGTGGTTCACGCCTGGGCAGGCAAGTCAGGGGAACTCTCTGACCCTCGGTCTCTTTATCTGTGAGCGGGGAGTCATGGGATAAAAACACGTGCGGGTTGGCCCCGGGCTGGATTCGGTCATGCCTCCTCTCCTGTGGGCTCTCGGGCCCCACCCAGGGCTGCTCCTGGCCACCTGCAGGTCAAGTTCAGCTCTGAGCCTCCACCCCCCCCCCCTCCGTGGTCTTGGGGTTTATGTTTATTTTTAGCAGGGAATGTTATGGTAAGGAAGGGAAGAGCTATTAATGACCGTATTATTCAATAACGGGAGATAATAAGTAGGTGTCCTAATTGTATTATGAGCCTGTCACTTGAAGTTCGTACCATGATTCAAGCTCACTGTTTGAAGTATTTTTAAGTGGGAGACCAGGTTTGCAAGTACAGGAAAAAAAAAAAAAACTAGAACAATTGCCTCAAAGTGGTAAAATTAGAGTCCCTTCGTCCCCGGTCTTCGGAGGAGCTTTGTGAGCATGTATGTTCCAGGCTCACCAGGCCATCGAGGCCCAGGGAGTGAGGGTTGGGAGGCGGCCCGGTGACGAGAAGCGCCCTCACGATCATTCTCGATGTCCTGGAAGGAAAGGGCCGGGCGGCGAGCACGAGTGATTCTTGGGGGGGGGTCTGAGAGCCCCGCGGCGTGTTTACCCTCACCCCGCTGGTCCTTCCCGGGTCCCTAGGGCCCTGAGGGGCAGGTGTGCTGTTGTGCCCATTTATCAGAGCCTGGTCACTGAGGCTCAGAGAGGTGACGCGGCTTGTCTGAGGGCCAGGGCCGGTGCAGGGAGCGGTCCCAGCTGTATGTCCGCCCGCCCACCCGCGGGAGGACCACGTTCGGGGAGAACAGAGGCGTCGCGTCTCCCTGTGGTGTGCGGGCCCACGCGGGGGAGAGTGACTACCTCCTGCTGGCCGCGGGGCTTGGCGTCGTGTGTTCGTATCAGGACCGGAGCCCACAGACCCGTCGCGGGTCAGTTCCGAGCCCTGATTCTCCCTCATCGCGTCCTTCCCGGTCTCCCAGCCCGTCTCCCCCCGTCCGGGATGACTGGGCTCCCGAAGGGTGTCGGCCTCGCCGGAGTCAGGCCCAGCCCTGGTGCAGAGCTGTGCGTTCGTGCCTACAGGGACCCTGCTCTCCACTTACGCCCACCGTCCGGCTCTCCGGTTAGAGCAGCGACGTGCCGTTTCATTTTCCAGTAAACGCATTGAAGTCTTTTAAGAGTGTGTAGGTATAAAAAGTATTCATTTATTTATTATTAAAAAAATTTTTTTAATCTTTCTTTTTGAGACAGAGGGAGTCAGAGCATGAGTGGGGGAGGGGCAGAGAGAGAGGGAGACACAGAATCCAAAGCAGGCTCCAGGCTCTGAGCTGTCAGCACAGAGCCCGACTCGGGGCTCGAACTCACAGACCGTGATATCATGACCTGAGCCAAAGTCGGACGCTCAACTGACTGAGCCACCCAGGCGCCCCTAAAAAGTATTTAAACAGATAGCAGACCTGGTGGCAGATACTACTAACGACAACACGCAGAAGATTATCGAGTGTTTCCCGTGGGCCGGGCGTGATTCTAGGTGCTTGCTACTTCCTCTTCACGGCCGCGCAGCTTGGGGTTATAATTAGCCGCCCTGTGCCATCGAGGCTTCACCATCTCGCCAAGGCCGCGTGCCGAGTTTGCGGTGGAGGCAGGGTTTGAACCCAGACCCTGACTCCAGAGAGTCCGTGCTCCTAAGTGGTATGTGCGTGGCGGGGGGTGGGCGGTGAACGAGCGATGTTTGGGGCACACTGATCGGGGCTGTGTCTGGGGTGACCGCCTTGACCGGTTCGCCTGAGACTTTCTCTGTTTCAAAACCCGAAGGAAGGTCTCCGTGTCTTCCTCATCCCTCGCGCTTGCGTCTGTAAGTCTGTTCCAGGCTCTTCTGGGATTGCCTCACGGGGTACGCCGGCGCTGGGAGCCAAGCATATGTAACCAACCCAAACACGCCAGGTCTGTGTGGATCGCGAGGAGTAAACACGCATATCCCCGAACCACACGCATAACATCCAGACACCCGTGCCTGAAAATAGCCTCGGGAAGCTCCTGACTGCTGTGTGTGTTCCCAGCAGTGACACTTGCCTTATTGGTATAAATCACAGAGGGAAAACATCCTATATCCCTATCTATAGCAGAGGAGAAAGAGCCATATCTGCATATATGGAAACCCTGAGCCCCGGCACCTTGGCGTAGATCACGCGGAATAAGCGGACCTCCCTGGCGCGGCAGAAATGACAGCGATGGTGATAATTATCATACTGCTGATAGCTGCCCCGTTAGTGACACCCACTCTGTTCCAACAACGAGTTCAGAGTTTTAGGTGCCTTATTATTGTTTTTAAAGTTTATTTAATTTTGAGAGAGAGAGAGAGAGCAAGAGAGAGAGCAGGGGAGGGACAGGGAGAGAGGGAGACGGAGGATCTGAAGCCGGCTCTGTGCTGACAGCAGAGCCCGATGGGGGGCTCGAACCCATGAGCCGTGAGATCGTGACCTGAGCTGAAGTCAGACGCTGAACCGACTGAACCACCCAGGCGCCCCTCTTTTTATTTTTATTTTTTTAAAAAAAATTTTAAAGTTTATTTATTTTTGAGAGACATAGAGACAGAACGTGAGCAGGGGAGGGGCAGAGAGAGGGGGAGACACAGAATTGGAAGCAGGCTCCAGGCTCTGAGCCATCAGCACAGAGCCCGACGTGGGGCTTGAACTTACAGACCATGAGATCATGACCTGAGCTGAAGTCGGCCACTTAACCAACTGAGCCACCCAGGCGCTCTCACCCCTCTTTTTAAAAAAAATTTTTTTTTAAGTTTATTTATTTATTTAGAAAGAGAGAGAGAGCATGAGCAGGGGAGGGGCAGAGAGAGGGAGAGAGAGAGAGAGAGAGAGAGAGAGAGAGAGAGGGAATCCCAAGCAGGCTCTACAGCATCAGCCCAGAGCCCGATTCGGATTCGGGGCTGGACCCATGAACTGTGAGATCACGACCTGAGCCGAAACCTAGAGATGGACACTTAACCGACCGAGCCCCCCAGGCGGCCGTGAGTGTGTTATCTTACTGAGCCCACACCGTCCCCCGGGGTGGGACTGTTATTATTACCTGCGTGGTACAGATGAGGCAACAGAGGCCCGGAAAGGTTTGAAAATCCCCCGGCTCCCCCAGCTCGGGAGCCACGAAGCAGAGGCTCATGCCGCAGCCTTTCTCCAGGGCTGGCGCCTGAACCTCGGGAGAAGCCGCGGCCCCCCGTGCAGAGCCTGCAGGGGGAAATGCGCTCCGCGGCCCTGCCTGCTCCTGTTCCGTGACCGTGGAACGTGCCCGCGTGTGACCGTCCAGCTCCCACGTCTCGTCTCCCACCGTGTTCCCCGGGCACGGACCGCCGTGGGCCTCCTGGGTGTTGGTCTCGGGTGGTGTGGCCGGCGGAATCGTGGAGACGCCCCCAGATGCCCTCCGTCTTGGCTCCTCGGGCGCCCATCGAGGCATTGCTGGGAGGGGAGAGCCAGAGAGCGTTCGAGCCCCACGTGAGTTAAGTTCAGATGTGAAGGTTACGCGGTGCCCAGCCTGAGTGCAGGCGCCCCTTAAAAGCAGCGCGTGTGTCCCCGCGGGGAGCAGGAGAGGCAGCAAGAACATGGGACACAGGGAGAGGCAGGGGACACCGCCCTGGTGTGGAGCTGCGGGGTCTGCGTGGGCAGGAAGATGAGTGGCCCCAGATGCTGAGAGGCCCCACGGCGGCTGGCCTGCCGGCAAGGATTCGGTAAGCACTGGGAGTAAGTATGGCTGAGGATGCCGAGGTCCGGGTGAGAACGCAGCCGCGGACAGTCCCCTTGACTTCAGTCTGAGCAGGGCCCCCAGCCACACCGTGTTGAAGCTGTCACCTGTGTGACCGTGAGCTGGTACGTGGGCGTCGTTTTAAGCGGGTAATCCGTTAGGCAGCAACAGAAAACGAGTCCAGATCGTTTCTTAAAAGTGAAATCAGGAGCGCCTGGGTGGCTCAGTTGGTAAAGCAGCTGACTTCAGCTCAGGTCATGATCTCACGGTTCGTGAGTTCGAGCCCTGCGTGGGGCTCTGTGCTGACAGCTCGAAGCCTGGAGCCTGCTTCAGATTCTGTGTCTCCCTCTCTCTCTCTGACCCTCGTCTGCTCATACTCTGTTTTTCTCTCTCTCAAAAATAAACATTAAAAAAGAATTTTTTAAAGTGAAATCAAAGGTTGCCTCCGTCTGAAGTCTTGATTCTTGGGCTGCCTGGAGGGCGCAATCGGTTTGGCATCTAACTCTTGACTGGCTCAGGTCGTGATCTCGGGGTCTGTGAGTTCAAGCCCCACGTCGGGCTCCGTCCTGACGGTGCAGAGCCTGCTTAGGATTCTCTCTCTCTCCTCTTTCTCTCAAAAACAAATAAATAAACTAAAAAAAAAAATCTTGATTCTTTCAACAAATATGTATTGCCCATCTGGGGCAGACCCCCTCCAGGCTTTGGGGACACAGCAGGGAACAGTTAAGTCATGAAGTCCCTGCCCTCTTGGTGCCAACATTCTGCGGGGGTGTGTGCTGGGGGAAGCAGACAAAAAGGAATACATAACGCATGTGCACAGTGGTCTGTGGATGCTAGCAGGAAAGAGGGACTGGGTGGGGGGAGCGTGTGGATTAGTGCGTGGGAATTAAAATATGGCTCAGGATATGTGTGGCCTGTGACTAAAGACTTAAAGGCCAGGAGCCATGCGGGAAACTGGAAAAGAGCATTCCAGGCAGAGGCAAGAGCATGTGCAAAGGCCCTGAGGTGGGGGCGTTCCTGGTGATGTTAAGGAGCTCTTCGGGCAGAGTGGGAGAGCGGCGGGAATTGAGGTCAGGAAGGTAATGGGATCCAGGTCTGCGGTGCTCCCCAAGTGGATCTCCAGTGCTCCCCAGATGGTCGTGTCAGTCACACTCCCCTCTGCCACGTCTGAGGGAACTCCCCCCTCCACCCTTCCCCTCTTGCCAATCCCTGGTAAGATCAAATGCAGCGTGTTTTGTCAGTTGGATGGACGATAATGGTGCCTCCTCTTCCTAATTTGCATCTGTGGATACCTAATGGGGTTGGGAGTCTTTCCTGACCTCTGCCGGTCATGTGTGCCCCCCTTCCTCCCCGGGGTCTGCCCCCAGTATGTGCACCTGTGTCAGTTACAGAGAAGGAAGCATGACATTTCTGCGTGTATCTCCCATGGGGCACAGAGAGGCTGTCCGTGGGCTTTCCAAGGCGGCGCTGTGGGCCCCCCCACCCCCGCCCCGTCTCCGCGCTCTGGCTGTCAGTTCCCTTCTTCCCTCTCCCACCGAAGAACCGTGATCGGAATGCAGTGAGCGAGGCTGAGGTTTCACAGGAATAACCTTGAATCCACTCATACGTGTATTTGCAACATTTGGTACTTTATTATTAGCAACAGATGACTTGGTAATACACCTCACAGCTGCCTGCGACGCACCATACCTGGGTTGAGAATCGCTGGCAGAGTGGGGGCACTGTGTGCGCACGCCAGCGTGTGTGTGCGTGCATGTGAGTGAGTTAGAGAGAGAGCAGGCTGGCGTTGCTCTTCTCCCCCGGAGCCACGAGGTCACGCTTCTGGTGTCCAGCCTCATTAACCGGTATCCAGCCGCTCTGCAGTGTTGCAAGTCCAATCTCTAAAAACCCAGTGTAGGCGTCCTCGGGGCCTTCCCTTTGCACCCAGTTGAGACCCTTCCTGGGACGTCTTTCCCGAGACCTCTCTTGGACCGAGGCTCCAAGAGGACCTTTGCCGGCTGCTGAGTACCTCGGGACCCCGGTCGTGGCCGCGTAAAGACAGAGGCAGAGATCGGGGTTCACTCCCTACAAGCCAAGGAATGCCCGATGGCCAGCCACCGGAATCTAGGGGAGAAGCCTGGAACAGAGTCCTCCTCCCAGCCCTCGGGGGGGCCCGGACCCTCCAACGCCTTGATCTTAGACTTCTGGACTCCAGATCGTGAGACCACACAGTTCTGCCGCTTAAATCATCCAGCGGGCGGCGCCCTGTTATGACGGCCCCAGGAGACTAAGACCCAGAGAAACGCAGGCAGTTTGCAGGGGTGAAGGGTCCAGTTTGGGAGGGGGGATCTCAAGGACGTCAAGGAAGAGACAGGAGTCCTGCATGAGATTTAAAACATCAACTACCCGATCGCAGGAAGGGGATTTAGGGAGTGGGGCCGAGTTGCAGTAGAAAGTCAGGGGCTTCGGGGTCAGACTTCCGTTCAAATCCCGATTCTCCTGTGTGACCTCAGGCTGCTTACTTAACTTCTCTGAGCCTCTGAGCACCCACATTTCCTAAAGGCTCCATGCTGTAAATCGTAATTTATTCCTAAGGCCCATTTTATAACATAGAATGCCGTAACTGGGTAAAATAAAATAGAACCCCATTATGTGTTTTTAGGGATACTGTTTGAGAATGTAAAGAAAGGCACTTACTATAAAGCTACAAGGTTATCGTTTCCTTTGGGGCATCTTTTTTCCCTCCACGGGCAGGACTGCCCGAGGCATTAGAAACAGGAGTCTGAAGCCAAACGGACTGACAACAGTGCCTTCTTTTCCTGGTGACTCACCCCGCAGGCCAGCAGAGTCCTTGTGCGTTCTGTCTTTCTTGTCCTTGGAACCGCGTTCGAAGTTAGGGTCACCTCTCTGGGACGGATCAATGTCGTTTTGACATGCGTGAACGTCTGGGAACGCCATAAAAGTTTTCGAATGGCAAGTGCCGGGTGGCACGGTTTCCATGGTGACGCGAGAAGCTCATGCCGGTGCTGAAGGCGCTGGGAGGCGGCTTTTAAATACCCTGTTCGGTTTTTTTCTTTTTCTTTTCTTTTTCTTTTTTTAAACTCCGGAGACTTCTTTGCAGGGAGAATGGTCCCCAGAGTGTCATCGTTCCAAGTGGTGTGAGTCGGGGTTCTCTTATCCCCAGCAGCTTACACAGAGAGCCCTACGTGTGTCTGTCCCCCTGTGTGTGTAAATTATAAACGCAAGTGTGTGCATATGTGTGTCCACGTGCCTTTGAGTCTGTGGGGTTGTGTGTTTGCGCAGGTGCTCACGTGCGTGTGTGTCTGTGTGTGCGGAGCTCTCTGTGTGTCCGTATGCATGTGTTTATTGCATGTACTCAGCTGTATGCATGTACTTTGTGTGTGTATGTGTGCGTGTGAGGCGTGTGTCTCTGGTACGTACATGTGTATACGTATATACGTGTTTGTATGTGTCTGTGTATCTGTGAGCGTGCACCTGTGTGCACGCTGTCAGTCCTCACTCCCACGCCCAAGGCGGACGCCCCCGACCGGTTTTACCCAGCCCCGCGCCCCACGCTTCTCACCGCGCTAGCCTGAACTGGGGCCGACCACGAGAGGAAGTCCACAGTGTCCAGATCAGGCGGCTCGGACTGACGTGTCATGCTTTCAAGAGCCCATCTCTTTACTTCCTGCCGGAAAACTTTCTGTCTTGGGCAATTCCCTGAGCTCTGAAAACGCTCATTCCTCCCTGGGCGTTTGAAGTTTTCTTCTCTGCTGCCAGGGGAGTTGTTCAGCGTGCGGTTTCTGGAATGAGCCTCCGTGGGTTTAATTCCTGCTCTGCTGCCTCTGCGTTGGGCAGCTCTGAGTCCGTCGTTCAGCCGTGGACCCGCGCCTTCCTTATCTGCAATTCGCAGACGCTCCTCATGACACCTGCTTCACAGGGGGCGCTGTGAGGGCAGAGCAGGACTGGCCGTGTAAGGTCCCCAGTGCCCAATAAGCCCCAGGTGAGGGGCGCATGCCGAAGGGGCATTGACCCTTCGCCGTGTGCCGGCGCTGCAGGGGGCCACCATGCGGTCCGTCCCGGGGGAGGGGCCCTTCACCTGTTTTCTGGAGCCATGCTGCAGGGGCTTCGGGTGGGAGGTGGCGCCCCCTGGGGTTGTGCCACTGGTAACTCTGTTTGCATGGACCTCCAGCCACACGAGGGGACCAAACCTGGCCTTATCCGGGAGACGGCGTGCTCCTGAGGGCAGAGGCTGCGCCTGAGTCACCACCGTTGGCCCAGCGCCTGGTCCAGTGCCTGGGACACGCACGGGGTGCTCGGCCAGTGTGTGCAGAATGGATGGGAAGCCGGGAAGGGCTGAGACACCCCCCGATCTTTCTCTTGCAGGGATGGGGCCAGCGATGAGGGTCAGTATCCAGGTAAAAGATGAAAGGTCCCATGGAAGGCTGATGTGCTAAAGTGGAAACGAAAGTCAGACAGGGGGCGCCCCGGGGGGGCTCAGTCGGTTGAGCGTCTGACTCTTGATTTCGGCTCAGGTGGTGGTCTCGCACTTGGTGGGATCGAGCCCCGTGTTAGGCTCTGCGCTGACAGCGAGGAGCCTGCTTGGGGTTCTCTGCCCCCTGCCCCTCCCCTCCTCTCAAAAATAAACAAACATAAAAAAAAAAAGGCGAACAGGAAACTTCAGACCCAACCCTGTCCCCTCAGCCTCTGTCCAGGAGGGCTCCCAGCAGCCAAGCAGCTGCTTCAGTGCCGGCCGTGGCCAGCTACACCAGGGCAGCTATGGCACTACTGAGCCTTTGGAATGAACGGTTCTCTGCCGCGGGGCTAGGAAGCACCCCTGGCCTCTGCCCTCCAGATGCCGGGAGCACCCCCCACGCCAGCTGTTCTAACCAGAAAAGGGCTTCAGATGTTTTCAAATATTCCCTGGAAGATGGTATGACCCCCAGTTAAGAAGCACTGGGTCACGAGTCCAGTGATGAACTGTGCTCACTGGTCCCACTGGGGCGTGGCCACCTGTCAATAAACCGGCCGTGCTGCCTGCCCGCTGAACCAGTTTACGAGTTTTGAGGTTTGGCCTGGGGGTTGCAGGGGTTTCTCCTGTGCCCTATGCAGAATCTCGGGCATGAACTTGGACCTTCGTGGACAAGGACAAAGGCTATGAGCTTTGGGCTAATGTAACGCCCCCCTCATGTTATCAGGTGAGTAGGGGCTGGGTTGTGGAGGGGGGTGAGGTGTGGGACGTCTCTGGGATTTGGGAGACCGTGTGATCTGGTGAAGCCTCCCTCTTCAGGGGTCAGGCCGACACTTGGCACTGGCTTGTGTGTGGCCAACAGAGGCTCTGTTTTCCCGTCTCCCCTTCCGCACCGGCTTACGTCAGCTCCGTGGGCCCGCCTCGGGTCAGATGCTCCCCAAGGCTTCTCTCCAGGGACGCAACAAAGGCAATGCCCATTTTAGGGGCGCTTTCTCATGCGGAGTTTATTTCCGTCTGTCTCCTGGAATCTGGTGGCTCCCAGGTCAGGGAATGGAACCACTAGCTCAGAGGATGTCAGGTTTTACCTTTGGATCCTCACTCAGCCTTGAGAAGCAGGACCGATGCATACCACGCCTGTTTTACCGTAGAGGACACCGAGACCCAGAGAGGTGGATTGGCTTCCTCAGTGCCACACAGAGTTGGCAGCAGAGCGTGGATAACTTTAGGACTTTTGGCTCTTGATCCACTGTTCTGTTTGGGTTCGGGGTCAACACAGAGACTCTGGAATTTAAATCATGGCTCTGTTAGTTACCAGCTCCATGACCTTGACTGAGTTATTGCAAGGCTTTTCCAAGCCTCGATTTTTTCAGCTGTAAAATGGGCGTAGTTCTCGGCTTCCTCTTAGGGTCTGAGATGTGAAGAGAGCTCTGGTAGCACATGGTAAAGCTCCCATGACACAGTAGCTGCTGCCTCGAAAACCCACAAATAGATTTTCTGGTGCAGGGCCGGGTGCAGGAGCTCTGCGCAAGTGTCTCTTCTGAGGGCTGTCGGCGTGCCGCCGAGCACCGCAGCCCACCTGGCTCGGCAGGTCCGTTATGCCCAAGGGATCCATAAGCTCGCATCCTCCTGGGCCAGAACCACCCTCCAGGTTCTAGGTTCCCAGAAGCCACCCAACTTCCTGGGAACCACGCAACCCTCCTCCCTCCAGGGAGCCCAAATTCCAAGAAATGCAGCTAAAATTGGCCCTCGAACAGCTTTTGCAGAGCACGTCGCAGCTTTTTTTGGGTCTAGAGAGCCGGTTTCCATGATGAAAGTGGCACAGAAGGAGAGACCCAGCTAAAAACAGCCACCGCCCAGACTGGTGTTAGCAGGATGCTGCCTCCCCTGCCGCTCCGGGGTTTGGACGCTTCGCTTCCGCAGCAGGCGCCCCCCGTCGCCACTAGGTGGCAGCATCGGCGCGCGGCGGGGACAGCGCTCCGGGGCCGCGTCGCCGAGAGCCGCTTCTGAAAATGATGCCCATGAAATACGCACCGGCCACAAAATTCTCCACTAAATTATACCCCTTTTATTTGGGGGGCAATTATGTGCCTTGCAGGAGCTCCGCGCAAGTGTCTCTTCTGAGGGCTGTCGGCGTGCCGCCGAGCACCGCAGCCCACCTGGCTCGACAGGTCAGTTATGCCTTGGGTCCGACGTCATAGCAGAAGTTTGGAATTTTCCAGGAGAGGTGGCCCAGCCTGGGGCGGGGGTTGGGGGAGTGCACCAATTTGGGGCTGGGGTCCTTCTCTAGGGGGTCGGTTACTTCTCTCTGTGGAGGGGAGAGGGAGTGTTGGCTCAGGAACGGGGGCTGCTTTCTTGGGTCACCAGATCGTGTGGGGAGTGGGGCACTAGTGAGACCCACCTCCTGGGCCACAGCGAGGAGGGAACGAGTCACAACGTGGATAGAACAGTGCCTGTCACATCTGGGGGGGGACTCTAATATGAGCTACTTTTCAGGTTGGTGTCCCCAGGGTCTGGTATAATGCTCCCCCCACCCCCAAATAGTAACCCAGTGGGCCTCACTGCCTGTGTGGGAGACAAGAGCGGGAGGTGGGGATCTCCAGGGTCCCGCTTCTCCAAGCCTGGTCCTGGACCAGCAGCCGGCGACCAGGGTGCGCTTGTTACACACGCAGGGTCTGGCCCCCACCCGTTCAGCGCACTGGGCCAGACTCCTCCTTCGCAGCGTCTCCAGGGGGCTCACGGCACAGTGACGTTTGAGGAGCGCTGCTCCGCGGGCTCCTTCTGGCCCTGGAGGGCTGGGACTCGCCCCCAGGCCTGGGTCAGTTCTGTCTCCCAGATTCGCATCTTTCAGAACGGGAGCCCTTGGGCTAACCCTGCATGTGACCCGGCTGCCTTCTTCAGGTGCTCCGGGCACTCAGGTGTGATGGGGGTGGGGGTGGGGGGTGTGGGGGGCGGGGGGGGGCAGGGGCACGCTGCAGGCGGTCCAGCTGTGCCCCACACTCTTCCCCAAGCTCCCAGACTCAGCTCCCCACCCCTCTGCAGATGCTGCCGGCATGCCCGCACCTGGCCTGGCCACGGCATCCTCCCCATCACCCCAGTGACCCTGGGACGAGGAATGGACTTTGTGAGTCCCCCCCCACCCCCCGCCACCTCGGGACCCTGAGCATCTCCCACGCGGCAGGCCTCTGTGCAACCAGCCCCTTACTCTGACGTCCAGCTGTCTCAGGAACCACCCCCACATCTCCCCTGCCTGGCTCCTGATGTCCCCTCTCCAGCTCCCGAGGTCCCCAGACATGCTCCTGCCACACCGCTCTCCCCAGGCTGGCCTCTGAGCCTCTGACTGCGCCGTCGGAGCCTTGCACCGGCCTGCCACTCCTGTTCCAGGTCTGCTCCCTGTGCTTGGTGGCAAAGGCCTCCTCCAGCCTGCGAATGACCTCCGATTCACGCCTGTGCCGTCACCTCGGCCTGACTGCCCTCTGGCTCTGGGTCGGGGCCGCTTGCCACGGCCACACGCAGCCCACGGCCCGTTTGTTTACAGATCGCCGGTTGAGGCTTCCACGTTACGGGGGCAGAGCTGAGAGACCACAGGGCCCCCAAGAGCCTAAAATATTTACTCTCTGGCCCTTTCGTGCTCCAGCCTTTGACACCCCCTGGGCCCTTGCCCATTTCTGCCCGCAGTGACCCTGTCCACCTCGGAAGGTCGGGCCCCAAAGCCGCCACACTTGGCATTCCTCAGACGGCATTTACAGAGAGCCCGCCGTGTGCTTGGCATGTTGAGTGCCGGCCGCCGCCGCCTTGAGCGGCGAGGATTTCACCCGAGGCCCCGGGGGCTCACGTCCAGGCCCTTCCCCAGACCATGTGGGTCACGCAGCGGGCGAGACGGGGCGCGGTGTCTCGGGGCCATTTCAGTGCGCGGCCACAGCTTAGAACTGTGAAGCTGCTGCTGCTGCTTTTTTAATGTTTATTTTTGAGAGAAAGAGACAGAGCATGAGCGGGGAAGGGGCAGAGAGAAAGGGGGAGACACAGAATCCAAAGCAGGCTCCAGGCTCTGAGCCGTCAGCACAGAGCCCGATGCGGGGCTCGAACCCACAGACCGCGAGATATGACCTGAGCTGACATCGGAGGCTTAACCGAATGAGTCACCCAGTCGCCCCGAGAACCATGAAGCTTCTTTCCAGGCTCCTCCCCTCACTTCCAGGGTCTCTGTGACCCTTAGTGGCCATCCTCAAAGTTCCCAGGGTGGCCGCGTCGGCACCCCCCGGGGACATGTAGGAATGCAGGCGCATTTTCTACCCCAGCGCTCTCAGAGCAGACGCGCTGGGAGCCTGGCTCCCTCCGGCCCAGAACCACCGGGTCCAGGCCCAGAACCACCGGGTCCAGAAATGCCTGACCTTGGCTCCGCCCACCGTCAGCTCCTGCTTGCTCTTCCGGCTTCTGGCCACGCCCATCCAGCTCCTTTATTCCGCAGGGACAGCGGGGTTCCAGAAACCTCCATTTGTCTAGATGACTCCTCTGCTTAAAACATCCCAAGGCTCCCGGGCATCTCGGGGGCTCAGCCGGTTAAGCGTCTGACTCTTGGTTTTGGCTCAGGTCATGATCTCTCGGTTCCTGAGGGTTCGAGCCCCACGTCAGGCTCCGTGCTGGCAGGACAGAGCCTGTTTGGGATTTTCTTTCCCTCTCTCAAGATAAATATACATAAAAAAAAAAAACCCAAAACACCCAAACATTCGAAGGCTCCTGTTGCCCTCGAAACTGCCACACTTTCCCCCAGCATCCTGCGCCCCCCGCCCAGGCACATGGGACCATGGGTGGTCCCCAAAGTCAGAATGCTTTTTCTCTGTTGCATCGGGCTGTTCAGTGTGCCTGGTGTCAAGGGACGAAAGTAAAAAAAGAGAGTCCTTATTGGACACGTGCTCCATTCTGCTGGCCAAGGCAGCCACTGGTCTGAAAAACGTTTTCTGCACTTCCCTGCATTAACCAGAAAGTTCCGCTTCTGCAGAGCCCCCTGTGACCTTGTTACTGGAAGGTGTTTTTCGGGGAAGAACTCTGGCTCCCGTCACCCTGCAAGCCATTAGCAGATGTTCTGGGGGAACGTGTGTAGGGAAAAGCCATCCACGCAGTTTTGTACCCTCTACCACCCATTAGCTCTCAATGTTCGAAACCCTGTGGTTCATCAGAATCACCCAGGAGCTTAGAAGAATGCTGACATCTGAGTCCCATGCCCAGGGATTCTGTTTTAGTTGGTTTTGGGGGGCAGCCTGGGTGTTGTTTTTTTTACATTTTAGAGCAAGCAATAGAGGGGCCGGGGGAGCGAGTGAGAGAGTCTCAAGCAGACTCCACACTCAGGGCAGAGTCCGATGCGGGGCTCAATCCACAATCCTGGGATCATGGGAAATCAGGAGTTGGACGCTTAACCGACTGAGGCACCCAGGCGCCCCTGACATCGGGGTTTTTAAAGAACCCCACCCTCACTCTCGATGATCCCAGTGAACGGCCAAGGTTGAGAACTTCTGAATTTGTCCAGAGACCTGTGCTTTGAGTCCAGAAAGCCTATTTAATACAAGATGGAAGAATGGTTTTCTGGACTGAGGACCTGGGTGCCTGGGTCCAACCGAGCCCCAGTCCAGACGCCAATCCCACACAAGGCTGTGGGTCAGGACTTGGAGGGGTTCCCCCAAGCCCACCCGCGGAGGCGGTGGCTGGATCTAGCAGGAACTGCGTTCCACACACATTCATATTTTTTTAAACATTTTTATTTATTATTGAGAGACAGAGAAAGAGAGAGCATGAGCATGGGAGGGGCAGAGAGAGGGGGAGACACAGAATCTGAAGGAGGCTCCAGGCTCTGAGCTGTCATGTCAGCACAGAGCCTGATGTGGGGCTCAAACTCGCAAACCACGAGACCATGACCTGAGCCGAAGTCGGATGCTTAACCGACTGAGCCACCCAGGTGCCCCTCATTCTTAATCTTTAAGGACCCTGGCCAGGTAGATATTACCTTGATACTTCAGACTAGCAAACCAGGGTTTGGAGAGCCTTCTATTTATTTCTTTTTTAAATATTTATTTATTTTGAGAGAGAGAGCGAGCGAGCTTGCACATGAGTGGGGGAGGGGCAGGGAGACAGACAATCCCAAGCAGGCTCCATGCCGAGCACAGAGCCTGATGTGGGGCTTGAACTACGAACTACGAGATCTTGCATAGATCCTGAGCCGACATCAGGAGTTGGATGCCCAGGCGCCCCTGGAGAGCTTTTTAAAAGCTACCTTTCATCAAGACTTTAACCTGTGCTAAGTGCTTTACCTCCAATTCTTTGTTAAATTATCACACGAGGGAAGTAAAGTTACATGACTAAGGTCACACAGCTCTTCGAGAGACGAGTGAACCTGGATTTGAGATCCCTTTTAAAAATAGCCCCAAACTCTACTTTCCCAGCCCTCTCTAACCTTCATCTCCCCAAACCAAGGAAACATTAAAAAAAAAAACAACCCCCACACTTGTCAAGTTGGACGCAAGGGATCTGCAGCTGAGCATTGCGTTAGCGGTATGTAAATTTCCCCTTATCAGTTTCAGCCATCAGGAGAGCAGCTCACCCTCACCGGAGCGCGCTGAAGTTGTGCTGGTAAAAATTAAGTAATGAACTCTTAGATCAATTCTTATTGAAATGAGCTGGAATTAGATTTTTGCTCTTCCCATATGTAATGCCTTCAATCAGTGATGAATTGCCGGAGTCAGCAGCTCTCTGACATTTCAGTGCCGTGCGCGCGTGCTACAGCTTTCTTGTTTGCTGGCCCTTTGCGGAGGGAGCGCAGACGCACGGCACTGCAGTTTTTAATTTAGCGGGGCTGTTGGATCAAGGTGTTTTTTTTTTTTTTTCTTTATTCAGGGGAAATGTGCCATTTTAACATTTAGATTCATTTGTTTTCAAAATCTCTCTTGGGTCGCCATGTGAATATTAATGATTATTTGCACACACAGATACATTATGTGTGTGGCTTAGGGCAAGCGAGCTCACCTCCCCGGGCTTCCTGCTCCTCCGTCTTTGAGAGGGAAGGATTGCCTCAGGTTGCTGTTTGCCAGAGTTCTCTTGCTCTTAAGGTGCTAAGAAAAAAAAGTTCAAGAAACGTCGGGTGTGGCAAAGTCAGGACCTCTGTCTTCAGAACGTGAACTTGCTCCTTTATTTTTTTCCCCTGTTCCTGCCTCAGCCCGCAAAGAACCCCTCCTAACATGCCCGGCCCCTCACGGGGTGTGGGGAGCAGCTTCGCCTCCAGGTTCTTTGTACTCCTGTGCCTGGAGAGCGGAGCAGGGCTTGCCAGTCCGTGGATGGTTTTCACGGGGCGCGGGCCAGAGGCTGGCCGGACCACCTGAGGCGCGGCCCTCTGTGCGGAAGGCGAAGAGCCTGTGGTTCGTGCCGGAGTTATGGTGAGGTGCCCGTTCTCTTGGACTTGTATCTGCCCGGTAAAGCGAAGGGTTATCAGTCTCTGCTGACTCTCTCTGTCCCTAATCACTTCTTTTTTGACCGAGAGACCATTTGGTCTGGTAGGAACGTGGCTACTCTCCCTTTATTTGCTAGCACTTGCCTGACGCGTTTTTCTCTATCCCTTTACCTTTCCTCTTTCTGTGTTTTTGTTTGTTTGTTTTCTTTCTGTAATAGCATATAGCTGGATTTCCCCCAACTCGAGTCTGATGATCTCTTTAACTGGGGTGGTTATTCTGTTTACATTCATTGTGAACATTAATATACTTGGGCTCGTTTCTCTCATTTTAACTTTTTTGAATTTCATTTGACCTGCTCTATCTATCTGTGCATCCATTCATCCATCCATTCACCCATCCACCCATCCATTCAGGCTGGCTGTCTATCTGTCTGTCTATCTGTCTATTTATCTATCTATCATCTATCTAGATACCTACCTACCTATCTAGGTACCTACCCATCCATCCATCCACCTACTCATCCATCCATCCATCCACCCATCCATCCATCTGCCTACCCATTCACCCATCCATCCACCCACCCACCACCCATCCATCCATCCATCCATCCACCTATTCATCCATCCATCCATCCATGCATCCATCCATCTACCCATCCACCCATCCATCCATCCATCCATCCATCCAACCACCTACCTATCCATCCATCCATCCACCCATCCATCCATCCATCCATCCATCCATCCATCCATCCATCCTATCTATCATCTTCCTTCCTTTCCTCCCTTCCTTCCTTCCATCCATCCTGTCTGCCTGTCTATCTATCTGTCTGTCTATCTATCTATCTATCTAGATACCTACCTATCTAGGTACTTACCCATCCATCCATCCACCTACCCATCCATCCATCCTTCCATCCATCCATCTGCCTACCCATCCACCCATCCATCCATCCATCCACCTATTCATCCATCCACCCACCCACCCACCCACCCATCCACCCACCCACCCACCCACCCATCCACCCACCCATCCATCCACCCACCCATCCATCCACCCATCCATCCATCCATCCATCCATTCACCTACCCATCCATCCATCCACCCATCCACCCATCCACCCACCCACCCATCCATCCATCTATCTTATCTATCATCTTCCTTCCTTCCCTCCCTTCCTTCCTTCCATCCATCCTGTCTGCCTGTCTGTCTATCTGTCTATCTATCTATCTATCTATCTATCATCTATCTAGATACCTACCTACCTATCTAGGTACTTACCCATCCATCCATCCACCTACCCATCCATCCATCCATCCATCCATCCAACCACCTACCTATCCATCCATCCATCCATCCATCCATCCATCCATCCATCCATCCATCCAATCTATCATCTTCCTTCCTTCCCTCCCTCCCTTCCTTCCATCCATCCTGTCTGCCTGTCTGTCTGTCTATCTATCTATCTATCTATCCATCCATCCTGGCCGTCCCCACCTCCCTGCCCTGCCCGAACATGGGAACGCTGTGGGCTATTTTAACCTGAGTCCCCTTCCCGCTAGTCCACATGCCTTTGTGGCCAGGATTTTAGCTCTCTCTCCAGTAAGCCTGCTTGTTAGGCAGGTATTTCCACTTTACGTGTGCGATGCCTCGATTCACCTGCACTCGTCCTTCCGCCCCATCTTGCATTCCTTCTTGTATCTCAGAACTTCCTACGTGGGGTCATTTTCATTCCTCCTGAACTGTATCCTTCAGAAGGCCTTTCATTTGGGCGACTGGTAGTTAAAGCCTTTAGCTTTTGTTGTTCTCAAAATGCCCTTATTTGACTTTTGTTCTTGAGACACAGTTTTGTTAAATTTATGCTGCCATGGATGGAATGTTTGTGTCCCTTGAAAAGTTCTGACTTTGAAGCCTAATGGCTAATGCCCTGGTGTTAGGAGGTGGGCCTTTGGGAGGTGATTAGGGCGTGAGGGTGGAGCCCCCAGGAATGGGATTAGCGCTCCCATAAACAAGGCCCCTGCCGTTTCTGTCATGTGAGGACGCAGGGCGAAGGTGGCCATCTGGGAACAAGGAAGCTGTATTTGTATTTCTAGGTTATTCTTGTTTCTGCTGGAGATTAGCTGGAAAACTCCCTGCTAGTTCTTGTGAGATGGCACTTTAGAATTACATACTGACGATACCAATCTGCAGGGGAGGAAGATGCAAGATGGCTGAGGCTCTGGGTGACCCCACCGCTGGACCCGCGGAGGAGGGGGAGGCTGTGGCGCCAGGGGCACCCTCTGTTCCTTTCATGGAACACTCGCCAGCGTGTTGTGCCGAGGTGGCTCAGGGACTCCTGTTCCAGGCGGCCTCAGCACTTCATCAGGAGTCCGGATAGACAGAGAGAGGATTATCTCTTCTCTGGGCTCCCCGTGCGCCTGGCACCGTTCTCTGTGCCGTGGGGAGGAAGGAGGAACAGAGTCCCTTCCCTCTGGGAGCTGACGTCCTGGTGCAGGAAACAGACAATCTCAAGGAAGGGAGTGAGTAACAGGATAATTTTAGATGGTTGTGGGCTCCATGAAGCTGAGGGACGCACAGGGAGCGATGAAAGCGGTTACTTGGGGTGGGAGAGAAGGCATCTCTGGTGGGGCTTGAGTTGGAGCCCGAGGTTGGGGGGGCGCGGTGGGCACTGCTCTGTGGGGGGCGGAAGAAGTGCTCCCAGAAGAGAGTGGTGAAGGCAGGAGAAGGGGATACAGGTGGAGGCCTTGAGGTGGTGCCCCCTTACCCGCGGTTTCTCGCTCTATGGTTTCAGCCGCCCGCAGTCAGCCGTGGTCTGGAAGCAGATGGTCCTGGTCCTGACCGTTGTCAGGTTGGTGGTGGCCTGCGTCACCCCGCCCCCCTCACTGCATCTCGTCACGTAAGCGCTGTGTCTCCTCACGCTGTCCCGAGGAGCAGGGTGAGTACGGGGCATCAGGTGTGTAGAGAGAGAGAGAGAGGGAGGGAGAGGGAGAGACAGGGCACATCCTCCCACCTTTCGTTACCCCGCAGAGTTCTAATCGTCTCACTTTCTTATTAGTTGTTGTTAATCTCTTACTGTGCTTGTTGGTAAATTAACCTGTGTTGTGGGAACGCACGCATAGGAAAAAACAGTGAGTATAGGGTTTGGTGCGATGTGTGGTGTTAGGAGTCTTGGAACGTACCCCTCGGGGGGGGGACCACTGTACTTACAACCAAGCGACGGAAAAACGCCCTGCATGTTTGGCACTCTGTTCGCCATCCGATGCTTCCTAACCCATGGCCACAGTCTTGGCAGCCCAAAGCCACACACACTCAGTATCTCGTCGAGGGCCAGTGCATCAGAGGTCCCATCAGGGCTCAGCTGTGTCCGCTGCTCGGGGCCCACCAGGCTGCCGGTGGGGTGTCAGACAGATGGCGTTCTCATCTCACGGCTCGACTGGGGAAGGCTCCTCTTCCGACCTCACTTAGGTTGTTGGCAGAATCCATTTCCTTATGGATGGATGGCCGAGGGCCCAGGTCTTCTGCTGGTGGGACACAGCTCTCCGGTTTAGAGTCAGAAGTTCTGAGATCCCCTTACAGGCGTTTGCCATACGGGCCTCCTCAACACGACTGTCCACCTCATCCAGCCAACGATGAGGACTTTCACCTCATTGAGTCAGGCCCACCCATGGCAAAGAACTGTTGCCATGTTCTCTTGGCCAAGGCAAGTCCTGCCCATCCCCAAAGGGAGGAGACCGTACAGGAGGTGAGCTTCTGGGTGAGAGGTCATGGGCCCGTCTTCAGATTCTGCCTGCCACCGGCACACCGAGTGGGAATGGCAGCCGTGTGGCAGGTGCTGCTGGTTGCCTGCTCAATATCTCACTCCCCTTTCTTCCTTATCAGTAAAACCTGACTTTGTTCAGGAAGCAAAGTGCCCACCTCCCAGGCTCCCTCAAAGCTGCTCCCGGTGATGGGGTAGAGTTGTGGCCGATGACTTGTAGCAAGCTAAGGAAGAGCCATGTCGCCTGATAAAAAGAGACACCCACTGGCATGTGCCTCTTCTCCTTTGCCTCTTTCCTTTCCTCCTGCCTGGAACTGAGACATAAAGCCTAGAGGTGAGGCAGCCATCTTGTGAACATGAGGCACATTTAAAAAAAATTTTTTTTAAATGTTTCTTTTTTAGAGAGAGAGAGCGTGTGAGTAGGGGAGGGGCAGAGAGAGCAGGAAACACAGAATCTGAAGCAGGCTCCAGGCTCTGATGAGCTGTGAGCACAGAGCCCGATGCGGGGCTCAAACCCACTAACTGTGAGATCATGACCTGAGATGAAGCCAGGTGCTTACCCGACTGAGCCCCTCACATGCCCTGAGGCTTCTTATTTTCTGAGGCTGGCAGAACAGGAAGATAGAAGGAGCCTGGGCTTCCAAGGGCGTTTTGGAACTTCTCTGGGCCCCTCTTGGACTTCCTGGTATGTGAGAAAAGTCTCTCCCCACTTGGTAACGCAAATATACCTAAGTTTCTGTTACATGGAGGCAAACACAGTCCTAAGGTGCAGCCATTATCAGGCCAAAGTCAGGTCATGGAGGTCCCTGTTGGGTGCATTATGAACTATGGGTCTTTTTCTAAGTTAAATGGCAAGATATTGAATCAGACAGGTGCCCTGGATTGATTTATATTTTGGAAAAATCTTCTGGCTGCTGAGCAAAGAATGAATCCCGAGATGGGGCATGTGTGCATGATTGGAAGTGGAGGCTCAGGGAAGGCGAGGAAGTGGCCCGAGGTAACACAGCTAGAGAGGGACACGGACGGGATCCAGACGGCACGTCTGTTTGGCCTGATGACACCGGCTCTGGCTGTCGTCTTGGAGTCTGATCGAGGTCTCTTGTCTACCTGCTGTTGCTGGAGGAACCCCAAGGCTACCGCCTTGCTGATTTCTGGAGTTTCATTCTCTGAAAAACCTTGTGATTTTCACGATCATAAAAAGGAAATTCATTCGGGGCCTGGAAATTTTTCCAGATCAATCTGGGTCAGCCTAATTACAGCTAATGAAAGAAAGAGGTGTGTGCGCGTGCGGGAGAGAGAGCTTTTCTTTCCATTATGATACACAGTGATTCCACTGCAGCTTGGAAATAGAAATGGTTTTGCCTTGGAATCAGAACTCCAATCAGCTCTGTTATGGATGCTAAATGTTAAAAGAGCTTGCAAGTGAGACCTCCTTTGGACACAATGCTGAATTTCAGCCAGGGGGCTCCAAGGAATCACGCAGAACTTGACTTGGTGAGGCGGCAGAGTGGCTACGTATGTTGGACTTCAGCTCTCAGTCCCCACCGACTTACAGGGTGACCCTGGTAAGTCACTTCCCCTCTCGGGTCCTCAGTCTTCCCGTCTTCCAAGTGGTGCCCTTGAGCCAGAGTGGAGGCTCCCAATCCATGTTGCCCAGAGTTCAGGGGCTGCAGGGGTTGCTCCTAAGAAAGGGCTCCCTCTTTGGATTAGCTGAGGCTGGAGCTGAAGGTCATTAGAGGACAGGGAAGAAGCTTCGGAAGTAGACACCTGCAGCCTTGTCCCCGGGAGAGCTCACTCTCTGTCATGGCCCCAGTGTTTTGCTCCAGGGAAAGAGGTGGGGAAGGAGAACAAAGCTCTGTAAGTCACAGAAGAAAGCATCTGCTCTAATTAGACCCATCATGGGCGAGCAGGTGGCCTCCCTCCAGTCCTCCTGGGGGGCTGGAAGCTAGCCATCTGCTCGCTTCCCGGGAGCAAAGTCTTCTCTGCTCTCCTGGATCCATGGGCACAGCTGACCTGGGGAGTCGGGAGGAGCTGGGGCAGCCCCTAAAGAAGAGGAACGGGGAAATGATGGAGGGACACAGTGAGAGGGCCAGGAAGAAAGGCTGTAGAGCCTGGAAACTTTAAACCTGGAGGAGAGAAGCCTGGGGGTCGGGGAGTGGGGGAGACGTGTGGGACAGTCCTCTGTAGGCTTCCAGCTGTGGAGGGTTCTCGGGGTATCGTTCACTTCCTTCACAACTTCTCTGATCGACCCAACCCAACCCAGCCTATCCTAACCCAACTAACCCAACCCATCCCAACTCAACCTGACCCAACCAACCCAATGCAATTTGTCCGTCCATCCATCCATCCTCCCATCCACCTACCCTTCCATCGCTTGATCCAGCCATCCACTTATCCTTCCATCCATCCATCCATCCATCATTCCATCCACCTACCCTTCCATTTGTTGATCCATTCATCCACTTATTCTTCCTTCCTTCCTTCCTTCCTTCCTTCCTTCCTTCCTTCCTTCCTTCCATCCATCCATCCAACTATCCATCCAGCCATCCATCCATCCATCAGCCAGCCAGCCAGCCTACATTTCTCCACTCACGCATTCACCTACCCGCTGGTCTATCCATCCACGCAATTCACTCACGTGGTTGAACCACTTCCTATTTCCCTCTCTGCCTTATTCATTTATTATTTCAACCATTCCATCAATATTTGCCGAGCACCTACTATATATACCTGGAAGTGTAGTGGAGAATGAACCGCCTGGGGAGCTCACGGTCCAATGTTGTAAACGGATATGCAAACAAGTCTGAGAAGTGATTGTAATACAGGGAGGAGCAAAGTGCTATTACAGTTTGGAAAAGGGAGGAACTGTTTAGAGAGATGAATCAAGGAAGGCTCCAACGAGGCAACAACATCTAAATTGGCTCCTGAAGGAGGAGCGTCAGTTTTATCAGCTGGACAACCAAGGAAAAGGCTTATTTTTTGGGGGTGTGGGCAGTTTGAGGAGTTCAGGCCATGCTTGCCTTCTGCACATAATATCAGCCCTACTTTCATTTCCCCCTCCTTCCAAGCTTCAAAAAAAGTCTGGATCATTCAGCTCAAATTTCTAGGCTGTTAAAATTCAGGTTTAATTCAGTACCTGATTGTTCTTCAGAACATTGGAGGAAAAAAAGCATTCAAGGAGAAATCATAGAAGCTCACGGCAGAAAGTTATCTTAACCAAACTCTGTGTGGCGTCTCTGGAAAGTGAGCACGTAACATTCCAGCTACCAGCCACTCACGTTGCCGAGAGGCCACGTGTGCGTGTGCACGTGCGTGTGTGTGCACACACGCATATGTGTGTGTGTTTTTGAGCCAATTCTGCTTCCATCAGACTGTTTCTTAGTGTTTGGTGCTATCTCACCAGAGGTGTCCCTTTTTGGGCAAGTCACGTTGTCACAGAGCTTGAGTCTTTTTAAAAAAATGTTTATTTTTGAGAGAGAGAGAGAGAGAGAATGTGACTGGGGGGAGAGGGAGAAAGAGGGAGAGAGAATCCCAAGCAGGCTCTGTACTGTCAGCACAGAGCCTGATGCGGGGCTCGAACTCATGAAAGTGAGATCATGACCTGAGGTGAAATCAAGAGTCAGACTGTTAACTGACTGAGCCACCCAGGTGCCCCTGTGACAGAGGTTGACTCTTAAGCACACTCAGCAACCCTGCAGCCAGTCACTCATCAAATGTGCATCAAGCTTCTTCTGTCTTCCAGGCTCGGCGCGAGACACTGATGGTTGTACCCTGATGGACAAGAAACAGAGCTTGCCCCAAGGAGTCCATGGTCTTGTGCAAGGGTCAGCAAACTTTTCCTGCAAAGGGCGGAGAGTACATAGTTTAGGCTTTGCGGGCCACGTGGTCTCGGTCGTCACCATTTAATTCTGCTGCCGCGGTGCCCAAGCAGTCTTCGAGAAGATTTAAGAACGGGCGTGGCTGTGTTTCAATAAAACTTTATTTACCCGGACGGATTTAGCCCCCGCCTGTAGTCCACGGACCCCTCATCTAGTGGGGGAGACAGACAGCTAACTAATGATTACTCTGTGGCAAGCGCTGCCACGAGGTAAATACCGTGTCCTCTGGGAGCACAGAGTGGAGTCTCTGTGCAGTGGGGAAGACTCCCTGGAGGAGGCGGTGTGTAATCTCAGACCCGACAGGAGCGGCACAGCGAAGAGGCTGAGGGTGGGGGCCCTCTGGGCGCAGCGGACAGTATACGAAGAAGCCCGAAGGCAGAGGTGAGGCGGTGCGGCTGGGGCATGCGGGACCCCGGAAGGGGGTGGGGGGCATCTGAAGGGGCTGCCCAGGTGAACGGGGGCGAGGCCGTGAAGGACCTGCCAGGACCGGGACGCGGTGCACCACTGACAGGCTCCCGCGTCTTGTTCTATTTCGTCTAGTTTTAAAAGCCCCAGCACAGCCTCCTGGCAGGCCTCTGGGGTGGCGTGTTTGCCACAGGGCCTCTGGGACACGCGGCTCCTCACAGCGCGGCCTGGTCTTCCTCTTCCCGGGCCCTGGGAGGGCCCCGCAGGCAGCCCGGGGGCCGGTCCCAGAGGCAGGTTGGGAAAAGGTTTTAACTGCAGAACAGAGGCTGCGTTGTTTTTTTTAAGTTTATTTTTTTATTTATTGGGAGAGAGAGAGAGAGAGAGAGAGAGAGCATGCATGCATCCATGTGTGACCATGAGTGGGGGAGGAGCAGAGAGAGAGAGAGAGAGAGAGAGAGAGAGAGAGAGAATCCCAAGCAGGCTCTTCAGCACAGAGCCCCACTTGGGGCTTGAACCCAGGAACTGTGAGATCACAACCTGAGTCGAAACCAGGAGGTGGACGCTTAACCGACTGAGCCGCCCAGGCGCCCCGAGGCACTGGTTGGAGCGGGGACAAGTGACGGACGCTCACTTGGGCCCAAGCCCTGTCTCCCAGGGACCGCGGGGAGGGTCCCATGCTCCATCGTGTGTGAACTGCAGCCTTGCTAATGCCGGAACGGAACAAAGCGCCTCTCCTCCACTCTGCCTTTCCTCTCTCTGCTGCCCCCCTCCCTGCCCTCCCCCTGCCCCTCCTCACGCCGGCCTGTAAGCCTGGATTAACCGACGTTCTTTGCTTTCTAGAACCTTTGGAAGAAAACTGGCATAGATTACTCTTACAGACACGGGCCTCGAGGAGGAACAAAGCCTGGTTTGAACCCTGGCTGTCATTATTTACTAACAAGCTCCCAAACTTCTCTAAGCAGCAGCTTTCTTCTTTTTAAAAAGAAGATAATATTTCTATCCACGCCCCCCCCCCCCGCCGGTTTATTGAGACAACCTACGTCAAATGTTTATTCATCCTGTGCCTGGCATGAGCGTCTTCATCAGTTTTAAATTTCAGGACCTGGCACGCGGTAGGCGTTCAGTTGACGTTTGTTGAATGACTGTATGATTGCTTATGTAAGCTGCAGAACATCGTATTTTTAGATTGATCTAACTACAAACTTGAGTTTGCTAATTTGCATATTGCTTACAGGACAGCTTTCCTGGCCGTGCGGTCTCCCGTGTGGATTCTAGGTTATAAAACCCTGGAATGAAATGCCTTGCCCGCACTGTACCAGCAGGTCCTGCTTCCTGGCTGTCGGTCTTCGTGCTGCGTCCACCCAACCGTGGATAGCTTGGCCATCCTAAAAGAGAAGAATGGCCTGCTTAATAAACAATGTTGAGGACGCTCCAGTCTAAACTCCCTTCCCTGATTGGCTCTGAGAGAGCTTCTAGGTCGGTGGATCTCAACCGGAGGTGGTCTGGACACCTGCCCCCCAGCAGGGGGCATGCGTCAGTGTCTGGAGACATTTTTTTTTTTTTAACGTTCATTTATTTTTGAGAGACAGAAAGACACAGCGTGAGCAGAGGAAGGGCAGAGAGAGAGGGAGACACAGAATCCGAAGCAGGCTCCAGGCCCCGAGCTGTCAGCATAGAGCCTGGATGTGGGGCTCGAACTCATGAACCGCGAGATCATGACCTGAGCAGAAATGGGACGCTCAACCGACTGAGCCACCTAGGCGCCCCTGGAGACATGTTTCATTGTCACAACTGGGGTGTGTTTGTGCCGGATAAACGAGTAAAATATGAAAGCGAGTAAGCGTTCAAAGCGGTCACTCTTAGGTCCTGCGCTCTTTTGAGATAAATGCTCCCTCCAACAGACACCTCTTTCTCCCCTTCTTGGCATCTTACTCGCTCCCAGGTAAGGCCTCCGCAGACCCCCGCAGACTGTTCTGGAACTCGGAGAGGACTGCGTTTCACGCGTGAGATGGCCTCCTGCCTCCGGCACCGGCGCGTTCGCTGACACTTTCCCTCTTGCTGCAGATCCGTGCGCGGCGCTCGGACGCCACTTCCTTCCGCCGCACCCCGATGCACCTGCCGCCAACAGCAGCAGGGTCTTCTCTTCTGGGAACGGAAGGGGGCGCTCCCCGTGTGCGTCTGCCGGCGTCTCGGTCACATTCGAACCGCGGTCCCGCCCGCCTGGAATTGCACCGAGGTACCGTGAACGCGAGGATCCCGCTGGCCTTCAGACGGCTGTGTCTCCGGTGGGCCCCGTGGGCCTTGGCCGCCGTGGGTGCTCACCGGGGACAGGTGGAAGAATGCTCAGTGCAGAGGGGTTCTAAAGCTTCGGTCTGGCAGACGAGACCGCTTGAGAACCACACGGCCTTGGGGAGAGTGTGGACTCTGGGTCCTCAGTCGTGGGGGCGAGCCCCAGTGGGGCCTTATTATCCCTGGGCCCTTGGCGCGGTCACCTGTGGAGCGGGTGTGCTCCCTTTTCAGATGGGCCCAAATCGTACCTGTCCCCCAGGGCTTCTGTGGCAAGTGGCGTAATTCGCAAGCAGCCGGGTGTCTGATCGGTGGCATCTGTTCCTAACGACAAGACGACGGCCAGGCACAGCTCACTCCAGGGAACTAGTCCGGGAACCACACAGCCCCTCCCAGCGCTAGAGGCTTCTCTAGACTCTCCTGCAGGGCCCTGGTTTTCTTTCTTTCTTCTCCCTACCCCCCCGCCCCCCGCCACCGCCCCCTGCCCCCAGGATTCTTTCTGCATTTGACCCCAGTCCTATAGGTCTGAACCTCAATGCGCAGAGGGAAATTCAAGCCGGTCCATGAGGCCTGTTTCCTTCAGCATGAGGCACAGGAGCCCTGGGTGCCAGAGGCTCAGAGAGGGTAAGTAACCGGCCCGGCTTCACACAGCGAGTCTGTGCCAAAGCCCCGACTTGATCCAGGGGCTCCCGACTTCCAAGCCCTTGTTCCTTTTCCCATACTGTGATTTTGTATGATTTCGTGGCCAAAGCATTTTGTGATTTAGTGGCCAAAGCCAGCTGAGACCCACACAGCACTGCTCTCTGCAGCATTAGTGAAGGGCCTGATTCACGTCTTCGGGGTCTGACGGCCCCTCGTGAGGACGGGACGGGCATGAGAAATTCCTACAGAAGGGCTTCTCAGAGCGATGCCCCCTTGAAGAGCGAGCGGCCCTGGCTCAGATGTCCTTGTGCCTCAAGGTCGGCCTCTGCAACACAGGCTCTGCTGGCGGGGCTGCTCTCCTGCAGGGAGACAGCAGCTCCCGCGAGGAGCCCGGCCCCAGGGCCTCTGGCTCCCCTCGGCCACGCCCTCAGTCCTTACTCTGAGATGGGGGAGTGCTTTATGCTCAGGCTCTCTTCCGAGACTGTGGCTTCCCAAGGCCTCTGGAGAGGGAGAGGCTTGGGGGCCGGGCTCTCCGGCTCCATCCCCGGGCTCGGCATCCACCCTCTGCACCTGTCAGGTGGGGGCGCTGCTGCCGGGGCTGTGGTGAGGACCAAGTGAGTCAGAGACCAGCGGTGCGTACGGTGGCCTTCGGCACGTAGTAAGTGCTCAGCGAGCATCCTCTCTTGTTAGTAAACACAGACGCCGAAGCTCATGTGGATTCACATGTCAGCTCTGCCCCTCGCGGCCGGGGTGACTTTGGGGGAGGTCTTTGACTGCCCAGAGCCGCAACATCGCGGCAGACAAGCAGCTAGAATAGCGATTCCGGTAGCTTCGGTCTGCGCGCATCCATCTTTGGGACAAACCGTGCTCCGGGGGCGTCTGCCCTGAAGCCCACGCACTCCTTCCACGTGAGTGTGGGTTTTGTGCCCCAGCGGGTGCGAGGCCATCTTAACATCGGGCGGTGATGCCCCGGGGCCCACGTTTCTCCTCGCCGGGAGGGTCTCCGCCTGTCTGCGGCCACAGCATCTGTGCCGAGGACTTTAATATTTTATGGCATTTTTGCAATTACTGTACAAAACCAAGCAGAAGGAAGTGCTGATCCTACCGGTGAAGGAGCACGGATCTCATAAACTAGATACAACTGAGCCAAAGAAAGAAAGAAAAAGGGGGGGGGAGAGAGAGAGAGAGAGAGGAAGAAGATAAAATGACAGAAGCCGCGAGCACAGCAGATCTTAACGTTAGCCAGAGGATCTTCGGGCCCAGCCGGCTGCCTGTCACTCACTTGTGAAAGAAAAGCATAAAATGCACGAACAAGTAGGAAAATGCCAGGACTGTGTGGCTGACGGCGGCGCTGGGAAAACGAGCTTTCATTACAGATTGTGGGCAGAGATCACCTTTCCCTTCCCCCGCAGGGCCCCGCTGCCCAGTTTCTGCAAACGTTTGCACTTGCGTGTTGCGTGTGTATGCGGGGCCAGCGACCGCTCTTCGGGTAAAGGGCCCCCCCACAGTGCGCGGCACCGACAGGTGCTCCCTGGTGGACGACAGTCGTCACCACCATCACCCTCATCTTTCTGTGCCGGCCTCGGAATAGTCAGGGTCAGCTGAGCGTAGACGGAAAGTCTGAGAACATCAGCCCTTGCTCAGGAGATTCAGAAACGAATGATGGTTTTCCTGACCATGTCCCCTCGGCTGCTGCTGGAGACTCCAGTCTTGGGGAAGTCCTGCCTGCCGTGCAGCCCACCCTCTCCGTTAGGTGTGGCTGAGCGGAGCCGCTGTCAGTGTGTATCTCGGGGACCATTACCCACCAGTGGGTCTTCTGTACTTTACGGAGCCGCGGAATCACTGAGATCTCTTTTCACACAGAAGGACACCCAGGCCGGCTGCACCCCTCAAAACTGCATTCATTCCTTCATTCATCCACAAACGTTTCCTGAGCACCTACTTTGAGCTGGCCTCTTGGTTCAGTGTGGGAGGCGTTCCAGGGCCCATGGAGGAGACAGATGACGGCAATCTGGAATTGTAATTACGGGGTAGTTTCAATCTGGGAAGGGAGGGGAGCAGCACGGGAGCCCCAAAGAGGCGCCGAGCCCAGCTGGGGGTGGGGGTGGTTACAGAAGGCTTCCTGGAGGAAGTGACGGCTGAGGTGAGTCTCAGAGGATGGGTGGGAGGTGGGGATGGAAGGAGAGGAAGGCATTGCAGATGGAATGGAGAGAGTGTACAGACATGGTACTCTGGCTACAGACACAGGTTCAGTGTGTGCGTGTGTGTGTGCGTGTGTGTGTGTGCGCGTGCGCGTGTGTGGCTGGAGGATGTCTGAGGGGGAGCCAGTGAGGTTGAAAGGTCTAGGAGAGCCTTCATGCCAAGCTAGTCTGGACTTTATTTAGGGGCTGCGGAGCTCCCTGGCAGCCCTCCTCGTGGCCCTGACCCTGGAGTGGGGGGGGGGGGTCCCTCCTCCGGTCGGCGCCCTCCTGGTGGGTGCAGCTGCTGCTGGGCTTGCTGAGTGAGACAGTCTGTTGGCACGGTGGATTGCACGGTTCCTTTGCCTCTCCCTCCCTTCCTGCCCCTTCTGTGGTCTGGTGGCATGAACTTAGCTCTGGAGCCAGACACGCCAGGGGTAAGTCCCAGCTCGGCTGCTGCCAACTTCTGAGCCTCAGCCCGGCTCCTTGACCCCCCAGAAACCTCAGTCTTGCCTGCAAAGTGCGAAAAGGCACAGAAGTGCGAATGTTTGTAGGCGGTTGTCTAGGCAGTGAGGCGGGCACTGTTCCAAGCATTTTACAGAAACTGCTCACTGAATCTGTACAACAACTCGGTGAGCTTGGTACTATTATTATTATTTTATTATTATTTATTTATTTATTTATTTATTTATTTATTTAATTTTTTTAGTGTTTATTTTTGAGAGACATACAGACAGAGCATGAGCAGGGGAAGGGCAGAGAGAGAGGGAGACACTGAATCCGAAGCAGGCTCCAGGCTCTGAGCTGTCAGCACAGAGCCTGACGTGGGGCTCGAACCCATAGACCATGAGATCGTGACCTGAGCCGAAGTCGGCCGCCTAACCGACTGAGCCCCCCAGGCGCCCCATTAGTACTATTATTCTTCTTCTTCCCATTTTACGGATGAGAAGACAGAGGCATGGAGAGGCTCTAAGTCTTCCAGCTGGTAAGTGGCAGGGCCGGAAGTCACCGGAACCTCTCTGCTAAGCTGACGTGAAGATGGGAGGGGCTAACAAAAGCAGAGCCCTTGACGTGCTGCCCGGCACAGCAGGTACTCAGTAAGTGACAACTGTCCTAGGGACTGGGGCTCCGAGAAACACCTAGAACGGTGCCATCGAGGAGAGAGTAGTCCCCAGAACTAAGCAAATTCCCTCCATCCAAGGGGGCTCATGGAAGGCCCACTTGGAGCTCATTCCCTCAGACGACAGAAAACAACAGGTCAGGTCTCTGACGGAAGAGCCTGGAACGGCCACTGATGAGAAGCCACGCTTGTTTCTTTCTTCCCCACCAGACGGACCAGCTTCTGAGGGCTCTTCCTTCCGTGGGACCAGAGAGCTAACAGCTGTCAGGCATGTCACTGGTCGTCGTCATGGGGGTGGCGGGGGGCACCTGATAAGCCACAGAGTTCCCCTGCCCGGTCTGTCGGCTGGAACTCGAGCAAAGCACTGGGGTTTCCAGCCTTCCCCTCTTGAACCCCTGAAGCCACAGGTCACCCTGTCTTTTACAAGCCACGTGAAGTACTGGCAAGTGGAACCAGCGACCGCACAAGCAGACAGGACGTGTCACTGCGGAGAAGGAAAGGGGGTGGTGGAGGCGAAGAGGCTGCCCTGAGCTGGGGACGGCGGAGCAGAGCGTAACCGGTCTGTGCTTTGCAGCCAGCAGACCTGGGTTCGGATCCAGGCCTGGCCACGTCCTGGCCATGTGACCTGCGGCATGGCCATCAGGCTGCATCCTTCGTCATTCCTGCCCAAATTCACGCCTAGGGTCTGAGGATCCCTTTTCAAAATAGTGCTGCCTGGTCGGTGGGACGAGGGCTCAGCTCGGGGTCGGACCTGAGTTCACACCCACTGGGCCCCACACGAGCTGCGTGCGGGTGGGGACTGGCTTCGCTCCGGGGGCCTCTGCGTCAGGCTGAGGATGGGGGGTTGGTAACAAGGAGTATTCGTCACGCAGCGACTAGAGGAACCACTGTGGACTCGGGCTGCTAGGATTCAAATCACTACTCTCTTGGACTGTTCTCGGCCCTGCTGATTTCGTGCCTTCTTCCCCAGGGATGCACGTCTGGTCATCTGCAGCCTGGGGGAGTGGCTACCGGCCTCTGGTGGGTGGAGACCGGGGACGCTGCTTCCCCTCCTGCGAGGCACAGGACAGTCCCCCCAGCAAAGAACAATCCCGCCCTAAAAGTCAGAGGGGCTGAGGCTGAGAAAGCCTGCTAGCACCTGCTAGCTTGTGAAATCGCTTCACGGGCTCAAGACCGTCCCCTCACTGGGGAAAGGCACACGGTAACAGGGCTTGATAATCATGGTGGCTGTTGTAAAAACAGTGGCAGCGTGGCACCGGGTGCGGAATCAGGCTCCTGGAACACCCTCGTTTCTCTTGTGGAAATGAGAGGCCAAAGCACATGTTAACTGACCGGACACGGGGCGGGGGGATACGATGACCATGATGGTGTTCGATTCTCCCCACCTCCCAGTGGTGCCCCTGAGATCCTTCTTCCAGCCTGGACTCCATGGTGCGTCCCCGTCTCCCCACACCTCTGCCTCAAGGTGCGTTTCAAAGCTGTCGTCAAAATGAAAGAAACAATGGGCTTGTCACTGGGGAAGCCGATGATGGCTCTCAGGTCTGCTGGTGCCGAGAACCATGCCAGGCGCCTGCCTCCCCTGGGCTTTCTTCTGCACTAGTTTTCCGAAAGCCAACTCGAGCAGTTCTTGTCCTGGGAAGTTGTTTTCCTGGGAAGGGGGCCTGCAGGGGCTTCCTCTTCCCCCTCAGGTTCTGCCTGGGTCTGTCATGGGCTGACTGTGCCCCCCCCAAACTGGTATGCTGAAGCCTTACCTCCCGATGTGCTGGGGTTTGGAGGCGGCGCCTCTGGGGTCAGACTGGGCTGACGATGGGGTTCTCACGATGGGACCGGTGCCCGTATAAGAAGCAGAGAGGCTGAGCGCCCCACCGCGGGAGGGCGCGGAGAGAAGGCACGGCGTGCAGGGCGGGAGGGGCGCACGCACCAAGAACCGAGTTCGTCCCCATCTTGACCTTGCACTTTCTAGCCTTCAGAGCCGTGAAGGATAAATTCTGTTATTTGAGCCACACGCTCCGTGGTGTTTCGTAACAGCAGCCCACCTGAGACAGGGCGCTCACACTAAGGCTCTTGTGGTCACTCCCTCTTGCAGGGGGTCCCTGGAGTGAGGTTCTCCCTCTCCCTCCACCTCTTACTCACTCTTCCCTATGAGAAGAAGGATGGCTCCTCCAGCAGCCGGAGCTTGGCGTCCGCGGGCCATGCCGGCAATAGGAGCAGTCACTGTCCCCTACAGTCCGGGGACGAGAGCAAAGCAAGAAGCCGGCCCTTGTCTTCCCCTCTCTAGTGCTGACACCCCATGGGCCGTCATCCTTGACCACGTGCGCGCCCTTGTCCCGTCAGCTTAGGAGCAGAAAGAGATTTTTTGGAAAAGAGAAAATTCTGCCTTAAGACCATACCGTGGAACTCCTGCCCAAGTGTCCAGCCTGCTGGCCTGCCCCGCATGGTTTGGACTTGCTGGCTCCTAGGGTAGCCGAGACGATTCCTTGAGATCTGTCTGTGTGTCTTGTTTTCTCTGCCACTCTCTGTCTGTCTATCCATCTATCATCTATCTATCAATCATCTACACCTACCATCTCCCATCGGTTCGTGTCTGTTTGGGGTGCTATCACAGAACACCATGGCCTAGGTGACTTACGAACAACAGAAATGTCTTCCTCGCAGTTCTGGAGGCGCAAAATCGGGGTGCTGGCAGACATGGCGTCTGGTGAGAGCCTGCTTCCTGGCCACGCACCGAGTCACGGGCAAACTCGCCCACACCTACACCCATGGCTTCACCTGCCGTCTCTGTTGGTGTTCGGAATGCTTCTGGGGCACAGGTCCATCTGAGAAAACGAGGCAGGGCTTGGCCCTTCTCTCCAGAAAAATGCGCGCGTGTACAGAACGCCTCAGGCAGGCTTAGGGATCCCTGGACCCCAGCCCCCGGCCGCTGTCCTGTGCTGCTAACTCCGTGTCTTGCCTTGGCTGCTCCTCGGAAGCCTCAAACCCAAGTCCGAACCACACGCTTCATCTTCCTGCCCTACTCATCCTTCCCTTTGTGCTGTTTGCCAGGGGGCGGCGCCCACCCAGGAGAGAAGGTGGGGCCCTCCTTGCCTGTTCCCCTTCCCCTCTCCGCCCCCATCCAAACCACCGCCAGGACCCGTCAAGCCCACGCCCGCTGCCACCGCCCATCTCAGGCCGCATGGCTATCCTCGCCCAGATGAGCCCACCGGTCTCCTCCTCGGGACCCTGCTTCCGGCCCTGGTCACGTCCAATCTGTTCTTCACTTAGAAGCCAGAGTTGAGCTTAAAAAGGAAGATTTTATCATTTTATTTTACATTTTCCCGGCTTTATTGAGATACAATGAACACACATCACCGGACAAGTTTAAGGTGTACCGTGTGCTGATCTGATACGCTTCCGTGCTGTACACGGATTACCACCAGAGCGTCCGCGGACACCTGTTGTGTTATGTGATGCTCAGTGACTGTGAACAGCTGGTTTCTGAAATATGCGTGTCCCCTGATTAGAACACTTTTCCGTGGCTCCACCTTGCTCTCTGGCCTTCTTTTGTCCCCTCCCCGCCCCCGCTCATTCATTCCACTAACATTTGTTGAGCACCCCTGTGCATGCAGTAGGTGCTCAGAAATGCTTGTGGCCTCTGGTGAACGAGGAGTAAAATGAAAATTCAAAACCTGGCTGTTTCAAGGTCCGCCCTTAAATATAGGCTTCTCTGAAAGAGAACAAAGTTTGGTTTTGACTTTGAGACAGCAGCCTTCATTTTTTTTTATTTTCAGGAAGCTTCAGGTCTTGAAACGTCTCTAAGGAGAAGTGGGGTTTAACAAAATCGATTTGCTGAATGGTTGTAACGATCATAACCGGATAGATAGTCCCTCTGGAAAAGACGAGGCCCGAGGACAGAAGAAGAAATTAGCCCTTGTTCGTATCAGAGATTTAAGGGAAAATTTAAAGGAGATTTAGAGGGAAAAGGATCATTTTGGATAAAATATATGATGACGATGCATGAAAAGTAAAGAGGCCCGGGTTTATGTTATGCTTGGAGAAAAAAGGGAAGAAAAGAAAAAGGAAAACCCAAGATTAAGTCTGTAAATGGACGGAGCACTTGGCCTTGAAAACCTCCTCTCTCCCAAGAGCTCTGAACACCTACTACGTGCTGGCCTTGAACACATCCCCCCTCTCCCAGCAGCTCCCAGCACCTACTATGTGCCAGATGCTAAGTCAAGCACTTACACACACGATCACCTTTAATCCTGACGAATCCTGTTTTGCAAGTGAGGACACTTGAACTCAGAGTGTTTATGCCACTGGCCCCAAGCTCGTGGACTAGGAAGCAGGAGAGGCAGGGTTTGGACCCTGGTCTTCCTGACGTCAAGGCTGCTGGGCTGGCTCCCCTTTCACCTAAGGGTGGGGCAGAGGGACCACTTCCCCAAAGGGAGCCCGGGATGGTGACTCCACCAACAGCCCCAGCTGTTGGCCCCCGGCTCTAAATCCGGGGTCAGGACTGACCCCAGGGTCCCGGGAGGGCTGAGCTGTTCGGCTGAGGTCGGGGGATCTGCTGGAAGATTTTGGGTGGGATTTGCAGGTGAAGCGCTTGAGCTCGGAGGACGAGTCCTGGAGAAGTAGGGGAGGATTTCGCTCTTCCCGCCTGGGGTTGATGAGGGTGGGTGTGTGTCTGCACGCAAGAGTGAGTGTATTTGCATGTGTGTGTAGACCCACGGGTGCCTGCACAGGAAGGCATGCGTGTATCTCGGCGAAGATCTCTGTGTCTCCATGTGTATACTTCCCTGCATGTCTTGGTGTTGTACATTTCAGGATCACGTGTGTGTGTGTGTGTGTGTGTGTGTGTGGCTGCACGTGTCGGTAAGTGCACGCGTGTGCTGCTGGGTAGCCAGCAGGGAGATCTCTGTGTTTGCCCGTGTGAGGCCTGTGTGTGCACTTGCCCACAAGCCTGTGTGTACATCGTGTGTGTGGTGTGTGTCTGCGTGTGCGTGGAAAGACTGACGACAGGAGGAAATGTGTGTGTAGACGCCTCTGACTTCCCGCCAGCCTATTGAACAGGGTTTTGGAGAGCGTCTGTTTGCCTCACATGGGACCTGCTCTGCTCTGCGACTTCAGCTTCCATTTGATCAAACGGGTTTTGTTTATCTTCCACAAATCTCGCTTCGGAAACGCCCGTGCTACTGATTCCCACACGTCTCTCGTGCTTCTCAACACCAGAGCGTCTTTTGTGAGGTTTAATATTCTGCCCCGGTCGTCACGAGGTGCTAATTTCCTTCTGGGCCACGGTCCTGGTTGGCCTGGACACCGAGGAGTCTGGCTTCTGTGGCCGGTGTCCAGGCCTGTCCCATCTCCTCTCCGGAAATACAGAGCTGACCTTGGGCGGTGGCGGATTTGGCCTCATCCTGGGCGGCGTGATAGGAGGCACATAGATGGGTTTTGAATTAAATGAAGCTATTTTCAATTCTGGCTCTGGAACTTAACCAGATGAGTGACTTTGGGCAAGCTCCTTTTGTTTCTTTTCTGCAGTGAAACCTTGTATAAGAAAGAGTATTACAAATTCTGAGTTGCAAGGATCAAAACGATATATTAAAAACACTGTTTACTTAGAAAATGTACCACATAGATATTGCTATTTGACAAACCATCTCGAAACTTAGCGGCTTAAGAACTACGGACATCTGCTTTGTAGGATTCTGTACGCTGGCATCGGAGGGGGTGGCTGCTGGGCAGATCTCCTCCTCCCCGTGGGGGTCCCTCATGTGTCTGTGGCCAGCTGGGCGTCCGCTTGGTGGCTTTTTCTGGGGGTTGGCTTGCTGTTGGCGGAGGCGGTCTCCGGGTTCCCTTCCACAAGGTCTCGGCCTCTGGGGGGCTCACGTGCGTGTGTCCTCACGGTGGAGGCGAGGGCTCGAGAAAGACAGCTGACACCTGCCAAGCCTCTTTGCCCCAGCTCGGCTCCGGGACAGTCAGGGGCACTGCAGTCTGTTGGCGGATTAGCTAGAAGGCCAGGGAACTAGACTCCGCCCCTTGATGGGAGAGCTGCAGAGTCCCACCCAAAAGCTGTGGAGGCAGGGAGGCTGTTACCTGAGCACTCAACGCAACCTCCCCGCTGCAACCGACACTCGGCGTTGAGCCGCCTGGAACCTGGGAGGTTTTTAATGACTACTGGCTAATGGCACTTAGGGTAGGCTGCAGACATCCCAACGCGTACGTGGTCTAGTCTCGGCACAGGTTTGCATTAAAAGAAATTGCATGGGGGTGCCCGGGTGGCTCCGTCAGCTAGGCTCCGACTTTGGTGCAGGTCACGGTATCATGGTTTGTGGGTTCAAGCCCCGCGTCGGGCTCTGTGCTGACAGCTCAGAGCCTGGAGCCTGCTTCGGATTCTGTGTCTCCCTCTCTCTCTGGCCCTCCAATACTTGTGCCTTGTCGTTCTGTCTTTCAAAAGTGAGTAAACATTAAAAATTTTTTAAACATCCTTACACCTCCCGCTGCCAGCTATTTCTCCAGCTCCTCCCTCTTTCCAGCTTGATAATCTTTGTCCATAGAAGACCCTGCCGGCCGGTCGGTTTCCTGGGAGCGATCATGAGGCGCTGGGGGAAGCGCTCCCCAGGAAGGTCAGAGAGGAGGGTGGGCCATGCCTCCAGGTTGCAGGTGGCTTATGGGGGTCTATTTCCTCCTTCCAGACTCAGAGTCTTGCCTGGCCATCGCGTGGGAGCCCGTGACATTCAGGCCAGAACACGGAGCGTGAGAGATGAGCCCCAGTCCCTCCCCATCGCTGTCCCCCCTCCTCCCACGGCAGCCTCCACAGGGGTTCTCCGAGCCCCTCATCTGCTGGACACTCACGGCCTGTCCATTTCCCGGTTTCCCGCTCTCCTCCTGCAGCCCCGCATTTGGCTTGGTTCTTCCCTTCTAGCTCGTAGGCGTCGACACGCACCCTGGTGTGTCTCCCTTTCTCAGAACGACGAGAATAAAAACCCGGCTGGCCTACCTGGTGCTCACTCGCTCCGGGCCCTGGCTGCACACTTTGCTTGCGTCGCTCGTCTTTATCTTCCTGCAGCCCGGGAAGGAGGCACCTTCACCGGCCCCGAGCTACGGGCAAGGGGAGGTGAAGTCGCCTGCCCAAGGTCACGGAGCCGGTGCAGCCGGGATTCAGACGCCAGCGCCTGACTTTAAAGTCCATGCTTGGGGAACTGTTAAACTGTGTCCGCCACCGAGGGTGACCAACTCGTCCCACCTTTCTGGGGGACTTTCCTGGTTTTTAAATGGAAGGCCCTGCGGCCTAAGAAATCACTCCATCTTGGGCCACGTGGGATGGTCCGTCGTCCTTGTCCCCGGCGGGCCTGGCCTGGCATCTAAGACTCGTCCTGCTTCTCCAGTCGCCGTCAGAGAGGGGGGTCCCGCGTGCTGCTGTCTTCCCCCCCCACCCCTCCAATGCCCGACGCCCGTCTGACTTTGCTGCCTGTTTCCTGCCCGTGCCTTCTCGTGTGCCATCGACCTCTGGTCTGCTCCGCTTTTAGGAATGCACACGGCACTACAGGCTGCCTCCACTCGGATTCCCTGTCTGCCCTCTGTCCCCCCCCTGCCGCCCCCCCCCCCGCCATCAAGTAGAGGCTCCCTGGGGTCCCAGTGATGAAGCAAAGTTTGAGTCCCGTCTGGCTCGAGAAGTCTTAGGACAGCTGCTGTCTGGATGCCCTCCCCCCCCGTGGCCCTAGGGGTGGGCAGCGCCTTCTCCTGTGACCCCTTCTGAAAGCTCTTGCACCACCCGCCAGCGCAACCATCACGGTAAGCCTTAGCAGTTAACAGGAAAGAGGGGAGAAGGCAAATACCCAAGGGGTCCCCCTGCCCCCACCTCTTCGAGCTTGCTTGCCCTTAAGGATCTTACCTTCTTTTTCTATATTCCTGGATCTTTCTTTTATTTTAGAGGGAGGGAGAGAGAGAGAGTGCATGCGTGTGAGCGACTGGGGGCAGAAGGGCAGAGAGAGAGAGAGACGGAGAGAACATCAAGCAGGCTCCATCGGAGCTGATACGGGGCTCAGTTCCGCAACCCTGGCATCATGACCCGAGCCGAAATCAAGAGTGGGATGCTCAACCGACTGAGACCCCGGGCGCATTTATACCTTCCCGGATTCTTCAGATAGAATGGTCCTGACGGTTATTCACAAGCACCCAGGTGAATCAGAGGACCAGGAGGCTCCAGGCGCCACAGCTCCTGCTCCGAACCCGGTCCTCCGCCATGTGCGGTGTGGACAGCTGCCTAGGGAGTACAGAGCATGCCAAGGAACCGAAGACGGACGTCAGATATCCCTGAGTGCACACTCAGAGGTGCGAAAGCACGAAAGGACAATCTGTCAGAAGCGCAAACCCAGACAGGTCTGCCGCAGAGAGGCCCTGGCACGTGTCCTGTTCCAAATGAGCGAGCGCCCCTTCGCTGCCTCCACGAGCCTGACCGCCGTGGGACTTCACAGGTGCCCAGCGGAGCATGGCCCCGTGGCCCTGCCTCGTGCCTCAGCCACAGCACTGGCTCTTCTGTACACGACGTTCTTAACAAAGACATCTGGGGGAATGACAGGTGGGGCAACCAAAACAGAAAGTGACGCGGGCACTCAGACTGCTCACAGCGGAGTATTAGCCAAAGCCCTTGGCGCCCCATGCTGCCGGAGGCTGATGTGCATTTGTGAACTACAGCGGGAGTCAAATCTGTATTCACCCGGAGAACTGAATTAGGGACGAGGGTTCCATACTTGGCCAAGCATGCTGAGCTCTCCAAAGAGGCAGGAACGAAAAATTCTGCCGGTCCTCTGGGCACGCATGCCCCAAAGAACACCTAACAGCTCCCCAAGGTTAACTCTGGAATAAAAAAGACCTTTGGCGATTGAGATATTGTGAGGATTTCCATTAGATAAAGTTAATGGGATTTTTAAAGTGCTTTTTGGTCACGATTAGGTCCATGCTGGGAAAATAATGGAAAAAAAAAATCCAGCAAAAATGCTTTTCAAAATTAACGGGGAAAAAAAATCCCCCACTGATGAGAGCAGTTTAATTTCTGGAAACAGCCATCGTGTTGGGTGGAGTTTCCATCAGGCCAGTTATGAGCATGGTTAATATCAAGAGTAATTGAGATATGACTGCTGGCTGGACTTGAAAGAGCCGTCTAGCCGCAGAGCCTAGGGAGCCGGGGGTGGGGGGTGGGGAGCCTGCTCTGCCTTCTCCAGCAGCTCAGCGAGGGAAGACGGGGACGGCCACACTTCCTGTCTCACAACGAGGACCAGAATGGCGGTTTCCGGTTTCCGGGTGTGTGGCCAACTGGAGGCTGCACATCCTGCCTGCTCCCCAACATGGCTGCCCACCAGAAGTCCTTGGAAAATTTAAGAAACAGATTCTCGGAAGTCCCTTCAGACGCACTGAATCAATATCTGTGGGGCTGAGGCCCAGCAATCAGGATATAAACAAAATTACTACGACAAAATTGTTGTTACCTGGAGTGTGAGAGTGTGTGTGTGTGTATGTGTGTGTGTTATGTATACCACACGTTGTATTTCCATTTAAGTCAACAATCCAGGTGATTCTGTAACAGGAGCAGGTCTTGGGAAGAACAGGGCTAGTCTCTTTTCCAAATAAAGAGACTAAGTCTCCAACAGAAAGGGACCTGCTTAATGCCACCCAACACAAAGCTGTAACTCCAGGCTCCTATCTCAACTTAGAGTGAGGGCATTCTCCTCTAGGCTAGGCTGCAGCTCATGAGGTAGTTCTGGTAACTTCTGGGAACTTCTGCCGCCCCCCACGAAGCCCCCAAGACCTATCGATGGAGGAGCGGGCTTATTTGGCAGAACATAATGGTGTCATCCGCTCTGACAGCTGTCCCTCCTGATGGTTCCCCACAGGTCCCCAAGTGCAGAGGTGTGACCTCCTCCTCCCCCCGCGTGGTCTCCATGGGCAACTGGGCAAAGCCTGGTTCTGCAACAGTGGATGGCGGAGCACATGGCATTGGTCACGCATTCACTGCGCTGCAGACCCTCCCATTAACATCAAAGGATCGGGAATTGTGAATACCATTTCACAAACAAAGGGGCTCAATTAACACAACTTACAAAGTGGAAGACGAGAGAGGTAGGGGGTCCCGACCACGATCACACAGCTCGAAGCTTTATCAAATCATTATGTTGTTAATGTTATTATTACATATCCGAAGTTAATATTATATATCAAGTATATACCATGAAAATGAGAGAACCTATAAAAAAACCCACTCAACACTACCAGAGATTCCCACCCAGGTCCTGAGGGCTTCTTTGCTTCCGTGGTGCCCCTGGTAACTCTGCCATCGCACTCAGGGAACTCCAGGGATTCTCACCTAGTGTAGAAGCCAACCCACTCTCTGGGTTATTTTTTTTTTTCAGGTGAAAGTAAGCTCCAGAGATGCTATTTAATACTTGATAAAATTTTCAAAGGTATCGAGGCGAGAAGGGAATACGGCCGTGCAGTGGACTCTTTCCAACGGGTCTCCAGGAACTTTGAAATCAGAGAACTCTCGATCGTGAGCAGGCCTCGGGGAGGTCGGCGTTCGTGTTAATGAAGTCTTTCATGCTCACGACATTTCCCTGAGTGTAAGGTCAAGTTCGGGCACTTGCAATCCGTTGATAAAAGACGTGTGTGTGCAGCCGTGTGGGAAATCTGGGGATATTGTCAAATAATGATGTAGAGTGTAATTAAGGTTGAGCTGTTAAGCACTAATTAATGAAGCTGTCAGATTTTAATCAAGGAATTGATTGTTTCTGTCTAGAGTGCTGATGGTTCTGCACCCTTGCAGAGGTCTGGAACCCTGATCTGCACGGATGCACGAATTAAAGGGCCGCGCATCAGCTCCAAGGGGCAGTGGGCTTCTCTGTCCCAGACTGCAGCCCCGGCAACTTTGTGATCCTACAGAAAGCCAAGGAGGCAAGTGGGCCCTCTTGGGAAGGGCCAGATCTGAAGGCTGGGCTTCAAATTCAGTTCCTTGGTGGTCACTCTTCATATTCGAAAGCTGCTCCTTGAGGACCTGCTGTGCGCTCGAGGACCCGCTGTGTGCTCGGAAACGCGCTGTCTCCTCTCACCCTCCAAGCACTCTGCTGTACAGAAGGGGGCCGAGGCTTCAAGAAGGGGTGGGTCCTACCACTGAGGCCAAACTCTCTCAGAGGCAGGGGATGGAGTGGGGGGAGGGGTAGACTTTCTGTCCCCTGGGGTTTAGTGCACTGTGTTCTCTGGTTCTGAGGGTCTCTCTCCCATTGCACAGAGACCCCTTGTGTCATGGAAAACACACCTGTTCTTGAAATCACTCCAATCGGGGTTTAGATCTGGCGTGCCTGTTTCCTGGCTGTGAGAGCCTGAACACGTTGTCGTCATTCCGAGGCGCCTCAGCTTCCTCATCTACTAAATGGGAGCGATGCCACCAAGTTGCAGAGAATGGGATGCTAGCATAGCTCCCTCGTACTGAGCGCTTCCTGTCTGCCAGGCGTGGTGCTAGGTACAGCAGGTTCATCGAGGCATTCTATCTTCACATGGCCCTCTAAATCGGTGCCTCCCAACAGAACTTTCCGCAATGACGAAAACACACTAGGTATCTGCTCTGTCCAACGTGGTAGCCACTGGCCACACGCGGCCACTGGGCACTTAGGATGTGGTCCACGGATCTGAGGGACAGGACTGCAAACCTCCTGTAGTTGGAGTGGATGGACATTTAAGAACATCCACGTTTGGCTGGCGGCTGCCGTCCTGGCACAGCTCTACCGACGGCCTCTCCGTCCTCATCTGCCAGACGAAGGCTCGGAGGAACCACGCGACCTGCTGGAGTCACAGCCTGTAAGCGGTGGAGCTGGGACGAACGGAGGCAAGGTGGCTCCCCGCCGCCACACGGCGCCAGCTGGGACCTCTTCAGGAGGTCAAGGCTTCTGCGAGCAGGGGTCGAAGCACACGCTCGTGGCCCGGGGTCCATGTGTGGGGCCGTCCACCCGCTCGCGTCAGTGTCCTGGCCCGTCGCGAAGGCTCAGGGATCCGGCAGAGGCCAGGCCATCTAACCACGTCCTGTGCTGCTCCTGCCACCAACCTCACCCGCCCCGTGTGAGTCATCTGTTTACAGTCAGGGGAGGGACGGGATGTGGGCAGTGGGCCGGCTGCCAGGGAGGAGACCGACTGCACGGGCTGAGTCTGCTGCTCGGCCGGCGCGATCCCACGCTGTGGCTCTCGGTCAGCGGCGGCAGGGAGCTGGCGTCGAGTGCCAGATGCCACGCGGTCCCGTACACCCACGATCTCACCGAATGCCCTAAGGCGGGTGCCCCCAAGACGAGGAAATGGAAGCTCCAGGTGGCTCCACAGCCACGTGGAGGGGCCAACGGAGGGGTCTGAAGGCGGGCACCTGGCTCTGTTATATTTTCACCCTTCCCTGGCTGTTTTTTCGCTGAGCTTGTCCTTGGTCTTGGCTGCCTCTCCCCATCAGCCTAGGCCTAGCGCAGGGAAGGGCCGGCCTTTGGGACCCGTCTCCGCAGGCAGGAAAGCAACGGAGGAAGTGGGTTTTGCTGAGTTTGGCCGCAGTGGCTGTGAGCGCGGGGCAGGAGAAGGGAGGCGGGAGCTGAGGAGGCACGTGAGGGACAGGGAAGGCCACTGGAGGAAGTCATTATTGTAACTGTAATGATGACCATGCTGAGTCTCTGCGCCCTCTCCCTGGAATCCTGGGACACCCCACCCCCCCCGCCCCGTGTTTGATGCCACGGCCTCCTTGCAGGGACGTTAGCTCATCCTCAGAGAAATGATTACAAAACCTTGGCTGTCATCGAAACAAACCCGCTAAGATTTAAGGAAATGTGTCTGCATTTTATACTTTGTTTCTTTTATGAAGCAATAAGAATGCCCAGATTTACACATTTCGGGATTCCTAATTGAATCGTAGAAGTGTGGAAAATGGGAGCTCTGGGAATCTTTGGAGAAGCGAGCGGGCAGTAAGTCTGTCGACGTCGGGTGGCCACACTGCTTCCTGCCTGGACAGCCTGGGGGCCGCGCTGGTGACCGGAGGAGCCCTCTGCACGGAGGCGTGTCTGTTCTGGCTCGCCGCCTTCCCGGCGCTGCTGTTCTCCTGCAGGGAAACTCCGAAGAAACAAAGGGAAGCAAAACAGGCTTTCGGCCCTGGGAAGGCAGTGCCTCCCTGCCTTCTGTCCCGGCCACATCTGACTTCCAGGGGTGCGATTTTCTGAGATTTTGAGGGGGCGGGCAAGGAGTCAAAGCCTTGGGGCTTGAATCCTGGTTCTGCTGTGTCCTGGCTGTGTGACCTTGTCCGAGTTCCTAAACCTCTCTGAGACTCAAGCTCTGATTGTTTAAAACGAAGGACATTCTTGAAGGGTGGTTACAAGTTAAACTGTGTCCCTCCGAAAGGTCTGTTGGGTCCCAATCTCTGGTATTGGAGAATGTGACCTTCTTTGAAAATAGGGTCTTTGCAGATGGAATTTAGTTCAGATGAGGTCATGCCGGGGTAGGGTGGTCCCCGAGTCCAGTGGCTGGTGTCCTTATAAGAGGAGAGACACAGAGAACATGAGGGGACGTGGGCATGTGAAGACAGAAGCAGAGACTCGAGCGATTTGAGCTTCTGGGGCTGCCAGAGGCTGGAAGAGGCAAGGAAGGGTCCCCCCCTATAGGTTTCAGAAGGTGCCCGCCCCTAATAGCACTATAATTTCTGACTTCTGGCCTCTAGACGTGGGAGACTAAATTTCTATTGTTTTAAGCTACCCAGTTTGGGAGGCTTTGTTACGGCAGCCCTGAGAAACTAAACAGTGGGTGATTTTAAGGAGTTAAAAGGATCCATGTCGGTGCCTGGCCAAGAGTAGATGTTATGAAAATGAATGTTTCTCTCCTCCTTTCATAGTTGTTGGGGCCCTGCGATGTCATGGAAGTGAGGCAAGGTGATATGTAGTGTCCTTTTTTTTTTTTTTTCGAGTTTATTCATTTGGAGAGAGAGAGAGCAGGGCGGGGCAGAGAGAGAGGGGGAGAGAGAGAGAATCCCAAGCAGGCTCCAGCACCATCAGCACAGAGCCCAACGCGGGGTGTGAACTCATGAACCGTGAGATCATGACCTGAGCTGAAACCAAGAGTCAGACGCTTAACTGACTAAGCCACCGGGGTGCCCCAAGGCAATGTGTACTTTATTTAGTTATAAAATTTTTTTTGTGTTTATTTTTGAGAGAGAGACCGAGTGTAAGCGGGGGAGGGGCAGAGAGAGCCGGAGACACAGAATCCGAAGCAGGCTCCAGGCTCCCAGCTGTCAGCACCGAGCTTGACGGGGGACTCAAACCCATGAACCTGGGAGATCTCGACCTGGGCCGAAGTCAGACACTCTAACTGAATGAGCCACCCAGGCACCCCAGGAGATATGTGCTTTAAACCACACACTCTAGGGGGCACACTGTCTTGACCTGTGTCCTAGCTTCACTATGAAACCAGCTTTGTGATTCTGGGCAAGTGGCTCAACCCTTCTTGTTCAGTTCTGAGAAGAAGAGGAGCCGCTGACATGGCCCGGATGGATGCGTACTGTCCTGGTACTGTGAGCAAAAGCACGGTGTTGCTAAGAGCTGGCTTGGCACTCACAGCTGGAAGCCGGTGTGCTCTCCTGATCATGAACTTCGCAGAACATCAACACCAGAAAAAAGCCGTCTGCGACTTGTAAAAACGGCACAGAATGATGGTCTCCGGGAGTTGGAGGGTGGGGGTTGTGGGGAGACGTTGTTTAAAGGTGCAGATTTTTAGCTAGTACATAAATAAGTTCTGCAGACTCAACGCCCAGAATACCGATTACAGTCAACAATACTGCATTGGAAACTTCAAAGTTGCTAAGAGACTACATCTTCATTGTTCTCACCACAAAAGAGAAATGGAAATTATGAGATCCTGATGGAGGTGTTAGCTAAGCCGAGGTGGTCGTCACCCTGCAGTAAGAAAATGTATCAAGCCAATAGGCACACCTTAAACTTACACAACGTTATGTGTTAATCACCTGTCGATAAGATAAATACATTAAAAAAGAAGAGTCCTCTGTAACTGGGATGGGTCAAGACAAAAACAAGCCCGCTTTGCAATCCTGTCTACATGCAGCCGGAACACAAGCATTGTCCAAACCACAAACATGACCAAACGATTCCTTTTCCTGGCTCCCACGAGTGACTGCTTTTCTATACCAATCCCAGCTTCAGGCTTGGTTTGCTCTTCCACCTTCTAGAGGAGACGAATTAAAACCATCTTAGAATATTCCCACTTCGTGAAGGTATCCAATCCAGTGCAAAGCCCGGCTTCGCTGAATCCTTCTCCAAATCGCTTAACGCGCGAGCCCAAAGCCTACAGGACGCCCCTCCCGACACCCCTTTAGGAGCAGCCTCGCGACGGCCCACGGCGTGAGCGCCCCCTTATCGCAAGGAGTCCATAAGCCTACCCTTCTCAGCGGCAGGTGCTTTCGGGAGGTCTTTGGTTCTTGAGGGGACCAATGAGTTGGCACATGCCCAGGGCTATGTAAGTGTCCGCTCGAATCATGCCCGTTGCTGTCTGGACGCCCGAGTCTTTTCCCTTCTCTTTCGGTTAACACGACTCCCAGCTTTCGCCGGGCGCCGAGTCTCTGCTCTTGGCGAGTCACGTGCTTCGCGTTCCAGCCCCAGGAGTAGACGCGTGACTGAGGCCTGTCCAATCAGCGAGTCCCGTCCCCTGGCTGCAGTGATTGGTTCAGGGTGAGCATGTGACACCGGTTGGTCCAATCAGAGCAAATCCTAGGAGCCTCGTGGAGCTGGGAGGCCCGGGGAAGAGCCTCTCCGTGCGCTAGAAGGCGCTGGAGGCGTGTGGTCTGCGGCTGCTGGGGGAGACCTGGAACGCAGCCTGTGGAATGGAAGGTACCCCTCGTCTTGGTCTTGGTCGCTTCCTCTGTAAAATGGGGAGCGTGACCCTGTAAAAAGGGTGACTTGGAGTTGGTCACGCGAGGGAGCCTCACCATCAGAATGTCATGAATGTGGAATTTACGGACCGTTGTCTCCCTAAGCGGGGAGACATAATAACAGCCCGTCACCAGCATCCTTACTGCCTGGTGGGCAGGAGCTGCAGGGTGGGGGGCGCACCAGAGCACTGAGCCCCAGGGCGGGAAAACCTGTCGCCGTTGCTCCGTCCTTGCTGTCTAGCGATCCTTGAAGCCCAGCCCTACATTTCAGGCTTTCTCTTGGATCCCGGAAGTCACCATGGTCTAGGAGAGGTCACCGACGTGGCCTCAGCCCCCAGGCATGGTCATCCAGAGGGGACAAATGCCTAACCTGTGAGAGTGGCCCGCCCGGGGGACCAGGGAGGGAGCCCCGAGGGGTGGGAGGCAGGTGTCAGCCAAGGCGGGAAAGCAGAGTGCGCTGTGGGGCCACCTGCTAACGCTTCAGGCTCGTGCGACTGACCTACTGTCGCTTTCTTCCCCTGCACAATGGGGACGAAGGAAGGGTCGCTGTGAGGCTTGTCTGTGACACACCTTTGGGGCGCCCAGCATTGTGCTGGTGCAGCAGGTGCTCAGCCAGGGACAGCTCTGGCTCGGGCTGCAAATGGGTCCCTGTCCTCGTCCTCCGTGCCTGGTGATTACTGCTCACGTGGGTCAGTGCTGTGGGCGATCTATGGAAGGTTCCAGACGTGCGCTTGCTTCCGGCTCCGGTCCTCTGGCTCATTTGGGGAAGGTGTGGTGGATATCGCGCCTCTGCGTGTCTTACCCCTGCCCCTCTGCCCTCCGAGCTGTCCGGGGACTCCGGGACTCAGCCGTCCGAAGGGCCTGGGAGGAGCCGGGGCCCGCCGAGCCCTTCCAGGCTTCCGATGAGCCCGACCGCGGCGGCGGGGCCAGGACGGCTCCCGGCCCGCGGGCGTCCCGCCTGCTCCCGCCGCTGCCTTCCCCTCCCGCTGCAGCGGCGGCCCCTCCCCGGTGTTCAGGACGCTCGAGCCGCTGTGCACCCCGATTCCATACACGATTCCGCTGGGAAATGGTCACGCGCGTCAAGTTAATTCACAGATGCATCACCTGGCATGGCGACGTGGGGGTGGGGTGGGGGCGGGGCGGGGATGGGGGCGGGGCGGGGCGCGGGCTCTTCCCGGCTGCCCGCGCAGAGTTCACGGCTACCGCAGGATGTTACTAACTGTAGTCCTCGTGCCGTGCCCCAGCGCTCCAGAACTTACTCATTTTGTACCTGAGGGTTCGTACCTTGTGACCTACGCCTTCCGGTTTCCCCAGCCCCAGCGCCGCACAGCCGCCCTTCTAGCCTCCGGTTCTGTGAGTTCAAGGCTTTTAGGTCGTACGTGTAGGACCGTACTGCGTCTGGCCCGTGTCGCTGCAAACGGCGGGGTTCTCTTTTCTAGGCTGAATAATACTCCACTGTAAGTATAAACATTTTCTTTTTTTTAAATAATTTATCGTCAAATTGGTTTCCATACAGCACCCAGTGCTCATCTCAACAAGTGCCCTCCTCTGTGCCCGTCACTCACTCTCCCCCCTCCCACACCCCCCTCTCCCCTCAGTTTGTTCTTAGTCTTTGAGAGTCTGTTATGTTTTGTCTTCTTTCCCCTCTGTGTCTTTTTTTCCTTCCCCTCTTCCTCTCCCCCATGGTTTTTGCTAAGTCTCACAAAGTCCACCTATGCTTGGGAACGTATGGCATCTGTCTTTCTCTGCCTGACTTATTTCACTCAGCATAATACCCTCCAGTTCCATCCGTGTTGCCACACATGGCCAGATTTCATTCTTTCTCATTGCTGCGTAGTAGTCCATTGTGTGTATACATATATATATATATAATTGTATATAAATGTATATGTGTATATGTATATACACACCACATCTTCTTTATCCATTCATCAGTTGATGGACACTTGGTCTCTTTCCATGATTTGGCTATTGTCGAAAGTGCTGCTATGAACATTGGGGTACACGTGCCCCTATGCATCAGCACTCCTGTGTCTCTTGGGTAAATTCCCAGCAGTGCTATTGCTGGGTCATAAGCCTTTTTCTTTTTATTATTAAGCACACTTGCATTTAATTTTCAATTTTAAGGGGTGCCTGGGTGGCTCAATCAGTTGAGTGTCCAACTTTGAGTCAAGTCATGATTTCACAGCTCATGAGTTTGAGCCCTGAATCCAGCTCTGTGCTGACAGCTCAGAGCCTGGAGCCTACTTCAGATTCTGTGTCTCTTTCTCTCTCTGCCCCTCCCCTGCTCACGATCTGTCTCTCTCTCTCTCTCAAAAGTAAATAAACATAAAAAAATTTAAAAAGAAATATTTAATTTTCATTTTTAGAATCAAGGTATAATTTACATATACTGAATCATGCAGATATTAAAATTATACGAAACTGATGTTACAACAAACGCATATACATATGTAACAACCCACAACCCTTCAAAATACAGAACATTCCATTACCTCAAAAGTTCGCTACTTTTTTCCCCCCAGACAATCCGTCTCTTAAACAGTAGAGTGTATCAATGTTCTGATTTATGTCACCATAGACGCTTTTCCTTTTCTCTAGATTTTTCACATAAATATAATCATATGGGATGTATCCATTTTTGTCAGTTTCTTTTGCTCAGCACCATAAATTCGTTTTGTAGGTTTATCCAGTGTGTTTTGTGTTTGTAGTCCAATCTTTTTATTGGTGGGTTGAATGTCTTTTTGTGAACGTAACACCATTTGTCTGCCCATTTTTCTAGTAATGACTGGATTCTTTCTTTCTTTTTTCTTTTTTTCCTTGAAACTTGCTTTATTTTTTTAAATCAATCTATTGTCAAATTGGTTTCCATACAACCTCCAGTGCTCATCCCAACAAGTGCCCGCCTCCGTGCCCGTCACCCTCTCTCTCCCTCCCATACCCCCCTCAACCTTCAGTTCATTCTTAGTATTTAAAGTCCCTTCTGTTTTGTCTCCCTCCCTCTCTGTGACTTCCCCCCCCTTCTCCTCCCCCATGGTTTTCTGCTAAGTCTCTCAAAATCCACCTATGCGTGGAAACATATGGTATCTGTCTTTCTGTGACTTATTTCACTTAGCGTAGTACCCTTGTTTGGATTATTTATAACTTTTGGCTATTATAAATAAGTCTTTCATGAACATGTATTTGAAAACCTTTTGTGTGGACACCTGTTTGTGAGTTCACTAATCTTTTTGAGTATCTTTAAGAATCTTTTCTGTTCATTGGCTTCTACTCTTTTTTCACATTCTGTGCCATGACAAAAAAAACATCACTGCAGTGTGCTGCACTGTGTAGACATTTTCTTTATTGAACAACTCAGGGCTGGCAAACCGTGGCCCTGAGTTGGTTGATTTTGTAAATAAAGTTTTATCGGCACATAGCCACGCCCGCTGGTTTACAAATGGCTCGAAGCTGCTTTCGTGCTCGAACGGCAGAGCTGAGTAGTTGCACCAGAAACCGTACGGCTGGCAGAGCCTAGACTGTTTGGCCCTTTGCAGAAAAAGCTTGGCGACCCCGGCAGGGAATGCAGTTCTATTTCCGGCCGGGCTGTGCCCAGGATTTGGTGTGTGCCGCAGGAAGGGTGAGGCCCTAACTGTTAATGTGACCCAGGGTGCTCTCATCGTGGGGTGTGTAGGGCAGGCCATGGCACGGCTGAACCGGATGAGAGGTTCTCAGTCTAGGGTGATTTTTGCCACGTTTGAAGACATTTTGGGTTGTCACGACTCAGGGAGGAGAGACGCTACTGGCATCTATTGGACAGAGTCCAGGGATACTGCTAAATCTCCCCCAGTGCACAGGACGGCCCCTACGACAAATTAGCCGGCCCCAAATGTCCACCGTGCTGAGGCAGATACCCCAGACCACGGGACAAGGGACACCTGTTGTGTTTTCACTTTTGCTTGATGGTAAAAGGTTTAAGACATCATATTTATATTATAACAAATGCAAATATATTATGGAGGAGAAAGCAGCATTTGCATGACTTTTTAAACAAAAACCTGATACTTCCAAAAACGGCACTCTGGGAGTGGGCTGCTTTGGGCTCTGCTCCCTTGTTCCCCCCCCTCCTGTGACTGGCAGTGAAGGCTGCTGTCTTAGAGATGAATTCCAAACCCGTAACACAGCCTAGGTGTCTTCCACACTCAGTGCATGGTCCTGCTTTCCAGTCCCTGTCCTCGGGAACATTCTCTGGCCCCTCTATATCACACAATACCAAGAAGTCACATGTGTTCTATGGGACAGGCACCAGCCAAGCATTTTATAGACGGTTCGTCCTTTATCCAAAGTACCAGGGGTGCCCCAAAACAGACGTTGGTTTTTCTGCCTTTGAACTAAAAAGTCCTCTATGCTCCCTTTCTTGATCAAATAAACTCCTACTCATCCCTCAAAACCCGGTTCAGGCAAACCCTCCTCCATGAAGTGGTTTACAGCATGGGCCCTGAAACCTGCTACCTAGATTTACATCTTCCTTGGCCTCTTACTTGCTGTGTGTTCTTGGGCAGATGGCTTTACTTTTCTGTGCAGTTTCCCCTACAGTGATGTTTTGAGAATTAAATGAGATAATATGTGTACGAGTGCTTGAAACAGTAGGTGGCAGATAAGAGCTGCCTAATAAATGTTAGGCTTTCTTGGACCTCCTTCCCTGTCAGCACGCCATCACACCTCACAGACGCTGGGTCTCAGCGGGCATTTTTGGATTTGTTCCTGGGTGTTCACACGTGGTTGTGGAAAGAAAGAGTGTGATATGGAGGCGATATCCATTAGCCGCGGTTTCTAGGGGTGACTGCTGCTAAAACCTGAGCAAGAACCCCGCCGTAAACAAACTCCTGCGCCCCAACGAGGCCGACTGGGTGCCATGGAGGACATCGTATTACAGGGTTGGCGAGAGACACGCTGAGTCTGCCCTCGTGAGCCAGCACCAGCACATCTGGTTGAATCTCTTACACTAACTGCTTGGTTCGCTGGTGCCCTGTGGCGTGGCGTTGGGAAAGCTTCGAGGCTGTGTCTGGGTGCAGAGAAGAAGGGTGACTTCGTCTTCTCTGGCCATCTGCCACGGTGATGCAGGAGAGATGGCATGTGTGCAGGTGCTTACTATCTCTGGGTTGGCGACACCGACTATAGGCAGAGGTCCTTTCAGGGCTGGGCAGCCAGGAGATGGCACGCGTTGTAGCTGGGCAAGGCCGTCTCGTCTTCTTCTCACACCGACACTTGCTAAGTACGTGTGGCGTAACCCCCTGCACCAGAAGGGGATAAACACCACAAAGGCACAAGGCAGAGCAAAGCAAAAAGCTTGCAAAAGTTTGGGTTTCGGAGTCCAGCCGAGCTGGGCTGGTATCTCCAGCCCATTAGTGGTGCCGCCTTGGGCAAAGCCGCTTATCTTCTGGGACCCCCATGTCCTCAGCTGAGAGGAAGGGGGCGTAATCGAGGGGACTGGTTACATGCAGGAGGAGGAAGCGGGAGGCTCGTTGCTGGTGTTTTGTAAGCAGTTGCCCGTCTCCGCTTCACTTCGAAGCTGCAAGCGCGTTGCTTGAGCAACAGCCAAGTCAGCTTCGTAAACCCCGAAAACCCTGTGACTGATTTCCGAGCAGCGGTGAGACTCAAGACCGCTCGCCAGACTGCTCGCTGCACTTACAATTTTTCCCTGAGTTATTCTTTTCCTTTTGCAAATAGAAACAATAAAATGGAGAAGGAGGGGAAAAAAAGACGCCGCTTACCCACACTCTGCAGATAAACAGCCGTAAATAGTGGGGCTGCAGGCACGGTCTTTAGCGAAGGGCAGGGCGGGCTTGTTTTTGCCACGGGCCGCGTTCACCGTGACCCCCGGACAGGACAGGTTCCAAGCCGGATGCTGACCCAGGCCGTCTCTGCGTGGCCGTGTGTGATGCATACCAATGCACCGCACAGGTCAGATCCTCAGCTTTGGAACCTGAGTTTTTAATGACCAAATTCCTGCCTGTTTTGCTAGGGAGCCTTGGTCACCCTGTCTTGCTGAGTGCCACCGTTCGTTTTAGTTCTTTGATGGCTGACGAGGCTAATTGATTGTCCCCACAACCCAGCCTCCTTCACTTGGAAGGTGTGAGCAGGAGCTTGGACTCAGGTGGAGGAGGCAGTTCCTCAGTGAATTGGATGCTCAGAAGGGCAGCCCTGGGCAGCAAGGGGCCAGGTGTACAAGCCGGGCCCGTGCTCGCCATGCCGCTGTGTGTCTTAGACGAGCCACTTAGCGGTTCTGATCACAGAGAACCAGAACCTTTCGCCTCGGCTGATTGGATCGGGCATTCTAAGGTTGCGCCTCTTGAATTCTGACCTGCCCATGAATCACACAGGGGTCTTGTTGTAATGCGGATTCCGGGTGAGGGGGTCTGGGGTGGGGCCTGAGGCTCTGCATTCTTCTCTGAAAATGCAGTGCTGCGGGCTCCTCGTCGCCACTTTAGCTGGCTGTGCTTACAGGTGCACGGAAGTGCTTTGCAGGCGAGTGTCTGTGCTGTTGTCCGGAATTTAACATGGGAAGCGGGCTGCTCTGCGAGGCGGCTTCCCCAGCGCCCTGCAGGTACTTGACGGTGCACTGGATTCAGAAGCAGTGGCCTGGATTTGACTCCCTAACTCCTCCGGTGGGGCGATGGGGGAGAGAGAGAAGAGAGAGAGTGAGCGAGCAAAGGTGTTGGTCCCAGACAGGCTTCAGTCTGAATCCCTGCTCTGCTGTTTCACGGTTGTGTGATCATAAGCAAGTTAAGTCACCTGTCGTGGCCTCAGTTTCCTCATCTGGTCAATGGAATGGTCACCATCCCAGGGGGAGCAGAGAGGCGTGAGCAAGACTGTGGAGGCACAGAGCCTGGCTCAGCCCCTGCCAGGCGGTGGACACTCCTTCTGCACTTGTCAGGGGCGCGTGCCTGCACGAGCGTCCTGCCGTGAGCCCAGCTTCCTCGGGTCAGTGTTAAAGGGGGACGGTGATAATACCCCAAGGCGCCCTTCAGCTCTCACAACCTTGTCCCGGGGCCAGAGGGTGTCTCTTGGGGGACGAGGCGGCCATTTCTCCGCAGTCACACAGAGGGCTTCAGGGAGTCGAAGCACACAGCGTGTCCTCAATGCTTACACTGAGGACAACGGCATTTGAGAGGGGATGAGACGAGTTTCTGTGTCAGAGAGACCTGGGCTCACGCCTCACCCAAGGAGCCTCAGTCTTCTCACCTGTAAATGGGGTGCCTCCTGCCTGCCTTCCAGAATGGGGTGAGGCTCAGCGAGAACACCGACGGTAAGCAGAGCAGCCCGCTCCTCGCCTGCCAGGCCGGGCTCAGCGCCTCGCGTGAAGCGGAGTCCTCCAAACCCCCACGGCACCGGCCTCAGGAAGCTGCCCTACCACATACCAGTAAGGAAACTGAGGCTCAGAGGCAGAGTCTGCCTCTCCTTCAGTTTTCTCCAGAATCGGCCGCGGGGCGGGGGCCGAGCTGGGTGGAGCCTGCGCCACCGCTGATGGGGGAGCAAATACAGATGCAGCCCTGGGCGCATGCATCTCATGACTTTCCGTCTGAGACCCTGGGGCTCCTGGTCGCACGGTTTCCCTGATACCTTTTTCCAGACGGCACGGTTGTGTGATTGTAAGCGAGTCAGCTCCCCTGGCCCCACCTGGCTTCGGCTCCCCCTCCGTCAGTGGGCATGACGTCAGCCTCCAAGGATGGCCCGAGAGGGCGAAGCTGTACAGTGGGCGCGAAGTGCCCGGCCCGTCACATCGAGGTATCAGCTCGACAGCTGAAGGCTATGCTCAGTGGTGCCAGTGCCTCCTTATTCTTCCCTGGACCCCAGCCCCCCAGACTGCACTTCTCTTCCCGCGTGTGTCTGAGAGACTGTCTGGGGCATGGTGAGGAGCTCAGCAGTTGTAACTTCTGTTACTGGAGCCGCAAGACCCACACCCTGCGCGTCTCTGGCCCCGGTTGTAGCTTGTGTTGGCAGGGGGAACAGCCTCTGGGGCCCTGTCGATCTTTCTAGAAAGGAAGAGAGAACGCCCTGAGATGGCGGGCTGTGGACAAGGCAGTCAGGGCGAATGCCTGCTGCAGAAACCAGCTCGCTCCGCAGCCACGAAGCAGTGGCTACAGCTTCCCAATGCTAAGGAGGGCCTGCTTCCCAGAGCCCCGCTGCGCACTGCAGCAAGTCAGGACTGATCACGCGGTCAGGGACGGGCTTCCTCCTGCGCCCGCGGAAGCCTCAGCCGCCGCAGGCTGACCGCCGTGCGCGCGCCTTTGCTCCCTGCGCCTGGCCCCTGACCCGCCCTCAGGAACTCCCAGCGGAGACCAGACATCACCGCGCCTCCCGGAGTTGGGGGGGGGGGCATTGGGCCAGTGCGTGGGGCAGCCGGGGTGCAGGGACAAGAACAGTGGACCTGGAGACTGACTCCAAGTGGCTTGGCTCCCTCTGGCCTCAGCTTTCTCATCGGCAAATGGGGTCACAGACCTTGATTCTGAGAGGCAAGGCTACAGGTAGAGGGCAGGAGCTCGGCCTGTCTGGACCTGGCCCTTGGCTCGGCCAGTGCCTTCCTGGAAAAGTTACTTCATCTCCCTGGTCCTCAGATTGCTTTTCCTTGACAAGGGGGATGATGACAGCCTCAGATCTCAGAGAGTTACTGTACAGATTAAAACAAAATAACGCATGCAGACTGAGTGGCCTGTTACACGGCAAACCAGATGTTTGGCCTTGTTACTCACGGACTTGCTCATTATTCCTTCCGGGTGGTTCGTGGGAGCTGGAGATGCAGAAAGGCCACTAAGAATTGAGTGGATGTTTCTAGAGTCGTTGGGGCAATTAGCTGAGATGACGCATGTGGAGGACCCAGCTCCTGTGCTCAGGAAGCCCTCAGGGTCAGCCGAGGTGGGTCCCCCTGTCATCTGCTGACAATGTGACCGAAACACAGAGCCAACCCTTCTGTGGCTTGTACTGCGTACTGGGCATTGTTCTAAGCACTTTATAAATGGTAATGCATTTAATTCCGTGGCATATGGGGTGTGTATCGTCATTATCCCCATTTTATAGGTGAGGAGACTGAGTCGCCAGGAAGAGAAGGACCTTGCGAGGGTTACACAGATATGGAAGGGTGGAGCCGGGCGTGTGATTCCCAGGACGGTGGGCTGCGTCCTGACCTGGATTTCAGTGTCTCCCCTCCCGTCTGCTGCCCAGGAGACCATGCTGTCCCCAAGACCGCAGCCGTGGGCGCCGCCTGCCCCAGTTCAGCTCCATCCCGACTCAGCTCAGTGCAACCCGACTCAACTCAGTTCAGCCCCAGCAGAGCATGTGCCCAGGGGATCTTAGGCCAGATGTGAGCGACGCCGATGAATGACGCGAAACCTGGAGGTCACCTCACGCTCGTCCCATTCCCAGGGGTCCGATGGGTCCCCTTCACGCTCGTCCTGTTCCCAGGGGTCCGGTGGGACTCTCATGTCCCCCATTCACATAGAACGACACCCAGACATCATGTGCACAAAGCAGTGCACAGTTCTGAAATCCTATTACGTTCGAGCTTCTTTATAACACGTGTTTGCTAAGCCAGGCCAGCTTGGGAGCAGAGAACAAGAGGAGGTTATACAGAGAACGGTTAGTAATTCATACTGTTAACGGGGCAGCCACGGTGTTCTACACACCATGCTAGGTGTTTAGCAGACATGATCTCATTTAACCTGTCAACTCGGGGAATGAGATTATTCTGTGTATTTTTAAATTTTTTTTTAATTAAAAAAATTTTTTTTAATGTTTTTATTTTTGAGAGAGAGAGAGACAGACAGACAGAGCATAAGCAGGGGAGGGGCACAGACAGAGAAGGAGACACAGAATCTGAAACAGGCTCCAGGCTCTGAGCTGTCAGCACAGAGCCCGACGTGGGGCTTGAACTGGGGAACAGTGAGATCGTGACCTGAGCCAAAGTCGGACGCTCAACCGACTGAGCCACGCAGACGCCCCAGTTTTGGGTATTTTTAAAGATGAGATGTGGTTAGGCTGAGTAACTTTTCCAAGTCACGGAGCTGGTAGGAGGCTGAGTGGTCTCCAAAGGGTGTGTCCTCCCGGAGTTCCGCCCTGCCAGCATGGGCTGGTTGTCATTCAGGGAAACCAGAAAGGAATCGGGGTGCAGGGGGATGAGGGATGATATGAGGTGTGTCCTTCCATTACCTGTGAGCCCAAACCTGTAGGGGCTGTAAGCTCTGGGCCCGGTGGGAGCAGGTTCCCGCGCCCAGGACAGGGCAAGGTGGGACCTGGTGTGATTTCACGCCTTCCCCAAACATACCGATGCTTGCTGAGCTGATGTGATGCTCGCAACAGTGCGTTCACACTGCAGACGGCTTAGGGTTGTGTCGGAAAGAGACCACAGACCAGCGCCCTCAAGCCCCTCGCCTTGGGCTGTGCGGACTGTGGCCACCAGAGGGGACTCCTGGGCGCCAGGTAGCCGTGACACCAGAGCTCAGTCCTCCACGCAGCGTTTGCTGGGGTTAATGAAATCAAAAGCTTTAGAAGGAAGGAGAATTGAGATTTGGGTTTTAAAAATGAACATCAATCACATTATCGATCCTTTCTTCTTTTTTCGCTTCCTCTTTGTCTTTGGGGTCCCCGGGGTGTGCTTGCTGCGGGCTTGCCGTACGATAAAATCATGGTAATTAAAAGGCTAACTTAGACCAAAAAGGGGAGCTCGCTGTGGAAAGGGGTAGAGAGCCTATCGAGCGAGTGCAGAGACGGCATGCCGCTGGCTTTGAGCTCCTCCTGCTTCAAAGGGCGGTGGCTTCTGCTGAGAAGGGCCGCTCCGAGGCCCATCCGCTTTTCTGTTCTTTTCTCTGGATCCAAGTTCGCAGTTTTCATTTGCTTTGAGACGTTAGCTCTGGGAGGTGGCGTGGCTCAATGGAACAGCCACTTCAAACAGCCACTTAGAATCCCTCGCTCACCATTGTCCGAGCATGTGATCGTGACTGTGGTTCTTAACCTCGCTCAGCCTCAGTTCCTCATTCATTAAATCAGGACGGGGACCCCCTGCCTGCTGGTTGTCGGGGCCTGCCTTGCTCAGTGGTTGGTAACTTACTATTATTTTTGGGGTGGGCATCTTAATAGCCATAGAACAGCTCGATGGGGTCAGAACAGACTTCTCCCTGGGGGATATTAGTAAGTTACCTCTCAGCTCTTAAATTATGAAACGTCTTTTCCCCCCGCTGGGCCATCAAACGGCCTGGCAGAGCTGCAGACCTCACAGGGCCCGGACAGGAGTCAGGTTTGTCAGTGAGCAGGCCGGCGTGTGCATAAAGCAGAGACTGCAGGCGTCGCCCTGCTCTGCACCACGGTTTTCTCGGGAGCTGCGCTGTGGCCCCAGATCGGCCTCCTGCTGTTCTGAGATGTTGGGGTTCCTTCAGCTCTTGGCTCCTGGGTGACGCCTGGCTCTCCCTCCGGCCAAGCCAGCAGTCTTCCGCTTGTGTCTGTTCCTGCACACAGCTGTTCCGATCGTGCCCAGAACTTAGGGAGGGGGGCACGCGCTGCAGCGAGGCAGAGCTTCCAGACCCGCCTGTGAACTCTCCGCACCCGTTTCCTCGGTGGTCTGATAGGGCGGAATAGGCCCGCCTCCCCCAGCTTCGTCACAGGGAGGAGACGAAGTGGCACTTCGCTAAAGGCGCACATGTTGGGTGTTATGTCTGCCTTTTTTTTTTGTTTTTAACAAGAAACTATTTGCACTGTTTCTTCGCCCATCTTGCTGAAATCTCCTGAGATAGAACACACGGAGACCCGTAGAAGAGCGCTCAGAGTCGCGTGCGTCACACTCCATTTGTCTTGACAGTCACAAGGCAAGCCAGACCTCGCTCCGCCACCTGCCTCACCGAATGCGGAAGATTCCCGTGGGCCAGTGCTTCCAGACAGGATGGCCGGTGTCATTAGTCTGAGAAATCAGCAGAGGGTGGCCGTCAGAACCTCCATGGCTTGGTTTTTGAGACCTTCCATGATCTGGCCCTCCCCTGCCTTTTGGCCTCCTGGCCCTCTGCTCCCCCTCACGGGCACACAGGGAGACTGCGGTGTGCGGTGTGCGGGGCCACTCTCCCACCTCCTCTGTGTTGCGGCTGCTCCCTGGAATCTCCGTCTCTGCATTCATAGGTCCCAATAAATCCATCCCACCTTCACTGCATTTTCCCTGGCCTTCCCACACAAAGGGGACATCTGTGACATTGGCCTTGCTGAGTCTTTCTTCTGGAAACATCCTTACCCCAGAGAGTCAGCTGGGCATTGACCTCCATCTCCAGCTTACCCAATCAGATCATTCCATTCCTGTGGCAACTGGAAAGGGGAAGGAGGGAAAGAGCTGAGGGGGCCCTTCTCTCTGAACTCCCTCTAAAGAAGCTTCTGGGAATTCCTCCCCTCCCCCATCCCTGCCCCATAGCTGTTTGTGGGAAATCAGCATGGCCTCGGGGAAAGCCCTTAGGAGTAGGTGACTCGGCCTGGATTCTCCCTTTGGCTGGCCATGACCTCTGGCACCCTCACGGCGCAGGGGTGAATGGGGCCTCTCCGGTTCTTTCCATCCTTCAGGGATTCTAATGGAAACGCCCCTGCCTGTCCTGGTTCCAAGTATCTGTTGTCCCGAAGCTTCTTACCATTGTCTTCGCCTCTCGCTTATAAATGTTTAAAAATATTCGCTTGACGCACAGTGGGATTATAGACTCTCTCATTTCCGAAATGAAAAGCAGCTCATGCATTATTCAAGAAAAATATTGTATTATTGAACAAAGGATGCGTGCATTCATCCCTCATTATGCATTCCAGTCTTTGCTCTCTTATTAGTAGATGCGTTCTGTGAGGATTTTACTGATGGGCTTTGTAAACAAAGGCAGAGATCAAACGCTAGTGTGTTTCGATGGCAAGATTAAGAGATGCTCGGAAAGTCATCAGTCGGCGCGCCCGGGAGGCCGTCTGGTCCGCCCAGTGTCCGCGCTCCGTCCTGTCCTGCCGACTGGGAGCTCACCTGTGGCTTCATCCCGTGCAGTGGTGGGAAGCTTGCTGCCCCGATTTCATCTTCGTGGCGTTTGTGAGGACGTTTATCTCACGTTGGGAAGAAATCTCTCTTCCTGTGGCCCCTACTTAGTTTCCACGCCACACGGGTCCGTTCCCATTTCTCTGTGACAGTTCATATGTGGGGTGGCGGTTGCCATCACCCACCCACGTCCTCTGAAAACCTGAATATCCCCTGATTCTTCAGCAACTGCCCGTTGCAAGCAATAAGGGCCAGCTGGAGCTACCAAATACTCAGAGCCTCTTCTTTACGATCCAAGCCCTTTGATAAACCTGTAAGGCTATAGCTCCCGGCAGGGATCAGAATCCACGCCCGCTCTGCCCGCTCCGCGCCCCTGCAGCCCTGTCCCCCGCGCTCTCCCCTCACCCTCCTTCTTCAGCCTCCCTGGCTTTCTAGTCCTGCAGCACGCTGAGCTCCTCCTTGCCCAGGGCCTTTGCACATGCCCTCTTCACTGTCTGGGAAGCATTCCTGAGGTCTTCATACCTGCTGCCCACTTCTCACTGTGCAGGTGTCAGCTGAAAGGACACCTACTCTGAGGAGCCTCCTCGGACTCTGTCTAAACCAGAATCTCTGTCCTGTTTCTACCCCAGCACTCTCCACCTTGCTGTTACCCTGCTTTATTTTTCTGCAGCACCTTGCATTAAATCTGTCTATTCAGCAAATGTTCACTGAGCATCTACTATGTGTCTGCGCTTGCTAGGGAGCCGAGCTACAGTGAGGAATGTAACAATGATTCTGGCCTTCACGGAGCATACGCTATCTCAGGAGACACAGAAAATTCATGGTAAACATGGATCAATGATCGTTTCGTCATTTCAGAAATGTGATTTGAGCAAGGACAATTCAATACATGAAGTAATGTTTTTTATCTGTTTATATGTTCATTGTTTGCCTCTCCTCCCGAGCATGTGAGATCTGAGAGGGTAGGGACTCTGGTCTGTCTTATTTCCATCGGAACCCCGTGCCTGGCACATTCCAGGCGCTCAGTGGATTTTTGTGGCCTGACTGTCGAATGCCTGTCTGACAAGGTAAGAGGCCGTGGCAGAGATTTTTGTCCAAAGTATAACATAAAATCCATGCCGTCATTACCTGTATCCTCCATTTCTCCCTGCAAATTTTTTAGGTCTTGCCTCTCTCCTTGCTTTCCCATCTTTGCCATAGAATGGCGAGAAGGAAGGATTTATATCCACGCACATCTCGCATATCCCGTGATATGGCTAGACAGAGCAAAGGGTAGCGTCCCCATTTTGCAGATGAAGAAACTGAGGCTCAGGCCATGCAGGTTCAGGGGCAGAGTGTGGACTTGAACCTGAGTCCTTTCCACCAACAGGAAGACCAGTGGGAAGCCCGCCCCCTCTGGCTCTCCTGCACCATCCGTGGGCCCGAGCCTCTGTGAGTGGCACAGACGATGGGGCGTCCGTGAGGACTCTAGGGAGACTGGACCCCTCACCACCTCCTCCAGGTCTAGTGCTGAGCTGGAAGTTTCCCCAGAGCGATGGTGCTGCTTCCCAGCTCCCTCTGAACCAGTGCCGTCAGGGCAAGTCCTGCTCTGCCTGATGGAGCCTTCTAGACAGAGCCAAGTAAGCAAGCAGGAGGCTTTGAATAATTGGCGTTTGCTTCTCCAGGCGCATTGTTATCAAAATGAATCCTTCATTCTGCCTCTTTCATTACATTTAACTAAATTGTCTTTGGGTCTCAGCAAAAAAGATTAACTCTTTTACTTCCAGATGTTTCCAAGACAACACCCCCTTCCCTGTGTACAGGATTTTAAGATTTACACAGTGCTTTCATACAAGCGATGTCTGCGATTTCAGTCCAGGCTGCACGCACCATCCCGTGGGGTAGGAAGGCACTCTGAAGACTGGCAGTCCGTGGATGGACGCACACATTTTCAGGAACGGAAAACTTTCCAATGGACATAAAAATAAAGGGAGAAATGTCCAAAGGAAGTACCAGTTTTGGGTGCAGTGTGGTCATTACTATGGCTTAATTTCTCTGTGATTTTTATTTTCATTTTCTTTTTTTGTTTTTAGTTAGTTTGCGAGTCAGATTCATTCTCAGGCTGGCTTCTCTCTGACTGCGGTGTGGGTTCAACACGCGATGCGTCACGCTTCCTCATCCGCATCCTCGGGGCAGAGAGAGCGCTGTTGTTCCCACAGTCCGCACGAGAGCCTGGAGGCTCAGCTCCCTTGCACCTCGTGGGTCACCTGCCCACCCCGAACGGGGCTGGGGCTGGGGCCCGACAAACGCTGGTCAGCTGTAGCCAGTCAGACCTCCTTCCTGTTCCAGGGCTTGGAGTCGGTTTTGCCCGAAGCATATTGATGCTGTCAGGGGACGGGGACAGGCCCCGAGGCTGGACAGGGAGCCAGCGTGTGTGCTACAGGTCCACGTCCGGGTGGGAGGAGCTGAGGAGTCCGTGGTTTCTTCAGGGCGTTTGGTCCCTCGGTAGTGGGGCGGAGACTAGAAGCCAGGCTCGCATCTTTGTATTCAGAGATCTGTGCAGACAGCAGATCCTGCTTTGTCCTTCCCCAGTGCCGAGTTGTCATCTTCCTCTCGCTCAGAGGCTGGGCAGCATCAGCCGAGTAGGATATTAGGCGTGAGGGAAGGCTTCCTTCGTGTCTTGCGGAGACCAGAAACTCCGCACAATTACCTTCTTTTGGGTTATAACATTGCTCATTCAGCCATCAACAGATACTCACTGGGCTGGAAACGCTGGCCGGCCTGGACCATCTAGAAACCTGTCTTTTAATCAAGCATCTTTTAGTTGCAAGTAACAGGAACGGGTTCAAGCCAGGCTGAGGAAAAAAGGAGGGGCTTTATTCTCAGGATAGGATCCTCGGTCCTATCCCCTGTTCGCCCATAAGTTACAGCGTTGTGGGTGCCAGAATGTCTGTTAACAGTACACACGTTGCTGTGGACAGTGGATTGACCCTCAAGGCTTTCGGTTGCTCACATCGGTCTTTCAGGGTGAGATTTGTTCCTGTCACTATATCTGGGTTTAGGCGACTTCAGCTAAAACCTAACTCCATTTGCATATACTCCAGCTAGCTCGTTTAGGCTTAATTAGATGGACGTGTTCAGGAAAAGAGAGAGTCTGAATAGTTTCTCAGGAAATGAAGGTGAGGGCGAATCAGACATCTGAATGGCGAAGTCTGCTCGTCTCCTTTTCCGGCTCAGATGCTCTGTCGCTGAGGCCCCAACACTGTGCCACTTTGTTCCCAGCTCGCGCTCTGCTTCTGGTCCCACCGGTGCGAGCCAGAGACTGCTCTGGGCCGCCAGGAGGCGTGTTGGGTTTATAGAGTTTCCTCCGCTCACTCTCCTGCAACAGCTGGGAACTTGCATTTCTCGGCTGTTCAGATATTGAAATGGTATCAGGTCAGAGTGAGGTGTCTTCTCCTTCGTGTCCTTATGAAGACACTGGACGGCCCTGTTTTGGGGATGGTGAGACAGCTGCCTTCTCGTACATCCGGATTACGTAATTCTGAATGATCCCTTCCTGTTCATGGACTTGCTAGTTCCTCCGCCTCCCAGAAGGATCCCAATGCTGAGACGACCCTGTGAGGAAGCAGGTGCCTTCCCCAAGGATGAGTTAGTTCTTCCTTTGCTTCCCCAGTGAGTTCTCTAGAGTTTCTTTGCTCCAACTGCACAGCATCAGCATTAGTTAAGAGCTTGCTGGAATTTTAGGTTCTTAAGCCCCATCCTAGACCTTGAAGTAGAATCTGTATTTTGGTAATATTTCGTAGGTCACTCACGGGCACATTGAACTTCGAGATGGACTGTTGCAGAAAACACGTCTCTGTTACATGTAATCTTTCATGGCACTCGTTGAGTTGCTTACCTGTGTCCAGGAGGTCATGTCTTACCTGTGACGATCATGTCTGTTCACCAGTGTGTGTCCCCATCTCCTGTGGAGGAGCTGGTATCCAGGGGCTTTTCAGTAGCTATTGGATGGATGGATGGATGGATGGATGGATGGATAGATGGTTGGATGGACGGGCAGATGAATGGAAGGATGGATGGATGGAGGGATGGATGGATGGATGGATGGATGGATGGATGGTGCATGGATGGATAAAGCAAGTTTCACTGCCTCTCAGGGAGGTCACCTGCCCTAGTGGAAGAAGGAAAGGGACAGATGGAGTAACTCTGGGGGTGTGTACTACCCTGCCTCCCAGAGCCCCTTTTGGGATGGAGCCTCAGTTGCCCACAGTGGTGACCTACTCACAATACGCCCTGTATTGGTTCCCTTCCCTTCTCTGACTTACTTCCCTCTGGTGCTTCTTGGGATCTCCTTACAAATGCACGGCATCCAAACCCTTACCTTAGGATCTTCTCAGAAACCAACTCTAAGCTGCCTCCACTGCGGCTACCAGGTTCCGATCGTCTGACGTGGCGATAAGCACCTGTGTGCGTGCCCTCACGGAGTCTTTATAGCGGCCCTGGCAAGTAGGTATCGCTGGTTCTCCGGACGAAGACAACGAGGCTCCGGCAGGCAGAGCCACGCGCTAGGGTTCCCCAGCTGGCGGCGGCTTGAGCCGAGGTTCGGACCTATTTACTGCGTTTGCTGTCAAACCTCACGGTTTACAAACTTGCTTCCCAAGGCTTCACGGCTCGTCCCCCGAGGGCACGGCTGTGAAGGCGCTTGGCGAAGATTCCCAGCTCATCTGTCATTACCGTGTTTCTAGAACAGGCTGACTTAGTCGAAATCTTTCTTTCCGAGCGACTAGGAGATGTCAGCCAGGGCTTGAGTTACAAGGAGGTGTGATAAGGATACTTGGGAAGGTCCTAAGGTTAGGATTCTGCGGGACCGGAGGAAAATGGGGAGGGGCTAAGTCTGGGGACAAAGCAGACCTTGTTGATAGGATAGGGCGAGGCTGGAGAGATTCAAGGATAAGCTGCGGGAAGGCAGGAATGATCTGGGTCCCTCTGTGGACACAGTCGTGTGTGGTGCTTGAGGCCCAGCTAAGGACTGTGGGAGACAAGAGTGGAAGGAGGAAGCGGGATTTTGTGTCTTCCCAGGCAGGCAGAGTCGAGTGCCGGCTGGGAATAAGTTCTCCGTGGCAGAGTGGCAAACGGCTTTTATCTCACGAGTCAGCCCTCGGCGACCGAGAGTGGCTTCCTGGAGCCCTGTGCGGAGGGCGGTTCTCAGGCTGCTTCTCACCTGAGAGGGAAAGAAAGGCGCGACTGATGAGCGATGTCTGCCGGGGACACAGGCGTGGAGGGCGCCGGCGCACGTGTCGCGTGGAGGGGGGACAGACGATTCCAGCATGAGTCAGAAGTATTCCTCTGGTTAGGACTGAAGCACCATTTACATCTCAAGTAGGCTTCCACTTTTGAAAGGGATGGTTTCCCCTTGAAGAGAGTTTATCTTTAATTTGAACATATGTGGCTCAACCCAGGCAATGTGCAGAATCAGAGCCTGATTGTCATTCCAGAGAGGCAAGGGAGAGAAAACTCAGCACACAGGTTACCGAGTAGGACTCCGCAGAAGAGGAGCCGGTGTGCACTGATGCATCGAGTGGCTTCCTTCCTCCCCACCCCTCCCCTCCCCTCCCCTCCCCTCCCCTTCCCTTCCCTTCCCTTCCCATACTTTCTTTCCTCCTCATGGTGCCCTCTGTGTTGGGTGGGCTTCGGTGATGCTGAGTCTTATCACAGCCTCTTCCGAGCCTGTGACCTGCCTCTCCAGACACTCTGGCTTCTTCGTCTCACCTAAGCAGCGGGGACAAGTCCCGACTGTTGGAGTTCTGTTTTCTTAACTTAGCCGCATTTAGGGGAGGGAGGCAAAGCATCCCCATACCGGTCATGGCGTCTGGTGCCTCTGCCTGTGAGGAATGCTGAACGGGAACTATAAATAATGCACCACTTCTGCCCTTGACTTTGGAGCTCGTGTAGAATCTGCTGCATCATGTAACTCACCAAGGCTGCACGCAGACCTGCGTCGTGTGGTGGGGGGTGTTTCGGCTCACATCTAGTTTAACCCGGGACCGGTACCCTTGACTTCAGAGTGCCCTTGGGAACCAGGGTGAAGTTACACGGAATGGCCTTGTCATGGGTTCACATTGGGACAGTTTCTGTTCATATTTAATTAATAACGGTCAGGTTAAGTGGTTTCACGGCGTACTCCACACCGAGACTCTGGAACAGAAAGTGGCTTTTCTAAAACGAGCCTTGCACTTAGCCGATTACCGGGGAAGAGGGGAGATACTACTCTTTGGGTGCAAAAGGATGGCTTGGAAGCTTAGTCAGATGGAGTATTTTGCCATGAAGTAGGATGGGAAGCTGATTTCTTTGTTTGGCAGTAGGTGCTTGGTACTTCACTAAATAGGGATGATCGAGGCTGAGGCTCGGATCGGTGGGCCGAAATGCCAAGACTGATAAAAATGCCTGCCATGGGCAAAGCTGGGGAAGAACCAGGAGACACACACATGTGCCACCCCTTCTCCAAGAGGAAGTTGTCTCGAAAAACAGGGCGCGTGGAGCAGACACCAACTGTCCTGGAAGTGAAAAAGAATTGGACGAGGTCCATCCGGACCACCCGTTACTGGAGGGACGATTTCGATTTAGACGTTGGCAGTCTCCTGGAAGAGCTAGCCTCTCCATCCTCCACTGTTTCCTAAGAGGATGAGCCAAAAGTATTGTTTAAGACCTCATGCAAATGAGGTTTTCAGGCAGAGGAGGGACCAGAGAGAGAAAAGCAAATGCCTCCTTTTGGCACCGGGCACTGACTAGCAGAACCGTGAAGGAAATCGCTTTGTGGAGCCACCTCAAAAATAGTGTCGAGGTTTTCCTTGGAGTTCCATCTCTCCTGAAGCAGCACGGTGGAGCGAGTTCGCTCAGCTTCGGGTACGGGTTCAAATCCCAACTCCGTCGTCTTTTGCTCAAGTAACCTTGGACAGGTCACTCGAACTTTCAGAGTCTAATTTTCTTCACAGGTAAATTAAGACTAAAACTATAAGATCTGTTCAATTGATAAGATTTGGCCAAAAGTAGAGTATGAATACCTTCAATCAACAGGTGTGGACACAACTAGTGCAGTGTTAGGCACACAGTAGGTGTTCAGATTCACAAAGGGAAAACATCTCACTTAGGGTCGGACCACCCTGATTTTGCCTCCTCTTTTGCTCCTACCCTGAGGTCCTGGATCCCTTCTTCTCGGAGGTCACAGCTTCCAAATGTCTCTAGAAGAAAGAAAAAGAGCTTCTGATCCTGGTGGCTTTGGTCATTTTATCAAGAGCCTCTGCAGGAAGCAGCAGTGTGGTGGTTTAAGCTTATCTCGCAGGCGATGATTCGGCCTGGCTGTCTGGATCATTGGATCCCCTTCTTTGCGAATGTCCTGGGTATTGAGTTTTAGCCCCTTGATTTTCTGTAGGAGGAGAGGGAGACTGGGACTGCCTCCCACCCAAGTCTCTCCGAATTTCCCGAGCGAGGATCACTGCCAGATGCTTTCCCGCCGTCTGGTTCTTTCCGGAGCCCGTGTCTCATTTTTGAGGTTTTGGAATCATGCAGCCCCTTCAGCTCCAAGGAGAACGAGGTTTCTGTTAGAGCCAAAGAAGGCCGCAGACAGGAAGGACCTGGGGGATGGCAGGGCGGTCCTCACCCAAGTAGCTCTACTACTGTAGAGGGAAAGTCTGTGCAGATGCCTGGGCCCGGGACCTTCTCTGCCTCAAGGTGAGCCACAAATGTCTAGCAGCCAGTGGACGGGGAGGCCAAGGTGTCCTGGCTTCTGTGCTTACCACCCTCCATTCTGGCTAAATATAGTCGAGCTTCCGCGGTAGGGACCATCCCGATGGTAGATGTGTCTGCTAATACTGCACCCAAGACCAACCCACCATCCCTCCATCCGTGGCCTGAGCCGTGCAGACACTAGGTCTCCCGGGGTCCTTCCTCACTCTGGAATTTAAGCTGCCGCAATTCTGTTTCTGTTTCTGTTTTTTCCCCCAGCCTGGTTACTGAGACAGGACCAAGGCTGGCATCCAGCTCTTGCCTCCTGCTTCTCCTCTTGCAAGCTAGAGGCCTGGAAGTCCGTGTCCAGAGTCAGGCACCTGCTGGGCTCTGGGGTTGGGTTTACTCAAACGTCTTGCCCACGGAAAAGAAAGGCCCTGGTCACTGGGCCTCTCTGAGAGCACTGAGTCGTGGAGCCTGGGAGGCATCTCCCCACGGGCAATCAAGGAAGAAGCTAAAGCCGATTTTTCTGTTTTCTGGCAGCAGCCGTTGCTTGCCTTCTCCCTCTGGGGAAATTAGCTTGCTGGCTTAGAGAGAGGGAAAATAAACAAGTCCAACCTGAAATATGCATTAGAGTTTAGCTATTTTTGGAGGTTTCCAAGATCAAAAATGGCTGAAGGCTGACCAGTTCCCACCTGTCCTGAATTAACTGTCAGCGGCTTTGCGGGGTGAGTGAGGGGCCTGTCCGAATGTGGGGCTGAGTTCGGCAGTGATCTGTGGACCTGGTCAAAAGAACCGGGACCCTGACCGTCCCATTCCTCTTAGCGACCAGCTCCGAGAGGAGGTGGAGCAGGGATCTGGGTCAGGATGGTGCTCGGTTTAGGAATCGAGGGGGCGCGGGGGCCTCCCCGCCACGGCACTGACCACGTGTCCCCCTGACTGGCGGGCTTGGGGCTTCCGACATGTTTTGGTCCTTCCGCATCAGGGGGAAGGGGAGGCCTCGCTCATCCACTGCCGGCTTGTGCGCCTGCTCACCTCTGCTAGGGACTGAAGGTTCGTTCCTCCCAAAGAACTCAGATGAGCCCTAATGTGAGGGTTTGGGGAGGCCTGCCTTTGGGGGTGATTGGGTCATGAGGGTGGAGCCCCCTGGTGGGGAAGAGAACTAACCCTTTCTTTCCCCCCCGCAGTGTGAGGACACGGGGAGAGGCGGCTGTCCGCAGACCGGGACGAGCCCCGGGACGAGCCCTTCACCAGACACCAGATGTGCTGGCACCTTGATCTTGGACTTCAGCCTCCAGAACTGTGAGAAGTCAGTATTGATTATTTCAGCCTCCCAGGCTGTGGTGTGTTGTTACCATAGCCCAAGCCGACCAAGGCGACCTCTCTCTTGCCTCTGCGCCTTCTGTGCCGTCTCACTTACAGACCCATTTTACAGATTCGGAAATAGAGATGAGGACACATTTTATCAGTGCCTGCCCCTGCCCTCGTCACTGACCGCGCCCCTCCCCACCTCGGCACCTGTCACTCTCTGCGTGAGGGCTCTCTCTCCGCCCACGTGGAGGGCAGCCCACAGCGTCATGGAGTTAAAGCCCAGGAGCAATGATGGTGGGGGATTGGAGGCGGAACACCCCTGCAGATGGGGCAGCTCAGCGGCGTCGCCTGTACCATCTCGCAGAGCTGCTTGCTGGGTACCAGGCAGGTGCCCACGGCAGTGGCTGCTCATCAGCGCACCGTGTCTTGGCTCCTTTCCTTCCCTGCCTCTCGTCCCCACACCCTTCCTCGGGCTCTTGGGGTCACCTCTGAGTGCACTAGTTGCTCTGAGTATCTTGTCTTTCTCACCACTGGGGGCGCCAGCCCGAGATTCAGAGGGGTCCCGTGGGCCGGCCCGGGGCAGGGAACTGTTAGACCGGGAGCTGGCTCATGGACCAGGTGTGACTCTCGTTCCCCGCCCTCTGTCCCTTCTCCCGCTCCTCCCCACGGGGGAGCCGAGCAGCAGATGGAGTGCCGCTCGGCGCACACACAGACGGCCCTCAGATGCCCCTTCCAGCTCACCAGGGGCGACACACTCATTGGGGACCAGTGCACTCGCGGGGGGCTGGCACACTCACTGGGGGGGAGGAGCAGTGAGTCAGAAGTGACCTTGAGCATGCGTCGAGACAAGGGTCTGAGCCGCAGTCTGCCTCCCAGAGCTGTGTGGGTCCTGTACGCCCCCTGTGCTCCCTCGGCCTCCATCCTCATCCGTACAGGAGGTGATGAGAAACCACCCGAGTGTCCTCCTCCTCCGACTGGATAAACACAACGTGGTAGATGGGTACTTGGACTACTCACCAGGAGGGACCAAGTGCTGACGCACGCCATGACGTGCGTGACCTGTGAGACACGACACTGTGTGAGGACACCAGCCGTGAAAGCTCACAGGCCGTGTGACGCTGTTTCAGTGGGATTTCCGGAGCAACCAAATCCACGGAGACAGCAAGTAGATTAGTGATTTCCAGGGGTTGGGGCAAAAGGGAATTGGGGGCGCCTGCCTACGGGCCTGGGGTTCCCTTTCGAGGTGCCGAAAGTGTCTCAGAACTGGAGAGAGGTGTTGGCTGCACAATGTTGTGGGTGTACCAAGTGCCACCGAGTTGCCCACATTACGATGGTTCATGGTGAATCCTACGTGGGAGGATTTTCCCTTGAAGAGAAGGACGTGCCCGGCTCACCTCGCACTGCTCGCTCCCCGGCCGCACGTTCGGGCCACCTGGGAGCTTTCACAACACCGACGGCCGGCCCCATGCCAGAGATTCTGATTCCGTGGGTCGTTTTTAAAAGTTCTCCCCGAGATCCTAAGCTATGGCAAGGTTCAGAATCACTGGATAACCTCTGAGCCTCCTGCCAACTTTGTGCTTCTGTGTTGAGTGTGAATTTGAGTCAAAATACCCCTCTTTTCGTGCTATTTTAAATCTTCTTTGCATATTGTGCAGTAAAAGCCTTAAGAGTTGTCATCATTGTAAAGATGTTAGAGGCACGGGCTTAGGAGAGGCAACCTTTGGGGTGGGGGGTTGTGCAGGAGTGCAGGCCTGGACCTGGAACCACCCCTCCCCCAGCCCCGTGCATCCAGTCTCTTCCAGTCCCAGGAAAGTGTCCCTCCCAGCAGCAACTCACCCTCGGCAAGGTGAATCCCTAAGATCACACACACAACCTCAACCATTTAAAGGTATTCAGGATGAAATGGCTGAGTTTAATTCAGACATTTATACTGAGGACCTACTGCGTGCCAGGCTTTGTCCTGGGTGACGGAGAGGAGGTGGGGGGAGTGATTGAGAGGAATTAGAACTCGGTTCAGGGACTCCCCGCTGAGTTGTGCAAGACAGAAATGTCGTACGGGAAAACAGCGATGTTCCTAACACGATTCTCCAGTGGTGAGCCCGGATCGGCGACCTGCTGCACACCAGCCCTGTACTCACACCGCCTCATTCCGACGTGGCTAAGTCACCTGCTCCGCCTCATGGCTAATTTTGTGCGTCAACCTGACGGGCTGAGGGATGCCCACATAGCTGGTAAAACATGACTTGTGGGTGTGTCTGTGAGGGTGTTCCTGGAAGAGATTAGCGTTTGAATCAGTAGACTAAGTAGCGAAGACGCCTTCACCCATGTGGGCGGGCACCGTCCCATCTGTTGAGGGCCCACATAAAAAAAAGAGGTGGAGGGAGGGCAGGTTCGCAGTCTCTGCTCAAGCTCAGACGTCCCTCTTCTCCTGCCCTCACACTCCGTGAGCCTGGTTCTCGGGCCTCTGGACGTGGACAGGGATTTGCGCCGTCAGCCCCTCAGTTTCTCGGGTTTGGGTTGGAACTATACTTGTTGCTTCCCTGGGCCCCCAGCTTGGAGACTGCAGATCGTGGGACTTCTTAGCCTTCTTAATGCATGAGCCAATTCCATAGAATAAGCCCCTCTCTCCCTCTCCCCTCTATCTTACTGGTTCTGTTTCTCCAGAACTCTGACAAACCAGGTTCCGTGGCAGGGAAGTGGTTGTCACAGGAACTCCGCTCCTGACCACATGTTTTCCCACTTGAGTTTCAGGGCTGACTCTGACCTTGCTGCTTGGGGACACAGGTGGCGCTAGGAGCACAGGGGTGCAGGCGACTCGTTTCACGTGAGCGAGACCTTCTTCAGCGCCCCATCCACCGTGCCCTGTAGTCACTTGATGTGTTGCTGCCTGACATGGTGGCCGTGGGCAGGTGGGAGGCCAGGCTGTGTGATTGTAAAGGCTGTGTGGGGTGGACAGAGAGAGGCTTGCTGGGCTCAGCCTGCCCGAGTTGGAGTCCTGCATTGCGACCTTGGACAGACACCTCCAAGCCTCAGTTTCCCCACCTGTAAATGGAAAGACGGAGAGGACCCTCTCACATCGTCATGGTGAAAATTAGAAGAGAGAATTCATGCAGCAGCTTGGCAGATCCTAAGCCTTCAAATGTCAGTTACCATTTGGAAGCTAAAAATGCCTTCACATCAGCTAGTCTGAATGCGTTCTAGCTTTGAAAATAGCTCCAAATTCCATTTATGTTGAGAACCGCATTCTGTTCCCCGTGCCTGAGTGTGCGATGGCCCCTGGGAGCTGGGTGTCATTAAGTGCCGTGTAGAATGAAGTCTCGTCTGTTCTGAAGGCCACGGCAGGAGGCCGGGTGACCCGAAGAAACTCCCTTCTGCTCTATGCCAAGAGATCTGGGGACTCGGGGGTCAAAGCATGCAGTGCTTCTACAAATCTGATAGAAATTCTTTCCGCATCTTGAGAGCAATGAAATTAGCCAGTGCTGATGTATTTCAGGAAATTCCTAGAATTCTTGGGTTATAGGAGAATATATTTGGACCATTCTAACAATGCTTGAGTATTTTTTTATGATAGTCCGCTAAAATAGTCATCCCTGTTTAAATGGCCCAGAGATGGCAATTGTACTGTTTAAAAAAAAAAAAAAAAAAAAAAGAATAGGTAATACGTGTACATGGTGTAAAATTTAAAAGGGTGTGGAGCCTGGCAATGCAGCCTCCCTGTTCAGAGCCAACTATGGGTGCTGGCTTCTTGTCTGTCCTTCCGGAGATGGTCTATACGTTTATGCTCTATCCCTCTCCCTCCACCCCCCGCACCACTGGGAGCTTACTATAGTCACCGTTCCGTTCCCGAGCTCCCCTCCCCTCCCCCTCCCAGTCAATTTTAACAATATGTGTCTTGGGGACTATTCTATATTGTTACAAAAACAGCATTCCGTTTTAAGGGTGTCTCATAATCTGTCTTACCAAGAATTTATTTATAGGTTTTAGGTTATCCTCACTATTTCCCTATTGCAAGCAATATTGCAGATAACCTTTGTATTTCACACAAGTTCATGTGTGATTGTAGGATAACTTTTCCCCGGTGGAATTTCTAGGGCACAGAGTACATGCAGTTTTTCATTTTAAAAGTTCGTGGGGATGTAAATTAGTGCAGCCACCGTAGAAAACAGTGTGGAAGTTCCTCAAAAAATTAAAAATAAAACTACCATATGATCCAGCAATTTAAAAGAAATGAAATCACTGTCTTGGAGAGACACCTGCACCCCCATGTTCATGGCAGCATTAGTCACAATAGTCGAGACAGGGAGACAACCCAAGTGTCCATCAGGGGATGAATGGATAAAGACACACACACACACACACACACACACACACACACATGCACGCACACACACACACACATGCACGCACACAGTGGAATATTAGTCAGCCATAAGAAGAAGGAATTCTTGCCGTCTGTGAGGACAGGGATGGACCTGGAGAGTATTGTGTTAAGTGAGATACATCAGAAGAAGATACATATTATATGATCTCACTTCTATGGGGAATCTAAAAAAAAAAAAAAAAGCCAAACTTACCTAATTCGTGTGGACGGGCATATTTCCAGATGTTTAAGAGCTATTCGTATTTTATTTTTAAACGAAGGACACTTGGTCCCTTTTCCTATTGAGCTGTTGACCTTTATTGAATTGATTTACAGGATTTCTTTCTAGTAGGAAATGACCTTTTCTTCTGGTTTGCATGAATATTTTCCCCAGTTTTCTCATGCCTTTTTAAACTTAGTGGTTTTTAAAGGCAGAAATTGCTTATTTGTTCAAATGTACCTTTTGTTTTATATATGCATTCTGAGTTTTAGTAGTCCTTAATGTATTCTCTTCAAGATTTTATACATAAAAAACCCTTCGTGTTTTCTTTTATTATTTTAACGGTTCCGTTATCTTTTGTTTAAATCTTGGCTTGGCTCCGTCTAGAATTTGTTTTGGTGCAAAGTGTGAAGTGAGGTTGCACCTTTCTGTCTTTGCAGATGCTTTCCAGTTGTTACCACTTCTGGAATAATCTGTCTGTCTCCCACTGATATGAGTGCAAGGTACTATTCCGCATCAACCTCACGCATGTATTTTGGGCCTGTTTCTGGATTTGTTCAGCTGAAATTCTTCACCCTCGGTCTTTGGAGATCTCCAGTCTTTTTGTCCCAAGTCCTCCAAAATGTGAGGAAAGAAGTTTCTGTGTATTTTTGCCTGGATTCTGCTTTTGCCATGGCTTCTATCTGGGACTAAGCTCATGCTTGAGATGGCGGCTAGGCTAGAAAGGAGGCACATGGGCCAGGAAATCCCTTCCCTTGTTGAGGCGCAACCTCGTTCTCTCAGAATTCGGAGGTTCCCAATTGCTGCATTGGACAGACGGAATGAAAAACGGGCTGACCTCCCCGCGTGTAGAGAAGCAGCTAATGAGAATGATGGTGACATCAGTGATTATAAACCACCACCCCGGGGGCGCCGGGCAAGCTAAATCTGTTGTTTCATTGATTCCTCCCGCAGCCGGTGGGTTTGCATTTGTACCTGCACATTATGGACGAGGGAAGGCAAGGGCTGGGGGCATCGGAGAGGATACGAACTGCAGATAGCATCTGGACCAGGCCGTGATTCCAGAGCTAGGGTCTCCTTTCTGTGATGTAGGATCTCGGGCACAATATGGCCAGTGAAACCACACTGCGTTTACCTCTCCTTCTGTCATTAATTCATTCGAGGACCACGTTGGAGCCCTTGGTCACTCATAACAGGAGTCAGAAAACCAGGGCAGGCGGTGGCATAAATGAATGAAATTGCCCAGAGGGGACCAATAGGGGGCAGTGAGGACTGTGGCAGACAACAGAGCACACACGTATCATGCCTCATATTGGCTCCTGTCCCTCAGCCCAGACAGTCGTTGCTTGGAGGATGGTAAGCCTAGTGTTATCCAATCTTCACATTCTTGCAAGGAACCAGAAATCTAGTTTTTATGTGAAAACTCTCAATTTTTAGACGTATAAAAAGAATCAATGTATACTCTTTAAAACCTAATACTTAATTCTAAAGTTTCCCTGTAGATAGTGCATTAAACAAACATTTATTCAGTCAAACATGACTCAGCAATGAAAGGGAACAAATTACGGATACATGCAGAAAACACGAATGGTTCTCGGAAAGGAAGTGCTGAGCAGAAGGCAGACACACGGAAGGGCGTGTGGAATACATCCATTTATTGGAAATTCTAGAACTAGCGAAATTCAGCAGCGATGAAGGCGAGGACTGACTGGGAAGGGAGAGAGACCCCTTATGGGGCGGCAGTGGTATTCCATCTGGAATATTCCATCCCATCATAGGGATTTGGGTCATGCTGATCCATTCTTCTGCCAAAACCTAGTGAACGTATTCCTGGAACGTGTCCATTTCACTGTATGTCAATTGTACACCAAAGCTCCAGAAACAAGTATTGAACTCTACTTCATGGCAGTCATGCCCGAGTATTCAGGAGGAAGTATACTGACGTCTGTAACTTTCCTGAAAGGAACTAAGCATTGGACAGATTAATGGATGGGTAGATGAATGAATGGAAGGGTGGATAAGGAGTCAATCAAGTTTAGTAAAATGTTAATGAATCAACTTTCAATGTTTGAAAATTTCTGTCACTGAGAACCTGGGTGGCTCAGTCAGTTGAGCATCTGACTTCATCAGCTCAGGTCATGATTTCGCCGTTGGTCAGACTCTGTGGTAACATTTCAGAGCTTGGAGCCTGTTTCAGATTCTGTGCCTCCCTCCTCCACTCTTAACTGTCTGTCTCTCAAAAATAAATAAACATTAAAAAAACCCAGTTACACAGTGCAAATTTCCATCATAAACCGGTGGGAAAATGAGCAGAACAGACAGCACCATGTGCAGGATAACGCGCACACACACCTACTTTAATTGTCTCTGACTTTGCCCTGTACTCTGTGCCTCACCACCGTCCCGTGACCTCGTGTCAGCCGAGCAGGTTGATTCTCTGGGGGTCGTTCCTGCAGCCACACTCCTTGTTCTCCCCTCCACCTCGCAGCGGCTGGATAGATCTGGCGCGGCCCCGTGAGTGCAGGTGTGAGACCATCCATCACCTGATGACATCATTAACATTTCTCCACCATGACCTGTCTGAGACGGAAGCCAGTCTGGCCACCTTCTTGTTAATCAACACGAAAGAAGAAAACCATTTCGGCGACACAGCTCCTTAGCTCCTTCTGCTAATCCATCTTGCCTCATCGGCATTCTTTCTCCACATGGCATTTGAATTAAGAGGAGACAGAGATTAGCCCAGAGCAGTCCCTTCATTAGAGAACAGAGTTCAGGAAGGGTGTTTGCAGGCTGTGTGGCGTGCCCTGCGCTGGTCGGGCAGATGCAGTTTTCACAAACCAGCAGTGTTCCGGAGCAAGTGTCTGTGTCCTTGTTGAATATCCCTGTGTGTCCTTGGCCGTGGATGGGACAATAGAGACTTTGACCAAGGAGTGCCAGAGTCTTGGAGACACCATCAGGATTGTAGGGAGAAGGGAACAGGGGAGGGTGGTTTCTCCTCTAAATACGCTCTCTAAAAAGTGGTACCATTTCAACAATTTTATTTATTTATAGGTTTTTTTAATGTTTGTTTATTTTTGAGAGGGAGAGAGAGGCAGACTGCAAGTGGGGGAGGGGCAGAGAGAGAGGGAGATACAGAATCCGAAGCAGGCTCCAGGCTCTGAGCCGTCAGCACAGAGCCCGATGCGGGATAGGAACCCATGAACCTCATGGAAGATCATGACCTGAGCCGAAGTCAGAAGCTTAACCGACTGAGCCACCCAGGGGCCCCATTTCAAGAATTTTAAAAGGCAATTTGTCATCATAACAGTTGTTAGGACTACAGTGCATGCAGATTAGAGGCCATGGTCAGTCTCGTAAACACATGACTGATGCATCAGAGGTCCAACAGCCAGTGAGCATGGAGATTGTAGTCAAAAGGGAGCATCTTTTTTATGGGCTTTCCCCCTAAACTACTAGAATTTTTCACTGGAATATTTGCTCTCTCTTCTTGAAGGAGAGTAATGCTTCCCTCTGTCAATGATGTCATGCTTTTGACTTTCTTTGGCCAATGAAATGTGAGCAAAAGTGACCTGAGTCACGTCCTGAAGGAAGATTTAAGAGCCATATTCTTTTTTCCCCCATTGTCAAAGTCAAGCCTCCCGCAGCCTAGGATTTAGAGAGAAGACACAGAGCACAGCCCTGGTTGGCCCTGATGGATGTGTGACATTAGTGAAGGATAAATATTTGTTACTGTCAAGTCCCTGAGCTTTTGGGGTCATTTGTTGCTGTGGCATACCTAGCCTGTTCTAACTCCGAACCAGCAAAGGGGGCGCCTTCCCAAGTCCCGTGAATGTGGTCTTCTTGGCATGGAGACTTCCGTAGAAAACTTCCGTTTAGTTTTTTTGTTTTTTAAAGAAAGTTCTTTTTTTTTTAAAAAATGTTTAGTTTTGAGAGAAGGAGAGAGAGAGAGAGATTGGGAGACACAGAATCCGAAGCAGCCTCCAGGCTGTCAGCACAGAGCCTGACAAGGGCTTGAACTCATGAACTGCAAGATCATGACCTGAGCTGAAGTTGGACGCTGAATGGACTGAGCCACCCAGGAGCCCCAATCTAGTTTCGAAACAATGAAAACTGCACGGTGTACGCCACCTTGGATAAAGATAAAGATAAGACGGTTTGGGTGTAATGACGTGTCAGGGAGGGTGGTTGCTAAGCAAAGAGACCGAGTGGGTTGGTGAGGATGGAATGGCTGTCGGAGACAAGGGAGCACGCGGAGGCTGGGACCTACTCTTCCTGAAGAGGACTCGGCCTCTTCGGTGCTGTGCCTGCCTGGTGGGGTTGGTGTGAACTAGGTCATGTGGAAGAACTAGGTCCATTGCAGGTGTGCCGTGGGGGTTCTCGTTGCTTTTTTCTCCTCTTCCTCCATCGCCTCCTCCTCCTTCTCTTAATTGGCTTGAATAACATGGACGAAGGTGGGAGATGCTAAGTGGGGCTTGAAGCAGACAGGGTGTGCCTGGAGACCGGGAGGGCTCCGCCTGCCTGTGCTCAGAGTTCCTGGGGGATGCATCTGGATGGTCTTAACCTTGAGGCAGCGCGGGCCAAAGGAAAGCTGGGTGAGGGCATATCTCAGAAAGCTTTATTTTAAATGCATAGAATAAAAGAATTAGAATTACATGGGGAACCCATTTTATTGTTGTCAAGAGATTTAAAAATACCAATTTGTGAGGCTTCCAGGTGGCTCGATCGGTTAAGCATCTGACTTCGGCTCAGGTCATGATCTCACAGTTCATGAGTTTGAGCCCCACGTCGGGTAAGTTCGAGCCCCGCTCTGGGCTCTGCATTCTCTCTCTCTGTCTCTCCGCCCTTTGCTCACTTGTGTTCTCTTTCTCTTTCTCTCTCTCTCAAAAAAAGTAAATAAAATACCAGTTCATGATAGAATGAATACACATAGTTCCTTGGCTAGTGCATTAACTGACTAGATCTCTTGGCAGATCTAGTAACTACCAACATCTCAGAGTTGTGCTGAGCACAGATAATACTTGACAGTGTCTACAACTGTTGTGATGTGAGGGATAAACATCTGGTTTTCCTTGGCGACAAAGTCACGATACAGTAAGTACCGCCGTGCCCGGTCGTTTATACATTCTTTTGAGGAACTGAAAACTTCCAGAGAGAGCTCATTGAAAATCTCTTTCTAATTCAGGTTCCCATTCAAGTTCATGAACTCCCAGAGTTGTACCCAGGACAGCTTGAGGGTCTGTGGAGCCCAGGTTCAGGACCCCGGCACCAGCTGCATTTCCTCACGGCGTTCACAGCCTTCCTCTGAGCCCCACAGTCCTCACGTACAAGATGGTGCTCTCTGTTATTGGTGTTCTTTTTCTTTTTAAATTTTCTCAATGTTTATTTATTTTTGGGAGAGGGAGAGTGGAGAGGGGCAGAGAGAGAGAGAGAGAGAGAGAGAGAGAGAATCTGAAGCAGCCTCCAGGGTCTGAGCTGTCAGCATGGGGCCTGAACCCACAAACTGGGAGACTGTGACCTGAGTCGAAGTCAGATGCTTAACTGACTGAGCCACCACCCTTGGTGTTCTTTTTAAGTATGGAATTTGTTTATCCTAAGGTGAGCAGGCCTTGCGGGGTCCTGATTCCCTGGCTAATGGGTTTCAGGGGATAGTATCAAGGTAGGAATGAGTACAGCCATCAACTTCTCCTCTCTCCCCAAGTCCCATGAAAGGACAAGAGCAAGGAAGAGAGAGGAAAAAATGAGAGCTTAATATAAATCAACAGACCAAAAAACAAGAAAAACCAGAATTTTTTTTAGGTTTATTTGTTTTGAGAGAGAGGAAGAGAGAAAGAGAGAAAGAAAGAGACCATGTGCAGAGGGGAGGGTCAAAGAGCAAGGGTGAGAGAGACAACCCCAAGCAGGCTTTAGAGCGGCAGTGCAGAGCCCGATGGAGGGCTCGAATTCACAATAGTTGTAGACACTGTAAGATATCAGTTGTGCTCAGCACAACCCGGAAATCTCGGTGGTTATTGGATCTGCCAATAGATTTAGTCCTTTAATGCCAAGGCAGTGTGTGTGTTCACTCTATCACAAAGAGTCGGATGCTTACCCGAATGACTGAGCCACCCAGGCGCCCCTCACAAACCAGTTCCTGACAGATCAAACCAGATCATGTATTTGTGGAAGCCCCGGCCATTGAAAATCACATGGAACATGTTTAAAGAATATTAACATTAGGGAGCACTTACTTTGTGCCGAGCTTGTCACTTGCATTGTCTTGTTTTAATCCCCGTAATAATCCTACGATACAGGTTCTGGTACTATCCCCAATTTATGGATGAAGAAACTGAGCCTCAGTGGGTTCAAGTCCTTCGCCCAAGATCACACAACCAGGCAGCTTCAAAGCCCATATTCTTGTCTCCTGCACTCTCCCAGTAGTTAATTGCTGCATTTCATTCTTGTGCAGGAAGAAGCTTTCTTTTTTTTCTTTCCTTTCCTTTCATTTTAAAATTCTTTTTATTTTTTAAGTCCTGCTAGGATCTGGCGGTTTAAGAACTGGGATGAAGACTGGTCTGGCACCATTCTGGGGTTGGGAAAAGCTTAAACTGCTCCATTCCATTTTAAGGGCACCACAGTCCTCATTAACCCTCTCCAGGTCAGCAGTGCAGGCAGGAGCCGTCTGCCTCTTGGGGGACCGCCAGGGGAACCCACGCTAATCCATTCGGGCGTGTCTGCACTTGAACACAGTTACCTCACTGTTTCTCTTCATCTCTCCTCTGAACACCATTTGCCCTAAAAATACTCTTTGACATTATGCACACATGTTGGAGAGACACTTATTTGGCCCTGACCTTTGTATGGTTCCCACTAAAGCAGATTCAGTGACACACAAATGGGTCTGAATTATTTATAGGCCCGAGGGGAAATCAGAGTTGCTTTCATTCCTATTGAAAGTGTGGTAGAAGGCCGAAGAGCGCCAAATTAGATTGGCCCCTCCCAGAGGGTGTCCAGCTAGACTGAAGGATGCTTGTTAAGGTTAGGGGCGTGCTCCGCGGCTGGGTCTTTGGAAAGCCCCATCCACCTGGGCTGCTTTTCCTTTTAAATGCCTTGTCAGGGGACAGGGGTCTGCACCCTTCTTGACAAGAAGCTACCAGGATGAGAGTGGAGGTTTAAGGAGTGTCTGGGAGCTCAAAACACCCATGAGGTTGGCCGTTTATGAATGTATTGAATAAGTCAAGTGACACTGATTGAGCACCTACTTGAGGCTGGATGCTGGAGAGGGAGAGAGAAATTCATTAATTGATTTGTCCAGTGATTCAGCAAATATTTATATGGTGTCTTCCCTTGAGAGATGCTGTTTGTAGCACTTGGGAAGTGTGTAACAAGACTGACAAGGTCTGCACTTTTGAGTAAGACACTGTTCCTCTCCTCAGGGAATTCAGCACAATGAGTGCCTCCTCCTTCTTCTCACTATCTTCATCATCACCATCACCACCACCACCACCATCACCACCACCACCACCACCACCATCACCACCACCACCACCACCACTACCACCATCACCACCATCACCACCACCATCACCACCACCACTACCACCATCACCACCATCACCACCACCACCACCATCACCACCATCACCACCACCATCACCACCACTATCACCACCACCGTCACCACCATCACCACCATCATCATCACCACCATCACCATCACCACCACCATCACCACTATCATCATCACCACCATTATCATCATCATCATCATCATCATCATCACTGTCATCATCACCACCACAGTCATCACCCCCATCTTCATTAGTACCACCATCACCAGTACCATCCCCACCACCACCATCCCCACCACCACCATCACCACTGTCATCACATTCATCTTCATCTTCATCATCAACATTTATTGAATACTTACTACTTGTCAGACACTGTCCTAAGTTCTTTACATCTACCAATTCAACTAATCCCCATAAGCACTCCGTGAGATAAGAATTATTGACGTCATCCCCTTTTCATAATTAGGTGTGTGAGGGCAGGGCCTGAGGAGCACACTTTTCCCCTCTCCCTGTTCCTCCTCGGTGCATTCAGTCCCAAGCGCGATGCCCCACAGCATCTCAACCTCAGCCTCAGATGTCAGTCCCCGAGGCCTTCAGGACTACAGGGCCTCATATGGAGATTATGATTTTCTACATGCGCTGTATGTGAAAAGCTCTAAAGAGAACACCGAAGGCACTGAATTCATTGTTTTCTATTGTTTGTTTCCCTTACATGTGTAGGGTGGGGCAGAAAGTTGCTTCGGTATTGAATTCTTGGGGGCTTTGTCCATTCGGGGACCAGTGAGCACAGCTGAACCCTGGCATCACCGAGGTCCAACGCGTGCCTTTGAGCTATCTAGCCTGGACTATCATTCGGAGCTAATTCCCTCTGACACCGAGTTTGGGCTTTTTTCCCTATGTTGTTTTGGTGAATACAGGTCAGAATGGTGGGAGTTTCCTTCTGGGGAAGTGCACTACCTTTCCAAAGGTTAAATTTAAATTAAATTTAAATTTCCCAACCAGAGCTTCGTGGGGAGAGAAGAGGGCCAGACCTGAGCTTTAGACAAGTTTGTACACACTGATTTTAAGCATCAGTAGATATGGCGTGGAGACTAATGGTGGGCCTCCGTTTCGTGGGAAAGGAAACTTTCCCTCCCAAAGGAGGAAGAGAACCCATGTTGTTGGTGTGGGTGCAGGGTACCTGTTGGGAGGAAGTGCCATCAAGTTATCTTTCCAGGGACCCCGAGATGAGGGTAGTAGGCAGAATGGATTCGTCGAGGCTGGAGCTCCTTTGGGGCTGGGGGCGGGGAGAATCATGCTCACTTTGCACCATTGTTTTGAGCATAAGTTCCAGGAAGTGGGATCTTCCTGGGAGAAGGTGTTTTGTGTGTGTTTGGGGTGGGGTGATGGTGAACAGGGAGGTTACTTTGGCGCTTTTGGCTCCCATGGAGCCAGGGTGCCAACAGTCTCCACCCAGGACAGTGGATAAAGACAGACACACAAAAATAGGATTCTGGAAGCATTGCTGCTGCCCGTGTCTCTTATGGTTACTTCTCATCTGCTTTTCCCAGGAGATTGGCAACAACACCCTTACTGCTTTTTGGAATAGGGACACCTTAGCAACACTACAGCCAGTTTCCAGCGGGAAGCAGAAGGGATAGTGTGTGTGTTGAGTGGTGGTGGTGGCAGTGCTAAAATAGCATCGAGATAACAGACAGCAAGCTGTGGGCAAGAGCCACTTTCCTGTTCTTTTCTGTGGCTTCAGTGCCCAGCACGGTTTATGGAATATTGCAGGTATTGTGTGTATGTGTATATATACTTTTTTTTTTTTTTTTTTTGCATGGGAGGTGCAGAGAGAGTGAGAGAGAACCTCGGGCATGCTCCACGTAGTTGGTGCAGAGCCCAGAGCGGGACTTGATCTCATGAACCTCGAGATGATGGCCTGAGCTGAAATCAGGAGTTGGATGCTAAACCAACTGAGCCCCCCAGCCGCCCCCCGCCTCTGCTGTCTATATGCATGAGTGATTAGAACAGAGCGATGGGATAAGAACCCTGGCGAATAGTATTTACTGAACTCTGAGTGTGTGCTAGGAATTGTGCAGAGTGCTTCCTCCTTGCTAACTCCGTGAAGCATTGTTAGCAGCCCCATTTGACGGACGTTTAAACAGAAGTTCAGAGATGTCACAGGACGTGCGCAGGGTTCGTGGAGCCAGTGACCGGGCTGGGCGTCCCACCTCGGCTCCTCTGACTTCTGGGCCTGCTTTCTTACTGCCAGGCTACGATGCAGGTTAGATAAACTTGTAAATAGGAAGGGGGTATAGGAATGCAGCTGAAGACCAAGGCAGCAGCATAGATACTTTGGGGAAAGGAAGAGGAAAAGAAAGAAATTTAGTGTCCCGCCCCAGCATATATAAAATACAATTGCAGATGCATGAGGAGGTACATGCAAGAGAAAAACCCATCTAAAGCCCTTCTGCGTGACCAGGACGGTAAGAAGGAGCTACAGAGAAGGGTAAGGTGGATTATGTGTGACTTTGTTATATTTAAATTTTTTTATAAGCACGTGCTGTTTTGAAGCCAGGAGAGACACAGGTCTCCATCTCCTCGCTTCCTACTCTTCCCGTTGTATTCTTTTCCTTTTGTGCACTCACTTCCCATTCCACTCCACTCCTTAGCCCTCTCCTCCTCTCTTTTCCTCCTTGCCCTGTCTGAAAGGAAAAGCTGAGCTCCCGGTGTCTGGGGGCTGGGTCTGTGCCTCAGTCAAGAGACAGAGGAGCAGGAGGAAGGTGGGAGAGGGCAGGTGCTTTCTGCTGTTGCTGCAGCTTCACGACCGCCGTTCACCACCCCGTCTACTCCAGCAGCGAAGGGCTCGGCGGCGAAGGGCGGGACCCTTCACCGTGAACAACACAGGGGCATCTGCGTCTGAGCCTTTGGCACCACAGGACTCTAGCCCCCTCCCCTGCCTTGCGCTGTCCTCCAGCCGGAACGGACATGGCTTGCAGCCTTGGGAACCTCTCAGCCTTGGCTCCTGAGAATCACAGTGAACTCCCTCTTTCTACGACACACATATGTTGTCCCCTACCTGTTTGTAGCCTTCACCTCTGGGAAGCCCCACTCTTCTCCTTGAACTTGGGCCTCCTGGGTTTTTTTAAATATTTATTTTGAGAGAGAGAAAGATAGAGTGCAAACAGAGGAGGAGAGAAAGAGGGAGACACAATCTGAAGCAGGCTCCAAGCTCTGAGCTGTCAGCACAGAGCCCGATGTGGGACTCGAACCCATGAACGGTGAGATCATGACCTGAGCCGAAGTTGGATACTCAACCAACTGAGCCACCCAGGCGCCCCTCTTGGATTTTGTTTAAAGTTTATTTATTTGTGTACATATGTATAGAAAGAAAGTGCAAGCTCGGGAGAGACAAAGAGGGAGGGAGCAAATCCCATGCTCCATGACGTCAGCGCAGAGTCCAACGTGGGACTCAGTCTCCACGAACCGGGAGCTCATGACCTGAGCCAAGATCCAGAGTCAGACGCCTAACGGACTGAGCCCCCCAGGCACCCTGGGCCTCTTGGATCTGATCATCCAGTTTGACCAGAATGCTTCCATCTCATCTAAGGAAAAAAAAACCCCAGTAATTCTCCCAGAACACGTAATTGGCCCAGATTCTCCCGAGTGGAGAAAATTCCATTTCTAAGTGCTGTCACAGAGTGGGACCCAAGAGGGAACAGATGAGGGACTGGAGGGAAAAGTGTGTGGTTGGCCCGGTGTGAGTGAGGCCGGGGGGATTCCTCAGCAACATTGGGCACAGGTATTTACTGCGTGTATGCCCTTGAGTGTGCATTTGACACGCAACGCCTGTATGTGTTCAGTGGGCCGGGCCGTGGGGGTCTGAACGGGGAGCAGGACCCAGGGCCTGCTCCCGCGGAGCCCAGGGTCTAGCGGACAGCCTGCCTTGCGGTCAGGCTGTCTCGGCATGGGATGCTCGGAACAACACTGGGCAGAACACGGGGCAGGACGTGAAGGGAGGCGCTTTGTCCAGGCGGGCTGGTGCAGTCGCCTCTGCTGGATGAACCCAGCCCTCTACTTACCAAGGCCTCAGCTTTGGACTCGGACTTAAACAAGCACTAACATGGTTGCTGACGGCTCAAGGCCGCGTCGCTGGGATGACTCCAGTCCCCTTAAAGTGCTGCCTGGGAAAAACTCCCAAAGAATTTACCGTTTGCTCCAGCTAACACCTGACGATAGCCCCCCACTGCCGCCCACCCCCGGCCTCTGTGCAGGGCTGCGGGCTAACTTCCGCGAGCCCGGAGCAAACACAGATGGGTTTCACATGGACCTGCCCGCCTTCCCTCTTCCTGTGAAGGTTCACATCTCTGCCCAAGCTCCTGCCTTCCCCAGTCACCTCTGCACGGACGGGAGAGGACTTGCTCCGTGTCCTCCTGGCTGCGAGTACCGAGTAGATCTGTTCTCACCGCTTCAGCTAACGTCCGCCGTGTTTGTTTCTGACAGTGGGAAGTACGGCCAGGGAGGATGCACGGAGGAAGGGAGGCCGAGCTGGGGCCTGGGATAGAACATTCCGGGCAGATGCTAGCTCGAGCAGGCGACACAGGATGGAGCCCAAGGAGCTGAAGACATCTGATGAGGGTGGAGGAGTGAGAAAGGGAAGCGGCCCGCCGCAGAAGCACAGATTCGGGCCCCTCTGTGTGGCACCCCGCACGCGCCGTGGAGGCCGTGTGTTTCCGGAAGGGCCCGTCAGCGGGAGGAATGGGGCCTGTTTCTGGCAGAAGGGCACCCAGGAGGGAGTCGGGAGGCACAGATTGGTAAACGCTCGTTCTTCTTCTGCTCCTGTGTCTTCCCTTGTTCCTGGAGCCTGCCTGTGCCCCTCGATGTCTCGTCCCCTCTCTGCCTCTCCACCAGTGAGACTGTCCTGCCATGGCACGGGGTGACGGGCCTCCTCGGGACCGGGAGTCTTCCTTCGTTAGACCACACCCCATTGTTCTGTCCACTCTTGTGATTGGGCTCCACTGGAAGCTGGCTTCTCCACCCACGACGTCTCCAGCCTGCTGGAAACGTGACTCCTCAGGAGTCCGTCCTCTCCTTTCTGTTCACCACGCCGCCTGCCACGGAGGGGTCCTGTGGGTTCCTCTTGGCTTGTTTGCGAATGAAGAGGATCTGAAAGCCATGGATGTTTGTCTTTGCAGAGAACCTCCTGCTGTCAGCCTTCTCTGGGCATGCCCAATCCTCGGATGCCCCCTTTAAAAAAATGTTTATTTGTTTTTGAGAGAAAGAGAGAGTGCAAGCAGGGGAGGGGCAGCGAGGGGGGCGGGAGAGAGGATCCACCCAGGCTCTGTGCTGACGGCAGAGAGCCACATGTGGGGCTTGAACTCATGAACCACGAGATCATGACCTGAGCCGAAGTCGAACGCTCACCCGACTGAGCCCCCCATGCGCCCCCGTCCTTGCATGCCCTTCCCTGCCCTTCCCTGCCCCTCCCTGCCCTTCCCTGCCCTCCCTGCCCTTCCCTGCCCTTCCCTGCCCTTCCCTGCCCCTCCCTGCCCTTCCCTGCCCTTCCCTGCCCCTCCCTGCCCTTCCCTGCCCTTCCCTGCCCCTCCCTGCCCTTCCCTGCCCCTCCCTGCCCTTCCCTGCCCCTCCCTGCCCTTCCCTGCCCCTCCCTGCCCTTCCCTGCCCTTCCCTGCCCTTCCCTGCCCTTCCCTGCCCTTCCCTGCCCCTCCCTGCCCTTCCCTGCCCCTCCCTGCCCTTCCCTGCCCTTCCCTGCCCTTCCCTGCCCTTCCCTGCCCTTCCCTGCCCCTCCCTGCCCCTCCCTGCCCCTCCCTGCCCCTCCCTGCTGTACTGGACTCGGCTTCTGTTGAACTTCTTGCTGACATTTTCAGACGCATCTCTTCCTAATTAGAAAGAACACGTTTATGAAATGTGAGCGCGTGGAATTGGTACCTGGGCCTGAGAACTCGTTTTCCACACACCGAAGTCACTTGGGGACCAGAACACGTTTTTACAAGGTGGGCCCTCCTGGCGAAGTGTAATATTGGTGCCCACCTCTGGCAGGCACTAGCAATTATATAAACAGAGAGAGCTGAACTCCAAAATTAGAAAATGGAGTGTCGGGAGATTTTGTGGCCTGGGAGATAATTTTGTTGCATGAATAAGATAATTCTTTTTCTGGCAAGAGAGAAGAGGGATCTTGGAATTCATGCAGAATATCGCAAAGCTCTGGAAAACTCCTCAGAAATCACCTGTTCTATTAACACCACCAACAGAAAGCCCGGAACCTGGCCACCTGTGATATATATATATTTTCTTCATCAAGGTTGAATTGCTTTTTTGCTTCTGCAGGGAAAACCTATCTCCAGTTTTATAAGAAAGTCGATGAAGAAGTTGGATTGACTTTACAGATCATTTGCCCGAAATGTATCTCTTTGCTAAGGCAACAACGTGCCTGCATGGCGATGCATAAAAATCCGTCGCTCCAAAGTCACCGTTATCAAAACTGTCTAAAGTCGTGTCTTCTGATCGTCACATCTTCTTCAGGCTGTTCTGGAGACCCAGTGTGGGTACCAGGGCGCTCTTCAAGGAGACATCCCGTTGTGAACATGAAGCAAACATCTGGCTGTGTTTGGAGTTCAGCTGCTAAAAATACCTCCGTACGCCGAGGCCAGCCACCCATGATGAGAGCGTGTCAGACTTCTCTTCAGTGACACCCGGCTTGAAGCGTGCTGGTGACAGCTCCTGAAATTCTACCAATGGTCCAAGAACTAAGAGCCCAGAGGGACCTGGGAACTTCATCACCAAGTGGATGGAATGCGGTTTTGCAGATGTGCTTGGTGTCCTGTGACTTTTTTTTTTTCCACTGTGCTGCCCATAGGTGGTGCCCTAATGTTCAAATATCATTTGATTATGTCTCATGATGTGGGCTAGAAGCTTCATGGAATCTGGGGAATCACTTTCAGCTAGGATTTCACTGGCCGGTGAACTGCTTATTCCTGGGGTACCATGCTTAGTACCTTGCCCACACCATCCCGTTTAACTCCACCTCAGCCCACACGATTAGGTGTTGGGGTTACCTCCATTTTGCAGATGTGAAAATTGAGGCACCCAGGGATTAAAGGGTCCTCTGTTTGCACTGTGAGTCAGTGCTGCAGCTGCGTTTAGAACACATCTCTGTCTGATCTGCGGAGAAAATGTATTGGGTATGTTTCCATAAATATGAGTTAAGTCAAGGTGGTTGATGGCATTGTTCAAATCCTCTGTATCCTTGTAATTTCCTGTCTACTTGTCATATTAATTATTGAGAGGACCTCTGACTATAATTAGAGATTTGTCTATTTCTTCCTCTAATTACATCAGTTTCGCTTCATATAATTGGAGCTCCGTTTTTGGTGGTGAAAGCTCAGTATTGTTATGTCCTTTTGAGGAATGGGCCCTTCCACCTTTGGGGAATGAACTTCTTCATCCCTAGTCATGTGCTTTGTTCCGAAATCCACACTGCGTGGGATCCCAATTCTCTTTTGACCAGTTTTAGTGTGATCTATCTTTTCCCATTCTTTTCTCTTTTATAATTTTATTCTTGTAGGTTGCATATTGTTAAGTTTTTTTTTTTTTTAATCCAATAATCTCTGCCTTTTAACTTGGGTGTTTAGGCTGTTTACATTAATGGGATTATTGGCCTTCCAGGTCTTGTCTGTCTTCTTGCTATTTATTTTCTACGGATCTCATCTAGGGTTTGTTGCCTTTTCCTCTTTTTTTCTGCCTCATTTGGGGTACACTTTGGTGTGCTTAATGATTTCATTTTATTTCCTTTGTTGGCTTATTAGCTGTAAGTCTGCCATTTTATGGTTATACTCGAGACTGGAGAGTTGCAAGCCTGCAAGATTGAACACTGCTTTCCAGCCCAGCCTCCGGCACATCCTGGGCCACACTCCTCGCTCTGACGACGCCAGCGTGTGGGGGGCCGGTGGCTACAGCAGACCTCCGCCCCACGCTTGCCTGCTCCTGTGCAGCCGCTCACAGTTTGGTGTGTTTCCTCTCAGTCCGTCCAATCTCTTCTTTACACCCCTGACTTTGTTTTCAGTCACATTGTCTAATTTTTTGTTTTTGTTCTAAAGTGACTTTTATCACTGTGACACGTCGTCTCCCAGTGTCCCCTAGATTCTTCCTGATCCTTCATTTGTTCCTCTTTTTGTGGTTACACAGACCTTTCTTTGAACTTTACTCTTAGGTGGAAGACCCGTCTCGTCTCCATCGTCTCATGGCGATCGCAGAGAACTCTCTTCTGTCTCCTCAGTGGCTTTCTCTTGCAGTTGATATTTTAAAAAAAGTACCATTCACGCTGTTTCCCCTCCCTCTCCTACTACCTTTATTTTGGGGGGGGGTAGTTTTCATAATCTTTATTTTCTTATTATTTCTAAATTTGAATATGGGTCAGTCTGTGACTCTGGTTTCTTTTGTCATTTCAAGCACTCTCGTGCAGCAATCTGGTTTATTTTTTTAACTCTTTGGCTTCGTGGGCACATTCCCTGCCATATTTTGTGCTCACCACCGAGCTGCTTTGTTCCCAGCCTCTCCGTGCGGTCCCCTGGCCATGTTTGTCTCTCCCGTTCACCTCACTCACCTCCAGCCCAGCAGTGTCTCTGGCTAGGTCTCAGCCAGTTGAAATGGCCTGTCTGCTAAGTTTCACCTTCAAGATCTCCTTCCTGACCTTCCGGAGGGGTCCACTGGGCCGACACCGGGCCCGTCCCCTGGCCCTGACCATACCCTGGGTTTCGTCCGATTCGGGATTATGTGTGTATTTTTGGATAAACCTTTCGTATCTGTGACATTTAATTTCAAGGAAATTGGTTTCCTGCTTGATGCCTGAGGAGGTATTTGTCGAGATCCAGCCTTACCCAAAATCATCATCATAATAATGGCCCTAGGTTCCGCCAGGTGCGTTGCCTGCGTCGTCTCTAATTCCCCAGCAGCCCCGCATGGTAAATGTTGTCTCTGTTTTGCCGAGCCATTTTATTCATACCCTGCCATGTTCCGGGAAGGCTTCTAGAAGGCTTTATAAGGATTCATAAAGTACAGCCTCATAACGAAAGGTAAAGATGGAGAAAATAGTTTCGAAAAACCAGTTGTGGGGACGCCTGGGTGGCTCAGTCGACCGAGTGTCTGACTTCAGCTCAGGTCATGATCTCACGGTCTGTGAGTTCGAGCCCCGTGTCGGGCTCTGTGCTGACGGCTCACAGCCTGGAGCCTGCTTCACATTCTGTGTCTCCCTCTCTCTCTGCCCCTCCCCTGCTCATGCTCTGTCCTTTCTCTCAAAAACAAATAAACATTAAAAAAAATTAAAATACAACAACAAAGAAACCAAAAAACGGTTGTGGAAATGGATTCTTAATGCATTGAGGAATCTCGCCTGCGGCCATAGAAGTGTTAGCAGAACTGCGATTTGAACCTGACGGCCAACCAACTGAGCCCCCCGGGCGCCCCCAGTTCCCCTCCTCTTTAGAAGGGCATCAGTGCTGGGTCGGGGCTCACCCGAACAGTTTCATCTTAACCCGATTCCATCTGCAGCCACCTTGTTCCCAGACGAGGTCCCATCATAGGTACTTGGGGACTTTAACGTATCTTCTTGGGGACACGACTCAACCCGTAGCACACACGTTCCACAAGCACCCCCTGAGCGCCGACGCTGTGCAGAAGCGTGTGAGCAGGGCCGCCTCGTGGATCTTCCAGGCTGTACCTGAGACAGGTGCTCGCGCTCGTCCCTTTAGAGATGGGCGGAATCACCCGTCACGCCCACCCGGGGTGGGAGCCGCTGGAGTCTGTTCCGCCTCTGGCTCCGGCCCCAAGATCTTGGAGTCTCCAGAACAAATACAGATAATTCAACGTCAGTGTCGCAGGAAGCTTTAGTGGTTGTGTGACGGGCAACGGGAATCAAGGTCGTGTTCAGGGCTAACCCACAGAGAGACAGGCTTTTCCAGAGACTACGTTTCCAGATTCAGCCCTTCCCCGGGCTCTCCCCCGCCGTCTGTGCCCTTCCCCACAGAAGATCCCGTGACTAGACCGGCAGGAGGGGTGTGTGGTGAGGAAGATGAGGGAGCAGCCGGACCCTGCACGTATGTGGCCTGTGTGATCTCACTCTCGTCCGATTCTGCTACTCCCTCCTTATCACTGAACAGATTCCTCCAACGTCGGCTCCGGAAGCATTCGAGCGTCTGCTCTAGGCCGGCTTCTAGAGAGCCACGCGGGGGCTGAGCTGCCGCGGGGAACAGAATGGACCCTGTTCTTACCGAGCCTTCAGTCTCCCCAGGAGCAGACGAGGAACCAAGGAACGAGTGAGCCCCCGCCGTCGCCTCCCACCATGTCGTTTTGTCCTAAGAAGTCCGACCCCCCCAGCAGGCCATGGCCACGGCCCCCGTGCCGTCCAGACCTGAGAGGGGAAAAGAGACGCATGAGTCTCCGGCACACGCACTGGGTGTGGGGAGCGCTGTGCCGGCCCCGTCCCAGCCCCGGGCAGGTCCGTGCACGGGGCAGCCAGGTGGCAGGGGCTCCTTCGAACCACCTTTTCTTGAAGTGCCTAGTGGCCAACTGGGAGCGGGAAATCAAGGATGAACGTTGGTGCCTTCTCCAATTCCACTGTCTCTTCTGTCTTCATACCAGAGCTCGGCAGTTGGTAAAGTTCCGAGAGTAGGATAGACAGCAGCAGGGAGAGAGATGGAGAGGTCCCACAGCACCGACACGTTACTGTGCCCCTACCAGGGCCAGGACTAGGGTGAGGTGAGTGAGGCTCCTGCCTCGGGTGCAGAATTTAAGGAGGGAGGTGTCCCAAAACACAGCAGTCAAATACTGCTTTAATGTAGCATTTTAACAAGTCTAAAGTAATGCAGAAAAATCTACAATGAACAAAATATCAAACTTTTAAAACAATTTTTTAATGTTTATTTTGAGAGAGGGAGGGCACAGTGGGGGAGGGGCAGAAAGAGAGGAGACAGAATCTCAGGCAGGCTCCATGCGTCTCTCTGTGAGGTGGCTTTTATTACCCCCAATTTATAGATGAGGAAGACAAAGGCACGCGGACACGGCAGGATTATTCATGTTCTTGCAGTGAGGAAGGGCTGGAACGTGTTTGTGGAGGAGACACAGTTCACCCCTCGGCAGCTGTGTTTCCCACGCATTTCTTTCCCTTGACGTGGAATCGGAACGGAAACCCAGGTAACCTGGGGCCAGCATCCACGTGAGTCCCCATGTACGCCGGCGACTCTCACGGTGGAATAAAAGGGGCCCCGAAGTTTCCGCCATTTCTCTGCGACTTTGTTTTGGACTAATCTGAACAGAATATGGCCAATAGGGACATTTCCCAACGCTGCTAAATGAGTCACGTTAAGTAATAGAAGGCGCCTCTCTGCGACCCAGTCGGTCCGGAACACCTGTTAGAAGCGAAAGGGGAGAAAAACCAGTTCCTCTTGGACGTGATGTCATCAATCGATGACACTATTGATTTGATTCCCTGCGGGTCCCGCGGCAGTGGCCACCAGGGAGGACGACCTTACCTGTGAGAAGGAGTGGGGGACAAGGGCGGAGGGCACGATCCAGTCAGCCCCCCTCGGCTGCGCGTCCTGCAGGGGGAGTGACCGTCTGTCTCCCTGGACAGAGCCCGCGGGTTGCCCGTCCTAAGCGGCAGCCCCTCCGGGGAGGTGGCCGAGAGCCGCGAGGCTAGAAGCCAGATGCCTCAGAGCCAGTGAGTCCCTGTGGTGAATACCGGAGCACACTTCGGGTTGAGAAGTCCCATTACGGCCTCTTTGGAAGTAGAGTGATGCTCGGGCTGCGGTGTGACCGTGAGGCCCCTGTCTCTCCCAGAGCTCCTTGCGTGTTCCCTCACGAGGAGCGGCTGGGTGTTATTAACGCGAGGCAGCTTCCTCGCCGGCTGCTTGTCTCCTGAACGCTGCACCCTCACGCCTCTGAGGCAGTGGCGTTCTGGCCCACACATGTCTTCCCAGCACCATGGCTGGCGAGGGAAGCTCTGGGCGGCTGCATGGGGCGTTTACGCCAGGGCGGTAGGGCAGAGGCTCCGGCTCTGGCTCTGACCCCTGAGCCGTCCCGTCCCCCCTGCGGTCTGTAAGAACGTGCGGGGTCCTTTCCCAGCCGCGTGGCCAGGGTCCTCGAGGATGGGCTCCACATCTGTCTCCCAGGTGCCGCGTTGCCTCTGGCGTGGGGCCAGGCCCACGATCGGCGCTTGGTGAAAAGCCAGGTCAAGTGCGTGAAAAGGCCGCGGGCGAGGGTTTGCACAAGTGACGGATACATGTCTCGTTTGGCTCTTACCCTGAAGAAATCATTTCACCTCAGTTCTGTGATGTTGTTTCTGTCCCTACCTGTGTCAGACCCCCGGGATCCCCGCTAGAAAAATCCCAGTGTCTTGCCCTCCGGAGGTCTGGGGTGGGGTTCGGGAGAGGGGCCTGTGGACAAGTGCCTAGTACAGTGCAGAGAGCAGTGTGGGGGGCGTTCCAGGACACCGGGGACAAAGCGCCAACTCAGAGTCTGTCCCTACCCGTTTGCTGATTGTAGCCAGTCAGGGGTCAGGTCTCTGTTTTAAGCAGAAGTGGACACGAATCAGGCTCTGAAGGGCACGGCCGCCCAGCCCGACCTTGCTGGGCATCTTGTGGGCATCTTGTCTGCACCTCCTGGTCATGTAAGAAAACTTACCACAGCTGTTGTTTAGAAGGAGAACTTAACACGTGTAGGGGCGCCTGCGTGACTCAGTCGGTTAAGTGTCCGACTTCACCTCAGGTCATGATCTCATAGCTCGTGAGTTCGAGCCCCGCATCAGGCTCTGTGCTGTCAGCTCAGAGCCTGGAGCCTGCTTCATTCTGTGTCTCCCTCTCTCTCTGCCCCTCCCCTGCTCACGATCTGTCTCTCTCTCTCTCTCAAAAATAAATAAACATTAAAAAAAAAAGAACAGATGTAAACACGAAAGACCTCCATAAAGTACTCCGTGAATTAAAATGTCATCATCTGATGTGTTGGAAGAAGAAATTTCTTTTGTTCTCAGATGCAATACATTCCAGTCTCAGGTTCTCTCTGCCCCCTTCCCTCCTTCCCTCCTTCCCTCCTTCCCTCCTTCCCTCCTTCCCTAGTTCCCTAGTTCCCTAGTTCCCCAGTTCCCCAGTTCCCCTCCGTTGACAGGGGCTGACACGTGTGGAGGGTCTACCCAGCGCCGGGGCGGTTCTGGCGTACAGCCGACCTGTGCGCAGCGGTCTTGCAGGCCATACGATTAGTATACCCTGCGTACGACCCAGAACAGGGAGGCGTGCGGAGGGGAAATGACTGGCCAGGGTCACGCGGCAGCAGGTGGCAGGGCCGGGGTGGGAAGACAGGCGCTCCGGCTCATGCCGCTGTCAGGCACCTGGTATGTCCCCACCCGGATTTCCTCCCACCGTGTGCGCGTCACACACGCCGTTCAAGTGTCAGGAGAGACGTGAGCACTGAGGCCCGGGGCTGCGGTGCGTACGGCGGCGGGTCGGAGGGACAGGCAGGCCCGGGCCCGGGGCTGCGGTGCGTACGGCGGGTCGGAGGGACAGGCAGGCCCGGGAGGCTGGGAGGGCTCTTCCCTCAGAAGTGGGAGAGGCAGAGAGACCTCTCGTTTTCCCTCGGGGACAGAAGATGCTGCTGAGGAGAGATGCTGACCGTTCCTGGCCCTAATGAGGGAGCCTCGGGGACAGCAATCAACAGCGTCAGCTTTTATTTTCTCCCAGGAGGGGCAGGGCCCGTCCTGTTCTCTCTCTGGGTGAGGCAGGCTCCTTTTCTGGCAAAAGCAGAAGATTGTCACGAGTCTCAACAGCAGGAGCAGCAAACTTTTAAACGAAGTCACTGCACGCAGGGGCCCCGGCCACTGAGCCCTTCGGGGGTTTCTCGTCTGGGTCCTGGGTGCTGGGGGTGGCAGGCTCCCCTGGGTCCCACCAGCATTGCCCCCTCTCTTTGCTCCGCTGAACAGCAGCGGGGGCAAGCTTTCTAGAATGTAGATGTCAGGTGCCTGGGCGGCTCAGTCAGTTAAGCGTCCGACTTCAGCTCAGGTCATGATCTCTCGGTCCGTGGGTTCGAGCCCCGCATCGGACTCTGTGCTGACAGCTCAGAGCCTGGAGCCTGCTTCAGATCCTGGGTCTCCCTCTCTCTCTGCCCCTCCCCCACTCGTGCTCTGTCTCTCTCAAAATAATAAACATAAAAAAAATTAAAAAAATAAAATGCAAGCGTGAATGTGCAGGCTTCTCTGGGCTCAGGATCAAGTTCAAACTCCCCAGCCACGTCCACAGCCCTTCCCAAGCTGGCCCCCCTTTCCCTTCCTCCTCTGACACCAGCCCCATGGAACTGCGCGAGGGTTGAACCGTGCAGTCGACTCTCCTGGCCTCTGTGTGGTCCATCCTCTGTGTGAACAATCTAGCTTCCGCCCTATTCGGTGCTGTGGTCTTGGTGAGGACCCATGTTCCCTTCCTCTAGAAGGTTCCCTCCCGTTAGCGTGGGCTCCCTGTTGTGTGCCGTCAGAACCTCTTGCATCGTTTCCTCCCTGCACTTGACATAGTCAGTCACACCTGTCCGTGTGTGTCACCGCCCTCACACTTTTGCACTAGAAACTGGCTTTCAGAGGGTCACAGGGTAATTTGGGCGATACAGAGACAGCGCCACACACACGCACATATCTGCACAGACATACACATACGCACGTGTACACAAACACACAGACATACACAAGTACACAGCCACAAACACACATACACACCTACGCGTATGAAGTAGCAGGTCTCGTGCCCTCTTGAATGGGCAGAGGAGTATCCAAGGTGTGACAGAGGTAGCGAGGAGCGTTTCTGAAGTCAGGGAAGACCTTCTGGAGGTGGCAGGACCAAAAGCAGAGCCCTGAGGGAAACTCGCCACCAAGCGACGTCTTCCTTGAACGGCGTTCAAAGACTTACGGTCCCTTGGCATCCATGAATCAGCGCCATATCCTTTTTTAAAAAAAATTTTTAGTGTGTATTTATTTTTGAGAGAGATAGAGAGGTAGAGAGAGAGAGACATAGAATCCTAAACAGGCTCTAGGCTCTGAGCCAGATGTGGGGCTCAAACCCACGAACCTGAGCCAAAGTCGGACGCTTAACCGACTGAGCCACCCAGGCGCCCCAGGGCCATGTCCTTTTAACACATGCTCTATGTGTCTGTATTTGTGTTCACTCTTGCTTGGCTTGGTTTCTATTTTGTGCAACCAAAGAGCCTTGGAAACCCCTCCCCACCCAGCCACTGGTTCAGTGCAGGAGAGTGCCCACAGTGTTATGATCTATTAGAGGGAATTGCCCCCTGCCCCCCGCCCAAGAAAGAAGAAGCGTGCTGTCCATCGGTTAGCGTATTCTGGGAGCTCGGCATCAGAAATCACTTCTGGCCAAATTAAGTAAGGAGGGTGACTATTGGAAGGATATAGGGGCTTATAGAATGGAGGAACAGGTGTCGGCATAGGCGGGGACCAGCGATGCTTCAGAGGCCAGAGGGGAGTGACCGTGGCCACAGTCGTGTGTAGGAGCATGAGATGCCCCTGGTGCCACACGAAACCTGGCCTCCAAATTGCCTTTTTAAAAAACGCTTATTTATTTTTGAGAGACAGAGCATGTGTGGGGGAGGGGCAGAGAGAGAGGGAGACACAGAATCCAAAAAGATTCCAGGCTCTGAGCTGTCAGCCCAGAGCCTGATAAGGGACTCAGACTTACAGACTAGGAGATCATGACCTGAGCTGAAGTCAGATGCTTAACTGACTGAGCCACCCAGGCGCCCCTGGATTTCCTTTTCCTTTCCGGAGTAAGAATAGGATTGGGGAGTGGTGGTTCAAGAGCCTGCCCCTGGCTGTGCCCGCTGGATCTGCGCCCCACCCTGACATCGGGTAGTGGATCGGAATTCACGCATGACGGGGAATTCTTCCCAACAGAGTCTTGGTAAATCACAGGGAGACGGGCGGGCCTAGGAAAGACAAGCCAGAGACAAGTGCCTGCTAAGACGCTGACTTTCCAGTGCCTTTCTGAGGAGCAGCAGTCACGTCCTGTGTCTCCTCGGCGTCTTCCGTGGTCTATTTCTGTCTCCTGCTTAAAAATGGGAACTTGACTGCAGGTCAAGTCTCAGAGCACCTTCTACCAGGAAAAAAAAAAAAAAAGCTCTTCACAGCTGAGTTTCTTTTCCTACCTTATACAAACCAACTTCTAAGATTTGGCCTCTGCGATTTCTCACTGGGGCTGAGTCGGGGACCTTGGCCTCTTGCTGGGTCCTTACTAAGCAGGTCATCACCACAAAGAAAGAGTGCCCTATGATGCAGCTCGTCCCTCTCCGGCTGCCACATCCCGCAGGAGCCATGGCCCGCGTGCACCTGACCGCCCGCGTCCAGTCCTGGCTCCATCGCCGCCAAGCTGGGAGAATTTTGGGGGATTCACTGAACCTGTCTGAGCCTGTGTCCACCCTCTGGTAAAACAGTGTCTATCGTACAGAGTCGTGGTCAGGATTAAATAAAAACAGTGAGCTAGTAAACTGTTGGCACAGAGCAGAGACTCAATAAATGGTGCTTGTTATAATTATTGATAAATGTTTGTTTCAGTCCCAAACTGACTGGTTGGTATAATAGAAGGAACACAGGTGTTGCAGTCAGACAGACCTGAGTTAGAATCCAGTTTCTGCCATTTTTTAGTTAGGTGAGTCCTGTAACATCTCTGGACCTCAGCTTCTTCATCTGTAAAGTGGGTAGGATGATCTCTAGCGGCAGGACAGACACTATGCCCCTCCCCATGCTTGTCACTTGGTCGGGGGAAAACCAGCTGCCATAGTCAAGACACACAGACATCCTGTGTGGAGCCCTGTTGCAGAGGTGAGGAAGCGAGTTCTCTGGTCGGCGGTTGATGAGGTCTCCAGTCCTGGGAACAAGCCCATGATTCATTTGGGAAGCACATGGTTCCCTGGTGGAGCTTCCAGATGGTTACAGCTCCGGCTCACAATTCATGCTGAGGTCTTATGGGCCACTCTGAGCCTGAACCACCCCCTGAGCTGCTCCCAGATCCCTGACCCATAGAAACGGCGAGAGATAATAAATATTCGTTATTTCAAGCTGCTAGGTTTTGAGGGTACTTTGTTACGCAGCAGTTGGTAACTAACACACCCACTCGTTAACTTTTGCTTACTCCTTATTGGTTAGACCATGTCACATGGTCATTCTATCTTCAAGGAATGGTGGGAAATGTAGTTTTTGTTTTGTTTTTCGTTGGTTTGGTTTTTCTGGGGGGAGGAATGTAGTTTTAAACCAAGCAGGTGGTCAGTTTGAACAAAGTGAGGGCTCTGTTTTGCAAGGAAGAAGGGGAGAATGGATAATCAAGCAACTTCTTTCCTGCGGCTTTATTATATTTCTTATAGCACAGAGTGTCAGGGAGTTGAAAATGGGTTGTGAATGACGTCTTCCTGTTCCTCCCCCACTTTTTTTTCTTAACTAATTTGGGGTAGAGGCAGCAATTTAGCCTCCATGAAATGGGCGTGTTTTTGCTTCAGGTTCATTTTTTCAAATAAATTTTTTGGACAAGAAAAATGTGTAGAAGTCTTATCTCCCCCTGTAAATAAGTCCGTTACAAAGACATCTCCATCATCCATCAGCCATTTAATTTCTTAAGAGGATGTTAATTTAAGAACCTTTCTGCCGGCCAATTGTGTGGCTATGCACAGATTCAGAAGGATTTATAGTCCCTTCATTTTTCTAACTGGCACCTTCTCCTTCATTCCTTTTCAAGAGGAGAAGACCAAGATGCCGTCGTAATATTTCATGTCATAAGCTTGAATATCTGCCACAAGAACATCGTACCTTTTTTTTTTTTCCTTATTAAGTGGGAGAGTGCAGTCCAGTTTCTATGTTCTCATAAAACCCATTCGTCACACCAAGAGCCTTTCTGTACCGTTTTCCAGCTGGAAGGAAACGAACATTCATGGAAGACCTACTGTGTGCCAAGTGCTTTACATACACTAACCGCTTTAGGCACACACAGTAGGACTACGATGGGGGTTGCTGTTGTTATGTCTGACTTTGTGGATGAAATGTATAGGCTTTCTCGCCCAGGGGAGAGCCGAGGTTTGAATCCAGAAACTCCAGGACTCTGGTTTCAAAGTCTTTCTATGCCACCGAATTGTCACCTACCCCTGCCCCCCGCCATTTGAGAAGGACAAATTGATCCTTCATGACCAGCGGTGCAGTTCCTCGTATTTGTGGGTTCCTTGACCCAGTTAAAAGAAAAGTTAATGCCGAAACTTTTTGACACTTACACAGCGCCTAATTGTATTTTAATATTTGATGTGCTCAGAAACGTATGAAGAATTAGGCATTAATTCCGGGCTGATTATCACATTCTGGCGTGTTTTATGGCATGTGAACTGTGGCCTGCGGGCCATTCTTGAACTTTCCCCTCTAATTATCACTGTGTGGTCGTGAATGATGCTGCTTCTCAAGAATCCTGTCAGGACTTCATTTTTTTGTCATTAAAAAAAATGATTTAGGTGAAGACAGATACGGCTTTTCTGAAGGTGTTGGCTGAATGACTAATGGTGGGATTCTGTTGTCTCAGTTGCATTCCGTCAAGAAGCCGACATGTGCCCAGATTGAATTTGGGTGCCAGGGTCGTCTTTCCACCAGGAGTTTGTTTTCTGGTTTTTTTTTTTTTTATTAAAAAAATTTTAGAAGAATGTTTATTTATTGTTGAGAGATAAAGACAGAGCACTAGGGGGAGAGGGGCAGAGAGAGAGGGAGACGCAGAATCCGAAGCAGGCTCCAGGCTCCGAGCCGTCAGCACAGAGCCTGATGCAGGGCTTGAACTCACGAACCGTGAGGTCATGACCTGAGCGGAAGTTGAAGGCTTAACGACTGAGCCATCCAGGTGCCCCCCCGCTTTTTAAATTAAAAATTGGTGATATTATTTTAGATACACATTCAGTTGTAAGAGAGAATACAGAGATCGCTGTATCTTCTACTCCGTTTCCCTCAGTAGCAACATCCTGCAAAACTAGGACAGACTCGCGACCAGGATATTGGCACTGACTGAGTCAGGATACCAAATAGCTGTATCATCTCAGAGTTCCCTTCTGCTCTCCTGTTATGGCCATACCTAATTAAGGCATTTTGATTTCAAGCATGAAGTCAACGGGAGAGCTTAAGCAAAAATTAAAAAAAAAAAAGAGGGA